>CM038680.1:433958846-434590376 GCA_021605205.1 Aegilops longissima
ACAATGAATGGGCCTTCCCAAAGCGCCCGATAGCTTGTGCTGGCGGTTGTTACGCTGGATCAGCAGACACAAAGGTCGCCCTCTAGGAATGATCTTGGCTTGACCTTCTTGTTGTAATAGTGGCGCGAGCTCTGCTAGTAGATCTTTGGACGGTGAGTGCCAACAGCCGGTCCTCTTCCGGCGGTCGGCGCCCGTCTTGGCGTGCTTTTCTGCTTCCTCTTGATTGTACATGGTGACTCATGAGAGTCGAACTCTATATCCGTCGGGATGGCGGCCCGGCACCATAGAGCGAGGAAGAAAGGTGTGAAGCCGATTGACTTGTTTGGAGTCGTCGCGGACTCGGAGGGCGGATAGCAACTCCTCAAGCCAGCTGACGGCGAGCAGCTCCGATGGCTCGACCGGTCGAGGCTTGATGCGAACAGGATGAGGCCATTCGCTCGCTCCACTGGCTGTTTGACTGCGGATGGGCAGCGGACGCTAAGTCGATCGGATGCCTTGCGTCGCGCAAAAAGCGGGCAGGCGCCTTTGGCAAAATTTGTGCCATTGTTGGTGATGATCTTTGTGTGGTGCGTCGTGCAGTCGTGATGTCGACAATGAAAGTCACTTGAGTGGGACCATTCAACTTCTTGATGGGTTTTGCTTCTATCCACTTGGTGAACTTGTCCACCGCGACAAGTAAGTGAGTTAAACTGCCTCGTGCCGTTTTTGAATGGTCCCACCATGTCCGGGCCCCAAACAGCAAAGGGCGAGGCGATGGGGATAGTCTTGAATCTGAGCCGGCTGAAATGGCTTGGGCGGAACACCTTGCACCTTGCATTTTGAACTAATTCCTTGGCCTCTTCTAGGGCGGTCGGCGGAAGAAACCGTGTCGGAAGGCTTTGGCGGCAGAGTGCTCTTGAGCCGCATGATGGCCTTTTCGCCTTGATGAATGTCTTGAGAATCGCTTAGCCAGTACGGCTCGGCCTTAGCGCTGGTAGACAGCGATGGCCTGCGCTGACCAGCTCTTGTTGACTATAGTGTGAGCCGCCGCTCATGCGTTGTACTTGCCGAGCTAAGGTCTCATCGGTTGGTAGCTCTCCGCTTACTAGGAACTTCAGGATGGGCTGGGCCCATGAGGGTGCTACTATTTCTTATTGCCAGTACTGCTACTTGGGCGGTAAGGAGGCTGGGCTGGGGCGGCGGGTTGGAGTCCGCAGCAACTTCTTGGAGTTGAAGAAGTCCCAGACGGTGGCGCAGTCCGGGCAATCTTTGGAGTCTTCGCAATGGTCGCCCATGATCCGGGCGGATTACGAAGTCCGGGCGGCCCATTGCCCAGCGTTCTTAGGGCCGTCTGCAAGAATTCTTGTGCCGTCTGCTGAGGCTTTGGAGTTGGATCCCACTTCTTGAAGTCGGCACAAAATGGAGTCGACCCTGGTGGCGGCAGCGGATGGCTTGAGGAGGCGGCGAAGGCGGCGCGGATGGTATTACCTACGCGGGTGGAGCCGATTCTTGCCGAGAATTAGTCTGCTTGGCGTTGTCGTTTCTTGGCACGTGGAGGAACTTCGCACCCTCAAAATATCCACTCATTTGTTGTACCGGAAGCGGTAGCTCGCCATGTTTGCGTCTTTGGCGTCGATCGCGGATGACTGCTGGAACACCAAGTCGAATCGCCATAACACGGATCGGCGAATGCCAAGCTCTTTGGCAAGCGGAGCCGTGAATGGCGCCTCGTATTGGCTGACGTTGTTGGGGCGGCGAAATGGATCTGCACGCGTACTTGAGCTTATGGCCTTTGGAAGTGAGGACAACGCCGGCTCCCAAGCGGTGCGCATCTTGGAGCCATCGAAGTGCATCCGCCAATGGGTGGAGTCGGTATTTGGCGGCGGTGCTTTGAGTCTCGGCCCGGTCGGCGAGAAGTCGGCGGTGCTTGCGACTTGATGGCGGTCGCGGGGCTGGTAATAGATGGTGTAGGGAGCCAACTCTATGGCCCATGTGGCCACTCGGCGAAGCATCTCGGCTTCCGATGATCTCTGCGGTGCGGGGCTGGTAATAGATGGTGCGGGGGCAACCACGGTGATGGATGCTCTTGAAAGTAAGGCTTCAACTTCTTGGCGGCAAAGTGCGCCGTAACACATCTTCACGGTAGTGGGGTAGTTACTGCTTGGAAGTCGACGTATTCGCTCGGGTAATATCTGGTCTTTGGGCCAGTGGCGACTTGCCTTCCTCCTTGCGTTCAACTACAATGGTGTCTTGACTACCTGCTGGTGGCGGCAATATCTGAGAAGCATGGGCTCCTTAGGAGTCGGGGCCGCCCGGCGGGGGAGTAGTCAGCATTTTCTTCGTTGGAGAAAAGCCCGTCCGCCTTGCGGTTCCATTGAAAAGGTGGTCTTCTTCATGAGCAGGTACAAAGGAAGAGCTTTCTCGCCCGGACCGGTGATGAATCGGTGATGGGCGTAAAACAGCGGTGAATTTTGCACATCTAGCGAGTCGTGGGGTACTTCCATCCTCTCGATTGCCTTGATCTTCAGAGGTTGCACTCTATGCCGTGTTGGAGACCAGGAAACCAAGGAGTTGGCGGCCGGTACTCCAAGGCGCACTTCTGCAGGTTGAGCTTGATGCGGAATCGGCAGATTTTCAAAGGTCTCCTTGAGGCCTTCCAACAGTGTTCCTCGCTTTTCCGTCTTCACCACATCATCCACGTAAGCGTGGGCGTTTACTATAAGCTGCTTGACGAGGCACTTCTGCATCTGGCGCTGAAAGGTGGCGCGGCATTCCTTAAGCGAGCGTCATAGTGCGGTAGCGAAGGCTCCAAAGCGGCATGATGAAGCGGTGTTCAATCTGTCGGCGGGTTCAGCTTGATCTGGTGATATCCACGAGTATGCATCTAAGAAGCTCAATAGCTTCGCATCCGGCTGTGGAGTCTATCACCTGGTCAATTCTCGGCAAGTGAAGCGGGTCCTTAGGGGCAAGCTTTGTTGAGGCTTGTGTAGTCGATACACATCCGCCCTTGCTTGTTCTTCTTGATACCAGGACCGGGTTTGCTAGCCACTCTGGAAGAACACTTCCATGATAAAACCGGCTGCGAGGAGCGGGCTATCTCTTCTCCAACAACTCTTCTCTTCTCTTGACGGTAGCGCAAAGACTGCTGGCCAGACTCATCGGATCGGACATGTAACTTGTGCTCGGCCGAATTCCGTGGTACACAGCATGTCTTTAGGGGACCATCGAAAATGTCCCGAGTCTCACGGAGAAATCGGCGAGCTTGCCTTCCTATTCTTGTCAAGAGTCTGCACCTCGACAGCGTACCTCTCCGGTGCTCCGGGTCCAAGGGTATCTTCTTCGTTTCTTTGGCGGCAGGCAGGCCCTCGACTTTTCGACTCCTTGGGTTGGGCGACATCTCGACTGCTTGCCGGCCATTGCTACAACCCGATCAAGAAGCGCTTCTCAGCTGCGATCACCGGGGACTCGGCCAGCCATTGCTTTTCGGCCAGCATAAGCGAACGACTTTCTGTAGTCACCGGCTACGGTCGAGAATCCCAAATTTTCGGCATCTTCATCTTGAGGTAGGCGTAGTGGGGACCGCCATGAACTTGGCCAAAAGCAGGTTGGCCAAGCGAGGCATGGTGCAGGAGCTTTCGAGGTCCACCACTTGAGACGGGCTGGCTCTCGGAAAGTGATCTTTGTCCCCAAAGGGGCGTCTATCGAGGGATCTTGCCGATCGGTGGCAGGAAAGGCCGGTACAATGCCGTGGAACACAGTCCGGCTGTTACGAAGCTGTCTTTGCTTGATTCTAACTTCTCCATTGTGTCCTTGTGCAGGATGTTGATGCTTTGACCTCAGTCTATCAGCACTTTCATGAAAGCGGCGGCCCGCCTATCCTTGACAAGGGTGGCTCCCAAGACCGGGCGTGGGAGCCGGATTAAACATCACCTCTGGGTGATCAGCTCAACTCAAGCCGATAGGTTTCTCGGACGAGTGCATGAACTCAGGGTATCTCATGCTCTGCATTCACTTCTTCTTTCTTTGCTGCCGCTTTCTTCTCGTCGATTAAATCGGCCACCTTTGGTGAACACTACATAAGCTCCATGCTCTTACGGATACTCGTCTTGTACTCATGGTGGCACGACAGCCAGCTCTTTGAAAGCGGCGGTGGGCGGCTGACCCAAGCGAGAGGCGAAGGCCATCTCCTTGGCGATCTGGTGAGCAGTGGCATTTCCGGGTGGTGTGGTTCGGCGGCTTGGCGCGCTATGGAACTGCGGGGGACCATCTAGAGTGCGCTTTCGTAGAGAAGGCCGGCAACCAGTTGGACTAGCCGCCTTTACGTGCCGGCTTGGCGGAGGCTGCCCCTCTAGTTGTTGGTCTTCAAGCGCAGCCACCTGCCGGCTATTGGAAGCGGCTGCGGAATATGCGCTTGTGATCGTTACTCTCTTTGTCGCCGGCTGGTGTGCATCAGCGGGAGTTACAGGGAGCACTGTGGAGCCACCTTGCGGTCGGTCGCGACTTGATCTCCGTCTTCATGGAGGTCGGTATGCGTGCTTATGCCGCTATGATCGATAGCTCGTCGAGGGTTTCCGGCTGATCGCGAGAGGAGCTTGTGCTTGAGGAGGTGCCCTCTACGCACCCGGCGGTGAAGTGCTCGATAGCCTGCACCTCGTGCACTCCCTCGCAGGAGTTCGGAGCTCGGCCCAGTAGCGTGAGGTAGTCGTGAGTGGACTCGTTGGGGCCTTGCGCACAAGGAAAAGCTGGCGAGGCTTGGGAGGTCGCTTGTATGTGCTCGTGAAGTTGTGGATGAAGGCCTCGGTGAAGTCGACCCAGCTGTTGATGCTCACGGGGCTTCAAGCTGTTCAACCATGTCGGGCCGTGCCACAGGCATGGGGAACATACTTTACTGACAACAGCGCTTGTTGCCGTTCGCTATCTTGACAGCTGTGGAATAGTCAACTAGCCAGTCCTCCGGCTTCACCCGGGCGGTGTATTTAGGTGTATCTCGGGGAGTGTGAACTCTCAGGGAAGGGCTCGTCTCGGATCGAGGTCCTAAGCAAGCGGACCCAACTCATCTTCTTCTTCCAGCGCCAAGGATCGGTGGAGTCGCTCGATCCGATGGCGGGCGTCGTTTCTCCGACTCCCTCTCGGTGGCCAAAGCGGTCGGCGAAGTCGGATCTTCGGCGGATGGCGGGGAGACTTCGCCTTTCTACGTGGGGAGGAGGAGGCGGATAGTCGTCCGCCGCTCCCGCTGCTCTCGGGCGGCCCGTCTTCGTCGCTTTCGATGGAGATGTGAGTCCGACTATGGCTGACAGCGGATCCTTATTTTTCTTCCACGGACACCGCCCGATCGGCGTCTGCGAAGCGTCGCGCCTTGATCTCGGCGGGAAGGCAAATCGTCGTGTTGTCGTGCGTAGCGCTTCCGTCGGCGGCGGCCGCAAATCTTGCGGCAGCAGCGTCGAAGCTGCTGGACTCGCTCCGTCATCGTGGCGCTCCTCGCCCTCGAAGTTATCCAGCTCATCATCGCCGCTGGGCAGCGAATGTTCTCCTGGCGTGGCGTACCGCGAGCGATTGCCCGAACAGGTTGGCGATGGCTACGCCGCGCTGCTGGACAGCGCCTGGCGGCTAGGCCCGGTCCGGGCGGTGAGCCGCCCGGCGCGATCCATCTCACGCTGGTAGGCTTCGACAAGCGTCTCGCCGCCGGCTTCTTGGCGCCCTACGAGGAGTTGAAGGCGCGCCTCCGGCATCAGCGTCGGCGTCTTCCGGAATAAGGCGCGGTCGAGGTCTTGCCGAGAACCGCGTCGAGAAGGTCGCAAGCTCCCTCACGGAAGGCTCGCTATGACCGATGGCGAGCACCTCCGTGGCGGTGCTTCGCCGCTCTCGGCGAGCGAGGCGGCTCATCGTGAACCACCATGTTGGTGAGAAGCAGCGTCGAGTGGCCGCGATGTCGAGTCGACCAGCATCGGGTCGGTGGAGCCTCACGGACTCAGTCGGTGGCGGGCTCGTCGGCGGCGTGGAGCTGCTCGAGAATCGCGAGGAGGCTCGGGGCCGTCCGTGCCTGCGTCGGATGCAGGCTCGTCGGAGGCGAACCGCCCGACAAGTTGGCCGAGCAGCTCGTCAGCGTATGGCGACCTCGAGAACCATGCTGTTGTCGTTGCAGACTCCGTCTGGCGTGTAGGGCTGGCTACGCTCGCCCGAGGAGAAGGTTCCCGTCGAGCAGGTCTCGGGCGGCGGTGCACCTAGCCCCACGGTGGGCGCCAAATGTCGAGGTTGGAGTGCGACATATGCCAAGGATGGCTTATCATGGAGGCGAGTAGAAACGTCGCCCGGTGCACAGAAGCAGGATGAGGCGAAGGCATGCCTTGGCGAATCTTACCCAACAGGGGGCTCTCCATGGAGATAACACCCCTCTGCTGCTCTGCTGGGGTCTCCGCATGATCACTCTGACAAAGTGTGTACAAGGTTACTCCTTGAGCTGTTGAGGTGAGGAAGGAGAAAGAACGCACTAGCTCTCCTCTTCCCTCTATGTGTGTCTAAAACTATTAGGGTCCAACCTCTTGCATGGGTGCCCCGGGGGGTTTATATAGGCCTACCCCCGAGGGTACAATAATAATCCGGCTGGGTGCGGGTCCCAGCCGTCAGTCTCTTAAGTCATCGTCTTCTCCGCCCGACACGGGGCCCGCTTGACCCGGTCCAGCATGGGGCCGACAGCCCTTGTCCGCCTTGGGCGAATCTTGCCGACTGCCGATTACGTTATCGTGCCCCTAATGATGCGAGCTTGGTCATGGGGTCATAGCAGCTTGATGCGCCGCTGACAGGCGATCCATTGCCACTCCACATCTTGTCCGGTTAATGGCGCTTACGGAGCCCGTGGGAGGGCAGCAGACTCGCGAGCCGACTCCAGCGCGTCCGTCTTAGGGTGCTCGCCCGTCTTCTGCACTCCCGCCCGGCCAGTAGAATCCCGCCGTCTTGGTCGTCTGCAGACAGGCCGTCGTGGAGTACGAGGATCGCCGCAGAGGCTGGCGTCGAGGGCGGCATAGCAGCGATGCTGCGCGCGGACGGAGATATCTATCATCTGGTGGCTCTGTGGCCATGCCATCGCTTTATGAGCAGGGCAGGGGATGGGCTGCGGCGACCTCATCCCCTCCGTCTGTAGTTGCATAGGCGGGAGGTGGTTGGAGTCGTGGGCCGACTCCCCATGGCCGGCTTCTCCGGAAGTCGCTGGCTGGGAGTCGGCTTATCTCGAGGCCGTCTACGGGACTCGGTGGGAGGGAAGGTCGGCGGCTCTCGCCCGACTCTCGGAAAGCGGCTCTTCGTCTTGGGGTCTTGAGGCGTGATCTGCCCCAATGTTTGAAATGTTAGGGGCTCGGTTTGCCTACCGTGGCCCATTACTCCGACACATATGATTGAGAATTAAGATCAAGATGACAAGTTTCATGGTTATCATTATTCTTTAAAGCATATGTGTCATCACAATAATCATCATAGATAGGAGGCATGCTTTCATCATAGTAAATTTGCTCATCAAAGCTTGGGGGACAAAAAATATCATCTTCATCAAACATAGCTTCCCCAAGCTTGTGGCTTTGCATATCATCAGCATCATGGATATTCAAGGAATTCATACTAATAACATTGCAATCATGCTCATCATTCAAAGATTTAGTGCCAAACAATTTAATGCATTCTTCTTCTAACACTTTGGCACAATTTTCCTTCCCATCATACCCACGAAAGATATTAAAAAGATGAAGCGTATGAGACAAACTCAATTCCATTTTTTTGTAGTTTTCTTTTATAAACTAAACTAGTGATAAAACAAGAAACAAAAAGATACGATTGCAAGATCTAAAGATATACCTTCAAGCACTCACCTCCCCGGCAACGGCGCTACAAAAGAGCTTGATGTCTACTACACAACCTTCTTCTTGTAGACGTTGTTGGGCCTGCAAGTGCACAGGTTTGTAGGACAGTAGCAAATTTCCCTCAAGTGGATGACCTAAGGTTTATCAACCCGTGGGAGGCGTGGGATGAAGATGGTCTCTCTCAAACAACCCTGCAACCAAATAACAAAGAGTCTCTTGTGTCCCCAACACACCCAATACAATGGTAAATTGTATAGGTGCACTAGTTCGGCGAAGAAATGGTGATACAAGTGCAATATGGATGGTAGATAAAGGTTTTGTAATCTGAAAATATAAAAACAGCAAGGCAACTAATGGTAAAAGTGAAGTAAAAGCGGTATTGCAATGATAGGAAACAAGGCCTAGGGTTCATACTTTCACTAGTGCAAGTTCTCTCAACAATAATAAATAGAAAGATCATATAACAATCCCTCAACATGCAACAAAGAGTCACTCCAAAGCCACTAATAGCGGAGAACAAGCGTAGAGATTATGGTAGAATGCGAAACCACCTCAAAGTTATTCTTCGGATCAATCTATAAAAGAGTTTGTACTAGAATAACACCTTAATATACAAATCAACCAAAACCCTAATGTCACCTAGATAGTCCATTGTCACCTCAAGTATCCGTGGGCATGATTATACGATATGCATCACACAATCTCAGATTCATCCAACCAACACAAAGTACTTCAAAAGTGCCCCAAAGTTTCTACGGAGAGTCAAGAAAGCGTGTGCCAACCCTATGCATAGGTTCATGGGGCGGAACCATAAGTTGGTCACCAAAACATACATCAAGTTACGTGATATCCCATTGTCACCACAGATAAACACGGCAAGACATACATCAAGTGTTCTCATCATAAATACTCAATCCAATAAGATAACTTCAAGAGAAACTCAATTCATCACAAGAGAGTAGAGGGGAGAAACATCATAAGATCCAACTACAATAGCAAATCTCGGGATACATCAAGATGCGTGCCATAGAGGAACACGAGAGAGAACGAGAGAGAGAGAGATCAAACACATAGCTCTGGTACATACCCTCAGCCCGGGGTGAACTACTCTCTCCTCGTCATGGATAGCGCCGGGATGATGAAGATGGCCACGGTGATAGGTTCCCCCTCCGGCGAGTCTTGAGCAGGCTCTGCATGACATTACCAAAATTATCATCACGGAGTGTCCACTTCCATGATGATAAATCGGTTAGTAAGTTAGTCCCAAAATAATATAGAAGCGTCCAATATTGAAGTGCTTTCGTCAAGGGTGACCAACACGTGGCATCCACCGTAGCGGAACGCCGTTAAGCTATCGGGTCGGGTTTTGAATCCGATAACCCGTTAACAGCCCGACCAATGGGGATTTTCCGTGTAAAATCATCATTGGCTGGAGAGAAACTGCGTGTCGGCTCATCGTTGGGACAAATGTCATCCACTCATTGGACGGAAGCCGCCTATGATACGTCGACCCGTGCGCATTAGCGATGGCCCATTCTGTGAAAATGCGGCCCGATAATAATTAGCGAGCCAGCCCATATAAGGCCTACTTGTGTCGGTCCATTTAAGCCCGACCCATACGAGATGTGCCAATTGACCCGTCGGCGGCCCGTTAAAGATTTGACACCATTGCAGCCCATCGTCGATTCGAGCCCGTTAACGACCCGCTATATATTTGGGCTCAATATCGGCCGATGAGATTTCGGCTGATTAACGGCCCATTTAGTGGATGGGCCAATTTTAGGATGTACATCTTCGGCCTTTTAGCGACCCATTTAAATGTTGGGCTAATTTCGGCCTGGTGTGTCTTCGACTGTTGACGGCCCATAAATCGATGGGCCATTTGTTGTCGGACCTAAGTTTGACCTTTTAGCGGCCCATTTAAGTGTTGGGCCAATTTCTAGCCCGGTGTCACTTTCAGCCTGTTGACGGACCATAAATCAGTTGGGCCATTTGTAGTCGGACCTGAGTTTTGGCCTTTTAGCGACCCATTTAAGTGTTGGGCCAATTCCCGACCCTATGTGCCATTCGGCCTGTTGACGGACCATAAATGAGTTGGGCCATTTGTAGTGGGACCTTAGTTTTGGCCTTTTAACAGCCCATCCTTCATGGTCCAATACCAGCCGGTTTCTCTTCGGCTGCTAAAGGCCCACAACATAGATTGGGCCATTTACAATATGACGACTTTCGGCCTCTTAGCGGCCCATGGTCTTCATGGTCGATACAAGCTCATTGTCTCTTCGGACTGCTAAAGGCCTCTGATATAGTTGGACCATATGTAGCCCAAACTTAATAAGAGCATGTTAACGGCCCGTGAAATAAATTGGGGCCACTGTTGCCGCTTCAATGTCGGCACATTAACGACCGGGAGGTAATAGGGCCGACCATTAACTTCGGCCTAATAACGGCCCATTAACTTATGGGCCCACTAAAGTTCGTACATGTCTTTAGGCCAAATTAGATAATTTGAGCCCGTTCGACGACAATTATACGCAGGACCAAAACCGATCAAGCAAAGTGCGGCATACGAGGAATAACGTTGCACATCCGGCATATATTACGGAAATTACATCCCTGGGAAATCAAAGATTGATGCGGTGCAAATAAATAAGAAAAACCTAACCATCTACAACGTCACAATGCAACCTCGTACGAGATGGCGCCCATAAGCATGTGGGCAAGTTCTTTACTGCTTTGCTACTTGTCTCTGAAAACATTAATCGGTTGTTGTGTCACGACTCTGCACCTCTGATTCATCCACCATTTCCATCATTGTTTCAGCCATTAATTGGTTCACAAACATACATTTATTCCGTTGCATTGAGGCGGAGGATCTTGAACAGATTCGGATGGCGATTTTGGCGAGCTTGTATTATTGATAGTGGAGAGTGTCTCGACCACTGCATCATAACATAAATTAGGACATGAACCAAACAGATTAATCATGAGTTATTGCCATATTACGGCCTAGATTCTTGGAAAGAAACAATGGGGTTGCCTTGCTGTTTTGAGTTTGTCTTCTTATCTTGACCTTTGCACAAAATTAACACACTAGCATTGCTATCATTGGCCAAGTCGGATAATAGGAAAGCAACATTGACACAACAAGCGTTTGGGCAACTAGCCTACACCAAATTAACACAATATGGCACAGCTATCATCAGCCGGTAAGGTAGTATGAAAGCAACACACAATGAATGAATGGGCAACGGAGAAGCACTACAATTCAGTAATGTGCGTGATATGAGATAGTACATTCATGCAGCTCGATATGCAAAACTACCGAGGCAGTTTTCTTACAAAAATCAACATTGCTGCCTTTAACATTTTGCTACAACTAATTTTAGATCAGATAAAGGTTAGATTCACGCGATTAACAAAATACATGTTGATGTAAAAATATAGTGATATACAATAGGTACTTACATCAGCATTGGAGCATAGAGAATTCCATAAGATATTTTCCTCGAATCTGATCCCAATGGAGGAAGTCTTCTATCGTTTAACCTTATTTTCTAAAAGAGATGGGTAAGAAACATGTAGAAAATATGATCAGAATGCTATAAAATTTCATGATCGAGGATACGCTGCGCTTCTTAGAATGGAGTTGACATTCTTTTCTTTGGGTGGAGTGGACTAGTTCTTTGTACTGGAATCTGCTTATTATCGATTGGGAGTTGGGTTTCTCTGTCTTTGGGCGTATCTATGAAAAATGGAGTTGGTTTATTATCTCTGGCGTTTGGATCTTTTGCAAAGACCTGGTTTGTAACCCTTGATTCTAACATAGCCATCTTCCTTGCATGCCTTATATAGAAGAATGGTGATTCAGGTTATAAAACATGCTACAACGAGAGATGGAATAGAGTCTTGAAGAATAGAAAGGCATGACATATTGACATGTATTCCTCCATCCGGAAATAAATGGATGGGTCTAGGCGTATTTCAGTTCTAGATACATCCAGTTTATCCATTTCTGCGACATTTAATCGGACGGAGGAGTATGATGTAAAAGCTAGGGATCTGACGAGGACAACACGATAAAAAAAACACTGAAAAACCCACTGCAGAACCAAAGTATTCAAACCCAGCGATATGAGATAGTACACTCATGCAGCTCGGGATGCAAAACTACCGGGCAGTTTTCCTTACAAAAATCAACATTGTGGCCTTTAATCATACATTTTGCTACAACTAAATTTAGATCAGATAAAGGTTGGATTCACGCTGATTAACAAAATACATGCTGATGTAAATATATAGTGATATACAACAGGTACTTACATCTACATTGGAGCCGAGAGAATTCTGCAAGAATCTCCTCATAAGCGATACCATTGCAGAAATTCTTCTATCATTAAGCTTATTTTTTAAAGAGATGGGTAAGAAACATGTAGAAAATATGATCAGCATGCTATAAAATTTCATGATGCAAGGATACGCTGCGCTTCTTAGAATTGAGTTGACATATTTTTGCTGGGTGGGCGGACTAGTTCTTTGTACTGGAATCTGCTTATTATCGGTAGGAGTTGGGTTTCTCTGTCTTTGGGCGGTATCTATAAAAATGGAGTTGGTTTATTATCTCTGGCGTTTGGATCTTTTGCAAAGGTCTTCTTTGTAACCCTTGATTCTAACATAGTCGTCTTCCCTTGCATGCCTTGTATAGAAGAATGGTGCTTTAATTATAAAACATGCGACAGTGAGAGAGATGGAATAGAGTCTTGAAGAATAGAAAGGCATGACATATTGACATGTATTCCTCCATCCGGAAAAAATGGATGGGTCTAGGCGTATTCAGTTCTAGATACATCCTTTTTATCCATTCGACAACATGTAATCCGGACGGAGGGGTATGATGTAAGAGCTAGGGATACGACAGGACAACACAACAAAAAAACACTAGTTGAATGTAAAACTATATGCTAGCGGAATACGTACAGAAATAACTAAGGCAACATACGTGTATGATTGGGAAAATAAGATGGCATTACAGCGAGCACTAGAATAGCACTTCAATGTAAAAAAAATGGTATGGCAGACGGATGAAGTACATCTTGATGAATAACAATGCATAAGATATTGAAGCATGATGTCCAAATTAAGCGAGATGGCATTGCGATAGAGTAGAATAGCGATACTTGAATTTGAAAACATGTTATCATGAATGGAATAGAGTCTTGAAAAGCAGGAAGGCATGACATATTTACATGCATGATCAGCATGCTAAGCACATGGCATTACAGCAGTAGATACACTCCGGGACATTATATGCATGTTGTACCCATATCACAGGCCAAGTTAGAGCAAGGACCTTGTGGGGTGAAGAGGATTCATCATCTTTACGCAAGTCTTACGAAGAACTGCCTTTACATGTTCCATCATATTGGGTATCATTGACATCAAGTTTATTGGCCTTTACATTGCTCCGTGAGGTTCTTGTGGATATATCGGTGTGTGCAATTATATCGACATGCATGGAAGACAACTAGTAGTTAGATTTATGTAAATGAGTGCACTGTAGGAGCGACATAAATAGTAGGACTGGGGTTAACTAGCAGCAACAGGTCTCATAAACTAAAGGAGAACAGGATGAAAGCTACAGAATATGTATCGTTTGTACTCGAGATTAACTAGATGGCACACAAAAGTATTAAAGAACAACATAGGTAATACTAGAAGTGGTATAATACTATAATCACTAGCACTGTGGGATAGCATTGGCTGATGGATGATAACTATGGAACAGCGTTACCTAAAGAACAAGTATCTTAGCTGAACTATGGAACAGCGTGAACTCTGAACAAGACCCATAAGTGATCAGCATGAATATCGGTGAAATGTGATGATCTATTTTCCGTGCTTAGATGAATAACAAAGCCATAAATGTTGCACACAAGTAAGATGAGGTACAACCTATCGGCTGCCATCCATAGGAGTGAGCATCATGTCTTGACTTGTCGATGGCCTGCGGTTGTTGTGGTTGTCCATGTCGACACGCGCATTCGATCACGAGGAAGCTGTTGAGTGGGGACTATAGCTCCCTTACGGTGTATGCTTCCCTTGTTGGAGCAGCTGCGGTGAGTCACAAGGCGGTGTGTGCGAAGATGCGAGATAAGCATAATGTTAAAACGACATATCTCTTTGATTTGAAGAAATACACTAAGAGATCAATAGCAAGGTATGAGAGTGGTCTGCGTCTGTTGGTGAAGACTAAATTGGGGTCACACAATTTTATTTTATTTTAGTCTTGTCGATCTCGCGGATGGCTTGATGGCCATCTTGTGCCTCCGGTGACACATTGGAATCTTCCCGAAGAGCCAGCGACCAGCGGCGAGCAGCCTGCCTCCGTCGTCCGTGGCCCGGCCAAAACCCGCTCCCGCCCCACCGCCTTTGGCGTGGTTGCGCCGCCCGGGCCAATCCACAAAGACTCCCGTCATCCAGATCCGGCGGAAGTACCTTCAACCCACGCAACTCTAAAGATAGCCATCTAAGCGCTGCTTCCGCTGCGAACTTGCGGCACCGCACCCTTCGTTAGACACCAGCCAACCGGCAGCCTAGGACTCCGCCGCCTCGAGGGTGCTGCTTCCCATTGGGAATCGATTGGCCCGAATAAAAATTCAGACAAGCGGCCTAAATAAAGTGATTTGAGATGAGGTGCGACCTATCTGGCGGCATGGTGAAGTAAGCGGTCAGCTCTTTGGTCGGTGAGGCGGCGCGATTCGGTGGTGACGGTGGCGAGGAAAAGCGATGTCGCTGACGATCGGCGGCTCTGTGAGCGGCGCCGGGGACTGGACAGATCCGAAGTTGGAGCCGCTCGGCGCCGTGAACAACGGCGGGGTGAAGTCGGCTCGGTGCAGTTCTGCGACCGTTGTCGAGCAGCACCAGCAACCTGAGTAAAAGGCACGGCCCGATGCACGGCAGCAATGGACAGCATCTCGGCATTAGGGAGGAGGAGGCTGTGAAATTGGTGCGGTGGGGGCGCCATGGAGGTGGGGCTGAGGTCGGTGCTCGGGACCGGCGGCTTCCGGGAGAAGGTGATTTCCCGAGGTATGAATCGGCGGGGGGATTGGGAGGAGTGGAACCATGTCTTAGACGCATTTATGCGAAATGTGAAGGGGACATTCTACCCTTGCCTATAGGCTTCTCGGCTTGGGGCCGTGTCTTGAGGGTGGGGATAGTAAGTACCCTGCTTCTCCCCAAATAGTGGGCGAGGCGATTTGGCGAGGCGTGTTTTGAACTATAGTGGCCTTGAGCAATTTACGAGTGCGTGTTTTGAAATAGTGGCGCGAGCTATTTGAGGCGAGGCTTTGCCGACCATGGTTTATGAATTATTGGCACATGTCATTTGTTGAGAAAGCGAGCTTGGATCGATTCACGAACTAGTGTTCGGTTTTTCATATAGGAGCGGAGGAGGAGGCATTCTATCTGTCTTTAGATGGCAAATCGAGGAGTTGTTGGGTCGAACGCATGGCGGAGGGGAGGAGCTGTTCCGCGACCGCTTGGCGGAGGCAGCGTATCACCGATTTGCGCCACCATGAGACATGAAGCAGCAGCGCACCGGTTCTGAGTCGGACGAGCGCCCATGCTGGGCCGACTACGTGGAGGCGGCGCCCGGTGAGGAGTCTGGATTAGGGGTGTCCGGATAGCGAACTATCACCGTTGGCGGACTCTGGACTATGAAGATACAAGATTGAAGACCGTCCAGTGTCCGGATGGGACTTTCCTTGGCGTGGAAGGCAAGCTTGGCGTCTGGATATGTAGATCTCCTACCATTGTAACGAATTTGTGTAACCCTAACCCTATCCGGTGTCTATATAAACGGAGGGTCTTAGTCCGTGGGGCGAACAACAATCATACCATAGGCTAGCTTCTAGGGTTTAGCCTCCTTGATCTCGTGGTAGATCCACTCTTGTACTACCCATATCATCAATATTAATCAAGCGGGAGTAGGGTTTTACCTCCATCGAGAGGGCGAACCTGGGTAAAAACTCGTGTCCCTTGTCTCCTGTTACCATCCGCCTAGGCGCGATTCGGGACCCCCTACCGAGATCTGCCGGTTTGACACCGACATTGGTGCTTTCATTGAGAGTTCCTCGTGTCGTCATCTTTAGGCCGATGGCTCCTTGATCATCGACAACGGCGTGGTCGGTGAGACTTTTCTCCCGGACAGATCTTCGTGTTCGGCGGCTTTGCTGCGGGCAATTCACTTGGCCATCTGGAGCAGATCGAAAGCTTCGCCCTGGCCATCGAGTCAGATTTGGGAGTTTGAACTACGGCCGACATCCGCGGAGACTTGATCTTGACGGATTGAGCCACAATAACTGCGCCCGCCTTGTCTCGATGGGCACAATCTAGCTCTGCTGCGAGCAGTGCCACGAAGGCGCACCACCGTCCGCTCCGACCCTTAGCTCGGGCCGACTCCACCGATCGAGGGGCAGTGGTTGGACACCGCCTCGGGGCTCACGATCTCTCTGGCGATTGAGCGAACTCCATCCCTGTCGCTGCGAAGCCGTGACTCCAAGGTGCGGACTCCGGACCTCCGAACCCGCCCGCCCGACCAATCGAATCCGATTGGGCGCGGTCATGGAGTTCCTTTGCCGCGGACATCTTTCGGCACTTCGCCCTTTGGCGACATCCTGAATTCACTAAAGTCTCTCTCTCTTTTCGGAGAGCCCTTGCGGACTACGGTCGGGAAGGTTGGGATGCAGACGACGAAGAAATTCAAAGCCCACCACGCCCACTTTGTAGCCTTGTTGAAAGCTTAAGCGGCGTGCTCGATTTCGACTCGAAGACATCGGCGGTATGGGCGGCGATGTAGGAGACAACCATGAACCAGCACCTATAGGATCTTGGACAGCCACCTCATCCCGATGTATACATGGTGGATACACCTAAAGGAAGTGATGACGAGGAACAACGGGACACTGCGAAGGAGAAATCCCTCGGCAGTCAAAGCGGCAGCGTAAGCGCCGCACCAAGTCCGCCTCGACAAAGACCCAGCCATAGAGCAAAAGGCGAACCGGTGGGCAGACGAACACGCTATCAAGCAACCGTCCGAATAGGACAACTTGGATAAACAACCCGTCCCGGCGAAGATAACGATCCGGACGATCTCACGCCGGACAAATTGTTGGAAGCGAAGAACCTCCACAAAGGCTGCGTCGCCCTGCGCGTAGCTGAAAAAGCGAAGCGGAAGCTCAAAACAGCGGAAGATGCACTCGAGAATCAGATGGAGCAAAGTACTCAACACCGAGAGAAATATGGCGACGATGCGCCAAACAAGAAACTACCGAGCGCAAATTACTGCCGAGTTCGATGAGGAGGCCTTAGAGCCCCGCAATCAAAGAACAAAGAGGCGCCCGGTCGGATAGGCGACCACATGGCAAACATGGAGGCGGCAAGCGGCGCGCACACAAGCACCTACGCGATCCGCGCAAGGATTCGCATCAAAAGGATGGCCCGATTAGGTCCATCTATGGGCGAAAGCAAGCTCTTCAAGCAATGCAACATGCCAAATATCCGAACATCACGGCACACCCAAATATAGGGTTGCTTTTAATGTTTCAGCGATGAGTCTTTGGATCACGAATTCGGTGAGATTCAAACCCGTAAACATAGAGGCATCTGATGGAACAATAGACCACAGATGCGGATTGAGGATTACATCCTCCACATACACATGGCTAGAGAGATGATCTCACGCCATAAAATACTTACCCTCAAGCTCAAAGGGCCAGCTCGGCATTGGCTCAAAAGCCTCCTGAAAATACCATTGGAAGTTGGGAAGAGCTCGAGGATGCCTTTGGGCAAATTTTCAAGGGACTTATGTCCGTCCTCCGGATCTGAGCGATTTAAGTCACATAACTCAACAACCGGAGAGTCAGCCGCAAATGCAGAACAGGTTCCTCATCAAAAAGAACCAAATAGTCATTGTCCGGACGCGAAGCCTTAGAAGCTTTCAAACACAGCGTCCAGGGCGAATGGCTCGCCGGACACCTCGGCCGGGAGAAGCCAAGAACAATGGCTGCATTAACAAGCCTCATGACCCGCTTTTTGCGGGAGAGGATAGTTAGCTGGCAAGATCACGATACCAGCGACCCAAGTACATCGAAGTCGGGGATGGAAATGGAAAACCACGGCGCAGCAAGGACCAGCGCGGACAAAGAGAAACAGCCGAAGAGCACGGCGGTCAGCGCGGATTGAAGCTCCGTCGAATTATAAAAACTGCCCCTCAAGGACAACAGCGACGAGCTATCCAACCTAAACAAAATCTTGGACAAAATATGCCAAATCCACAGTACTCCGGGAAGCACGCAAACCATACCCATAAGATTGTTGGGTCTTCAAGCAGTCCGGCAAACTCAATGCGAACACAAGGGCTCGACACACCAGCGAGGATGATGCCGAAACCCACAAGCGAGCACCGGAAAACAAAAGAATTTCCACAAAAGTCAAAGCAGTGAACTCACTTCAAGTGACAAAAGGGAAAAAGCAGGCGGCGCCCATAGAAACACGCGCGCATACGGTCTATCAGAAGAGTCCCAGCGATGGTTGTCAAAACCAATCACCTTGATCATCAGGACTACTCGGAAGTATCCGGAGCAGGATGGACTGCCTTGATATTAGATCCTATAATCGGCGGACTCCAATTTACACAAGTCCTAATGGGCGGAGTAGCGATCTAAACCTGGTATATCGAGGACACAATCCATAAAATGGGGATAGACCCAACCAAAATTAGCCGTAGAAACACCTCCTACAAAGGGGTAATGTCAGGCCTATCGCCCATTATGCGGGCTCCCTCTGCTAGAAGTTGTGTTGGGTCATCGACAACTTCCTCCGTGAAAAGTTAACCTTCCACATCGCCCCATTGAAAGTAGCTATCAAGCACTCTTTGGGGCGTGAAGCTTTCGCCGCTTTAACATAATACCGCATTATGCATCTCTTACACTTAAAATGCCGGTCCGCGACATCATCTCATTAAAAGGAGTACCAAGTGTTACTCGAGCACGGAAGAACGTGAGACTGCCTTGACAGCCCACACTAATCCGGCTCCGCTAATCAAAGCACTGAATAGGTCATTGAACCCCGGACATGGCTAGGCGAGTCGGCGTAAACATATAAAGGCCTACTAGCGGCATACCCCGTACAAAGGGCTGCGCATGTACAACAAGAGACAATAAAGCTCAATTTTATTCACTTTTGAACCGTACTCTATTTATTTAATATAAAGTACATTTTTCGCACGATCTTTTTTTTTTCAACTAAGTTCTTCTCTTTTCTGAGATGAACACCGTGCTACACCCGTCCGGATCACGAACAACGGAACACGAGTAGCGGGCGTGCGGCGAGGACCCGTTGCAAGGATTCTTTTAGATTAAGACCCTTCGTAAACCTTTTTCTGTCTCTTGTTGATACATCCCCGGTTTCTTGCTATAACCGAGGAGGAGGCTGGCGTTTTGGCATCGGCCGCACCAGAATTTTTCGCGTGCACGGACACGGGGCTTAGGGCATTATTCTTCCCGTTTCCATAAAGACCGAATACCTTAGGGAGTGTTGGCGTCTCGAGTTAGGCCTTATATGCATTAGCTCGAATCATGTCTTTGGTCAAATGTTGGGTTTGCCCGGCTCCCATGTTTTGGTACCTTACGTTACGTTATATCGGCTAAGGTAGCGCTGGGAGAACCACTGCAATTGTGCCCGGTTGAGCAGTGTTGAGCACCTCGGTGGAAAGCTAAAACGGTTGTCATGATATAGCGTGAGACTGGTCAACCACTCTATGACCCACCAGAATGTTTAGAATTCCCCGCATTAACGAAGACCGTTTCGGTCAGGCACATCTGGCGCCCAATTCGGGAGGCGCGGTGCCCCTAGGGGCTATATAGTAGCCCCACCATCGAACTCCTATGGCTAAGTGAAAGTGATAAAGCATTATAGTCCGGTTGCCTAGTTTGCTACGATATCACCTCCTTTACAGGACCAAGGCGTTGGATTAAGTGTGAAAATCGCCTTTTTGCAAACACCCCGCACTATGTGCGTGGGGCTGAAAGCGAACTGCCATCATTCAGGTTATATACACATATACATCAGCGGCCGCCCGGGAGGTGTTTTCATACTTGAATGCACAAGTATAAAAGCTCTTATATTATATTGAAACATTGTTTTCACAAATCATACATGTCATTTAAACATAATATCCTTGAGCCACTGCGTCTCTATTAAGCAGCGCCTGCGGAACTTCCTCAAAATAGTGCTCGGCGGTACTCGGTTTCTGTCCGAATCTTGGGATGCAGCGTCGGTGGCCTTCATCTCCGCCCGGTATGTCTTGACACGGGCAAGAGCCATCCGCGCACCCTCTATGCATCTGACCGCTTCATTGCATCGATATGCGGCACCGCACCAAGGCTGTTGCACCAAGCCAAAATAACTCTTTGGCTTGGGGCTTTTGACCCTAAATGAGTCACGACAGCCTTCATGGCAAGTCCGGACAACCTATTCAGCTCAGCCCATTCGGCCAAAGCGATCGGTTAATGAAAGTGGGCGCTCCGGACTATGGGCTGCGACCAAAAAGCTCTTCCATTACGTGATCCTTTTGACCTCGGAAGTGTTACGGCGTCTGCGGCACTCGCCGCAAAGTCGAGATAAGCATCCTCGCAACCCACAGCGGTCAATTGGCGTACCTAGGATCCGTGAATTTCCTCCATAGCGAAAGGGCTTTCCGGCCGCAATATCTCGGCAGCGTAGCTCCTCCGTCATAGCTCTCATCGCGAGCAAGTATCCTTGGCCTCGGTGGCGGCCCTTTTCAGGTCCTCTTTTTTGCTCGATCTTCTTTTCAAGAAGCTTCATAGCGGTCGATAGCATTCTTCAATTTCACGGCCATCTCGGCCATTTCTTTCTTACTTGGCGGTGAGCAGCCTATTCGACTTTTAGCTCTTGGCCGCCTTTAAAACCGCCGCATCACTTTTACGGCTTGCTCCTTGGCTCGGCGAGCTCCGCGAAAACTCTCCATAGCAGCGGCACCATCTGCATTAAGCATACATGTTGTAAGGCATGGGCGTCAAGCTCCCTTACCAGGTGTCGCGGAGAAGTTGCATACCTTGTGACTCGTCAAACGCTTATTAACAAGCGTGATGTCCTCATCCGCGCGTCAAGTTGCCGCTTGATTCGGCAAATTCATCGATCCGGCTAGCCACGGACGCCGCCACCTACATAGGAAGGCGCATATTATACCTGGGGTTATGATCCTCGGTGCGCCATCATTTTGACACCGCACCAAGTCTCGGGGCTACTATCTATCTGGCGCATTTATATGCAAAATTGTCGGAAGGTACATCATTTTGCGTACCTCAAAACCCGTCGATAAACTTACGGCGACTTCATGCAATCCGCTCTCGCGGATGAAATCCTTTCAATCACCGTACCCATTAACGTCGGTGATCTTACGAATAGATGCTCGCCCGAGCAGATCCTTCACTCCTCCGACCGTACACCCGTTGGTGGCGGACTCATCTGATGGCCTTTTTGAAGGCGGACACGGAAGGCTTTGAGGGACATCGGCTGCCTTACGGCCTTGATTGGAGAAGCCCTCAGGCGACACCTCGGGGTCGCCGCCTCGCATGTGATGCAGCGGCGGGCGTTCGCTCTCCATCATCTCGGATCAAGATCCCCGAAGACAAGCTCTGCTGTGAAGGGCGAGATCGAACTACAAGGTAAAACTTTGGTTACCTTCAGAAATAAAATGGGGATGTCTCTCATTTAAACGCCCCCCTTTACTTAAGGCTCATTGGAGGCTGATCTCCTTGGGAAATAGTGCGGTGGGGCATCTCCCTTGCGAGACCCTCTGGTGAAGATTTCTTCCCCGCTTGAGGCTTTGGTCTCCGGATCTTGAGCGGTCCTCTTCTCCCCTTGGAGGAGGATTCTCGATCCCCCTTTCTTGATAGCCTCCTTCATGGAGGAAGTAGCTCCTTGTTTCCCCTTCGCCTTCTTCAAAGGCACTGACCTCTAGCATCTTGGTTATCTGAGGATCGGCGTGGTCTCGGGGAGGGCTGGACACTGATCAGTTTGCTTTTGCTATCCTCTCTGTTTAAGGATAGCTCTTTTAAGGGCAAGTTATGATAAATATCACGGATAGCATGTCAAGATGCAGGACTACTTACTTGAGTATCCAGGCGATTGCAGCTCAGACCTGCGTCCTCGGTTAAGTCCGGACACATTGCTTGTGATTGAAGAGCAGTTTGTACATCTCCACGGGCGTTGCACCCATAAAATGTTGGAGAGCTCATGGTCCCTCGGATTGAACTCCCACAGGCGGAGGCGGCGTTTGTAGGGCAGGATGCGGCGAAGCAGCATGACCTGCGCTACTCGACCAGATTGATCTCTCTCTCTCGGAGGTCTCGAATCGGCCTGCAACAGAGGTACGTCCTTGGGCGGTCCCAGTCGAGCCCTTTATTGACCCATGGCGCTTGGCCGCGGTGGAGGACCCGGCGAAAGCAGGTGGCGCCGCCCATTTGGTGCCCCTAGGGTGGTGATATAAAACCACTCCTGTTGCCATAAATTGAGCTCCTCTTGAAAAGAGCCCTCGGGCCATGGGCGTCGCATTCTTGCTTATAACAGCCCTCGCACTCTGCTGATACCCCTTGATCATCTTGGCTCCACTTTGATGGTCTTGAGCCACAATCCAAGTGAGGGTAATGCGGAGGAAGGCTTCTATCGACAATGAGCAGCGAGGCGTGGAGGATGGACTCGGATCAAGTCATGGAATTCCAGCCCATAATAAAACATGAGCCCCCTCACAAAGGGTCCGTCGGGAAGCCTAAACCCGAAGGAAGTGAGACCACGAATACCAAGCTCTCACCAGGCTCGGGAGTGGGAATAACCTGCCCTTGGGCGAGGCAGCCTATCTGAAATTTCGCTGGTTAGATACTGGCGTCTCTCGACTTTAGCACATCTTCTTCCGTGCGGAGGAAGACATCCACCGGCCGTGCAGGTCGGGCGGACATCGTTGAAGGTCGAGCGCCTAAATCTGGAGCTTTGGGTGTTGGAACTCGGCGAGGCAGATTCGATTGAGATTGAAAGAAAGGCGGGCCTTGGTCTCGTTATAAAGAGGTTGAATACCAAGAGCCCCCCGTGACCGTTCGGGACTCGCCTTTGATGGAGGCGTGCCAGCAGGCACGGTTGGGTTACTACGCCCGTATTGATGAGGATCCCGGAATAAGGGGGCGATCTCGCTTTGATAAGGCGTGCCAAAGAAACCGCCTCGCTAAGCAGCTAAGGTGGAGCAGTAAAAGCGATTAAGTATAAAGGCTGGCCGTGGTGTGATGTCACGCCCGCGGAATACGTTAACAAATCTATGCAAAGTTATTCTCTCTACGGTAGTATGTGGAACTTGTTTTGCATAGCGGACACTATCCTTGTGTTCAAAATCTTCTATGAAGTATTGGAGGAGGAACCCCCTGCAATGCGAAGACAATATCGCACCGGACTTGTCGTCATTGAAGCTGGTTGAGGGGCTCTTGAGGAGTCTGGATTAGGGGTGTCGGATAGCGAACTATCACCGTTGGCGGACTCTAGACTATGAAGATACAAGATTGAAGACTTCATCCCGTGTCCGGATGGGACTTTCCTTGGCGTGGAAGGCAAGCTTGGCGATCGGATATGTAGATCTCCTACCATTGTAACCGACTACTGTGTAACCCTAACCCTATCCGGTGTCTATATAAACCGGAGGTTTTAGTCCGTGGGGCGAACAACAATCATACCATAGGCTAGCTTCTAGGGTTTAGCCTCCTTGATCTCGTGGTAGATCCACTCTTCTACTACCCATATCATCAATATTAATCAAGAAGGAGTAGGGTATTACCTCCATCGAGAGGGCCGAACACAGGTAAAAACATCGTGTCCCTTGTCTCCTGTTACCATCCGCCTAGGCCTGAGTTGGGACCCCCTACCCGAGATCCGCCGGTTTTGACACCGATAGGGGTCCTCGGCCCAATCCAACTGATCGGATGACGACGTGATGAGTACCCCCTAATCCGGGACACCGTCAGTAGCCCCCTGAACCGGTCTTCAAGTTAGGGACGCTCCTCGATTCTTCCAAACTGTTCTTCATCTTCGGTCGTCGGTCTTGAAAACTGGTTCAACAAATCTTCTCATCTCCGATCTTGAGGATCATCGAAGTGCATCCGAAGAGTTTATACGCCAAGTATCCGAGGATCCCCTTTAAGTTTCCGGCCTTTATCAATGCCTTGTTATTTTTATGCCATACCTCGGGTTTGAAGTTTTTCCCGGGAGGTAGTGTCCTCTTGCGTCCGAGCTCCAATGTCGGACTGCATTCGAGCTCCAACGCCGAAATTTATCCGGGCTCCAACACCGGACTATATCCAAGAAGTCATAGATCATCTTGGTCCAAAAAAGTTCAAGATTTTAGCGAGCTTAATGCGGAAAATGCCCTCTCTGAACTAGCCGCTAGCGCCCGAGCTTTATGCGGACTACTTCCAAGGTGGTGCACCACCCGACCATGAGCTGATTTTTGTGAATATTTTAAGCTGGTGCAGTTTATTCTCTGCCGATGTATATCTAGTAGCCCTCAAGGTGTGTATCAGTCTAAAACCGAGATGCACTGAAGGCAAGCATAAAAATTACTATTCGGTAGCCCACGAGACTCGGTCGATCTGTGAAATCGGCACGAGGATCAATTCTAACTTCGGCGACATACATAGGAATAAAAAGCGGTGTAATATATTAGAGATAATAGTGATCGTGAGCGGGCCTGAGAGAGGTCGTGAGAAGTCGCCGTGATATATAACTTGATGCCAAATAGGTCCAGATGGTACTTATTGCTATCAGAAGGCAGCGCTTTCCCATAGTTTGATCAAGCCGAACTTGAGTACTTTGAATTTTACGCATTGAATAGGCAATCAGTAGCCCCGAGACACTGGTCGGGTGGCAACACCGAGATCGAGGATCGATGTACTTACTAATATTTGTCAACAATGGCGCAAAGCCCGGTAGCCCCGAGCCTTAATGTGAGCACGGGTGGCGAATCAGAGATCGATATCGAGTAAAATCACAGATTATGTGTAATGATTCTATGTATCTAAGTATTTTACATCATTATTTTGACTCCATTGTGACCGTTTATCGGTTGAAAGTGGCCCATCGTTGGCTTCTACCCTTGGTAGATACTACGCGGTGTTTCCGCACTAACAAAACAACCCTTAGCCGGCGTCTCGGTGCGGGCGGTTGTGTTAGAAAGCAAGCAATCAGATATCACGGGCTTTATAACTTTCACTTAGTCATAGGAGCTTTGAGCTGGGAAGCTAGCTATGAGCCCCGATTCTTGTTCGGCGACATCAAGGTCAAGCCATAAACACTTGACCAATGTTGTGAGCGGCCCGTTATTTAACATAGTCATCGGATCGTTGACCGGTTTCGCCTATTGTGACGATCGGTTTTGGCTTTACGCCCTTGAGGTGCTTGATCATGCAAGCTGGAAGCACAATCGCAGTTGTTTTCCCTTTGCACACCTAGCGAACAAAGCGGGCGTAGGAGGCAAGCACGAGGCAGACAGCCCAACTATTGACGAGAAGACACAATTGAAACTAATGCATATATAGCAATATCCAAGAATTTTGCGAATCCTAAAGGTGTCGGCGTTGCCTTTGAGACTAATCTTTGAAACACACGAATAGTGTGAAAGTGACATAGGCTCGAAAAGCCAAAAACTTATTCAAAAGTTTAATATCGAATTAGATCAAGTGTTGGTTGCCAATCCGAAAATTGGACTTTAAAAGAAAAGTGCTTACATGGGTGCTTTAACATGACACATCCTATCTCAAGACTTCAAGCGGGTCAGCCTATGGCTTCAACCTCCTTATCACGAAGGCGAAGTGCTTCTCGAGGCTAGTTTAGCAAACTGCACTCGAGTGGATTTAGAGAAGAAGCAAGGCTATCCGGCTATTGACCACACACTTGCATCGAGAAAGGAGTGATAGAAAAAGACTTTGCGACGACCAAGAAGAAAAACAGCTCATACTAATTTAAGAGCCCCCACGTGACTTGGGTAAAAGAATTGTATGTATAATGATTGTATGTGCGAAGTACTTATATCATATCTATGTTCACCCGAACTTTAAGCAGCGTCTTAACCGACCGTCGGCTTCTCCCTCTTGGTTAAGGTCGAAAAGTGTTATATACTCCACTGTCGAGAATATCGGCGGTGTTTCCAATAACGAGGCAATCAGGCCATAAGGCATAACGAGACAAAAGCGCTCGGGAACTTATGCTATATTACTAACAAAGTGTAAGAAGCATCTTGAAGAAAATAGTACCCCCCGATACCTTTCTTGGTGCTCATTATTACTATGAGACTTGTGCAATAGATTTTTGTACTCCTGAGTTTCGTTGTGTGCCGACCATAATTGAAAACGATAAGCGCTTGCTTTCGTCTTTACCCAGTCGAGGTCGGCTCGGATGAACCGTCGTGACAATTGCGGAGGTGCTCCTTTACTCCCTAGCCGAACAATCGGGAGCGTAGGGGTAAACACGAGAACAAGGCAACCCAACTTACAAATCACTTAGGTCAATATGGTGCATATTGTGGCATAATACGAACAAGGCGAAGCCGTACAAGTATAATCATATGCAAGAGGAAGCGCTCCACAAGGGAGCCCCAAATGTCGGGGTATTTGAATTTGTCCGTCACAAACAAAGTTTGGACAAGGAAAATTTTTACAAACAACTTTTTCCAAAAAGTATAATGTAATCGAACGAACACAAGTTAAAATTTAAAACTTTGAGCATGAATGCAACTTAGCTGGTTAATGTGTTCGGTATTGATGGCGTGGTCCGAGCTTGATGCGGGACAAGGTTCCATCCCCAAGCGGTCGAGGTGGCGTAAAGGATATAGTCCGGCTGGATCATTTTCCTGCGCACAAAAATAGTGCAAACCGGAGATAATAGTAATAATGATAAATTAAAAAATAAAAATTGATGCATAATAAATAATTTATGCAAAGTGAGTAATAAAAGAAATATGGCTGGCGCGAAGTCAATGTTGATGCGAGGCGGCGTGACCTGATGAAGGCGTGGCTAAGCCTGAATTCTCAGGTCGGTCCGAGTTCCGGATACGGCGTTCGCCGGACTATGTACGAAAACTGACCGAACCACCATGAGACCATCGTTAATGCGGCCACCATTTGGTAGACCTGTGTACATATGATGGACAAACCGGAGTAATAATTCCTTGGGAAAAAATGAACTCAAACAAGCAAAACATACTACGATTCATAGCTTTTGGTTTATTTGTTGTAGCAATCCGAAGGAAAGTGATTCCCAAAATTGGGACTCGTCGCACACCCATTGCACGATGGGCGATAAAGCGGCGGCATGTAGCGCTGGTAAGGTTGGCTCGCCGAGGCAAAGCCTCTGGTCCGACTATCGTGGCGAAGCTGGTCGGTGGTGGCCTTGAAGTTACGAGTGTCTTGATGAAGGGATAATGAAGCTCGGTCGACCGAGGAGGCGGAACGGATCGATGAGGAGATGTTGCAGCTGCCATTTCACCCAAGTTGTTGAAGTAGTTCGGCGTTGGTGGACATTGGCTCGATGAAACAACGGTTAGTCCATGCGATCTGGTCGTAACTTGTGACATAGTCAATCTTGGCTTCTTTGAAGTGGCCGTCTTGGCGATGCGGTGTGCTCGCTCCGTGTAATCCATGGGGCGGTGATGTTTTATCTTTGGCGATTCGAACTCTTGTTATTTCGCGAGTGAATATCCGAAGAAGTTGAGCTCGGCTCGGCGGCGACATGTCTAGTGCGGTCGGCGGCCGTGGAAACTATATTGTCGGACTGGTTTGACACCGGCGTGATGGCGAAGATTACCTCAGGGGAGGATCAAAATTTTATGGGCGCATGTTAAAAACAATGCGCAATACCTTAGAAGAAAATTCCTTTTAAAAAGGTTGTCAAATATCACGTTCATAAAGAAACATGAATTCGGGTTGGATCCGATTTCGCGTAGGAAACAGATCTGAAAAGTGATACCCTAATCGGGAGGTTCCCGGAGTTTGGACGGTCGGATCGAGCTGAATTTTTTACAGGTGGTAGATATAGGAATTCCACAGCCGATCAACGGTTGGATCTTCCAAAGGAAGTCCTAGCTAGATGCTAGACACCATGCTCCAAACACATCCGGATTCTCGTCCAGATTCAATGCGGCTCCGGTATATCGGAGATTGCCGGAGATTCCTCCATCGGAACTCGACAAAATTTTCCAGGGTCGTTGTAGACTCAATTCCGTACAATTCCACCGAAGCAATCGTTAAAGCGATACTCGAGGAGGCGGTGGTGGCGGATACAAGTTCGTTGTCCAGAAAAACAGCACGGTCACCCGAGGGCAATGTTGACGTTGAGCCCCTGAGCGCCATGGATGATTTCTCCATGATCTTGATAGAGATCGGAGTTGATATTGATGAAGGCCCTTGTCAGAACATGACGATTGGAGGCAGGGCAAAATATTGGTCGAGCGAGGTGACGGTCGAGGCGGTGATGAAGAAGTCGGCGTCGCGGTTGATCCGTGACGAGCCATTGATCCTTTTGCCGATCACACGATGGAACTCTCAAT
The DNA here is from genome assembly GCA_021605205.1 of Aegilops longissima. Lineage (NCBI taxonomy): Eukaryota > Viridiplantae > Streptophyta > Magnoliopsida > Poales > Poaceae > Aegilops > Aegilops longissima. Next base: position 433,987,329 of record CM038680.1, read on the forward strand.
GAAAGCACCAATGTCGGTGTCAAAACCGGCGGATCTCGGGTAGGGGGTCCCGAACTGTGCGTCTAAGGATCGATGGTAACGGGAGGCGGGGGACACGATGTTTACCCAGGTTCGGGCCCTCTCTATGGAGGTAATACCCTACTTCCTGCTTGATTGATCTTGATGATATGAGTATTACAAGAGTTGATCTACCACGAGATCGTAGAGGCTAAACCCTAGAATCTAGCCTATGGTATGATTGTTGTATCTCTATCGACTAGCCGGCCTCGGTTTATATAGTGCACGAGGCCTAGGATAACAAAGTCCTAGCCGAACTCTGCTGGTGGGGAGGAGTCCTTGTCTTGATCGCCAAGTCTTGTGGAATCTTCCTTGTATCACGCAGCTATCTGGGTAGCCCATGAGTATCTGACCATGGGGTCCTCGGCCCAATCAAGCTGATCGGGAGATGGCGTGGCGAGTACCCCTAGTCCGGGACACCGTCCTTGAGGTTTTGGCTCGGGAGAAAGAGCTTCGAGGAGAACTGATTTGGCGCCCACGAGGTATGAATGGAGGCGGGCGGGGAGGGATTGGGAGGAGTGGACCCATGTCTTCAGACGCATTTATGCGAAATGTGAGGGGAGTTATAGTTCTACCCTTGCCTATAGGCTTCTCGGCTTGGGTCTGTGTCTTGAGGGTCGGGGATAGTAGAGTAACTTTGCTTCTCCCCAAATAGTGGGCGGGAGTGATTTCGGGCGATTTCGGGCGTGTTTTGAACTATCGTGGGTGCGAGCGACTTGAGGCGAGGAGGCGTGTTTTCAAATAGTGGTATGAGCTATTTGAGGCGAGGAGGCGTGTTTTGCCGACCATGGTTTAAGAATTATTTGGCACATGTCATTTCGGCCGAGAAGAAGGCGCGCTTGGGTGAAGTTACGAACCTACCCTCGATATACAACGGGCCAATTGATGTGTGTCCAACATAGGACGGTAATTTCGCGTCTCCCATTTATTTGCTCGGGCGAATTCCGCCAAGTAGAGAGGATGTTTAATGGTTCGTTCAAATTTTGGGAGAACGAGCATCCACGTCTACCTTACCAAGTCGATTCGAATCAAATTTTGAAATATTAGCTTGCCACTTCTTTTTTTGATGGAGAGATGATGCTCGGGAGTAATGTATTTTTACATGCTCGTTGCTAGCGATTTACTATATGACAAATAGTTGACCCACTCAAAAACGCGAATCAAACCCAAAATGAAATATCTCGAATCAATGAAATAGCTCGTTCAGTAGGTCAAAATAGTGAACTAAATCCAAAATTGAACACCTCAATCGAGTAGAATGTTATGCAGTATTATAGTACTCCATGAACATGTTGAAAGTCAAATTAATGAACTTGTTTGATATCGCATATATCTGTTCATGTGTGGATTACGGACAACATGTTCTCCAATTTAAATATTTGAATGCAAGTTTATATGAAACATGGTTTATATCAGTCTTTGATGCATAAAACACGACCTCCCCCTCTCCCGCACTCATGCTCTCTCTCTCTCTCTCTCTCTCTCTCTCTCTCTCTCTCTCTCTCTCTCTCTTGTGTGTGTGTGTGTGTGTGTTGGGGGGGGTCTTTCTAGTTCACATGCATATATACACCATCTATAGGTCTCTCTCCCACACTATGTATGATACTCTAGCTAGTCCAAGCTAGATATCTTGGATGCACTCATAAATGCACACAAATTCCTTGGCTCTTTGCTCGTAACTCTCTCACGCACCACTATATCGTCTCGGGCTCTCCCCTCTCTCAAACTCTCCATCCACAGGTCACACATACACATGCATATCTCATGCACACACACACACACAATCTCATGCCCAGCTAGCCAAGTATGATGGTCTCTCACTCAATTGTTGCTGCAGATCCCCTATATGTATATGACTAGCTAATCTTAGTCTCCATCACAAACATGTGCATGGTCTACTCGATTTCTCTCGGGGCATCTTTCTATCAGCATGCGCCTCCTCGATCTCCCACCCATATAGTCCCCTCACGATCTCGGGGATCTCTCTATCACAAACACACCTCTCTCCCTCCCCATGCGTCCATGCCATCCATATGTCCCTCTCGACCTTTTTCCTTGTTAGCCAGACCTCTATTGGACATGTGCTATAGGGGTGTCTCTCTCCATTGCAAACAATCACACACTAGCTATCTTCGTGTATCTCCTCGCCTCGCTTTTCCATCTCAGAGATGCATGTGTGATATGTTAGCATAAAAGCAAAAACACACTCTCTCAATTTATAAGCTTGTTGTCACTTTCTCTTTCACACACATACTCTTTTTGCACACTTACTCAATCTCCTTCACACGCACTTGATCTGTCTCGTGAGGCACTCTCCTCGGTCCATAGCATATAGATTTATTGAAAAGTCAAACATCACAAAGTTTGACCATGTGCGTGGAGAAAAAAATTACATCTAATCAGCAAACATATAACATTAGATTAGCCATGAGATGTAGTTTTGTATGATGTATCTTTGGTATTGTAGATATAAATAACATTTGCGTAAACCTGATCAAAGTTTCCAAAGTTTGACTTCTAAAAATTTACATACCTTTGCATTATCGGCGGATGGAATATCTCTTTCCCCTCTCAGCTATCGATGTGCCACTCAGCCTTATCGGGGCTCCTCAATCTCTCTCAAACTTTATTGGTCAGTTTGGTTCGTGACTGACCCTCATGCCTTGATGGCGGTCTGCTGGTGTGGGCGTGAAATGTAAAATATTTCTGCTGGCGGGCTTGTGTGTGCTGAAGTGTTTGGTTCATGCAGGGCGAGGCAAAGCATCAACGTCCATCAATCAATCCATGCATCAATTATGTAATGCTAATATCCATCCATGTTGTTGTTAGCCTCGTGGCGCCTACGACGAGAGCGCGGCGAGCGTTAGAAATCGTTTACTGCGCCGGGCTACTTGCGATGTCTGGAGTTCAGCCGAGGCTAATTAAAGTGCAAAGGAACCCGGGCGGCGGGCTTTCTTTTTCACGAGGTAGCAACCAAACAAGCATGCATGAAATCTAGCCACAACCCTAGGCCAGGAAAAAGATGCTCAGGACGCAAGCCAAACTTGCCTTATATCTCCCTGGTTCACACATACACATGTCTCGCTCGCGCTATACATATAGACCCATCAAACACTCTCCGCCCTTGTTCTCTCTCCATGTGACACGCACCCCCCTAAGTTCCATAATCCCTCACATAGGCTCGCGCTATACATAGGCTCTGTTTGGATCCATGGGTTAGAGTTAGTTTGGGTTAGTTTTGTCAGGACCCCGATTCCAAGTCACATCGACCTAGCCGGTAACACCTCATATCACTTTGCGGCCTCACGCACGGTATTCCCACGGGTGTCGCCTTACCATGGCCCGGGACCGTTTGCGTCTTTTGGCTCACGTATATGATAGTGTCGCTAGCATCCACATGACAAAGAACCGGGCCGACATGGCTAGTCATGAACCCAAGCGGCGTTAACCTATGGGGACGAGGCATACATGAATCACATCGAGCATGTCGGTCATCAGCGTATGAATTCGGGCTGTAGCCTTTGGGCTATGAGGACTCCGGTATCCCGGGCTGTAGCAGGCTAGGCGGGACTCGAATATCACCGTGTGACATTTCCCGAAGGAACAGACATAAGGCGAAATGAAACACATGTCGGCCGATCAAGTGTCCAAGCAGTAGTCTTTGGGCTAGCGAGGACTCCGGTGAACCGGGCTGTAGCGGACTACTATCACTCGAAGCACAAGACTACATTTCCCCATATGAGAGGCTGCCAAGGATAAACAACTAGTTTGTCGGATCCCCTCATACCAAGCATTTCAATCATACCATAATATGCCCGATATGAGTAAATACAACAAGGCATCACAACAAAACTCTACAACTCAAAGTACTTTATTTAAGAGGCTCAGGAGCCATACATGCTATATCCATACAGGTAGGGGTCACATGACCCAACACTCAAGTCATACAAACATACAAGCACATGCGGAAGCAAACTAGTCAGTCTGAGACTCTAGAAAGAAAAGAAAGCATGAAGCCCTTCTATCTATAGTGGCCCTTCACAAGCCTTGGATCACCACACAGGTGGCTAGTTCACTCGTCGATGTCAAGGTCTACATAAAACCCATTGGAGGGCGGTGTTGTCGTCGAAAAACATTAATTAAGCAAACATGAGTGCGGAGGTACTCGGCAAGTCTTACTACAGAATCCTATCATACATGCACATTCTCAAGAAGGTGGTGGAGTTATTCTGACAAGCCAGCTTTGACTCTTGGCTAAGCTATCCTCGTGACACCACTTGTAAAGCATTTATCGCTGCAGTCCACTAATCACCATCACAATACTCCACCGTGGATCCTCTCGTCACCCACGAGAGGGCCATCCATGATACTCACACTATCTTGAGGCTTTTAGTAGTATCCATTTACTTGTCTATGAACTGATATAGGCAACAGAAGTCCTTCTCCATGGACACGGCTATTGAATAGATCATATTAACCTGCGGGTGTACTTCTTCACACGCTCTCACCACTTACCGCCGTTTACGACATGTACTCGGCAACCTTCAGCGGAAGCCTAATGTGGGTGTCGGCCACACCTACCTAAACACTCAAGTCCCTAGTCGGGTTTATCGCCTATTCGGGTTCCATCCATGAGAGTCCGGCGAGGTTTCCCATAAAGCCCGAGCGATGTGTGCGGGGTTCCCGAGATACCAAGCGGGCACTTTCGGTACACAGACCCGTGCCTACCGCAACACAACTCCCCCTAAGGTCAGCGTTGCGTGCGGCCCTGACATGCTACAAACACGAAACTACTTGCAACTCCGGAGAGAGAACAAGGGTGGTTCTGAAGCCGAGAGGGTCAGTTAAGGATCCCAATGCGTGGTAGTAAGCTGTTTCATGGATCACAAACACAGAACTCAGTTCTTAGGGGCGGCTTCAATGAAACAACCCACCATGTACTCCTACATGGCCTCTCATCGATACCTTTACCAAAGCGTGTTCAACACTTTCACTCTCGAACCGACACAACCTTTCCTCCGGTTCATCATCCCGATGAGCGGACGACACAACTCTAAGCATAGCAAGCATAGCATGGTAGGAATCACAAACATGGCTCAATCAACTCCTACACATACTAGTGGGTTTCATCTAATTCTTGTGGCAATGACAGGTCATGCAAAGGAAGTGGGTTCAACTACCGCAGCACACAACAGTTTGAATCGCGTTGTCTTAATCACGATAAACAAAAGCGAAGCGAGAACATGGGTTTGTATCGGAATGATCAATGGGTTGCTTGCACGATGGAGTGGTGGTAGGATCTGCCCTTGAGGCGGATATTGGGATTATCCTCGGGGCGAGAACCTATCACGAAAGACACACGAAAATAAACACACATGGCAATATGCAACAATATGATGCATGCTATGACATGGCAATATGGATGTGTGTTGGCCTAATGCAATTTGGAACAATAAGGGATGAACTCATTTGAATCAAAGATTCAAATGCTAGCTCATTAAAATAGCCCTAAAGGTGTAATATCTTATTCTGCTTAAACAGCAAGGTTAACTTATTTTATCATGCATGAAACCTGTACCAATGGATAGAATGGATTTTTCTAATCATTTTCATATATATATCTTTGCATTTGGATTCTGATTAAAAGTTATGAATTTTGAAGTTTGAACTATATTACGGAATTTCCTATAATAGAATAAATCCGATAATTAATTTATTAAATCGACCATCGTCGAGAATAGCGTCGGGGTCAGCGGAGACTCAGGTCAAACCTGACTGTGGGTCCGAGTGTCGAGGTAATTAGTTTAACTAAAATTAATTAAAACTAAACCTAATTAGTTAGCAGGTGGGCCCCACATCATTGACTCATCGAGTCAACAGGGCCCACCGTGGTCAAAGTCAACGTCGGCTGCACGGCGTTTAGCGCCAGCGAGCCCGACAGTGGCGGAAGTGAGTTTAGCCATTCGGCGACCAAAGGCCGGAAGGCATCTAGGTGGAGCTGGGGTCGAGCCGCATCTTGGTGGAGTCGGTTGGGGTGAGGCGGCGGAATCGGCGCCGGCGGACGACCTAAGCGACCCGGAGTTGACGGCGAACTCGAGGCTAGAATTGCGCCGTGAGGTGCGGGGAGTAGGTGGTTAGGTGCTCACGGTGTGGTGAGTGCTATGGACACCAAGAGGTGGCGGAGGGTGGCAGAACACGTCGGCGGCGAGCTCCATGGCGGTGAGTCGGGTGATCTCCGTGCGGTTGCTACACAGCTCGAGGCGAGAGAGGAAGGAAGGGGAAGGTAGCTAGGCTCACAGGCAACTCGGAGAAACTCTCGTCGGGGTCGGGGCGGGCGAACAGCAGCGGCGTTGAAGGGATCTCCGGCGGCGGCGGGATCGGCGAGTCGGTGTAGTGGCCTCGGGCTACTCGAGCACCTGTGAGGCTCGGCTAGCTCGGCGTAGTTGAGGCGGCGGAGCTCCTAGACCTGTGAGGAGGAGCACAGACGGCGGGGAGGCGCGTCTCTGACGGCAGCGTGGCTGCAGTGGCGTCGGCCATGGCGGGGAAGCGAGAGAGAGGCCGGGAGGAGAGGAGATGTCGAGGGTTGGGGAGAGAGGGGGGCGAACGCGTCGGTCGCTCGAGGAGGAAGCGGGCGGCCAGGCGGCGTGGCGTGCATGCGGTGCTCGCCGTGAGCACACTGCTGCTGCTGGCGAGCCAAGCAGCTTCATTGGCCTTGGCTCTTTGGGCTGGGCAGCAGTGGGCAGTTAGTAGGCGCCGAGTAAGGTTTTCTATTGGTTTTCTTTTCTATTTTCTGTAACTTTGTGGAGTTTTAAAAATACTTAGATAGCTCAAAAATCACCAAACTGCTCCAGGTCCATAGTTGGAATATTTCCAACATGAAACATTTAGTTTGGGAATATTTGGGCATTTGAAATATTTTATATAATTTTAAATGCCCAAACTCAAATACTATGATTTAATTCAAAGACCTTTGGATGACCTAGAAAATGGTGCACCACTTTTGGCGAGGCTCGAACCAAAGCAAAGGTGATGAGCATTTTGAAGGGCATTTCAGGTTCATTGAAAATAATTTTAGTAAACCTAGTTGGATTCAAAAGGGTTACGGGGTTTCTGTCTTCCCATTTCAAATTCAAATGAAATTTAAACATGATGCACACACTAATGCATGGACTAGCTAGGATGTGACAACTCACCCCCACTCAAAAGAATCTCGTCCGAGATTTAGGATCCGTTCTTGAAAAGGTGGGATACTCAAGTCGAAGGCGATCCTCCCTTTCCCAAGTTGCTTCTTGCTCGGAATGGTTTGACCATTGAACCTTTAGAAACTTGATATTACGGCGTCGGTGATCGCTCGGCTTGATCAAAATCTGAGCGGGATATTCTCGATAGGTGAGGTTATCTTGGAGATCAAGCGTTTAGTGGTCCACTCCACGGATAGGATCCGAGAAGCAACGCTGAGTTGGGAAGCGTGGAAGACATCATGGACTCTGGAAGATCGGAGGTAGTTCAATTGGTAGGCAACTTCTCCTCGTTTGGCAAGAATGCGAAAGGGTCCAATGTAACGAGCCAACTTGCCTTTGATACCGAATCGATGGGTTCCCTTCAAAGGGTAACCCGAAGGTAAGCCTTCTCGCCAATTTCATAAGCCATAGGCTTATGCTTGCGGTCATATTGGCTCTTTTGGCGAGATTGGGCTGTTTTCAATTTCTCACGAACAACGCGAACCTGCTCTTACGCTTCTGAATCATATCCGGGCCAAAAGTTGTCTCTCCCGGTTTCGACCCGATTAAGAGGCGTTCGACATTTCCGTCCATAAAGAACTTGAAAGGAGCTTTGCCCAAGCTAGCTTGATAACTATTGTTATAAGCGAACTTCGGCGAATGGAAGGCATTTCTCCCAATTCATGCGAAAGAGATGTGAAGCTCGAAGCATATCCTCTAGGATTTGATTGACTCGTTCTACTTGACCACTTGATTGAGGATGGAATGCGGTGCTAAAGGAGAGCGAGTTCCCATAGCATTTGGAAACTTTCCCAAAATCGAGAGGTGAAGAGACTTCCACGGTCTAAGTTAATCTCAATGGAACACCATGAAGAGACACTATTCAAGAGATGTACAAATCAGCTAGCTGGCTAGCGGTTATACTCTCATGAGCGGGTAGGAAGTGGGCTACTTTGGAAAGATGATCGGCGACAACGAAGATAGCATTATTCCCTCTCTTGGTCTGGAAACCGGTAATGAAATCCATACCGATTTTATCCCATTTCCATTCAGGAATTTCCAAAGGTTGAAGGGTACCGGCAGGCCGTTGATGTTCTGCTTTAACTTCGACGACAGGCGTCGCAATTAGCAATGTATTGGCGATTTCTCTCTTCATCCTAGTCCACCAAAACCTCTGGCGTAGGTCTTGATACATTTAGTACTACGGGATGAATGGTGAGAGGAGAGTCATGAGCTTCCTTAAGGATCGATTCCGTAGCTGTTGTTTCTTAGGAACCACCAAGCGGTTCTCAAAGACAACACCTCGTTCATCTATGGAGAAACACTTAGCAGCTCCGCTAGCAATGTTCTCCTTGATCCGAGATATTCCTCTATCATCTTCTTTGAGCAGCTATGATTCGATCCGTAAGGTTAGGTTTACGCCACCGGGGTGGAAAGGAATCCTCGAGGAACAATGTGAAGATTAAGCTACGAAATTCCTCGTGGAGAAATGGTTGACTTTGTTGTAACATCAGATTGTTACAATAAGATTTGCGACTTAGTCGTCGGCCATGACATTAGCTTTGCACAGGGTGTAAGATATTCCTCGTAATCTGTAATCAACTCGACCGCGTCTTTGCACGAGATTCAAATCCGGTTGGGTGAAGATGTATTTCAGACTTTGGTGATCGGTGTAGATTTATAGCGATTACCAAGAAGGTAATGTCGCCAGAGTTTTGAGTGCATGAACCCTTGCTGCAAGCTCTAGATCGTGTGTGGGATAGTTATCCTCATGTGGGCGCAACTTTCGAGAAGCGTAGGCAATCACATGCGATCTTGCATGAGTATACAACCTAGTCCTTGTCGCGGCGTCGCAATAGATAATAAAGTCCTTAGAAAAATCTGGTGGAACAAATGCGGGAGCAGATGTCGAGCGTCTTTTCAGTTCTGAAAGCTGAACTTCGCCTTTGTGGCGTCCATTGAACTTCTTATCTTTCTTGAGGAGTTCGGTTAGAGGTTTAACAACTTTAGAAATTCTCGTGAAGCGGCGGCAATAGCTCGCTAAACCAGAAACTCGAACTTGCTTGACCGATTCAGGTGGAGTCGATCAAGGGCGGCTTGAACTTCGCTCGGGATTGGCAGCAATGCCCTTGCGGAGATTACATGGCCTAGGTAGGTCACTTCTGGTAACCAAAATTCACACTTAGAGAATTTGGCATAAAGCCGGTGCTCTCGAAGTTTCATCAATACTAGCCTTAGATGTTTGGCATGTTCTTCCTCATTCTTGGAGTAGATGAGTATATCATCGAGGTATACCACGACAATTTATCCAAATACTCCATGAAGATTGAGTTCATTAACGAGAGAAGGTGGCTGGAGCATTGGTTAATCCGAAGGACATGACGGTGTACTCGTATTGGCCATAACGAGTAACAAAGGCCGTTTAGGAATGTCCCGTTCTTGATTTTGATTTGATGGTAGCCCAACCTCAAATCCATCTTGGAAAAAGACCGAGGATCCAGCGAGCTGATCATACGGATCGTTGATCACTGGGAGGCGGATACTTGTTCTTGATAGTGACCAAATTGGCGGTCGGTAATCCACAACCATCCGATCCGTTCCATCCTTCTTCTTGTGAAGAGGGCGAGGCAAGCCCATGGGGATGAACTAGGGCGGATGAAACCCTTTTGCAAGGACTCATCGAGTTGTTTCTTAAGTTCGGCTAGTTCTAGGGGTGCCATCTTATAAGGTCTTCTAGAAATTGGGGCGGTTAGGGAACAAGATCTATCACGAACTCGACATCCTGTCGGTGGAACACTGGCAGTTCTTCTGAAAGACATCCGGAAATCACGGACTACGGAATATCTTGAGGTCGGGAAGGGGTTGGCATTTAAGGAGTAAAGTGGCGCTTAGACACTCGGGTTAAAACATTAAGCTGTCTTGCCGAAGGATGGGTGAGTTGAGCAGTTCTAGTAGAGCAATCAATCTTAGCATAATGGGCTGACATCCAGTCCATACCCAAGATGATGTTTATGTCAGAGGACTTGAGAGCTATTAGAGAAGCAAGAAAGACTAATATGTCGACAAAATTTCATTCCATGACTTATTCTAGAGGTTTGCCATCTAGAACCGAGGGTCTGAATTTCCATGGAGGTGTGCATGTCACAGAATGTGGTGTTGTGCAATCGAGCATAGCTCTTAGAAATAAATGAATGAGATGCTCGGTATCAAAAAAACGATTGCGGATGACAATTAACAAGGGCGTGCGAGAAGCGGCGTTGGGGTCCTCATAGGTTTCCTCGGCTGAAACATAGTTGGCGTGGCCACGGCGGTGGCGGCTGGTTTAACATAGAGCACCTTTCTGCTGGCTTACCACGGCCATGAGCTTTCAATCTGGTGGGGTTGTTTGGGGACACTCACGGATGTAGTGGCCCGTCTCTCCACTTGAAGCAAGTTATCATATTGGGGCGTGGAGCAGCATTAGCATTGGGGCCTCCATAAGTCTTAGGCGGAACATCTTTGCTGGTTGGGCGGCGCCTCAAAGGATGGCCTCGGGGTGAATCTGGGTGGCGAGCGATGTATTTGGAATCAAACCGGCGCCGAGATCGAGGCGGGATGAAGAACGAGTCGCAGACGTGCTGCGTGAAGCTTCAAAATCAGGCTGCCCGGTTTCAGCTTGATAGCCTTATTGACTAACCGGAAAAAGTGCACTCGTGCGAGCGAAGGTCTCGGCGAAGCTCGGGGCTAAGTCCCTTGCGGAACCTTGCACCTTCTTGGCGTCGGTAGAAACTTCTTCAGGAGCGTAACGTGCTAAATTCCCAAACTCACGGCTGTAGTGATCCACTGTCAGCCTACCTTGGGTGAAATTGCAGAATTCCTCCCTTTTGCGATCCATGAGACCTTCTAGGATGTGATGCTCATGGAAAGCGGCACTGAATTCAGCCCAAGTAGTAATTTGTCCAACCGGACGCATAGCCTCATAATTCTCCCACCAAAGGCTAGCAGGGCCTTCGAGATGATAAGCGGCAAAAGTAACTTTATCAGCCTCAGCCACGTTGGCGAGCGCAGCTTGTGGTTGATGTTGCGAAGCCAATCATCTGCGTCGAGAGGCTCAGCGGAATATTTGAACCGGTGGATACAGACAGCGAAATCATTGAGTGACACCAAATCATTTCTTGGCTGGCGTGCGGTGTTTTGCTCAATCCGCTCGATGGCGATTGGTCTCACGCTTATTGCGTTACGCTTCCGGCATAACCTCGGCCAAAGATGGCGGTTGAGGCAGATTCACATTCCTGGCTGCTGGCTTCTCCTTGCTCGGAGCAGCAGGATTATTTTGGTGTTGACCATCCTAGGAAACAAAACAACGGTTTAAACCAGGATGGCAGAATTTAGCAAGGAAGTGCGGAATGTAATGGATAACACGGAATGCAGAGATGTTCATCCGTATGACATGGTAATATAAAACTGCCATATATATACCAGCGGTCATACACACCATTCATAGTTTAGTACAAGCCCGGCCAAGTACAACTATAAGGAAAGGCGTTACATCTCATGGAAGCATTCCAACTCCTATACATTATTTTCTACACTTAGGAATGATACACACTAAGTCATATTCCACAAGTCACGCGGGGCGGTGGAAATACAACTATTACAATACTAGGAATACTACTACTAACTCGAGGCAGCTCCGTAGTAGTCCTCATAGAAGTCACCACCCAAGCACGGAAGTGGAACATGATCATCCAGGAAGCAGGCGATCTGTGGAGCTTGCGGACCATAGGGACTTCGGATGTGGCCGTGGTCCAACAAGCGGGCGAGGCGAGGTCCACGAGGAGGTGATGCCTCCAACCTCCGCCACTCCATAAAGTCTGGCAGACCAGCCCATACGAGTACAAGTCCCTCATGTCCATGTATCCGGCTTGCAGCGAGTGCAAACCAGTCGAGTAGCCCGTGATCGAGCGGGCATTAAAGAGCTCCATACACAAGGCCGGTTTTCCACGGTCCTTGTCTTCCAACATCTCTGTAGTAGTGCGAAGGTGAGTCCTCATGGGATGCATCGCTGTACATACCACGAAGGTAGCCATGCGCCCGGGGAGGATCTTGGCATGTAGCGAAATCGGTGTTGCCTGACAAAGCAGTTACAGCTCGAATAATAGTCATCATTGAATAGGCTGCATCTTGCGGACATTCCAATAGTGATCCCAAGTCCATAAGAACAGTGGAAGCGGTTCGGTAGCTCGAGATAAGATGGATATATCCTGACCGTGCACAGATATTGGCTTTGATTAAAATCCTAAACTGCTCCTCAGCGGTATATTGAGGATACCATCGGTAACGGTCTCGACCATCACCGAACCAACATTGCCGTGTGACCACACATCAATACAGCAGGTCAGAACGAACCACTTGGTTACGGGGCGGGTGGCCATCTGAAAGCACAACCACAATGCAAAGACATTAGAATTTCTAGGGAAAATCGGGCAGCATAACATCTGTAAATGCTCAAAACAGATTTGAGACATTCATAATCAGATTGCAAAACCACTCAACAACATCATATCAAGGTTACGGTTCAGCGATAGCATACTAAAATTAGTAAACTGAGCGAGGATGTAACCAACAATCCTATAAGTTACTACGGATTAGTAACACGTGAACTGATAGAGAGAGAGCCTAGTCCTATACCCGTAGAATGAGAAGAGGATGACTCGGATCGAGAGGGCATAAGGTAAAGGAGTAAAAAGAGCCTTCGTTCCCTCCACAATCAATTCCCCTACATATAACTAAAGCATTTCTAGACTCAACATCGACCAGTTTGGCTTAGCGAACCTCAGGCAGCCTGCTTTCTGATGCCAGCGCTGTCGGGACCCGATTCAAGTCACATCGACCTGGCGGTAACACCTCATATCACTTTGCGGCCTCACGCACGGTATTCCACAGGTGTCGCCTTACCATGGCCGGGACCATTTCGTCTTTTGGCTCACGTATATGATAGTGTCGCTAGCATCCACATGACAAAGAACCGGGCCGACATGGCTGGTCGTGAACCCAAGCGGCGTTAACCTATGGGGACAGGCATACATGAATCACATCGAGCATGTCGGTCATCAGCGTATGAATTTGGGCTGTAACCTTTGGGCTATGAGGACTCCGGTATCCCGGGCTGTAGCGAGCTAAGCAGGACTCGAATATCACGCGTGACATTTCCCGAAGGAACAGACATAAGGCGAAATGAAACACATGTCGGCCAGTCAAGTGTCCAAGCGGTAGTCTTTGGGCTAGCGAGGACTCCGGTGAACCGGGCTGTAGCGGACTACTATCGCTCGAAGCACAAGACTACATTTCCCCATATGAGAGGCTGCCAAGGATAAACAACTAGTTTGTCGGATCCCTCATACCAAGCATTTCAATCATACCATAATATGCCCGATATGAGTAAATACAACAAGGCATCACAACAAAACTCTACAACTCAAAGTACTTTATTTAAGAGGCTCAGGAGCCATACATGCTATATCCATACAGGTAGGGGTCACATGACCCAACACTCAAGTCATACAAACATACAAGCACATGCGGAAGCAAACTAGTGCTGATCTGAGACTCTAGAAAAAAGAAAGCTTGTGAAGCCCTTCTATCTATAGTGGCCCTTCACAAGCCTTGGATCACCACACAGGTGGCTAGTTCACTCGTCGATGTCAAGGTCTACATAAAACCCATCGGAGGGCGGTGTTGTCGTCTGAAAAACATTAATTAAGCAAACATGAGTGCGGAGGTACTCAGCAAGTCTTCTACAGAATCCTATCATACATGCACATTCTCAAGAAGGTGGTGGAGTTATTTGCAACAAGCCAGCTTTGACTCTTGGCTAAGCTATCCTACATGACACCACTTGTAAAGCATTTATCGCTTTACAGTCCACTAATCACCATCACAATACTCCACCGTGGATCCTCTCTCGTCACCCACGAGAGGGCCATCCATGATACTCACACTATCTTGAGGCTTTTAGTAGTATCCATTTACTTGTCTATGAACTGATATAGGCAACCCGAAGTCCTTCTCCGTGGACACGGCTATTCGAATAGATCATATTAACCTGCGGTGTACTTCTTCACATGCTCTCACCACTTACGCCGTTTACCGACATGTACTCGACAACCTTCAGCGGAAGCCCAGCGTGGGTGTCGGCCACAGACCTACCTAAACACTCAAGTCCCTAGTCGGGTTTATCGCCTATTCGGGTTCCATCCATGAGGAGTTCGGCGAGGTTTCCCATACAGCCCGAGCGATGTGTGCGGGGTTCCGAGATACCAAATGGGCACTTTCGGTACACAGACCATGTGCCTACATAACACAACCCACCCCTAAGGTCGGCGTTGCGTGCGGCCATTGACATGCTACAAACACGAAACTACTTGCAACTCCGGACGAGAGAACAAGCGTGGTTAAGAAGCCGAGAGGGTCAATTAAGGATCCCAATGCGTGGTAGTAAGCTGTTTCATGGATCACAAACACATAACTCAGTTCTTAGGGGCGGCTTCAATGAAACAACCCACCATGTACTCCTACATGGCCTCTCATCGATACCTTTACCAAAAGCGTGTTCAACACTTTCACTCTCGAACCCGACACAACCTTTCCTCCGGTTTATCATCCCGATGAGCGGACGACACAACTCTAAGCATAGCAAGCATAGCATGGTAGGAATCACAAACATGGCTCAATCAACTCCTACACATACTAGTGGGTTTCATCTAATTCTTGTGGCAATGTCGAGGTCATGCAAAGGAAGTGGTTTCAACTACATGACACACAGCAGTTTGAATCGCGTTGTCTTAATGCGATAAACAAGAAGCGAAGCGAGAACATGGGTTTGTATCGGAATGATCAATGGGTTGCTTGCACGATGGAGTGGTGGTAGGATCTGCCCTTGAGCGGATATTTGGGATTATCCTCGGGGAGAACCTATCACGAAAGACACACCGAAAATAAACACACATGGCAATATGCAACAATATGATGCATGCTATGACATGGAAATATGGATGTGTGTTGGCCTAATGCAAGATGGAACAATAAGGGATGAACTCATTTGAATCAAAGATTCAAATGCTAGCTCATTTAAAATAGCCCTAAAGGTGTAATATCTTATTCTGCTTAAATAGCAAGGTTAACTTATTTTATCATGCATGAAACCTGTACCAATGGATAGAATGGATTTTTTGATCATTTTTCATATATAGATCTTTGCATTTGGAATTCTGATTAAAAGTTATGAATTTTTGAAGTTTGAACTATATTACGGAATTTCTGTAATAGAATAAATCCGATAATTAATTTATTGCGTCGACCATCGTCGAGAATCACGTCGGGAGTCAGCGAGGCGTCGAGTCAAACTGTTTGTGGGTCCGGTGTCGGGTAATTAGTTTAACTAAAATTAATTAAAACTAAACCTAATTAGTTAACGAGGCTGGGCCCCACTGTCATTGACTCATCGAGTCAACGAGGGCCCACCGTGGTCAAAATCAACGTCGGCTGCGGCGTTTAGCGCCAATGAGCCCGGCGTGGTGGCGGAAGTGAGTTTAGCCATTCCGGCGACCAAATGGGCATGGAAGGCATCTAGTTGGGCTGAGGTCGAGCCGCATCTTGGTGCGGTCGATTGGTTGGGCGGCGGAATCGGCGCCGGCAGCGACCTAAGCGGCCGCCGGAGTTGATCGGCGAACTCAGGGCTAGGGTCTTGTGATGAGTCTGAGGAGTAGGTGGTTAGGTGCTACTGGTGTGGTGAGTGCTATGGACACCAAGAGGTGGCGGAGGGTGGCAGGAACGCGTGGCGGCGAGCTCCATGGTGGCGGAGTCGGGTGATCTCCGTGCGGTTGCTACAGCTCGAGGCGAGAGGAAGGAAGGGAAGGTAGCTAGGCTCACGAGCAACTCGGAGAAACTCTCGTCGGGGGTCGGGGGCGGGCGGGCGGCAGCGGCGTTGAAGGGATCTCCGGCGGCAGCGGGATCGGACGAGGTCGGTGTAGTGGCCTCGGGCTACTCGAGCCTGTGAGGCTCGGCTGGCTCGGCGTAGTTGAGGCGGCGGAGCTCCTAGACATAGTGAGGAGGAGCGCAGACGGCGGGGAGGCGCGTCTCTGACGGCAGCGTGGCTGCGGTGGCGTCGGCCATGGCGAAGCCGAGGAGGAGGCCGGGAGGAGAGGAGATGTCAGGGGTTCGGGGAGAGGGGGGGCGAACGCGTCGGTCGCTCGAGGAGGCGGCGGCGGCGGGCAGGCGTGGCGTGCATCACGGTGCTCGCCGTCGAGCACTGCCTGCTGCTGGCCGAGCCAAGCAGCTCATTGGCCAGCTCTTTGGGCTGGGCAGCAGTGGGCAGTTAGTAAGCGCCGAGTAAGGTTTTCTATTGGTTTTCTTTTCTATTTTACGTAACTTTGTGGAGTTTTAAAAATACTTAGATAGCTCAAAAATCACCAAACTGCTCCAGGTCCATAGTTGGAATATTTCCAACATGAAACATTTAGTTTGGGAATATTTGGGCATTTGAAATATTTTATATAATTTTAAATGCCCAAACTCAAATAACTATGATTTAATTCAAAGACCTTTGGATGACCTAGAAAATGGTGCACCACTTTTGGCGAGGCTCACGAACCAAAGCAAAGGTGATGAGCATTTTGAAGGGCATTTAAGGTTCATTGAAAATAATTTTAGTAAACCCTAGTTGGATTCAAAAGGGTTACGGGGGTTCTGTCCTTCCCATTTCAAATTCAAATGAAATTTAAACATGATGCACACACTAATGCATGGACTAGCTAGGATGTGACAAGTTTGGAGTCAACTAACCCAAAAAGGTCCAAACAGGAGGGTTAGTTTGGGTTAGATGCATCTAACCCATCCAAAAAACTAACCCATCCAAGAGGTGCTTATTTGGGTTAGTTCTTCTCGGGACCACTAATAAACACTTTTCTCTCGCTCTCCCATGGCAGATCCCTCCCACTTCCTCGAAGCTTCTCGTCCTCTCCTCCCTCCCTCTACTTTTGCCCGTGAAGGTGCCTCGCCGTATCCGCGCTCCATCTAACCTGCCATCCAAACACCTCTTTACTTAGAGTTAGTTCGGGGTTAGAATCTAACTCTAACCTCTAAGCTGAGTTAGAGTATCCAAACAGGGCCATAGGCGGAAGCCTCCCCCCTCCTAAGTATGATTATCTCTTACTAGCCATCGAGGAACACCGTATTGTCTCCTTCCATCCATATGTCTATCTCGATATCTCTCGGGGCATCTTCTATCAGCGCACACACCTTGTCCTCGATCTCCCACCCATATAATCCCATCCACGATCTCGGGGATCTCTCTATGACAAATATACTCTCTCCTCCCCATGTCTGCATTTTCTCCGTCGTCTCTCTTGACCTCTCTCCTTGTTTGTCGGACCCCTCTTGGCCCACGTGCTGGGGTCTTGCTCTCTCGATTCAAACAACCACACACTATCTCCTCACCTTGCCTCCATTGTCGAAGATGCATGTGTGATATGTTTGCATAAGACACATGCGCTTTTCTCTACTTTTATATCGTGTGTTGTCCATGTCTCTTTCACACACACACACACACACTTTTTCTCTCTCTCTCTCTCTCTCTCTCTCTCTCTCTCTCTAGTTAGGGAATCATCACGTCCATAAGCATATGGATGTTTTGAAAAGTCAAACCTCGAGAAAAGTTTGACCAGGTATATGTGGAAAAACATTTACATCTGGAGCGATCATTAGATTCATCACAACATGTACTTACTTCATACTATCATTTATCTTTGGTATTGTAGATATAAGTAATTTCTTTATAAACTTGGTCAAAGTTTCAAAAGTTTGACTTAAAAAATGTTGGAACTACATTATCGAGCGGAGGAGTAGCTCTTTCTCTCTCTCTCTGCTATCTCTCACGGGCCTCCCCTCTCACTTGAACTCTCTATACCGGCGGATTATCGCTCCTTTGTGTCGCGTATAGCTCATATATTGTTTAGTTGACCAGTCAACCAATCCACATGCTGCCTTGTCAGCTCGTGTTCTGTATCTTCGTGTCTGGCCCGTGTGGCGGTGGGTGAAAATAAGTAAACTAGAGGCCCATCGACCGCGGTGAAGTAAAAAAGTTGAAACCACTCGGGTAGCACCCTGCGCTAATAAATCGAGGCGCGTGGGACAAACTTCTTGCGTGCGAAGGGCCTTTTCGCACACAATTCACCCTGCTTGGCGGCATGCACGAAGGGCCTTTTCGCGCACCAACACACAACACACACAGCACTGCGTGTACAGGCGTCGCCGCCGGTTGAGATGGACGGCGAGGCAGCCAACAAGCGGGCGGCTCGAGCCAAAACCGCATCTGGCGAGCTGGACTTCATCGGCAACCTCCCGGCGACATGCTGCTCGTCATCATCGGCCTCCTCCCACCAAATCTGCCGTGCGGACCGCCCTGCTCTCCGGCGGTGGTGCCCCCTCTGGCGCTCGTCCCCTCAACCTCACCATCGACAGCTGCCTCTGCGGCGGGGATTGCAAGCGCATAGCGCGATCTCCAAGATCCTTTCGCCGCACCTGGGCCAGCCAGGCGCCTTGACATCCGCATGTTCGATTACCAATAGCAGGTCAACCCAAGTTGACGAGTGGTTCTTATCCCCGCCCTAGATCAGCTCAAGGGCTCAGCTTTGAAGCTGGATGATGTCGCTCTCTGCCGCCGTTCGCGCTCGCCTCACGCCAGCGCTGCGCCGTGCCGACTTCAGCTCTGCTATCTTCCCAGTTAATGTCGGCGCCCGCTTCTTCTCCCTCAACTCAAGCAGCTCGACCTCTTGATGTTGTCATCTCGAAGAAGGCTATGGAGCACCTGCTCCGGAGCTGTCTTGCGCTCGAGTACCTTCGTCTTGAGCAGATCCACGGGTTCATTAGCCTCCACATCGCCCGGCGAATCTCGATGGATTTATGTGTCTTCTTGGCCCGCAACAAGACATCAATTGGGAAGAGATCCTCCAGCTGTTCCATGTTATGGTCATTGAGAATCGCCTTTCCTTGAGAGATTGCTTGTATCGGATCTAGAAGGTCCAACAAAATCAGGGTCATTGGCCCGAAATTTGGCGTTGGTGTTCTAAATCGCGATTCTCGAACTCTTTATTGGATCCGTAATCGTTCGGTACAGCACTCATCTTCTTCTCCGTCCTCTTGAAATTCACATTTTAAATTTCTTCTTGATGTATTTATGACCGTCTTCCAGAAAATGATTCCCACAAGCTTGACCAGTCCATGCGCATAGTGAAGATCTTAGCACTAAAATCTATCGGCCCAATCTGGATCAAGTTGTTGGATTCCTTACATACTTTACGTACGCGGGCTACTCATTGAGGTGAAACTTCTTTCCTATAAGTGAGCGGTAATCCTGGCGTAGCTCAATTTTTACATAATTTTCCCAAATTACAATGACAAGTCAGTGTTCAAAAGCGCATCTCGCCTTGCACGAAAGAAATGTTTTAGTATTTTTCTCACGTGATCACCTACATTGTTTTTATCTTTGTACTACTATAGTAGCCTAGGCTAGTCATAGTGGAAAGTAACTTAGACTACTCCGTAACTCTATTGTTACCCTAAGAGCAAGTACTACCTCCGTCTGGTATACTCTTCCAATTTTGTAGTATCAAAATTTGACCATAGATTTAAGCGACAAAATGTTAATGCATGTCACTAAGTACTATATCATTGGATTAGTATTTGAACATAATTTCAAATGGTGTAATTTTAGTGACATGCATTGGCATTTTCTTAGGTAAATCTATGGTCAAAATTTATACTAAATCTGAGTAGTATTCCTCCGTCCCAAAATTCTTGTCTTTCATTTGTTTGAATACGGATGTATCTAACACTAAAATGTAACTAGATACATCCGTACTTAGACAAATTTAAGACAAAATTTTGGGACGGAGGGAGTACAAAAAGTGGGCTATGTAGGCCAAAACATGTGCCAAATTCACTTGTGATGCATTTGGCATCGATGCCCTCCATTGCTCACTGGTGCCCCAATCTGGAGCACCTACTTTGCTCGGTGCCAAATTAACTCACACAATGAAAAAAACTGCGTGGGAGAGAGAGAGAGGCTGAGACAATAAAAAACACTTGTTTGGGAGAGTGAGAGGCTGGTGTAGTTGGTTTGATTGATTTGTTTATACATGTGGGTGCATGTGCACCACGGTGCCAACTCTCTCACATCGCGAGGCGGTGCCAAAATCTTTGATTTGACATCGATCGTATTATGTGGCATAATTTTGCGAAATATGGCATCGGCCACATAGTGGAAGGCAACAAATGCCCAAGCTCTTCACGTGCTCCTAGTTAAATGAGAGGAAGAAGAGAGAGAGAGAGAGAGAAAAAATATCACTAGCCAGCCAACCCTATCGTATGAAGCGAATGATATTGGTACCTCTTGATGACACGGCAATATTATGCAGCCAGCTGCTCTAATATATTCTCTTCTTTTGCAGATAAAAAAAGACCGAAAGTGAAAAATGTGCTGCACTATAACAATCTCATCGAATGCCATGATCTCCATCTTACAGAAATTGATTCGATCGACTACGAGGCAGCACATCTGAGATTAAATTGGCCAGAGTTCTTTGTTACGGAGGCAAGTGTGCTCAATGTAATGAGGTTTGGCGTTCTCTGGCGCAACAATGAATGGCGTCTGATCACATAGCGTCTAAGCCTAAATGACAAAGTCTCATGAAGCTGAATTTGTTTTGAAACATCAAGTGGCGGAGACTCGAGAACTTACTTGCCCATTAGTGACTTGTCGGGGTGGTGGATTTTAGTTTATGCGATAATGCTGCATCCACCTAAAAGTGCGGAAGTTCTTCGTAAACTTCCTAGTAATTCCCTCTTCGTAGGTGCAGCATTACTCCTAACATTTGTAATATCGATTATGAAACTTGTAATATTGTTGTGTCCTATTCTGTGTTTTCAAAATCCTGTGAATCAAAGCAGTTCTGAGTTGGTGATGATGTTGTGCCTCCATCTTTCACCAATAGCCGTCGGATCTAGATCGCGCGCCTACAAATCAAGCTTCTCCATTTTGCAAAAGATGGCGCACTTATTCCCTATTTACAAACAACTCCTTGTCTCTCACAATCAGCACTTGTTCCATGGCCGTGGAAAAATTGGCGCGATGGCGCTTAGGAGCCATCCACCCCAATCTTGGTGTTCCGTGCAATGCACGGGCATCTCTGCAGGAAATTATGTCGAGCAGGGCTAGTTGTAAGCAGGCTAGCTCTACAGCCATTATGATAGTATTGCAGACGGTGAGGCTGACTATGGTATGCGAACAGGCGCCTATACTCAGTGTCATCTCCGGCCTGAGGTCTTGTCACTTCCTTTGTGAGGAGTAGCACATAATAATTTGACCAGCGGGTGATGCAGTGCTAGTACTCCTACTACTACATTGGTAGTACTACTACTAGTACTAGTAGCACCACCGTCTGGATTTAGGAGTACTACCCGTCCATCTGGATTTTAGTATTTGACTAGCAATATCTAGTACTACTCCCTCGTAAATAAATACATGGTGTTTTATTCTATCGTGAGAGAACTTAATGTTTTTGCTAACTAGAGTACTAATAGGATTACTTGCAATGAACTAAACACTGCATGTCATGTTTGGTAGTCTCAAGTCATTGAAAGCATGCGGCCCACATCTCTCATTGGTTGATATGTCACGAAATAAGAAACAAGGAGGAGTTAATGCACGTGCCTAAGCGTTTTAGGATTATTTGGTTTTAAATGGGTGACTTACACAACATTTTTGTTTACATGCATTAACATTTTATTAGTTAGATCAAAGGTCAAAACTTGGCGCCAAAATGCAAAGGGACCAATAAACGATAAACATGAAACTTCTCTCGTTTGGCCCCAACTAGAGGTCGGTGAGATGACTATCTTTGCTGCCGTAGCGGAGGAGACGCAGCTTCATTGACTTCCAACTGCCTTTGGGTGAATGACCGTGGGCCCAGGGGTGGCTGGCCCACCTATCATACTGACCAAAGGCAGGTGCGATGAAAGGCGAGGTAATGAAATCCTCGCACCTCATACGCTAACCAAGGGCAAGAGTGCTCAATCGAATCGCAAGATCAGTTGACTAGAAGCTAAGCTAGACCCATGGAGGCGATGGCGCGAGCATCGGCCGGCTGTGCGAGATGGTCCATGGCCGACTGCGGCCCGGCACGAGAGCGTCTCGGTAGTATTGCTTGAGGCCGCCCGAGGCGAGGCCGCAACAGACGACAACCGTCCCCTTGTTCGACGAGGTCCTCGTCGGTTTCCTCGACAAGTTCACCGTCGTCAAAAGCTTCATGAGACGAATTTGTGGAAGCCTCTAGCCGGCAGCGCCCATGCATGAACGGCTCGAACCAAACTTCTCATTACTCTAACAACCCAATCTCCATTTCGCTTTGCCCAAGCCTTGCCCTCAGCGATGGCATCTTAACATCATATGTATCATCATCAGCGGCATGAACTTGCAGGCGAGGCCTCCGTCGTGTGGCGCCCGGTCATCGAGTCCTGGCGAAGAAGATAGGGAGATCAAACCGCTCTTTGACTCTTGGGTTCCTTGTAATGATGTTATTAGTTGAGTCGAGAATGGGCTTGAGCGAACCTGCCATGCTAGCCGAGGTGATGGCGTCGCACCGATCAATGAGTTCCTCCACCCGTCATCTTTCGGATCGGGGCAAGAATAATGGGGTTGTTTCCGGCCTGTTCCTCCATGGAAAACGATCGAACAATGGCTGAAGAAAGGGTGAAGGGCTGAAGGAAAATGGGGAGGAGAGGAAGGCGTGCGATAGCAGTTCAAATGGAGAGGAAAAGCGAAGAGTCGATGGACGGTTGCCAGTTTGCCACGGTTCACGAAGAGGCACCCCGGCCTACACATCCGTTCGGAAATACTCCTACTACTCGCCGTCGTCTCACTGATATGTTGGAACGGGACCACATGTCAACGAAACATGGTGTGTAATTTCTCGTGCAAGATGCGATCTGGCGCGTTGGCCGAGTGCGCATTAGTTATCGACCTTTATTTTTTAATGGCGTGCCGTTCAGTTTTGAAGCACGACTAAGCTGATGCTGTCTGTGAGAAAATATAAACTACTCTACCACTAGTCCACCTCCGATACTAGTAGTATAAAAAAGATATATAGGCTGGAGCTTGGTAGCTTTCTTGTCAAGGGCTGCCCACTTGCTTCTCATACTACCACCCTCTCTCGGATCTAAAAAGCGACCCCTCTGTCCCTCCTCACGGTGGTCACAGATCCGCGGGGAAGAAAAGGACGTGCAGCGTTGGCCTTTTCGTGTAAATCGGCGAGTCACACACTAACGACAAGGCCGTCCTCTCGGACCTAAGCGCCCAGCAGAGGATGGCCTCCGTCCCCAAGCTTCGTTGTCGTAGTGTGTGCGGAGGGCGGCGACCACGAGAAGCCACTTCCGCCGACCCTCGGTATGCTACCTCTTTTGAACCATACCCTTGTTCTATTGCCCCATCACTTACGTCGTTGCATGTGGATCTTTCCACTCCACCATCTTCCCAATTTGCTATCCTTTGCTCTGTTGGCCCACGGATGAAAACCATAATTTGCACTATTAAAGGAAACCCTACTTCATGCAGACTAATCCATATGCAGGTTGAATAAGGAAAGGAAGGAGGCTGTCTTGTCCAAGAGAGTAGGCTTGAAACCGCATCTAGGTTGAAAAGGGAAATTAGTAGCTAAGGAGCGAGTCTCGTGTCTCTTGGTTGAAGAAGGGTAGAAAGGCATAACAATGCAATAGAGAATGACCAGGTCGATCGTTTTTTTCCTCACATAGGAAAAAGGTGGCTAATGAGAACAAAAATGGGGCGTAATCCACATATGCTGCTGGATATTTGTTGCTCAGGCAACCATACCTCCCTCACCACTCTGCGTCCAGTGGAGGTACATCGTCTTGGTGTGCCTTGTCAGAATGGGCCTCCCATGCTCTTATTGCCACTTTTTTTGCTGTTAGTATAATGCCGATAGTCAAGTCAAGCAATGCTCTTGCTAAAGTGATGCCACATTTAACTAATGCGCTCTCGGTCAAATGCCACCGATAAATTTAAGCAATGCCATTTAATGTCCTTTGAATTATTTCAGGGTTAGCTGTTGATTGTGGATGTATTAAAGATTTTTCATCTAAGGCATTCTAATGCTGTTGCACACCCGATATACCAACGATGAAACTTGTTACTACCTTGATTTTTGCAATGTTAATGCTTATAGATTACAAACCTCACTTTCATGAGATAAGTTAAATTTTTTATGCAGTGTCACCAAAATGCCAAAGCTGATGTCATTTATTTTGGTTAAAGCTGCACGGAACAATTATGAAGACAAGAGGAAAGGTCAGAGTGGGCACCTCCTCCTCCGGCTGTTCTCTTGATTAGTTCGATCAAGTTTTTATGTTTGATCGATTATCAAGATTGGGATAACAATTTTAAGGTCCCCAGAGTTGAAATGATATTTACCTTGGAGGTGCATGGTTTGCAATTTTTTATACTATCATTAGTTAATAATGCTAGTTACCTTCAAACTTTGTATTTGGTTTAATGCTCATGCACAGCTAGTATACCAATCTGAAACTTGTTACCTTTACATTTTGTATTGTTAATTCCTATAGAAACCTTCTAGTGCTAGAGTTTATTGAAATCATTCAGTAAAACCATTGTCTTTGTACCTGTAATAAACTAACTACTCTCTTGTTGCACTAGCCCTTTGGATTAGTGTAGATTTGTAGTGTTGAATGGTGTTGCATTAGCGTATGGACATAAATAAAGTGTGGCAAGCTTTCCCGGATATGTGCTCAAGAAAACTACTACCTGTTTTTCTAAATACTAGGCGTTTGGGTACTTTAAATTGAACCACGAAAATGTCTTATATTAAGGAACAAAGGGTGTAGAGTTCCTCAAATTATCCGGTAAAGCTAGTCACACCTTTGTTAAAATTAATGTTCATTATGTCATCGGAGGAGATGCATATGTTTGTCTCTAATGCTGTCGACTACATACGACATCATGATGTAATGTTAAGTCATTTCCTTTTCTACATTGTCACTGAATTTTCATGGCGGTGATGGCATTTTATTTTAGTAGAAGCGCACAAAATTTGCTTAAAAGAAGAGGAAAGGTCGGGAATGGCTCAGTTTTTGAGAAAAAACTATGTATGCCTTCACGGCATCGGCCCATTGTTGCTTTATTTATTCCTTCAAACAGGTGGTTAGAAACAGTCTTGCTACCTTTTCCCATTAAGAAATTGGAATGCTTATATTTGTGAGTCTATGCTTCAACTAGTGCCACTTTTATAGTAATCACACTTTCAATATCTATGCAAGCAGGGATGCTCGATTTTAGTGGAGCGCACAAAAAGTCAAGCTGGTTCAACATTAGGAGCATGTTTTTTCCAAACCTTTATATCAATTGGTGGCACTATGAGCTGTTCATTACGAAGGTACATGGTTTGCTACTATCTTGCTACTCTTTTGTCTTGTCATTAGATAGTAAAACTAGTGGTTTGCATGTGAATTTATTGGCGGGGTGGACCTACATTGGAGGTGCGGGACAGGATTTAATGATTGGATGCTCAATTTGGTTGTATCGATTTCATCTCTTCCATCACTGCGAACATGGTGTGGTATATGTTTACTAGCTTCTTGATATTTGTGCGAGCAGAGATATACGCCCGTTTATATTTTGGTTGAGCGCAAAGAGAATAGTATAGTCCTTGCATGCGATTGCCATTTGAAAATAGACACAAAGATTGGATAGTCACTTCATGGATTGCGAGAAAAGTAATCTTGTACTATTTCTTGGCCAACACTAGGTGCTTCATTGCTTTGGTGCGATTATACAATGGGCATCATTTTGCCTAAGTTAAGGTTTGTATTCGAAAATAGTCTCATGGTGTGATCGAGAGAAGACCAAATCATATTGCGGTGGATGTTCCTCCATCATGTGTGGTTCATTCTCATGGTTCGGTGTGGTGAAACCACTTATGTTTACAAGAGGAATTGTAGACTTCACAAACAAAATTGTCTTTCGATCAGTCTTGAATGTTGGCCAAGAAGAAGCATCCATGTTAGTAGGAAGAATAGTTGTTTTTCTAGATCTTTGCTTTTGGAGCTACATATTTGTATATGATCTGTGAATCATTGAGATGCATTAACATGTTGATCTTATGTATGGGAATCGTACTAGTTAGTTTTAGTTGCGACGCAAGATCCGAAGTGGCTGATCTTTGCTTTTGGAGCTACATATTTGTATATGATCTGTGAATCATTGAGATGCATTAACAATTACTTATTTCTGTTAGCTCGGTGTTTACAAATTCTTGATCAATCACTAGCTAGCCTACAAATGCGCTCTGGCAGTTTTATTTGCGGCGCAAGATGCGAAGTGGCAGTTTTTGAATAAAATGCCTACCTCTGAAAAGCGACAAGCTACACTATCGATCCTACGGGATAAAAATGCCTACCTTTGAAAAGCGACAAGCTACAATATCGATCCTACGGATAAATAGCGGATCACGCGCGTACTACCTCCTTTCCGGTTTGTAGGGCTCAATTCAAAAAGCGACCTACTCGATCCTACGAATAAATAGCGGATCACGCGCGTACTAGTACCTCCTTTCCGGTTTGCGGGGCTTAATTCAAACCTCTTACCAACCAAGGTACTCCCTCCGTCCGGGTTTATTAGTCCGTGAGCTAAGCAGCAAGACCAAGGCATGGCAATAATTAGCGGCATGCGAAGTTTAAGCCTAATTAAATCCAGCGATTTAAGTGGCTGCATCGCGTGCCCTCGGCTGCGACTCGTTGCATGTTGCCGCTTGCCTCCAGTGATTACGAGTGCTGCATGCAGCCAGCCGTAATTAAGGCAGCTAGCGATGCGAAAAAAGATCGCTTTAATTGTTGCGGGCTTTTAAAGCGTGGAATCATTATTGACAAGGAGGAGATGATTCAAGTGCACTCGTTTGACCGCCATGCGGCGTGCGACCTAAGCGGGACGGGGCGGCATAGTCATAATTCAGTTTCCCTAGTTTTTGGCGGCAAGCTAAGCGCGCTAAGCCATTATGCATTGAATTCCGATGACCGTCGCGCTACATTCCCCTATAAATCTGTTTCCGGCCTTCTCCGGTGCCACCGTGACCAACTTCGCCATATCCTCATAAGCCCCCACCGGCCCGGCGTCGCTCGCCCGTCCGCTATGCCCTCGCCCGTCCGCGATGGCGGCGCGGGCGGTCACCGCCGGAACTAGTGTTCGGTTTTTCACGGAAAGCGAGCGGAGGAGGAGGCATTCTATCTGTCTTTAGATGGCAATCGTGGTCGAGAGTTGTTGGGCGCGACCGCATGGCGGAGGCAGGAGTTGTTGGGCGCGACCGCTGGCGGAGGCGGCGTATCGCCGATTTCGCCGCCCGGCGGGACATGGAGCAACAGCGCACCGGCGCTCTGAGTCGCCAGCGAGCGCCCGCGAGGGCCGACTACATGGAGGCGATCGCGCGACAAATAGCCACAGAGGCTGTCGAACGCATGCGTGTTCGTGGCGCTGATTTTACTACCAGCTCGTCAAGTGGGTTTCCGCTTGGAAGCAGCTTGATGGACCCGCCCGGCATGGAAAGGGACAACACGCACGAACAGCAGCCCTATCGCACCTCTGGCAAGTCCGGCGGCGCGGGATGCGATGGCGGCGTTTAGCGTGTACCACGGATGGCGGCGGCATCATCTAGTTAGCTAAGAGTAAGTTAGTACTTATGCGCTACTAGAGTATTAGTGGGAGTAGATAGTTAACTTGGCTATGATGGTTGTCAGCGTGGAAGTTCATTACTCTATATGTGGATCGGACACATTACTTTGCTCGAATGTTGAACTTTCCGTTTGAGCGTATGGAATGGGTTGTTATTTTTTAAATGGGCTGTATTTGTCCTCCACGGGTTTAGAGGCTGACTTGTGGGCCTAGCAAGTTGGCGTACACAATCAGGAGATGATTGTACATGGAGAGGATGACAGCGAGGGACCCGCTAAGGTCATGGTAATGCATAAGCAAGTGCCTCCTTATTTCAAGCGAGATAAAAAATGGCTCCTCCTAGTGGATTTCGACATCTGGGTCCCATGCCATTGTCAGCGTAGTCAATAAGCGAGAGAATTACTGTGGCGGTGACACCATGGACCCGACAGCTCGCCCGATTATTTTATTTTGGGTTAATTTGATAAATGCCTCAGAAATGCCACTGCAATTTCCAAACTTTGAAAATGCCATTTCTAGTGGCATTTTTGAAGTTTAGGTGGCGTTTTCAAAGTTTGCAAACTGCGATGGCGTTTTCAAAGTTTGCAAAAATTGCGGTGACATTTTCAAAGTTTGGAAATTGCGGTGGCATTTTCGCCATAATTGGAGTGGCATTTATCTAATTTGTTTTTGAGGCGAGGTGTCAAGCTGGGTTGTCTTGGGACACTTTGGCTGTCTAGACAGCCTTTTCTTTTATGTTTACCACAAACCAGCCCAGTAGTTTTTTCTTTACGAAAATGGCTGGCCAGTTTTTGTGATTTGTCAAGTAAGTCACTTTATCGGGCCTGTTGGGCTGCAAATCTTTCAAGATGAGGAGAGCTTCATTAATTTGGCGAGAAAATAGCCTATCGATAATGAGAAATGGGTTGTACATTTTAAAACACATCAAACCGGCAATTAGTTTCAAATATCTTTTTTCATTTGAGATTTTAAATTGCATTGATTTTTATCGTGGACAATTTATTGGATTTTATATGGATATACATTTATTTTTAAATCAGTCTGAATGTGACTCGAAATTTGGGATTAAAAATAGTTCAGACCACACCGACATATGCAAAATTTTGTATAATTTTTTAACCATGGCCACAATATGGGCTGTAATGCTAACAAAAGAATATGGGCTCCAAAAACCCGTAAATTAGCAAATGGGCTGTAAACTATTTGAAATAATGGCGAGATGGGTTGTATGCTGTTTTCCAGATTTGAGGCTTTCCACAGATGGCCTATATCGTTGGATGTCCATCCAGCGGCCGTCGTCTTCTTCAATCTCTACTCTTCCTTCTCCGGCCGCTCAAACAAGCGCCCGGTGACTACTGCTCCCTCCTCCCATGGTAGCTGTGCTTGCCACATGAGCCTCACCGCCCACCGTACTCCCATCGCTGACCTAGCCATCCCTCTACTCACCCACAGACCCACACCTGCTGTTATTCTCCGGCGACGGAAGACGAACCAGTAAACCCTCGTACAGTCATACTCCCCTCTGCGTGGGAAACAACTGCCGAGTCTTCCCTACCTCCGTGTTGTTCCCTTCCTAGGCCTCGCCGTTGTCCACCGCCCTGGTGCTCTCGGCGTGGCGTGGTCAACGTGGTCAACGACCGACATGCATCTGAAGTGGACTGTACATGGAGAGGCTGACAGCTGGGTCCACTGACATATAAGAAATGCCTCCTTATTATCATAAAATAATGATTCCTCCACGACATCTGGGACCCACGAAAGGGCCTCTATATTTCGCGAAAAAAAGCGTTACGCGGTGACGGCTCGGACCCACCAGCTATATCTTCGCGCATGAGAAGTGCCTCCTTATTACGCCCAAAAAAGAATACTCCCCTGCTAGGTTGGGACCCGTATAGTGGGCCTACTAAGTTGTGAGGGATGAAGGGCTTTATCAACTTAGTCAATATGCACGATTCAGCTCATTGACCGTACAATGTCCATCCAACGGCCGTAGTGCTTCTTCAACCTTTGATCTTCTTGCTCCGGCCGCCCAAAGCAGCGCCGGTCGTGTCGCTTTGCTCCTGCCTCCCGTGGCGGCTGTGCTGCCTTGGAGGCCTCATCGCCCCATACTACTCCCACCGCTGGCGAGGCCATCCCTCCCTCCACTCACCCACCCCTGTTATCTGCGGCGGCGGCGGCAGCCGAACCAGCGAACCCTCGTACTCCTCTCGCGTGGGCATCCATTGCAGCGCCTTCCACGCTCCGCATCGTCCCTTCCTGGGCCTCGCCGTCGTCCACCGCCGTGGTGCTCTCGGCGTGGCGTGGTCAATGTGGTTAACGACCAAATTCCATCGGAAGAATCTTGTGCGTGGAGAGGTGACAGCTGGGTCCCGGCAGCCCGCAGAAGTGCCTCCTTATTAGCGGAAAATAATTATTCCTCCACGACAGCGAGGACCCACGGACGGGCCACGGTATTTCTGAAAAAAGTTTGCCCTGTTGTTGGGACCCACCCGACAGACCACCGTATTTCCGCAACGTCCCCCTAACATCGGCTCGAACCCGGAAGTGCTTTCTTATTACGCACAAAAAATGAATACCCCACCTGGCTGGGACCCACCTTGGTGGGAGGCTAACAATGGGCCTACTAAGTTGGCGGGGGCGGAGGGCTTTGTCAACTTAGTCAATATCTCGATTCTAGCTCCGGTGACCGTCGATGTCCATCCAGCGGCCGTAGTGCTTCTTCAACCTCTGGTCTTCTTGCTCCGGCCGCCCAAAGCAGCGCCGGTCATGCCGCATGCTCACGCCTCCGTGGCGGATGTCTGCCCATGAGCCTCACCGCCCATACTATTCCCACGCTTCGCCCGAGGCCTGCGGCGGCAGCAGCCTGCCGCAGCGAACGGTGAACCCTCGTACTCCTCTCGCGGGCTTCCAACTGCCGCGTGTTCCTGGCTCCCCATCGTCCCTTCCTAGGCCTCGCCGTCGTCCACCGCCCTGGTGTTCTCGGCGGCGTGGTCAACTTGGTCGAGCGACTTCCATCGGACGTGGGTATGCGTGGAGAGGTTGACAGGTGGGTCCACGGCTGACAAGGAAGTGCCTCCTTATTGCGGAAAATAATTATTCCTCCACGGACAGCGGGGACCCACGGACAGACCACCGTATTTCACAAAAAATGTTTCCCCACGGCTGCTGGGACCCACCAGCTACACCTTCGCCGCAAGGAAGTGCGTTCGGGCAAAAAACCGATTAGCCCCACGACTGCTGGGACCCACCAGCTACATCTTCGCGCAAGGAAGTGCGTCCGGGCAAAAAAGCGATTCGTCCCCACGGCTGCTGGGACCCACCAGCTACATCTTCGCGCAAGGAAGTGCACGTGCGGTCGGGACCCACCTGGTGAAGCGTGCGTGGCGTTGTCGTGCAGTGGCGAACATGTGCGTACACTGCTTGGTCAATATAGAGCGCATGCGTGTCGTAGTAAGCGGCGCCGTGACCTAGTAAGCGCACATAGCATGTACACATCGTAAGCGGCGGGGTGCAAGAAAGAAAATCTGACCGCGTATGTGTACATCTGGCCGGGGCTTATGTACATGGTTGGGTCGGAGCGGGCTTAGCGTCGTCGTCGTGTTCATGGGAAGCAGCGGAATGTATCGTGTTCGCCGGGAGGCAGCGTAGTAGCGTGGGAGCCAGCTGGCTGGGTTGGAGCGGAATGCGTGGTCGTGTTCATCGGGGGCTTGGGCGGAACATGCGATGGAAGCGAGGCTGGCGTACCGCTGGTGGAGAAGCGGACCTCACGTTTAGAGCGAGGTCTGTTGATTGGGAGGGTGTGGCGTGCCGCAAAAGCGGAGAAGCGGACCTCCTACGGTCGAAGCAGGGGTCTGTTGATCGGGAGGGTGTGGCATACCGCCAAAGCGGAGAAGCGGACCTCCTACGGTCGGCAGAGTCTGTTGATCGGGAGGGTGTGGCGTGCCGCAAAAGCAGACAAGCGGACCTCCTACGGTGAAAGCAGGGGTCTGTTGATCGGGAGGGTGTGGCGTACCGCCAAAGCGTCTGAAAGCAGACTTGTGTTGGGCGCTTCTGGTCCGAAGCAGAGGTCTGTTCGCCGGGAGGGTGTGGTGCACGCATAAGCAGGACTCCACAGGATCTGTTCATCTCCACCTTTGACCTCCTCCAGCCTCCACGGGCTACCGTCGACCTCCTCCAGCCTCCACGGGCTCCTGTTCATCCAGCCTCCACCGCGCTCTACTCCACCGGCTACTGTTCAACCACCCCTCCACCGCCAACTGTTCATCTAGCCCTCCATACCACGGGGTCCTGTTCAACCACCCCTCCATGGGCACCCCTCCTCCGTCTACTGTTCATCCAGCCCTCCACACCATGGGGTCCTGTTCAACCACCCCTCCACGGGCACCCCTCCACCGTCTACTGTTCATCCAGCCCTCCACCACACCACGAGTCTGTTCATCCAGGCAGCGCCACCACTCCTTTGTTCATCCAGACTATACTGGCCAAACCTCGGGCGGGCCGGGCTTGGGCGGGCCTAGCCAAGCCGACACAAAAACCCATGCGGGCCGGCCGCCGGGCTGTGTTTGGGCTGAGGCAGGCTCGAGCACGTAAAGCCCGTCGGGCGGGCGGCTGGCCCGACCTTGAAAAATGCAAAAACTACGGGCCGGCCCGGCCAGCTTGACCTTGAGCTCAAAAACTAGGCGAGCCCGGCCGAGGCAGCGTCGGGTCGGGCTTTTCGGGCGGGCAGGATTTCCATGGCGGGACTAATCCGGACCCCGCAATGCTCCTTTGTTCATCGAGGCGGCATCGATCGGCTTGATTAGCGGCGATGGCGAAGAATCGCTCGATCGGGTTGATTAACAGCCATCGATCGATCGCTCGGGTTCGATGTAGCGTAGCTGCGGTGCAATTGCTCGGGTTGATTAGAGCCCAACGCCTCGCTTCGGGTTCGATTAGAGCCAGCGCCTCGCACACACGCGCGTGTCGTGTCTGAGAGAAAGCAGCGCATCGCTCGGCCCCCACCTCCACCATAGCAGGAACTCCCGAAATTTTCCTCTCCTCGCTTCTACCACGGTTTTTCCGTCATGGGCAGCCCAAAGAATGTCATGCAGCTGCGTCTCCGGCCCGCCGGGCGAAAAGCCCATTTTACATCATGATTTTTGTCATAAGTAGGAGCCCACCACATCTATGATGATACCAGGTTTTGTCACAATTATTGTCATAGAAGTGTCATACGTATGACAGAAAAAAAATTGTTCGGCCCAAAATGTCACGGATGTGTCTTTTTTTTTGTAGTGAGTGCTTCACTTATATCTTTTAGAGCACGGTGGTGGTTTTGTTTTCTAGAAACTATTATTATCTCATGCTTCACTTATATTATTTTGAGAGTCTTAAACAACATGGTAATGTGCTTAATCCTAATATGCTAGGTATTCAAGACTAGTAAAAACTTTCTTATGAGTGTGTTGAATACTAAGAGAAGTTTGATGCTTGATGACTGTTTTGAGATATGGAGGTAGTGATATTAAAGTTGTGCTAGTTGAGTAGTTGTGAATTTGAGAAATACTTGTGTTGAAGTTTGCAAGTCCCGTAGCATGCATGAATTTGAAACATGAGGTGTTCTTTGATTGCCCTCCTTATGAGTGGCGGTTGGGGACGAGCGATGGTCTTTTCCTACCAATCTATCCCCCTAGGAGCATGCGCATAGTGCTTGGTTTTTGATGACTTGTCGATTTTGCCAATAAGTATGTGAGTTCTTTATGACTAATGTTGAGTCCGTGGATTATACGCACTCTCACCTTTCCATCATTGCTAGCCTCTTCGGTATCGTGCATTTCCCTTTCTCACATTGAGAGTTTGTGCAAACTTCGCCGGTGCATCCAAACCCCGTGATATGATACGCTCTTTCACACATAAACATGCTTATATCTTCCTCAAAACAGCCACCATACCTACCTATTATGGCATTTCCATAGCCAT
Source organism: Aegilops longissima (assembly GCA_021605205.1). Lineage (NCBI taxonomy): Eukaryota > Viridiplantae > Streptophyta > Magnoliopsida > Poales > Poaceae > Aegilops > Aegilops longissima. The sequence continues at coordinate 434,021,352 of CM038680.1, forward strand.
TCCGAGATATATTGCCATGCAACTTTCCACCGTTTCATTCATCATGACACGCTCCATTATTGTCATATTGCTTTGCATGATCATGTAGTTGACATAGTATTTGTGGCAAAGCCACCATTCATAATTCTTTCATACATGTCACTCTTGGTTCATTGCATATCCCGGTACACCGCCGGAGGCATTCATATAGAGTCATACTTTGTTCTAGTATCGAGTTGTAAATAAATAGAAGTGTGATGATCATCATTTTCTAGAGCATCGTCCCAAGTGAGGAATAAAAAAGGATAAAGGCCATAAAAAAGGAGAAGGCCCAAAAAATGAGAGAAAAAGAGAGAAGGGACAATGCTACTATCCTTTTACCACACTTGTGCTTCAAAGTAGCACCATAATCTTCATGATAGAGAGTCTCTTGTTTTGTCATTTTCATATACTAGTGGGAATTTTTCATTATAGAACTTGGCTTGTATATTAAAACAATGGGCTTCCTCAAGTGCCCTAGGTCTTCGTGAACAAGCAAGTTGGATGCACACCCACTTAGTTTCTTTTGTTGAGCTTTCATATATTTATAGCTCTAGTGCATCCGTTGCATGGCAATCCCTACTCCTTGCATTAACATCAATCGATGGGCATCTCCATAGCTCATTGATTAGCCTCGTTGATGTGAGACTTCTTTGTCGGGACCACGATTCCAAGTCACATTGACCTAGCGGTAACACTTCATATCACTTTGCGGCCTCCGCACGGTATTCCACAGGTGTCGCCTTACCATGGCCGGGACCGTTTCGCCTTTTGGCTCATGTATATGATAGTGTCGCTAGCATCCACATGACAGAAGAACCGGGCCGACATGGCTAGTCGTGAACCAATGGCGCTAACCCATGGGAAAGGCATACATGAATCACATCGAGCATGTCGGTCATCAACGTATGAATCCGGGCTTTAGCCTTTGGCTATGAGGACTCCATTAACCGGGCTGTAGCGAGCTAAGCGAGGACTCCGTATGTCACAGCGTGACATTTCCCGAAGGACGGACACGAGAACAAAGTGAAACACATGCCGGCCGATCAAGTGTCCAGGCAGTAGTCTTTGGGCTAGCGAGGACTCCGGTGAACCGGGCTGTAGCGGACTACTATCGCTCGAGGAAGCACTAGACTACATTTCCCCATATGAGAGGCTGCTAAGGATAAACAACTAGATTGTCGGATCCCTCATACCAACCATTTCAATCATACACACAATATGCCCGATATGAGTACATACAACATGGCATCACAACAAAACTCTACAACTCAAAGTACTTTATTTAAGAGGTTCGAGGAGCCATACATAACATGTTCATACAGATAGGGGTCACATGACCCGACACTCAAATCATACAAGCATTCAAGCACATGCGGAAGCAAACTAGTCAGTATAGACACTAAAAATAAAGAAGGCTCGTGAAGCCCTTCTATCTCTGATGGCCCTTCACAAGCCTTGGATCACCACACAGGTGGCTAGTCACTCGTCGGCGTCAAGGTCTACATAGAACCCATCGGAGGCGGTGTTGTCGTGCGAAAACATTAATTAAGCAAACATGAGTGCGGAGGTACTCGGCAAGTCTTCTAACAGAATCCTACTATACATGCACATTCTCAAGAAGGTAATGGAGTTATTGTAGCAAGCCAGCTTTGACTCTTGGCTAAGCTATCCTCGTGAAACCACTTGAAAAGCATTTATGCGCTGCAGTCCACTAATCACCATCACAATACTCCACCGTGGATCCTCTCTCGACAACCTCACGAGAGGGCCATCCATGATACTCACACTATCTTGAGGCTTTTAGTAGTATCCATTTACTTTTCTATGAACTGCATAGGCGACCAAGTAGTCCTTTATGGCGGACGCGGCTATTTGAATAGTTTTATACCCTGCAGAGGTGTATTTCACCACACATGTTTCCACCACTTAGCTTCTGCACACGATATGTGCTCGGCGGACTTCAGCGAAAGCCGATGTGGGTGTAGACCACGACCGACCAACCACACAAGTCTCTAGTCTAGGTAGATCGCCTATTAGGGTTCCATCCATGAGGAGTCGGCGAGGTTTCCACTATGACCCCGAGCGATGTGTGCAGGGTTCGAGACACCAAGCAAGCGAATCCATTGCACGGGCCGCGTGCCTACCACAACACAGCCCACCCCTAAGGTCAGCGCTGCGTGCAGCCTGACATACTACAAACACGAAACTACTTGCAACTCCTGGGCAGGAGGGCGAGAGGGAATTGATGAAGTCGGCGGGGTCATATTTGAGGCCCAGCGTGTGGTAGTAGCTGATATTAAATCACACATACAGATCTCGGTTCTTAGGGACGGCCTCAATGAAACAACCCACCATGTACTCCTACATGGCCTCTCATCGATTCCTTTACCAAATCATATTCAACACTTTCACTCTCGAAACCGACACAACCTTTCACTCTAGTTCATCATCCTCATGAGCCAGACCTGACACAACTCTAAGCATAGCAAGCATAGCATGGTAGGAAACACAAATATGGCTCAATCAACTCCTACACATGCTAGTGGGTTTCATCTAGTTATTGTGGCAATGACAGGTCATGCAAAGGAAGTGGGTTCAACTACCGCAACACACAACAGTTTGAATCGCGTTGTCTTAATGCACGATAAACAAGAGCGAAGCGAGAACATGGGTTTGTATCGGAATGATCAATGGGTTGCTTGCACGATGTAGTGGTAGTAGGATATTTCCCTTGAGCGGATATTGGGGTTATCCTCGGGGAGAACCTATCACGAAAGACACACGAACATAAACAACACATGACGATATGCAACAATATGATGCATGCTATGACATGGCAATATGAATGTGTGTTGGCCTAATGCAAGCTAAACAGAAAGGAATGAACTCATTTGAATCAAAGATTCAAATGTTGGCTCATTTAACATAGCCATAATAGTGCATTATCTCATTCTGCTTAAACAGAACGGTTAACTTGTTCTGTCATGCATGAAACCATTACCAATGGATAGATTGAATTTTTTTGATCAAAATTCATATATAAATCTTTGCATTTGGATTCTGATTAATTTCTATGATTTTTGAAGTTTGCAACAATTTTGGAATTTCCTGAATACAAATAAATCCAGAAATTAGTTATTGCGTCGTGATCGCGTCGAGTGGCGTCGGTGGTCAATGGGGGCGTCCAGGTCAACCTGACCAGTGGGTCCCGCATGTCAGTAGTTAATTTAACTAACTAATTTTAGTTAAACTAAACTGGGTTAATTAGCAGAGGGGGCCCCACTTATTTAACTCCGTCAACGGGGTCAAACCCACCGACGTTTAACCGCCGGCGAAGCCAGACGCGGCGGCGAGAGTGTGTTTGTGCGTTCCGATGACCAAATGGACGGCGGAGACCATCTACGTGTAGCCGGGGACAAGCCGCGGCGTTTGGTGGCGATGGTTGAACTTGGGGTGGCGGAAGCGTCGCGGCGGCGAGCTAAGCGATCGCCGGAGTCGGGTGAAAGTGAACCCGAGGCTTGGGACCTGGCGAGTGCGTGGAGTGGTGCTACGGGTTCTGGGGATGTGGTGAAGTTAGTGGACAAGGTGGCGTGGCGGAGGGTGGCGAGTCACGTCGGCGGCAATTGGGCGGTGGGCGTCTTGGTGATGCCGTCGCGGCAGCTACGGTGCGAGGGAAGGCAAGCGGAGAGGATGGGGAGGTAGCTGGGCTCACGGCGATCTGGTGAAGCGGTCGGCGAGTCGGGGCGAGGTGATCACGGTGGCGGCAGCGATGGGGATCTCGGCGGTGATCGGCGGAGGCGGGTCGATGAAGGTGTTGCGAGGCGTCTGGCGCTTCGGGGCTCGGCCTGCTCGATGTAATCGGCAACCAATGAGCGAGCGAAACGCAGTGGTGCAGCATGGGGGCGATGGAGGTGCGACTTCGTCGGCGGTCTGCGGCGGTCGTCGGCCATGGTGCGGGAGAGCAAGGGAGAGAGGCGGCGAGTGAGGTGTCCACGGGGTCGGGGTGGCGGCGTGGGCGACCAGCGTCGAGTCTTGTGACGGCAAGCTCTGGCGCCGTGGCGACTCGCGCTCGTTGGCGTCGACTACGTACTGCGTGGCTAAGGCAAGCGGTGGTGGCATGGGCCGACCACCGATCTTTGAGCCGCCCGGTGGAGTCGTGGCTTGGGTTCGGCCAGGTAAGGGGTTTTCCATTTGCTTCTGTTTTTTAATTATTTTTGTAGGTTTGTTGCATTTCTAAAAATACCTAGGCGACTCCAAAAATCACCAAACTGCACATGGTCCCTAGTTGGAATATATCCAGCATGGAACATTTTAGTTTGGGGTTATTTGAGCATTTGAAATTTTTTATATAATTTAAATGCCCAAACTCAAATAGCTAAAGATTTAATCCAGTGACCTTAGAGTGACCTAGAAACAGTGGTTTAGGACCAAGGCAGAGGTGATGAACATTTTTAGAGGGCATTTCGGGTTCATTGAAAATATTTTTAGTAAACCCTAGTTGAATTCAAAGGGGTTCTGGGGTTTCTGTCTTCCCCAATTCAAATTTTTGATGAAAAGTAGACATGATGCACACTCTAATGCATGGACTAGCTAGGATGTGACACTTTCTCCTTTTTTGTCTTCTCCACATAACCCCATCATCATATTCTATTCCACCCATAGTGCTATTACCATGGCTCACGCTCATGTATTGCGTGAAAGTTGAAAAAAGTTTGAGATTACTAAAGTATGAAACAATTGTTTGGCTTGTCATCGGGGTTGTGCATGATGAGAGTATTCTTGTGTGACGAAAATGGAGCATGACTAAACTATATGATTTTGTAGGGATGAACTTTCTTTGGCCATGCTATTTTGAGAGGACATAATTGCTTAGTTAGTATGCTTGAAGTATTATTACTTTTATGTCAATATGAACTTTTATCTTGAATCTTTCGGATCTGAATATTCATACCACAATTAAGAGGGTTACATATGCCAAGTAGCATTCCGCATCAAAAATTCTGTTTTATCATTTACCTACTAGGGGCGAGCAGGAATTAAGCTTGGGGATGCTTGATACGTCTCCAACGTATCTATAATTTTTGATTGCTTCATGCTATATTATATTTTGTTTTGGATGATTAATGGGCTTTACTAAGCACTTTTATATGATTTTTGGGACTAACCTATTGACCCGAGACCCGATGCAGTTCCTATTTTTCCCTTGTTTGATGTTTAGAGAAAAGGAATATCAAACGGAGTCCAAACGGAATGAAACCTTCGGAAAAGTTATTTTTGGAAAGAAAGCAATAAGGTTGACTTGGAGTGCACGTCAGGGGATCAACGTGGAGGGCACGAGGCAGGGGGCGCACCCTCCACCCTCGTGGGCCCCTCGTTGCTCCCCTGATGTATTTCTTCCTCCTATAGATACCAACATACCCTAAAACCTTCGGAGAACACAATAGATCGGGAGTTCCGCCGCTGCAAGCCTCTGTAGCCACCAAAAACCAATCGGGACCCTTTTTTGGCACCCTGCCGGAGGGGGGAACCCTCATCCGGTGGCCATCTTCATCATCCCGGCGCTCTCCATGACGAGGAGGGAGTAGTTCACCCTCGGGGCTGAGGGTATGTGCCGATAGATATGTGTTTGATCTCTCTCTCTCTCTCTCTCTCTCTCTCTCTCTCTCTCTCTCTCTCTCTCGTGTTCTTGATTTGGCACGATCTTGATGTATCATGAGCTTTGCTATTATAGTTGGATCTTATGATGTTTCTCCCCTCTACTCTCTTGTAATGGATTGAGTTTTCCTTTGAAGTTATCTTATTGGATTGAGTCTTTAATGATTTGAGAACACTTGATGTATGTCTTTGCGTGGGATAACTGTGGTGACAATGGGTTATTCTATTGGTTCACTTGATGTATGTTTTGGTGATCAACTTGCGGGTTCCGCCCATGAACCTATGCATAGGGGTTGGCACACGTTTTCGTCTTGATTCTCCGGTAGAAACTTTGGGGCACTCTTTGAGGTTCTATGTGTTGGTTGAATAGATGAATCTGAGATTGTGTGATGCATATCGTATAATCGTACCCACGGATACTTGAGGTGACATTGGAGTATCTAGGTGACATTAGGGTTTTGGTTGATGTGTGTCTTAAGGTGTTATTTTACTACAAACTCTAGGGTTGTTTGTGACACTTATAGGAATAGCCCAATGGATTGATCGGAAAGAATAACTTTGAGGTGGTTTCGTACCCTACCATAATCTCTTCGTTTGTTCTCTGCTATTAGTGACTTTGGAACGACTCTTTGTTGCATGTTGAGGGATAGTTATATGATCCAATTATGATATTATTGTTGAGAGAACTTGCACTAGTGAAAGTATGAACCCTAGGCATTGTTTCCTATCATTGCAATACCGTTTGTGCTCACTTTTATCATTAGTTACCTTGCTGTTTTTATATTTTCAGATTACAAAAACCTATATCTACCATCCATATTGCACTTGTATCACCATATCTTCGCCGAACTAGTGCACCTATACAATTTACCATTGTATTGGGTGTGTTGGGGACACAAGAGACTCTTTGTTATTTGGTTGCAGGGTTGCTTGAGAGAGACCATCTTCATCCCTCGCCTCCCGGATTGATAAACCTTAGGTCATCCACTTGAGGGAAATTTGCTACTGTCCTACAAATCTCTGCACTTGGAGGCCCAACAACGTCTACATGAAGATGGTTGCGTAGTAGACATCATCATTATGCTAAGCTAACGGATGGGTCTTGTCCATCACTTTATTCTCCTAATGATGTGATCACATTCATCAAATGACAACACATGTCTATGGTTAGGAAACTTAACCATCTTTGATTAACGAGCTAGTCTAGTAGAGGCATACTAGGGACACTGTGTTTTGTTTATGTATTCACACATGTATCAAGTTCCGGTTAATACAACTCTAGCATGAATAATAAAAATTTATCATGATATAAGGAAATATAAATAACAACTTTATTATTGCCTCTAGGGCATATTTCCTTCAATATGACACTACTAGGGAAAAGCCTAGTAATAGCGCGGGTTTAATGCCTACTAGTAGCGCGGGGCACCATGCTACTAGTAAGGCACTACAGCTATTCCTTAGCAGTAGCGCGTGTAACACACGCTACTGCTAAGACATATAGCTGTAGCGTGTGCCATTTCCAGCGCTACTGCTAATATAACTAGTAGTAGAATGTTTCCTGTCCAGCGCTACTAGTATTCTGTTTTTTATTTTTTTTATTTTTAGTGTATTTATACTTGATATAGTACCAGTTAAGAGGTTGTTATATCATTATGTCCATGATGAATTAATATATCATTGTGAGGAAGAAACATGGATTATATTCATTTGGATGAATCAAAAGTTGAATTAGGATGACGATCCTACTAATTCAACTTTTGGTCACTTTTCATCCATCCACATGAATCTAATCCGCGTTCTTTCCACCAATGATATAATAACTAATCATGATCATAATAACAAATCATCATGATAATCATGATCAACATCATCATCATATTAATATAGAAAAACTCTTGCATCATATCATCACCAACAACACTAGCTAATAATCATCATAGTCATTACCACCAACACTATATAATCATCATAGTCATAGTGTAGCTATGTAATCACCACCAACACTAGCCAATAATAATCATCATGACATTACCACCAACACTAGCTATTTAATCATCATAGTCATAGTGTAGCACATCATCATCTTCAAACTCATTCTAGCTAGCTAATCACTCATGCTGCTCTCTCTCAGCTAAATAGAACATGTGTAGCAGTCCTGATTAATCATATTGGAGCATGCAGATGAAACCTGTCTCCTAATTGTGGGCTGCGCTTCTGATTGCTGCCCCCTAGTACTTCTCTGCGATCATTCACAATTCTGCTCCAGTCTTTGACTGTCGGAGTAATGGGCCACGGGTAGGCAGACCCGAGCCCCTGGACCTTTCAAAACATCGGGGCAGACTGCGCCCTCAAGACCCCAAGGCGAAGAGCGCCTTGAGAGAGTCGGCAGTGCCGCCAGCCCCTCTAGGCCGAGTCGAGAGGCGGCCTCGGGGCAAGCCGACTCAAGCCAGCGACCTCCGGTGAGGCCGGCTACAGGAGTCAGCCGCGACTCCAACCACCTCCTGCTGGCGACTACAGGCGGGATGGGATAAAGCCGCCTCGCGGCCATCCCTGCCCGCTCATAAAAAGGCAGTATAGCCCTGAGCGCCCGTCTTGTGGAGATCTCCGTCCGGTAGCAACCTTTGTTGCCATGCCGGCCACGACATCAACCTCGTGGGCAGATCCACTGTACCACGATGCCTGTGCATCACGACCCGAAGGCGGCGGGACCGCTTTGTCGGCGAAATGCGCAACAGCAGCGCCCCAAAAGCGGACCCGTTGGAGTCGGCCTCAGAAGTCAGCCGGCCCCTCCCGCGAGCTCCATGCGCCATTAACGAGACAAGGCGGGAATAGCAGCGATGATCGCCCGCCGGTAGCGGCTTTATTGCCATGACCCCTATGAATAGCTTCAGCGTCATTAGAAACGCAGCTCTGATGTCTGCGGCCGGCAAGACCCGCCATGGCGGACAAAGCTGTCGGCCCCATCTTTGAGCCGTCGGCGGGGCCCACTAGTCGGTGGGCCCAATCGATGGAAAGGCAATGACTTAAGGAAGTGACAGCTTGGACCCGCACCCGGATTACCATTGTACCCCGGGGAGGCCTCTCTAAACCCCAGGGCACCCATGCAAAGGTTGGAAGCTAGTAGTTTGACACACACATAGAGGAGAGAAAGAGCTAGTCGTGCCTTCTCCTTCCTCACCCGAACAACTCAAGGGCACCTTGTACTCTCTTTGCCATAGTGATCATCACGGAGACCCGCGCGAGAATGCTTGATGGGGTGTTATCTCCTCGGAGAGCCACGAAGCTGGGTAAGATTCGCGGCGTGCATGTCTTCACCTCATCCCGTTTCCGAGCACCGGCTGACGTTCTCTGGCCCCCTCCATGATAAGCCATCCTTTGGCATATGTCGCACCAACCCCGACATTTGGCGCCCAGTGGGGCACTGGTGCCTTGTCGTCCGGAGACACTGCTCGGGCGGGAACCCTCTTCCTCCTGGCGGCGCAGCCAGCCCGGCACATGAGACGAGTCTGCGCCGGCCTTGTTACACATGGCTGAGGTCGCTTCGTGGCGAGCTGCCTCGCCCGAACTTGTCGGCGAGTTCGCCTCTCCGGCGAGCACTGCATCCGCCTTGCGAGCACGAGCGGCCGAAAGCCTCTCGCGGGCCTCCTCGAGCAGCTCCGCGGCGGCGAGCCCGCCGCCGATCTGGAGTCCGTATGCTCCACCGACCCGATCTTTGGTCGACTCCGACACACGCGTCGCTCGGCGCGTTCCCACCAGCGTGGTGGTCTCTGACGAACCTCTCCCTCGCGCGGAGGCGGCGGAAGCACCGTCCGCGGAGGTGCTTGTCGTGGTCGCCATGAGCCTTCGCGCGAAACTCGTGACCCTCTCGGCGGTTCTACAAGACTGACCGCCCCCATTCCGGAAGGCGGCGCTGGGCGCTGGAAGCCGCCGCCTCCGGCTCCTCGTGAGGCGCCGAAGCTAGCAAGCATGAGGCGCGCCGGAAGCCTATCAGCGAGATGGATCGCGCTGTGGGCGCTTCGCCCGCTCGGCCTGGGCCTAACTGCTTAAGCGCGGTCCAACAGCAGCGTCATAGCCATCGCCGATCTGTTTGGGGCGATCGCCCGTGTCGCCACGCCGGGGAGAACATCCGCGCCGCCCGGCGCGAGCGAACTGGATAACCGGCGAGGCGCCGCTGATAACGGGCGAGTCAGCAGCTCCTCGGCGCGGCGCTGCGCAAAGGCAAGCCGGCTGCCGCCGCAGGCGCCGCGGCGACAACACGGCGACTTGCCTCCCGCCCGAGATCAAGCGCGGCGTCCGAACGCCGGTGGCGGAGTCAGCGGAAGAAAAACAAGGATCCGGTGTCGCCATAGCCGGACTCACATCTCCATCGGCGCGGCGAAGGCGGCGCCCGAGGGCGATGGAGTGGCGGGGCGACTATCGCCTCCTCCTCCCCGAGAGAAAGGAGAGTCTCCCGCCACCGTCGAGCATCCGACTCTCGGCGACCGCCTTGGCCGTAGAGAGAGTCGGAAAGCAGCGCCCGCCACGGATCGGCGACTCCACCGATCCCGGCGCTGGAAGAAGAAGGCAGTTGGGCCCCCTGTTTGGACCTCGCATCCAGGCGAGCCCTTCCCCGGAGGATTCACGCTTCCGAGACACACCCAAATACACGGCTCCGTGAAGCGGGAGGGTGGCTGGTGGACTACTCCGGCCGTCGGCATGTGACGGCAACAAGCGCGTTGCCGTAAAATCACGTTCCCCTCATGCTCCGAGCACGGCCGGACATGGTTTAACAACGAAGCCCCGCAGCATCAGCGGTGGGTCGACTTCACGAGGCCTTCGTCCGCAACTTCACGAGCACATACTGGCGACCTCCCAAGCCTCGTCGGCTGTCCTTGTGCGTGCAAGGCCCCAACGAGTCTACTCGCGACTACCTCACGCATTTGGGCGAGCTCCGGAACTCCTGCGAAGGAGTGCACGAGGTGCAGGCAATCGAGTACTTCACCGCCGGGTGCGGAGAAGGCACCCTCCTCAAGCACAAGCTCCTTTGCGGCGAGCGGAGACCCTCGATGAGCTGCTGATCATGCGAACAAATGCGCCCGACCGACTCCTCCATGAAGTCGGAGATCGAAGTCAGTGCTGGCTGGAAAGTGGCTCCTCATGCTCCCGAACTCCGGCTGGCGGCCTTGATCGGCGGCAATGTAACGAGAATGATCCTGGCGCAAGGCCCGTGGCGGCTTCCAACAGCCGGCGGTGGCGACACTCGAACCAGCAGCCGGAGGGCAGCCTCACGCTTAAGCGGCTGAAAGGCGGCAAGTCAAGCTGGTTGCCGGCCTTCTCTTCTGAAAGAGACTCGGGACGGACCACGCAAGTTCCACAGCGGCTTGAAGCCGTCAAATCACACCACCCGGAAGTGCCCTTGGCTCACCGGGATCGCCAAGGGAGGCGGCCTTGCCCTCCTCCTTGCCCTGGGCGCCGCCTCCACTGCCGCCCGGCAGCGGTTGTCGGGCCGATGGCGCGATACAAGGCGATTACCGGAAGAGCATGGTGCCTATGTAGTGTTTACGGTGTGGTGACGATCGCGCGGCGGCAGCAGCAACAAGAAGTGAATGCGGTAGCATCGGATACCCGAATTCATGCCTTTGGTCCGAGAAGCCCATCAGATGGAGCCGTGCTGATCACCCAGAGGTGATGCCGAATCCGGGCTCCTACGCCCTGGTCTTGGGAGCCACCCTTGCCACGGATAGGCGGGCTGCTCGCTTCTCGTGAGTCTTGATAGGCGGGCGAAGCATCAACATCACATACAAGGATACGATGGAGAAGCTAGGAATCAAGCAAAGACAACTTGACATAGTCGGTATGTTCCACGAAATTGTACACTGGCCTTTCACGCTCGCCCGATTGGCAAGATTCGATAGACCTCCTCTTTGGGGACAAGGATCACTTTTGCGAGAGCCGTCTGGTTGAAGTGGTGGACCTTGAAAGCCCTACCATGCTACCTTGGCCGACCTGCTCTGGCCAAGTTCATGGCGATCCCCCTCGCCTACCTCAAGATGAAGATGCCGAGTACCAAGGGATTCGACCGTGGCCGGCGACTACTGAAAATCGTCACTTTGTGCACTGAAAGTAGCGGCTGGCGAGTCCACAGTGATCATGGTGAGCGACTCTGGATCGGGTTGTGGCGATGGCGCAAGCGGCGAGATATCGCCCGACCCAAGGAGTCAAGCGAGGCTCGTTCAAGCGGCCAAAGAGACCAAGAAGATACCCTTGGACCGGAGCACGGAGAGATACACTATCGTGGGTGCAAACCTCGACTGACAAATAGGAAGGCGAGCTAAATCGATTTCCTCCGTGAGAATCGGGACATCTTCGCATGGTCCCCCAAAGACATGCCAGTGTACTGCAAGCGAATTCGCCGAGCACAAGTTACATGTCGATCGATGTGAAGCCGTCGCCAGCAGCCCTTGCACCTTTGTCGGAAGAAAAAAGAAGAGTTGTTGGAGAAGAGATGGCCCGGCTCCGCAGCGGTTTCATCATGGAAGTGTTCTTTCCGAGTGGTTAGCGAACCGGTCTTGGTACTAAGAAGAACAAGCAGTGGCGGATGTGTATTGACTACACAAGCCTCAACAAAGCCTGCCCCAAGGACCCGTTAAGCTTTGCCAGAATTGATCGGTGATAGACTCCACGGCGGATGCGAGATGTTGAGCTTCTTAGATGCATATTCAGGATATCACCAGATCAAGCTGAACCCGGCCGACAGATTGAAGCCGCCTTCATCATGCCGTTTGGAGCCTTACGCTGCTGACCATGGCGTTCGGCGAGGCGCGGCGCCACCTTTCAGCGTTGCATGCGAAGTGCCTCCTCAAGCAGCAGCAGAAGCATGCGTTTACGTGGACGGCGTGGTGGTGAAGGCGGAGAAGCGAGGCGCTGTTGGAAGACCTCAAGGAGACCTTTGAAAACCTGCGCGATTCAGATCAAGCTCAACCCCGAGAAATGTGAATTCCTCCACATGCCAAGAAACGACAACGACGAAGTAGATGCCCTGGCAAGAATCGGCTCTACCAGCGAGCAATACCATCCGCGTCGCCCTTTAGCGCCTCCTCAAGCCATCATCAAGCCGTCACGAGTCGGACTCCATTTTGTGCGGCTCCCCACGAAGAAGTCGGATCCGACTCAAAGCCTCGGCGAGACGGCACAAGAATCCTTGCAGGCGCCCCCAAACGGCAGTCGAAGCCGCCGCAGGGGACTTGAACCGGCCGGGGACTGCGGCGACCATTACAAAGACTCGATTACTCGGCCGGGGACTGCGCCCGATCGACCGGGGACTCCTTCAACCCGGCAAGCTCCTGCGGACTCAACCCGCCGCCTCCCAGCCCGGCCGCCCTCGTCCAAGTAAATCTTGGCGGTCGAAGAAATAGCAGCACCCTCATGGGCCCAGCCCATCACGAAGTTCTTAGTAAGCGGAGAGCTGGCGAGTGAAACCTTGGCTCGGCAAGTTACAGCGGCGACGTACACTATAGTCAATAGAGAGCTGGTCGGCGCGGCGTCACGGCGTCTACCGGCCTGCGTCGAGTCGAGCAAGGCGGGCAATTCTGAAGACATCCATCAGGCGAGTGCGGCCATCATGCGACCTCAAGAGCACTGCGTCGCCAAAGCCTTCCGACCACGGTTTCTTTCGGCCAACTGCCCTAGAAGAGGCCAAGGAATTAGTTCAAAAATGCAAGGGTGCCGGTGTTCGCTCCAAGCCGCCCGGTAAACCCAGTAGCTCAAGACTATCCCCATCGCTTTGGCCTTTTTGCTGTTTGGGGCTGGACATGGTGGGACCATTCAAAAGCGGCACGAGGTGGCTAACTCACTTACTTGTCGCGGTGGACAAGTTCACCAAGTGGATAGAAGCAAAACCCATCAAGAAGTTGAATGGTCTCTGGCGGTGACTTTCATCGCCGACATCACGACTCGATGCGGCATGCCACACAGCATCATCACGACAACGGCACAAATTTTGCCAAAGGTGCCTGGCCCGTTCTGCGGGACGCAAGGCATCCGCCTGGACTTAGCGTCTGTTGCCCATCCGCGGACAAGCGGCCGGTGGGCGGCGAGCGGCCTCATCACATGCGGCATCAAGCCTCATTGGTCGAACCATTGGAAGCGTTCGACGGGCTGCTGGGAATTGCCGGCCGTTCTCGGGTCTGCGTCGACTCCAAACAAGTCAAGCGGCTTCACCCTTCTTCCTCGTCTCACGGTGCGAAGCCGTCATCCCAGCGGATATGAGTTCGACTCCCATGAGTCACCATGTACACCAAAGAGAAGCGAAGAAGCGCGTCAAGGCGGCGATCTGCTGGAAGAAGGCGACTATTGGCACTTTCGGCGGTCCGACATCTACGGAAGGAGCTGCGCCGCTACTACAACAAGAAGGTCAAGCCAAGATCATTCCTAGAGGCGACCTTGTGCTCCGGCTGATCCAGCGAACAGCCGGCCAGCACAAACTATCGGCGTATAGGAAAAGCCCATTCATCATCGACAAAGTCTTTGAGCAGCGACTCCTACTACTGATCGGCGCTCGAAGCCCCGATCATGCAAGAGGGCGACTCGAGAAAAGAGGCGGAGCGGCCATGGAATCTGAGTCTCCTCGAAGATTTCTGATTGATCGGTATGTACCACGCTACCCTTTGTGTTTGAAGTACCAAGACTCCGGGCCCCAGAGGCGAGCTCGGGGACTGCCCTCTTTTGTTATCTGTATGATAAAATTATGCCTTTAGTATGTTACCCTTTGATTATGATGTTTGGCACCGAGCTCGACTAGTCGGCCGGGGACTCGCCACCTTTGGGCTATGAAATGCTTCTGAAGTCGGACAAGTAGCGTCGATGCCTAAGCCGTCTCTGTCGAAGCCGCAGCCTCATGAGCGGCTGTTTTAGTGGCGGGGAGTAAGGTAGAGCGGCGCCCACACGAAAAAATGGCTAAGGACCCAAAGCATAAACATAGTTTAAATCGGCTTCCAGCCCGTTTAAGTAAAACCGACTCCTAAGGAGCCGACTTTGCTTTCTACCTAACTTATATGACTCTGAAAAATGGCCAAGTACTTGCCTTCTCAAAGTAGCCAAGCACTTGACCTGAAGCGGCAATCCATGAGCGGTTGCCCAGCAGCACAAGCGGCATCTAAGGGAAGGCGGCAAAGGAAAAAGCCACAAGAGCAATAAGCAAGGAAAGATAAAATTAGAATAAAATTAGAATAATATTTACCCTTGGCCGGATCTTCGAACAGAGGTTCAGAATACACCCCACGGGTGAATTGTGCAAACTAACAAGTTCTTTCAAAGACTAGCAAGCAGATAAAATAAAAAAGGCAAGGCAGCGGCCTAAGAAGCAGCGGATGGGGTTGGAAGGCCGGAGGCGGCGGCGTCGAGGCGCGAGGCTGGCAGGCCGGGCGATCTCGGCTTGATCGTCTCTGGCGGCAGCTGGCCCAGATAAGCGCGGCTGCGTTCTTTGGAAACGCGGTCGAGCTGAGGCTGGTCGCCCGCTCCGTCTTGGCGCTTCCATGCCGTCTCCGTCCTCCGCCTCGTCTTCATCCTCGGCGCTGGAGTCGATCACTTCGCCGAATCCTCGCCCGTAGTCCGGGTTCATCCGAACCACTCGAGTGCCTCCCCACCGTCTTCAGCCGCTCGAGGGCGAAGGCGGCGGGTATCCGTGTGTCGGCGTCGCGCCGCCGCCTTCGGCGGCGTCCTCGCGGCCAGCAGCTCCGCTGAGGCTTCGACCGGCAGCGGCCAGCCGGTCAGGTCGAGCCACAGATACCACGCCTTGGCGAACTCGAGGCTCGGCGAGCCCCAGCTGAGCAGCGGAACCCTTCAAGCCTCAAGGCGGCCAGCCGCGACCTCCGGCCGGTCGGCGGTCCGGCTGGAAGTCGCAAGAACCGGCATGTCCGACCCACGAGCAACGATCGCACAGGCACCGACGGCTGTAGGCGGCGCAGCATCCGATGTGCTGCGACGCGGGCGAACATCAATGCTTTCGAGCTGTTAATCAAGGGTCAGCGAGGCGTTGGCTGCGATCTCGGCGCCACCGCCCTCCGTGCCTCGCGCTTTCGGCCTCGATGGCCTGATTGGCCGCTGCGTATGATCGGGAAGATGTCGCCAAGAAGAAGAAGAAGCAAGTCGAGAAAAGCGAGTCGGCTTAACCCATAGTCGGCAACCCAAAAGAAAAAGTAAAAGCAAACTCACCATCAACGATATCTTCGATTTCGTAAGCCGGAGGCAGTTGCGCATCCACAGCCGGTCCAGTGCAGGCGCTCGCTCTCAAATTCGGCCAGAGAGGCGGCCTCTTTCTTCTCCGCCTCGGCTGCGCCGCCTTGAGCAGCTCCTCTGCTCCGCCAGCTACGTAGCCAGCAGGTCGCGATTCACGGCGAAGCTTGCCGCACTCCTCCTCTTTAGTAGCGAAGCGGTCTCGGCCGCACCGAGCTGCCCTCAAGAGCGGCGTTGGACTCTGAAGAATAAAAAGAAGAAGGACGCGAAGTCGTCGCCTAAGAAGGTCACCAGAAGATCCGGCCCGAGTGCAGCAGCGGCCGCCGAATCTCGGGACTACCGCCATGGCGCCAAATGCCGTAGCCCATGTGAAGAAAACTCACCTCGGCTCCTCGCCAAGTCAGCAGCCCGCTTACTCAGCTCCTCAACATTGAGGTTGAAGGCAGTAGCGCGGAGGTTGTGATACTCCTGCGACAAGAATTCTAGACAGAGGTAAAAAACTTGAAAGTAAGCAAATAAAGTTCAGGTCACCGCTTTCGAGCGGCACGAAACTCAGGACTACACCTCCGCAGGAGGCTTGGCGCCGCCTCAGAAGAAGAGCAAGAAAAAGTTCGAGAAAGAAACATACCCGCACGGTGGATCGCGATGCCAGGTGCGCCTTGGAGAGGTTCTGGATGGCGTCGCCTTCAGCCCACAACCGCTGGACGTGTGAGCGCTGTGTTCAGCGGGCCTGCCGCTCCTCGCACCACCTAACGGGCGCGACGCTTGTCGCTTTAGCGTCGTGGATGGCGAGCTGGCGGCGCCCGGTCTCCAAGAAGCGGCGCCGAGGTCGCTTTATCAAAACGGCGTCGCTGGCGAGGCGACTTGAAGAAATAGCTGCGCCACGGCCTGCGTCGTCGGTCGGCGCACAGCGGTCCGCTGGCTGCTTGCCTCGCCGCGATCTCGGACTGCGGTGGAGGCGGCGGAGGTGGCGGCGCGCCGGTGGAGAGACCTCGCCGCCTTCCCTCCTCGACGCGACGGGCCGCCCGACTCCCTCCGACTGCCCGTGAACTCCGGCGGCGGTGGCGCTGAGCTTCGGCGGGTGACGAACAGCGCCGATCAAGGCGTCGGCGGCCTCCTCGTTCGCCTTTTTGCAGCGGCGGCTTCGACCGCCTTCGGATCTCCGCCTTCTCCCGACGGGCGGCCTCCTCCTCGTCGCGCTTCTCCTGCGCATTCCGCTCCGTTGCCTCCCGGGCGGCCGAGGTCAACTCGCCCGATTGTTGGCGGACGTCTCCACCGACCCCATAGCGGGAGGCGGCGACCCTCTCAAGGTGAGGGGAGCCCGATAAGAAAAAAGGACATGAGAAGACTCGGACAAGACGGGCCAAAAGAAAACAAGACAAAATAAAAAATACTTACGCGGAGACCAGCGGTGGCTTCTTCACTTCCTTACGGAAGCGGTTAGCCTTCGCGACCGCCTCTTGGCAGCGAGTCGCGCGGCGCTCCCTGAATTTCTTGGCCCGGCCGCTGGCAGACTCGGCCCACTGGCGCTTCTTGGCGCCGCCTCGACCGCCAAAGGCGGCGGAGGAGCTCGCGCTGGATGGCGGCTTCTGGCTGGCGGGGGATGACTTCCTTCTCACCGTCGTCGTCCAGCCAATCGGCGAAAGTGGCCGAGGGCGAGGTCGTCGGGCCTCCTCCTCCTCGGCCGGCCTCCATCGCCACGCCCAAGTCGGGTCGTCGGCGTCGCTCTCCGCCCGGTCGGGACGACCACGAGCCGGCCATGGTCTTGGCGAAGGCAACATGAGGATTCTCAATCGAGAAGACCAAGGAAAATTAGAGCTGGATTTGGTGAGGAAGGAAGCAGAGAAGCAAGAGACGACTTACCAATGGCGGGGGTGGGCGGCAGTATGGCTCCATGCTGAACTGCCATTCCTCCGTGAGGCCGCAGATTCGCCAAGAAGTTCACCGTGTCCACCACCTCGCGTGGGGCATGTCTTTGAGCACAGCCGGTGGGGTCCGACAGCGCTCATCCGGCAGATCGATGAGGTCGGCCTTGAAGAGGGAGAACTCGGCGCACCATGAAGGCGGCCAGCAAGTCTACCCCAGTCAGGCCCTCCGACAGTATCATCACGCGGAGCCGCGCGACGGCGGCGTTGCCTGCGGGAGTCAGCGTCCGGGCCCTATAGGACCAGCTGGAGGGTCGGCCCGCCAACTCGCCGCCCACGTAAGGCGGCAAGTTGACCCAGTCGCCTTCGGGGGCGACGTTCTTGACGTAGAAGTATGTACGCTGCCACATCTTCACCGACTTGATGAGGGAGATGGCAGGAAAAGGGTTCTCGGGCACCGGCCTCCTCTTGGCGATGAACGTGCCGCACAGAGCCGGCACGCGAGCGACGTGGGTCCCGAGCTTCGCTTGGAAGAATTCCCCCCACAGCTCGATGGTGGGGAGAACTCCGAGAAAACCTTCGCATAAGGATGCGAAGGCGGCCAGCAGCACCACCGTGTTGGGGGTGAGGTGGTGCGGCTGGAGCCCGAAGAACTCAAGAACGCGGAAGAAGCCGCTCGCGGCAGCCCTAGCTCGCTGCATGAGGTGCGAAGCGAAATGACCCGCCGCCCTCCTCCGCGCCGGGCGTGATTTCGCCCTCCGGCACGGCGCGGGTCCGCACTAGGTGGCTGCCGGGGATGCGGCGCGTTTGACGAAGAAATTCGATGATGTCGTCGTCGATGATGGAGCCGTCCCACACACCGGAGCGCGCGGTGGGAGGCGCGATGGCAGATGAGGAGCTCATCTCCGCGGCGCGGCGAGGTTCAGCGCAGCGGAGCAAGGAAGAAAACGAGGTTCGGCGCAGCGGAGCGAGGAAGAAGACCGAGGCAGGGAGCGGGGAAGAGAGAGTGCGCGTGCGTCGCCGCCCCCTCCGTCCCCCCGCCTACTTATAGGCGCCCAGGCTGCGAAGCCGAGGGGGCGGGCATGGGATTAACTGCGCCCGCGTCCCCACGCACCCACGATTTAACCCACGACGTTACTGCGTGCAGTAACGGCGTGGGAAGCCCAACCGCCCGCACGACCGCAGCGGATCTGCTGCACGCCGGGGCGTGGTAGTGGCGGGTGTCGGTGTCAAAACCGGCGAATCTCGGGTAGGGGGTCCCGAACTGTGCGTCTAGGCGGATGGTAACAGGAGACAAGGGACACGATGTTTTACCCAGGTTCGGGCCCTCTTGATGGAGGTAAAACCCTACGTCCCGCTTGATTAATATTGATGATGTGTGTTACAAGAGTGGATCTACCACGAGATCAAAGAGGCTAAACCCTAGAAGCTAGCCTATGGTATGATTGTTGTTCGTCCTATGGACTACAGCCGTCCGGTTTATATAGGCACCGAGAGGGCTAGGGTTACACAAAGTCGGTTACAAAGGTAGGAGATCTACATATCCGTATCGCCAAGCTTGCCTTCCACGCCAAGGAAAGTCCCACCCGGACACGGACGAAGTCTTCAATCTTCTATCTTCATAGTCTTGGAGTCCGCCGATGATGATAGTTCGCTATCGGACACCCCTAGTCCGAACTCCTCAAGATCCCCGAATCGGGCTTCAACGACGACGAGTCCGGGCAGATATTGTCTTCGGCGCGCAAGGCGGGTTCTCCTTCAAACTTCATGTTCCCGTCGAATAGTGTCCGCTTCCTTATAAATGTTGCGCCCTTGGCTTCTACGCCTAATAATGGCCTTCTTCCACATGTCGACGAATGCGAAAGGCTGGGGTATTTTTACATTTTACCCCCTAGCCGTGCGAACGAGCCGCCTATAAGAGAGGCGAGGATCTAGATCCAGCTCACACCATCCTCCATCCGCAAGTTCTCATCGAAGCGCCTCTGACAAAAATCCATTCCATCATGGATAGCCGACGCGGCTCCTCCTCTTGCGCTCCCAGCCCTAAGCCAGGAGATTGGGGGAGATGCTCGCCCACACAGCGAGCTAGTGGCACTCCAAACCGAGGGATATCTTCCCCCAGCTTTCATGGTTCCGGTTCGAGCCGGATTAGCCACCTACAAGGGTGGAAAGCAGGCGGAGAGCATCCCCAACCCTTCCAAAGGGGAGCGGGTATGCTTTGTCCCCTATCTAATAAGGGGACTCGGATTTCCCATACATCCGCTTTCTCCGGGGCTCCTAGAGTTCTACGGACTCCAGCTTCACCACCTCACGCCGCCTCCATTTTGCACATCGCGAGCTTCAGTAGCTCTTTGCGAGCTGTTCTTGGGCATCGAGCCCCATTTTGCGCTGTGGAAGAGATTGTTTTGTCTCGCACTCGTTCTCATGAGGGGTCGATATATCAAGTGGGCGGAGCGAAATATGGTGCATCGCCGACGGATATCTATCCGCACCTCGAAGAAGGCGTCCAAGACCGGCCTTGAATGGTTCTACATGGAGGACGCCCCTGCGGATCCAGCTGGTCGGCCTCCGGAGTTCAACAATGCTCCCTTGAAGAAACGCCTGAGTTGGCACCATGAGCCCTCAATGGGAAGATGATAGGAGCGCCCATTATCCGATGGGCGGATTAGCTTATCGCCCTCCGGATTGACCATGATTGGAGTCATGGCCACGCGCATTATGCGAGGGGTGCAGCCACCCAATATAGGGGCCACCCTATGTGGGATTTCAACAGGAAGATGACGCCACCCGCCATGGCCGCAAAGGGCCAGGCTCGCAGCCGATCCGCAAAGATCCCGTCCGCTTGTACAAGGAGAGGAGGAGGACTCCTCCGCACGAATCCATTGAATGGATTTTCTATGAATAACCCTGAGCTGGGTAAGCGGATGTTCATCTACCCGATCCATACTTTTAAAGTCAAGTATCTTACTCGTGATTTCGACGCAGAGCTGCGCCAGACGTGGAGGGCATACGAAGCCTAACTCCACAGCCCGAGGATCCGAACGATCCCTTGATCCGACCTCAAGAGGATCCGACATAAAGGTGGAGCTGATTGACGGGTGTTCCACCAACGTAGCATCGACAATACCCTAGTCGCCATTACGGCTGACAACCCCGGTTTGTTTCCGGCCTCCCAGATGACTACGACCGAGGTCTTGACACCATCATTTGATCCGCGCTCAATTCTGACAATCCCATACTGATGGTGCATCGTAGGAGGTGCCTTTAAGGTGGAAGCCGAACCGGGCGGCCGACCAACAAGGGTCATCCGCCCAGCAGCGGAAGAGGAGTACGACGCGAACCGAACGTCGCCGAACGGCACGGAGCACCGCAATTTTTAAGGGAAGGATCCCTAGGAGGTATATTAATGCTCATAACTTTTCCAGAAAGAGCGCTCGCCGGACAGTGTCCGGAGAGGTTGCCAATCAAACCTCCGACAGCCATGCTCCAACGCATGGTCCGGGAGGAGAGGCGAATACAAGGCATGAGCCGGACGCTCCTCTGACGGAGGATGCCGACAGGCTGTCCGCCACCCGGTCCGAGGTGGAGAGCGCCATGAATCACAAAGCGCCGCCGACAGTTCTTCGTGACGCGTGTTTCTCCCCGAGGCGTTAAATGCCTTTGATGCGGAACGCGCACCTCCGCGCCGCCAAGATGGGTTAACCAGAGCCACACGAGCGGTATGTGAAAGACATACGGGTAAGTAATTTTAATAGTTATATATGCCGGTAGCCCCCGAGACTTAAAATAGTTGAAATAACTGATTTAAGGATCAATTATTATGCAGGATCTTACGGAGAAGAATACCCATCTGTCCCAGAGCTCCAAGAGTGCAAGGCCCAACTTGAGGTCAAGATCGCCGCCATGTGGGGAGCCACAGAGACCCCTACTGGTAAGACGATTTTGAAAAGATAATTATTTAACAAAGTGCGCGTGAATCGACAATAATATTGCAGAGGGCGCCGGACTAGATCCGGACAAGCAACAGCTACTGCGTCAGCTAAAGGCCGGTGAGAGGGTGCTTATGAAGGTGCAGCAGGAGAGAAACAAGCTCCAAGATGCTCACACCAAGCGAGGAGAAGAGCTGAAAGGTGTTCGGGCCCAACTGTCTGGCTCCGTGAAGGAGAATCAGCGGCTTCGTCGCGGCATTTATTGTAAGTGCTTGAACAAATTCCTTTGAAAAGAAGAATTGGCGAGGAAGTCGATTGACGTAAATATGTCTTTAGGTGTGCTCATAGGTCGCCTGCGGAGAAAATGCTCAGGTCAATGGGTGACCAACTTCCCGAGCTGGTGCAATTGCTCGAACGTGTTCGCAGCGATGAGTGGCATCGCTCATGCTTTATGGCCATCCGCCTCCCTACCGAGGGCCTTGGTGAGCTTGCCGAGAAGCTTCAGGAGCACGGCGACGCCTCCGCTTGTGGAAGATATCGGCTCGCCGTCAGGCGCCAGGAGGCTCGGGCCATGGTGAAGACCGCTACCCGGCTGACCCAAACCACATGGCCGAGGTCGGACCTGGGACCTGATGGGAAGGAGATCCATGTGAGTTGATGTACGCCAAGTAGAATCGCCGCATGAATATTCCCAACAGGATCAGAATTAGACAACTGTTAGATGGGATTGAGGAGGAGTACAATCAGAGGTTTGACGATGTAATTTGAAATGACATGCAAAATGCCTTCTAGCCGGATTGTAGATCGCTTGTCTTTGCGGACCGTTTTCGCTTCAACCTCGGGACCCAACAGTCCGAGTGTGTCCGAATACCCTTACGGTTATAAAAGAATCGGGCATGCATGGAGACAAGGCGTCGGGTCATAATTGCTTTATCGGATAAGTGCCCAACTAGTTATGTTATATTACATGGTTAGTAAGAAACATCTTCCAGGAGAATAGTTCCGTTAAGGGTTCCTTTCCTGGGAGGCATGCCCTAAAGTGCAATGTCGGATCTGCGAAAATAGCGAAAAAAGCATCCGGGGCAGATAAATAAGTAAGTAATAAATCATCTTTCAAGTCACCGATCAATATTCTCTTAAGAACGCTTAGCTTTCGGCTTCACCCACCGAGGTACACATCGGTGACCGGCAAGAGTAATCACAGAGGTGCTCCTTTACCTCCTAGCCGAACAATCGGGAACGAGGGGTAAGCACAGGAGCCAGTAACCCAGCTTGGCCAAAACTTAAGTCATATCGATGCATACAATGGTGAATAAAAGGTACATGCGAAGTATGACATGTATTGGGCATGAAGCCCATATGAATAAGCTTCATTGAAGAAGCCCTGTGTATAATGAGTGCCAGAGCACATCAAGTGTGTGTAACAAAGCGCAAATCAGCCTATAAAAGGTATTGAAAAAAAGTGGGAAGAAGGAGGGGACAAGAGACAAGAAAAATATAAAAGGTGGACGGGAGTGAGACGAACTCGAGTCGGCGTTAGGCGAGAATCTTCTGGAGACGGGCTGCGCTCCATGGGTTCGCTCGAGTCGGTTGTCGATGCGTTACGTGAGACGGTATGTCTACCGGTCGACTTGGTCGATGATGAAGGACCTTCCCACTTGGGCTTAAGTTTGTCCTTTTCTTGTCCGGCAGCGAGAACAAGTTCACCAACATTGTAAGTTTTGGCCCGCATTTCTGCTTTGATATCTTCGAGCCTCGCTGGCGATAAAATGCGGAACGAGCCTTTGCCATGTCCCGCTCCTCCTCTAAGGCGTCAAACTGTCCCGCCGATCCAACTCGGCTTCTCTTTCTTCGTACATGCGCTACCCAGGTGAGTCATGAATTATATCGCAGGCGTAACTGCCTCGCGCCAGATACCATGAAAAATGGTGTGAATCCAGAGTTCGGTTTGGCGTGGTCCGCAGCCCCGTGAGTACGGAGTCGAGCTCCTCTACCAAAGGCGTGTTAGATTCCTTCAGGACCGCACTAGTCCGGGTTTGATGCCGCCATGATTAGACCATTTGCTCGCCGACTTGACCGTTAGTTTGGGGGTGATAGACTAAAGCGTAATCGAGCTTGATGCCCATGTTTTTGCACCAGAGTTTAACCTCGCCGGCCGTGAAGTTCGTGCTGCTATCGGTGATGATGCCGTGGGGACGCCAAACGGTGTACTACCCGGATATGAAGTCTATCACGGTCCGGATTCTCGCTGCTTTAACCGCCTTGGCCTCAATCCATTTGGTGAATTTGTCCACCATGACCAATAAGTATTTGTGCTTGTGGGTTCCCCTTTAAGGGTCCAACCATGTCAAGCCCCTGCATCGCGAACGGCCGTGTAATGGGTATAGTTTTGAGGGCGGTGGGTGGCATGTGGCTCGATTAGCAAAGAGCGGCAACCGACGATCGTTGGACTAAGTCCCGAGCATCCGCCCGGCTGTCGGCCAATAAAATCATGTACGGAAGGCCTTGCCTACAAGGGCCGGGCTGCAGGCAGGTGCCCGCCGAGTCGGCGTGAATTTCAGCCAGAGATTTCGCCTTCCTCTTCGGAGATACACCTTTGAAGGACTCCGGTTGTGCTTTTCTTATAAAGTTCCACCTCATGGACCTTGTAGGCTTTAGATCGCCGAACTATGCAGCGGGCCTCATTTTGGTCTTCGGGAAGTTCCTGCCGCATTAAGTAGGCTAGGAATGGTTCTGTCCACAGGGCAATTACTGCCATTATTTCGTGAGCTGAAGGTGTTATTTCATTGGTTGAGCCGCCGATTATGTCAGAATGGTCTGAGTTAGGTGATGCAGCTGGCTCCGGATTGTTATTTCCGGACTCCTCTTCCCATAATACGGATGGCTTAAAGAGCCATTCCAGGAAGATGTTTGGAGGGATGGCGTCTCGTTCGCGCCGATGCGTGCTAACACGTCTGCTGCCTGGTTATTATCCCGGGCTACATGGTGGAATTCGAGTCCTTCAAACCGAGCTGATATTTTTAGGACGGTGTTGCGGTAAGCTGCCATTTTTGGATCTTTGGCGTCAAAGTCTCCATTTACTTGGGATATTGCGAGGTTTGAATCCCCGCGCACCTCTAGGTGTTGAATGCCCATAGAGATTGCCATCCGGAGGCCATGTACAAGGGCCTCGTATTCGGCTGCGTTGTTGGAGTCCATGTACATTATTTGAAGTACGTGATTGCATTGTGTCTCCGGCTAGACGCCAGACGATGCCAGCCCCAAGCCAGCCAACATTTTGGATCCGTTGAAATGCATGATCCAGTTGAGTACGCTGCTGCACTCTTTAGGAGTTCGGCCGTCCATTCGCGACGAAGTCAGCTGTAACTCGCGATTTTATAGCTCGCCGTGGTTTGTAGGTTATGTCAAATGGTAAGAGCTCGATAGACCATTTTGCAATCCTGCCTGCTAAGGCCGCGATTGTTTATAATATCGCTGAGAGGTACTTCGAGGCCACCGTTATTGAACACTCTTGAAAGTAGTGTCGAGCTTCCGGATGCCATGAACATGGCATACGCTATCTTTGATAATGTGGGTACCGGATTTGCATGGAGTTAGAACGGTGGATACGTAGTACATGTGTTTTTGAAGAGGGAATTGTGCCCTTCTATTTCTCGCTCAACGACAGTACCGCTACCGACAACTTGATGTGTTGCTGCGATATATAATAACATAGGTTCGCCAGGTTGGGCGCGCCGTAACCGGATTTGTTGCTAGTATGGATTTTATTTCTTCGAAGTCGGTGTGGCAGCATCCGTCCATTCAAATGTTCGTGCGCCGGAGGAGGCGAGAGGGCAGAGCCTTTTCTCCCAAACGGGAGATGAAGCGACTTAAGGCCGCCACGCATCCGTTAGTTTTGTATCTGCTGAGGTCTTTTGGAATATCCAATTGTGACAAAGCTCGGATTTTGGCTGGGTTTGCTTCAATTCCTCTACCGGATACGATGAAGCGAGATGGTTGCTAGGTCGGCGAGGCGTGAAACTTCACGACGATCGATGGCGCTTATGATTCCCTTGTCCCGCAATTGTTGCGAGAAGATTGAAATCGTGCTTTCTTCACGATAGTCCTTTATCTTGTTCATAACCGTGGAGGAATCGCCCAAAGAATGATGTAATCGTTTCATCGGGCTCTTGCCGATTTGAGATAGATCGCTTATGTTTGGGTGGGCGGGTGGAATTAAGTTCGAACCCCGCCCGGTCCGAGGCTCAGGCCAAGAAGCTTCCGGATTCGAAGCTGGGTTTGCCGAGCGCTTTCCAACAAATCTGGTCCGATGCCTGACTTTAGGTTCAGTATTTGATTAGCGTCCGTCCCTCCGCGGGAATCCGGCATGGAGGGATCCGGAATCCGGACATAGTTGGATTTTAACATAGAAGAAGAGTCGCCGCATTGTTCCTCTACCACGACAACGTGGTGGGCAACCTGGGGAGAGTTGATTTCTCTCAGATCAGTTTTAAGCCCAATCTGATCGTAGTCGGTAGCGACTCCCAGGGCGGCAATGCGATCCAAGAGCTCGTTTACGGAGGAGAGCTCAATCGGATCTAGCTGCTCGGCGAATTCCAAGCTGACGTGAAGATCGCTTTTAATGACTTGAGAGGTCATTGTCGGGGTGGTGGCCGAATAGGCGGTCATGAGAAAACCGCCTAAACGGATAGTCCGGCCGGCGGCCAAAGCTCCCTTGACGACGGCGCCGTCTTTAAAGATGGGAAAAGGCATCCTTCCTGATGGTGACGGCACAGAGGAACTCTCAATGAAAGCACCAATGTCGGTGTCAAAACCGTGGATCTCGGTAGGGGTCCCGAATCGTGCGCCTAGGCGGATGGTAACGGAGACAAGGGACACGATGTTTTACCCAGGTTGGGCCCTCTTGATGGAGGTAAAACCCACGCCCCGCTTGATTAATATTGATGCTTGTGTGTTACAAGAGTGGATCTACCACGAGATCAAAGAGGCTAAACCCTAGAAGCTAGCCTATGGTATGATTGTTGTTCATCCTATGGACTACAGCCGTCCGGTTTATATAGGCACCGGAGAGGGCTAGGGTTACACAAAGTCGGTTACAAAGGTAGGAGATCTACATATCCGTATCCCCAAGCTTGCCTTCCACGCCAAGGAAAGTCCCATCCGGACACGGGACGAAGTCTTCAATCTTCTATCTTCATAGTCTTGGAGTCCGGCCGATGATGATAGTTCGGCTATCCGTACACCCCCTAGTCCGGAACTCCCTCAGCGGGCCTCGCCTGACGGGCCTGTCTTGTCACGCGCGTGGGAAGCTTATCAGGCACGCCGCCCGGATCCCGCTGCGACCTTCGAAACCTTTGAAGAGCAAGACGGCCCCCTGCAAGGCCGACTCCAGCTAGTCGGCTCAAGATGGAGACGGCGGGCCGAGTCCAGATTCTTCTACCAAAGGGATGAAGCTGTCGAGGCTCCTCAACATGTTGCCCTCGGCGCCTCACCAGCTTCGGGGACTACTGTCAGAGTAATGGGCCACGGGTAGGCAGACCCGAGCCCCTGGACCTTTCAAAACATCGGGCATCGCGCCTCAAGACCCCAAGACGAAGAGCCGCCTTCAGAGAGTCGGCGACAGAGTCGCCGACTGCCCCTCTAGGCCGAGTCCCAGAGACGGTCTCAGGGCAAGCCGACTCCAAGCTAGCGACCTCCAGTGAGGCCGGCTACAGGGAGTCGGCCCGCGACTCCAACCACCTCCTGCCTGAGCGACTACGAGCGGGATGGGATAAAGCCGCCTCACGGCCCATCCCTGCCCCGCTCATAAAGGGCAGGTATGGCCACAGAGCACCGTACTGACGGAGATCTCCGTCCGGCGCGGCACTGTTGCCACGCCGGCCCTGACATCAGCCCCGTGGGCAGATCCCTATACCCATGATGGCCTGTCTGTATGACCCGAAGACGGCGGGAGTACCGAAGACGGCGAGAGCGCCCCAAAGACGGACCCGTTGGAGTCAGCCTCCGGGAGTCGGCCGGCCCCTCCCGCGGGCTCCATGCGCCATTAACTGATTAAGACGGGAATGGCAACGGTGATCGCCGCCAGCGGCGGCTGCTGTTGCCATGACCCCATGACCAAGCTTCGCGCCATTAAAAGCACGGCTATAGTAATCCGCAGCCGGCAAGACCCCTGCGTGGCGGACAAGGGCTGTCGGCCCCATGCTTTGGCGTCGGCGAGGGCCCACTAGTTGGCGGGCCCGTGGTTGGCAGAGAAGACAGCGACTTAAGAGATCGACGGCTTGGACCCGCACCCACCGGATTACCATTGTACCCCGGGGTAGGCCTATATAAACCCCGGTCACCCATGCAAAGGGTTGGAAGCTAGTAGTTTGACACACACATAGAGGAGAGAAGAGCTAGCCGTGCCCTTCTCCTTCCTCACCCGAACAACTCAAGGAGCACCTTGTACTCACTTTGCCATAGTGATCATGCGGAGACCCCGCAGAGAGCAGCAAGAGGGTGTTATCTCCTCGAGAGCCCTGAAGCTGGGTAAGATTCACGGCGTGCATGTCTTCGCCTCATCCTGCTTTCAGCACCGCGACGTTCTACTCGCCCCCTCCATGAGAAGCCATCCTTTGGCATATGTCGCACCCAACCCCCGACATTAACTATTAAGACTTGCTCGCTTCGAGAAATCCTGAATGCACTCATGTGCAATGTAGGATGTCTTGGCCATAGGCTAACCATTGCCATGCGACCTTTAGGCTCGATCCAATGAGGCACAACATTCATCAGGAGCCCCTGTTGAAGAACATCATAGTAACATACTTAGCAATGAAGTTTAGCTTAAAAAATAATGTATGTAAAAGATGCACTGAGGACAAATAGTAAATATCTTACCACCTTTCCTAAATAGATGTGACCGTAGTTCAATATGAACACTATTGGCCGCACGTTTTGAGTACTAAGATTTTCAAGTCCAGGAAAATAATTTCTCTTGACAGCATCAAGATCCTCTAGCCATGAAACATAATGACTTATCTCCTCGCAGTTTAGTTCAGCCTCGGGACAGTGGTAGGTCATGTCTACCAAGCGTCGGACATGTTTGCTTGAATGGAAATAAGTTGTCAATAGAAATTAGTTGTCAACTATTTTTGAATAAACAATATCGAAGACATAAATATGGTTGAGAAACTCACATTATGGTAGAACTGGAGGCGTCTGCACATCGACCCAGATGTCGATATTGCCTTCAATACCATCTTCCGGACGAATATCAAAGGTGATAAGCATATCAGGCTCAAATGCATAAGCTTGCATAGTGCTCTCCAACTATTAATTTCAAAATAGGTGTAGGTGTCTGCATTGTATAATTTTGCGTCGAAAGTATAACCATGCTCGGTCCTCAAGTGAACTCTCTTTACATCCATAGTTTTCATAGGACTGAAACCAATCTTATCCAAGACAAAAACTCTTGCATGGCAAGGGATACGCTAGTAGAATAGTAAAAAATAAAAACTATATGTTGAAGAAAAAGAAGCAGAAGTCATGCTTAATTATGAAAAAAGACTTGTCGTTGTGACTTACTGTATCCACTTCGAAGGTCTCATCCAGCTTGATGCTGAAGCGCCTATCATCAACTAGGAAATGTCATCACGACAGCAGCGCCGCCTTCGCAGTATTCGCACATACCGAAATCCTTTTCGTCATCAGACATTTCCTATGTTCATAGTTGAAACATTAATTGAAAATCCAGGGCACTCGATATTTCCTACATATTCTAGCACAAGTCATGCTTAAATTCACGGAAAAATCCGGCATGAGCTTTGCTAAAATAGCACATATCGAGCGCCTGAAATTTGCCGGGACGGAAACGAATCAACATTTCGGCAAAACATAGGCCACTCGAAGTCACAATGCAAACAAGAACACCAAGACATACTCTATATTCAGAATGCATCATCATCGACATCAATGACATGGCAACTATATAGCACTAGCATTTTCATCATCAACATTTACAACACATTATCATTTGGCTATTCTCACCTAGAGGTCTTAAGGGGTCGACGATGGGGACGACTACGGGGATGAGGCAGGGGCAAACTTGATTTCTGTAAAAACAAAATATATTAACCACTTACTATAAATAAACTAATTCTATTAAGCACTTACTATAAATAAACTAATTCTATTAAGCACTTATTATAAATAAACTAATTCTATTAAGCACTTACTATAAATAAACTAGTTCTATTTAGCACTTGTTATAAATTAATAAACTAGTTCTATTAAACACTTACTAAAAATATCCTAGTTCTATTAAGCACTTACTATAAATAAACTAGTTATATTAAGCACTTACTATAAATAAACTAGTTATATTAAGCACCTACATTCTACCTATCTATACCGTGGTTCTATCCCTAACATCTATCCATCCATCCATCCATCTATCTATATATCCATCAATATAACCATCCATCCATTTCAAATTCTACCAACTAAAAATTTCCATTAATAAAATTTCTAATCAAAAGACCTAAAATTTCCTATTCTATTCTAAACACCTAAAATAGTCTAAATAACTATTCTATTAAAAAACCTACATTCTACAATGTCTACATTCTAAAATCTACATTTAAATTACCTACATTCTACAAGAACAGAGACAAGGGAGGGAGGGAGGAGGGGTAGGAAGGAGGGAGGAGGCGGGAAGGAGGAGGAAGGGAGGAGGGGAAGGAAGGAGGGAGGAGGCGGGAAGGAGGGGGGAGAAGGAGGAGGAGGGAGGAGCTACCTCAGTGGCGGTGACGGCAGGAGGGCGACGGCGGCGGGATGGAGGGAGATGGAGGAGGGAGCTAGGGAGGGAGGGGGCAATGGTGGCGGGATGGAGGAGGGAGGGGATGTAGGAGGGAGGGGCGACGGCAGCAGCAGCTGGCGGCACGGCGGCGGCGATGGACGACGGGGAGGGGATGGAGGAGGGAATGGAGGGGAAGAGTGAGGGGCGGCCGGCTGGGCGGAGAAGATAGGATGGCTTTAGCTGTAGCGCTCTTTAGGGAAACGCACTACTACTAAACTCTGCAACAGTAGCGCCTTCTACAGTAACGCACTACTGCTAAGGCTAAGCATGTAAAAATAAACATAAAAATACATTGGTCATGAATGATCTTTTTGTGTAGAATCTAAATAGTCAACATGAATCCTCACCTGTTTAGGTACAGGTGAAGATTCATATTGCGGCCACAAATCCTACACATAGAGTTCAATAAAGACCAAGTGCTTGTGATAGTTTGAGAAGTAACATATTTAAGGTGGTAAACAGACTATTTGCTTAGCAGTATGGGACTAAAGAGGGGACGATACTTAGCAGCAACGTGTGTTGGTGAAACACGCTACTCTTAAGTACTTTAGCAGTAGCGCGTCTATGGAAAGAGCGCTACTACTATACCTAGTCTGGAGCCAACGCCCCGGCAATTTTAGTAGTAGCGCTCTTCTCAACTAGCGCGCTACTGCTAAACGGATATTAGTAGTGCGGTTTTACAAAGAGCGCTACTACTAATTAGCAGTAGCGTCTGTTTTTAAACCGCGCTGCTGGTAAGTTTCTGTGTATAAGGTTTTTCCTAGTAGTGGGACGACATCAAATTTTTCTCAACTGGAACGTACGGTTTTATCAACCCGTGAAAGGTATTCCCCTCTCAAGCAAACCTGCAACAAAATACAAGTAGTCTATTGTTCCCAACGAACCTAATACAATTGTAAGTTGTATAGGTGCACTATTTTGACTAAGAGATTGAAAATTTCGATGATAGACTGATAGTTTGGACGAAACAATATTTTTGTATTTTTTGAAATAAAATAGGACAACAAGGTAAACAATAGTAAAAGTGAGTAAAACACGGTATCAATGCTTGGAAACAATAAAATATTATATATGCATTTGAGATGTATCAGCCGCATGCAACAGATAGCAGGTCATCGATGTTAGCCCTCTCATCAATGCTAGTCATCGTCTCTAGCACCGGTGGTTGCCGCTTGCAGCACTCAACATCGGTTGGATGTCATCTCCAACACAAACATGTACCGTTCGCAACACCTGATGGCAGGTCTTCATTGTTGCAACACTAATGGCCATCGTTTCTTGTGTAGTCTTTTGCGGTGGCATCGTCGTTGTAGCAACGACCAACCGCAATCACAACACTGCCATTGCAGGTTTCAAGCACGTCGTGACCGGTGTGCAACAGTTTAACGATGCCCCCTTTGCAGTTCCGGACGACGATGGTCGTAGCACTCCCATGGCCGATCACAATACCCCGCCCCCACTATCGCATCAGCCTCACACAGTCGTTGCGAGCTCCCTTGCAACACCATCTCGCCACACACACGGAGGAGATAGAAGAGGCGAGAGTGTAGCGACCCGACCCGAATGGATCAAGTCTCTGTGCTTAAGTGTCATCCCTAGATCGGTATGCTGACACACACAGTACTCGAGGATTTATAACAGAGGTAAATCACATGTATAAAGTAACGTAAATACTATAACCTCAATCCATATAGCAGAAGTAACAACAAAGTTGTGGGTTCCCATCAACACCAACAGCAAAGTGGAGTGTAGACATCGTAACCCTAACGTAACACTTACTCATCGTAAGTATCCTGCAACATGAGACGTTGTAGCCATATAGGTCAGTACATTGAATGTACTGGCAAATTCACACCATAGGATAATGATAAATAATAGGTATCACTACATGCATATTGGGCTGGTGGAGGCTCTATGGTTATCATTTGCATAAAGCTAATTTTTTTCCTACAACAAAGGAATAAATTTTATTTAACTACAAAGTTTGTTGAAAACATTGAGAAGGCAACCCCAACTCAATCCCAAATTAACAATATTAACCCAACAAATTAATTAAGTAATGTGATGAGATCAAATCAATAATTCAAGTACTAGATACTCAAGATGTCCATAACCGGGGGCACGGCTAATCATGATTAGTTTGTACACTCTGCAGAGGTTTGCACACTTTTCCCCACAAGACTCGATCTCCTCTGTTGATTTTCTCGCACTACATGATGTTTGAGAAACTGATGATCGAGACACAGTCTTTCAGAAGCATTAACTCTTTCGGTGAGTAGACCGTACCGCCTACATCCCCTACATCTGCTAGTTTACCACTGAAAGAGGTCACACAACATACTCAACTAGGCTAGAGCCCATAATGGCTTGTGGCTGCACACGGAAGTTTCTAGCATGAATAATTTTATGATTCCTTTGACCTGGGTGGCAAACCATAGGATAATCACACGGTAACCCCGGGATCTCCTAGGACAACACTGGATTCCCCAGGTGTCCGGGCAATCCACTGGTATCCCCAGTGTGCCCCAACCAATCCACCCAGATGTGCATTAAAGTAGCCATCTTAAGTTTCCCTTAGATAATATTGCTCTCGCAACTTTCATGAATCCCTCATACCAATCCACGTCTACAAGCATAGCATAGCAGTATAAGCATAACGTAGTAACTCCCACGGTTTGAAAATAAGACAATAGATTCCTACCTCATCAACTACTTCCCAATACCCACATGTTAACAAGTCCTAACCATGTAATGTTTGAGGATTGAAACTAATGCATAAAACCTAGGTATTAAAGGGATATGATCAAAGTGTGAACTTTCCTTGTACTGTTGATGTAGATGATTCGAACTGATAACTCCTGACAGTTCTATTCGTCACACTCTGGTCAATCTATCGTAAGCAAGCATTAGTAACCACACATAAGCAATCATGCAAAAGAATCAAAGAAGAGATCTTGGAAAACTTCAAAAACAAGCAATTAACTCTTGAAACATAAAACAATTTCGAACAGTACCAAAATTGGGTGAATTTGGTCTTATCAGAAAGTTAGGTCAAGAGCTTCAATTTGCAAAAAGAATCAATTAAATCGGAGTTATAAAACTGGAGTTATGAACAAAAGAAGTTTGAATTGAAATCAAATTTAAACTTTCAAAAACATGTTTAAGTTTATTATCTGGACAGAGGAGATCATAACGAAGAAGAGGGCGTTGGTTTCGTTGGATTTGGATAAGCGAGCGAAAAGTAGCGAAGGTTTGAAGTTCAGGGGCTAATCTGCGAATAAAAATATTCACAAACGGGTCCCTGGCATAAAATAAAAGAAAAAGAATAAATCTAACGAACGATCGTTCGCTACGCAGGCTTATTAAATGAAAACGTTCGCTACAGAGGCTTTAACCAGCGAACGCTCACTATTTAACGAATACTATTTAGGAAAAACGAAACACGATCTAATCCTAACCGTAGGATCAAGATCGGATGGTCGAGGGGGCTCCGAGGTGTACCGCGGTGGGGGAGGTCACCGGCGACGAAGAAGAAAACGGTAGTGGCGTCAGGGTCATCGGGGTGGCTGCTCCGGCGGTCCTCCAGCGTGGCCGCGGGGTCGGGGAGAAGCGGCGCGCGGCGCTGAAGCCGATGGTGGTGGCGGCGCTCGTCTTCGGCTTCGGAACGGCGCGGGGCTTGGCGGCAGATCTCGTGAACTCCGGCGAGTTTCGCGTGGAGCGTGGGGTGGGTCTCAGGCCTTCCAGTTAGAGGCAAAACGAGGCCGAGGCCTGGCTATATATAGGAGGGGCGAGGGCGATGCGTGGGTGAGGGGGCAAGGCAGGGGCGAAGTTCGAGTCAGACACGGCGGCGGCCGGCGACTCGTGGGGAAGATGGACTCCTGGCGCGAGGTCGAGGACGGACCTGACAGGTGGGTCCCACCTTTTGCTGGCTGGCGAGGCGAGGCGGCGTGAGTGGGGTTGCGGCGGAGGCGGTGTGGGTGGCGATGGTATTTGCTGGTGGAGCCATGGCTCAGCGACTAGCTTGGTCGGCCCAGTTCGGCGGAGGAAGAAGTTTTTCTTAAAACAAACAAAAAATAAAATTAAAAAGCAAAAATAATAAAAATTATATATAGGCATATTATATATCAAAATTTTCAGAACAAGATTTTCTACAACATGGACATTTTTCTAACGTCAAATAAATTCCACAAATTTTGAAATAAAGCAAAGAGTGCTACTGGTTTATTTAAAAGCCAAATAAAATATTTTAAAGTGCCAAAATGATTTCAAATTTATTTCTCTCCAATTTTCTAGTGTAGGGAATCATTTTACCCTATTTTCCATATATTTTATTTTTGGAGAAAAATAATTTGAATAAAAGCCAAATAACTCCAAATTGAAAATGATTTTCAAAATACTTCAAAGGACTTTCAATTTGTTTCTTTTAAACTTCCAACTCATATTTATTATAATTTGAAGAAGTCATTTTATCTTCTCTCATGAAAATCATTGAGTTATGTAAAGTTTTTGAATTGAAATGTTTCCAAATGGAATTCAAATATTTTCAACAATCCTTTTCATTTATTTAAATGGAAGAAGTCATGTCATCTTCTCTCTAGGGTTTTGTGATGAAATAAATTTGAATTCATGGAGATCATAAATGCAAAAATGAATGTTTGGGAAAGTCCTTTTATTCCCTCTCATTTAACTTTCAAAAAGTTTCAAATTTCATCAAATTCACACAAGCAACCACACCACAATCAATCAAAACTATTTATTTAATATAACATTCCAAAATTTAGAATTTTGGGATGTTACAAACCTACCACGCTAAAAATGAATCTCGTCCTCGAGATTCGGAGAGGCTAGCAAGAAATAGGTTAGGTTTGGGGGTCTTCTCAAAATCCATCGATCGTCTCCGGGGTCTCAGGTGCTACCACCCTTAAAATGCACAAATTCTTCCATAGACCATATTTCTCATATCCTCGAAAATGGTCAAAATCTTCCTTCATAGAGTCATTGCTCATAAAATCCAAATCAGTACCAACGATGCTAACTTTATTGATTCTCGAATTATTACACTCTCCTGCATTTCCATTACATGCCTCAACTCAACATCTCAATATAAAGGAATAGTTCCCACTACTACTACTACTATATTTCTTTTTTCGACAGAACTATTTAGCACAAGCTTCCTTCTCTTTGGGACAATCTCTCGCAAAGTGCCATGCTTCATTACAATGACAACATATTACTTCTGACAAGTCTCGAGGTTTCCTTGTGATTTCAAAGCCTCCTTGGGTCCTCGGCTTCCTTTTTGGGCAACCGCTGAAGTAGTGCCCTGACTCCTTGCACCTGAAATAGGTGATATGACTCAGGTCTTTCCTGGAATCCAATCTATTTCTCTTCTTGGAATTTTCCGTTCCAATCAGGGCTTCTACTTCCTGTGGGTCATACTCTACTTCCTTTGTCGGGAATTCTACTAGATCTCCCCTCAGACAATTCTGGGAAAAGTGTCCTTCTTCTCCACATGAATAGCAAGACTTGGTGCAGGGTTTAATTGGGTATTCTTTGGGTGTGTCCTCCACCTCTCCCTTCATCACAGGTTTTTCTAAAATTTCCATGAGGGCTCCTTTCATTGCTTCTTTCTTTTGTTGGATGGTTCTTTGTACCATGGGGTAAATGTGACACTGAGCAGGGTAGTGGGTAGTCCCTTCACACAAGAAACAAGTAATCTTCCTAGTTGGGCATTCTTCAGCTGGGTCATGTTCTTCACAATGAGAGCATCCATCATTGTGTTATTTATGGTTGTGTCCTATTTCTCCGCAGATCTTGCATGCACAAGGTTTCTTCATATCATTTCCATAAGGCTTCAACTTCTGGGACACAAGCCGAGACTTTTGCAGAGTCAACTTAAATTCTTTCCAAGTGGTTACTCCTTGCCATCCATTGATGGTTTGGTACATCCTCCACCAAGTAGCAGCACCTCTTTCAGAGCACTAAAGAGCATGCTGGGCCATATCCTTTTCGGCTATAGTTTTATTCTTCATATGATCTTCCATGTTCTGTATCCATCGGTTCGTCTCCAATTGACCCATCAGTCCAGAAAATATGAGTTTGTCTCCATTCATCCTCTATTGGTTCCAGGGGTTTTTGGGGTGAGATAAGAGAGATAGGGAGAGATACACACAATGCAAACAATAGTTTTGAAGAGACAGATTTTATCTTGTGGCTGTCGGAAAAACATCAAACAAATGACAGCTCACAATCGTCGCATATAACGTAAGTATATAACAGGGGTTGGGTCTTTTAAAGGTCAATAAATCTTCAAAGTCACCAAACTCTTCAAGTCTTGTTCATGTCTCCGATGGCTTCTTCCGATCGTGCTTGCCCTTCTCAAGTTCTTTCGCCAGATCATCTCTATTGGCGCGAAGTCTCTCGTGACGTCCTTTAATATTTTGGAGTTGCGTCCCAAACTTCTGGGTTTCAACTTCCTTGGAATGAACCATAGTCCTACTATCCTTCAGTTCCTGACGAATCTCCGGTATCTCGAGGTTTTGCTCCTCCAGCTTGGCTACTTTCAGCTTCTGGGTCCTGAGTTCTTCACACAATGCTTCCTTATCAAATACGGCTTCCTGTATGTCCATCTAAAAATTCTTGATGTAGTACTCCAGATCCTGGTGATACACCAGCTAGGGTTAAAACTTCATCTTTTGCTGATAGGTGCTCTAGCCCTTTTGTCATCCAATCCTTCGGATGAAATACATGCTTAACTCAGCACGGGGACCATAGCATAAGTGGCGATAACACCATGGATAGCCGTGTTTCTGACCTTGGCATTGCCATGAGCTATCATTCCATAGTTGATATCTCCTGCCTTAGGGTTTTCTTGACAAAGACTTTGAGTTTTAACACTCCATGTTCCGGTCTTTCTCCCGCACATCTTGATCTCGGGTATTGAAAGTTTAATAGTCTGACAAGTTCCAGATTTTGGTACTAATATTATTTCAAACAATCCAGGAACTTCCATAACATTGGCGTGATTCAGTTTGAGCAACAGATCCTAAGGGTAGCTGAGGGAGTCCCGGATTAGGGGGTGTCCAGATAGCCGAACTATAACCTTTGGCCGGACTCCTGGACTATGAAGATACAAGATTGAAGACTTCGTCCCGTGTCCGGATGGGACTTTCCTTGGCGTGGAAGGCAAGCTTGGCGATCGGATATGTAGATCTCCTCCCATTGTAACCGACTACTGTAACCCTAGCCCTCTCCGGTGTCTATATAAACCGGAGGGTTTTAGTCCGTGGGGCGAACAACAATCATACCATAGGCTAGCTTCTAGGGTTTAGCCTCTCTGATCTCGTGGTAGATCTACTCTTGTACTACCCATATCATCAATATTAATCAAGCAGGAGTAGGGTTTTACCTCCATCGAGAGGGCCCGAACCTGGGTAAAAACATCGTGTCCCTTGTCTCCTGTTACCATCCGCCTAGACGCACAGTTCGGGACCCCCTAACCGAGATCCGCCGGTTTTGACACCGACATTGGTGCTTTCATTGAGAGTTCCACTGTGCCGTCGCCATCAGGAAGGATGGCTCATCCCGTCTTTAAAGACGGCACTGTTGCTAAAGGAGCTTTGGCTATTGGCCAAACTCTCCGGCTAGGCGGTTTTCTTATGACCGCCTGTTCGGTCGCCTCGCCGACGATGACTTCTCGGGTCATCGAAAGCAATCTTCACGTCAACTCGAAACTTGCAGAGCAGTTAGATCCGATGGAGCTCTCTTCCTTAAACGAGCTCTTGGATCGCATCGCCGCCCTGGGAGTCGCTACAGACTACGATCAGATTGGGCCTAAACCCGATTCGAGGGAGATTAACTCTCCCCAGGTCACCCATCACGTTGTCGTGGTGGAGGAACAATGCGGCAAGCCTTCATCTATCTTAAGGATTAGTTATGTCCGGATTCCCGATCCCTCCAAACCGGATACCCGCGGAGGGGAGGACGTCACTCAAGCCCTGAACCTAAAGTCGGGCAGCGGGCTAGATTCATTGGACAACATCCAAGAACCCAAGCTTCCGAGTTCGTAAACTCCTTGGTCCCTGAGTCTTAAATTGGGCGAAGTTCCGGATTTAATTCCACCCGCCCACCCAAACATAAGCGATCTATCCCAAATTCGGAAAGAGCCTGCAGAAACAGTACACCATTACTGGGCCAGATTCCTCCTGGTCATGAACAGGATAAAGGACTGTCGCGAGGAGGATGCAATTTCATTCTTCTGCAATAATTGCACGGACAACGGAATCCTCAACGCCATAAGTCACCGTGAAATTACACGCTTCACTGACTTGGCGACCATAGTACGAAAGTACTGTGCGATGGAAAGTGCCTGGAAAACCGAAATAAAATTTTGGGACAATCCGGCCCTAAATACAACCCCAGTCCGAAATAAAAGGGTGCATTATCGCCAGGCACCTGGGTTAAACACCAAAAAGCAAAAACCCTCTATAGGGCATGGAACCGTACTGGAGGGATGGCTCAATGGACCCTGTAAAATTCATAGTACAAAGGGCGCCACACCAACTCATAGCCTTAGAGCATGTTGGATACTACGGCAGGTGGCCAGAAGTGGCGAAGAGCTTCTAACTCCAGAATCCACAGAGCACCAGCCCAGGGATACCAGTACGGTATTAATAGTCTTCGAGACTTTCGCATCAAATAATATGCGGAAACGAACACTTCGTAGCCTTGCCGAAGTCTACCAAGTAGCAACAATAAACCCATGGAGTGACACGGCTATTACCTTTAATGCCAGTGATGAACCTAAATTCTGAACAACCCGAGCACCAGCCCCATTGGTCCTCAGTCCAATAGTGGACGACTTTAGCCTTACCAAGGTACTCATGGACGGTGGCAGCGGATTGAACCTCATTTATGAGGAAACCCTTCGAAAAATGGAAATAGACGGGAGCCGCATTGAGCAAAGCAGCACAACCTGTAGAGGAATAATCCCCATCGGGAAGCGTCTTTGCACAGGAAAAATCACTTGGATGTGGTGTTCGCACGCCGGATAATTACAGGTCCGAGAAGGTCACGCCCAAGTGGCCCCATTCAGCAGCGGATACCACGCTCTATTAGGGCGAGAGGCATTCACAATTTTTCAAGCTATACCCCATTACGGGTACATGAAGCTCAAAATGCCGGGCCCAACAGAATCATCACTCTTGCTAGTAACCGGACATAGCACTCGCGCCAAAAATAAGACAGCCGCAGACCGCCCTTGAGGCACTATCAAAGCCCTAGCGGCCGAGGAACTGATCGCATTGCGCCCACAAAGTGAGCAGGACGACTTGATACTCGATAAAAGATCCAAGTCCACCTCCTTTAAACCGCGATTTAAATAGTCAAATTCCAAGTCCATCCAATGGACCCTACAAAACGGCCTCCATCGGGCGCAGTTAAACCCGATGTAGACGCGCGACCACGAGAATTCCTACGTGAAAATTGGGACATTTTGCTGGCACCCTTGAGACATGCCAGAATCCCACCGCTGGCCGAGCACAGCCTAAACATCCTAAAAGGATTCAAGCCAGTCAAGCAGGCCCTTCGGTGTTTCTCCGAACCTAAGAGACAAGCCATGGGAGAGGAGCTAGCCAAACTACTAGAGGGCGGATTCATCAGAGATATAAAA
The DNA here is from genome assembly GCA_021605205.1 of Aegilops longissima. Classification (NCBI taxonomy): domain Eukaryota; kingdom Viridiplantae; phylum Streptophyta; class Magnoliopsida; order Poales; family Poaceae; genus Aegilops; species Aegilops longissima. The sequence continues at coordinate 434,061,543 of CM038680.1, forward strand.
CATCCGGACTGGCTAGCAAACCTGGTGATGGTACCAAAGAAGGACAAATGTTGGCGCCTATGCATCGATTTCAAGGACCTCAACAAGGCTTGCCCAAAGGATCCCTTCCCCCTCCCCCACATCGATCAAATTATCGATGCTACCGCAGGACACGATTCATTGTGTTTCCTCGACGCATACTCCGGCTACCATCAAATTAAGATGGCAGAGCCAGACCAAGCCGCAACGGCATTCATCACCCCATACGGCCCATTCTTCTTCAACACAATGCCCTTCGGGCTCAAAAACACCGGCGCCACATATCAGCGCATGATTCAGACATGTCTGGCAAACCAGATCAGCAAAACAGTGGAGGCATACGTAGATGACGTGGTCGTCAAAACCAAGCATGTCAAAACTCTAGTAGACGACTTGAGGCTCACATTCGATAACCTCCGAACATATGACATCAAGCTTAACCCGGAAAAATGCATTTTCGGCGTACCAGCCGGAAAGCTCTTGGGCTTCATTGTATCCGGTAGAGGAATTGAAGCAAACCCAGCCAAGATCCGAGCTCTGTCACAATTGGATATCCCAAAGGACCTCAAACAAATACAAAAGTTGACTAGATGCGTGGCGGCTCTAAGCCACTTTATCTCCCGCTTGGGAGAAAAGGCATTACCCCTTTATCGCCTCCTCCGGTGCACCGAACACTTCGAGTGGACGGATGCCACCACGGCCGGACTCGAAGAAATAAAAGCCTTATTGGCAACAAACCCGGTCTTGGCCGCGCCTAATATCTGCGAACCAGTGCTATTATACATCGCGGCAACTCATCAAGTTGTAAGCGCAGTGCTCGTCGTCGAATGAGAAACGGACGGACACAAACTCCCCCTTCAAAAGCCAGTTTACTACGTGTCCACTATCCTCACTCCATGCAAGTCGCGGTACCCGCATTATCAAAAGATAGCGTACGCGGTATTTATGGCATCCCGGAAGCTGCGAAACTACTTTCAAGAGTGTTTGATAACAGTAGCCTCCGAAGTACCTCTTAACGATATTATAAACAATCGCGACGCGACGGGCCGGATTGCCAAATGGGCCATTGAGCTCCTCCCGTTCGACATAACCTATAAGCCACGACGAGCTATTAAGTATAAGTTTTGCCGACTTCGTCGCTGAATGGATCAAGCCGAACTCCCTAAAGAGTACGGCATATTCCAACCGGATCATGCACTTCTCGGCTCCAAAATGTTGGCTGGTCTGGGAAATTTGGCGTTGTTCGACGTCCCCAACAGGAGATCTGATTCAATACATATTCCAGATAATGTATACGGACTCCAAAGAACGCAGCGAATCGAGGCCCTTCTACATGGTCTCCGGATGGCGGTCTCCATGGGCATTCAATGCCTAGAGGTGTGAGGATTGAACCTCGCGATATCCCAAATAAATGGAGACTTGATGCCAAGGATCCAAAATGGCAGCTTATCGCAACGCCGTCCTAAAATGTCATTTCGGTTCGAGGGGCTCGAGTTTCACCATATAGCCCGGAAAACAATCAAGCAGCAGACGTCTTGGCACGCATTGGCGCAAAGCGTGATGCGTCCCCCCAACATTTTCTTGGAGAGGCTATTCAAGCCATCCAGATATGGGAAGGAATCCGGAAATAACAGACCGGACCCAACCGCACTGCCCGACACCGAACATTCTGACACAACGGGAGGCTCTGCCATCGAAGTAACATCCTCAGCTCACGTAATAATGGCAGTCATTGCCCCGTGGACACAACCACTCCTAGCCTACCTAACCAGGCAGGAACTTCCCGAGGACCAAAACGAGGCACGCTGCATAGTGCGGCGATCTAAAGCCTATAAAGTCCATGAGGGAGAGCTTTATAAGAAAAGCACCACCGGAGTCCTTCAAAGGTGTATCTCCGAAGAGGAAGGGCGGAATCTTCTGGCTGAAATCCATGCCGGACTCGGCGGGCACCACGCCGCAGCCCGGGCCCTTGTAAGCAAGGCCTTCCGTACAAGATTTTATTGGCCGACGGCCCGGGCAGATGCTCAGGACTTAGTCCAACGATGCGTTGGCTGCCAGCTCTTTGCTAACCAAAGCCATATGCCACCCACTGCCCTCCAAACTATACCCATCACTTGGCCCTTCACGGTCTGGGGGCTTGACATGGTTGGACCCCTTAAAGGAGGAACCCACAAGCAAAAATACCTACTGGTCATGAGGGAGTCCCGGATTAGGGGGTGTCTGGATAGCCGAACTATAACCTTTGGCCGGACTCCTGGAATATGAAGATACAAGATTGAAGACTTCGTCCCGTGTCCGGATGGGACTTTCCTTGGCGTGGAAGGCAAGCTTGGCGATACGGATATGTAGATCTCCTCCCATTGTAACCGACTCTCTGTAACCCTAGCCCTCTCCGGTGTCTATATAAACCGGAGGGTTTTAGTCCGTAGGACGAACAACAATCATACCATAGGCTAGCTTCTAGGGTTTAGCCTCTCTGATCTCGTGGTAGATCTACTCTTGTACTACCCATATCATCAATATTAATCAAGCAGGAGTAGGGTTTTACCTCCATCGAGAGGGCCCGAACCTGGGTAAAAACATCGTGTCCCTTGTCTCCTGTTACCATCCGCCTAGACACACAGTTCGGGACCCCTTACCCGAGATCCGCCGGTTTTGACACCGACAGTAGCCTTCCTAGGTCATACCAATATGGAAATTCCTCAGAGCCTTCAAATTCTCCTCGCCTTCAGTCTTCAACCGTGGTTGTTTCCATTATTATAATGCATGGTAAAATCGTCTTCATTCCGGAGGGGTCTTAGTTGTCCAATATCTTGTACTTCTTGGAGTGTTCTCATCAGTCGAATCTTCGTGTCGTCAAACAGGGAAATGGGTATAGTCTAACTAAAAGGGAATATTTGAATAAGCTCAGAAAAGAAGAGAGGTAAAAGATCCTTTTGAAAAAAGGTTTTGAGAAAATATTTCCTATGGGCTTGCCAGTTTCTAGGAGTCACGTCCTACAGTCAACATATGCTCTAATACCATCTTGTAGCGACCCGACCCGAAGGGATCAAGTCTCTGTGCTTAAGTGTCATCCCTAGATCGGTATGCTGACACACACAGTACTCGAGGATTTATAACAGAGGTAAATCACATGTATAAAGTAACGTAAATACTATTACCTCAATCCATATAGCGGAAGTAACAACAAAGTTGTGGATTCCCATCAACACCAACGACAAAGTTGAGTGTAGACATCGTAACCCTAACATAACACTTACTCGTCGTAAGAATCCTGCAACATGAGACGTTGCAGCCATATAGGTCAGTACATTGAATTCACACCATAGGATAATGATAAATAATAGGTATCACTACATGCATATTGGGCTGGTGGAGGCTCTATGGTTATCATTTGCATAAAGCTAATTTTTCCTTACAACAAAGGAATAAATTTTATTTAACTACAAAGTTTGTTGAAAATATTGAGAAGGTAACCCCAACTCAATCCCAAATCAACAATATTAACCCAACAAATTAATTAAGTAACTTGATGAGATCAAATCAATAATTCAAGTACCAGATACTCAAGATGTCCATAACCGGGGGCACGGCTAATCATGATTAGTTTATACGCTCTGCAGAGGTTTGCGCACTTTTCCCCACAAGACTCGATCTCCTCCGTTGAATTTCTCGCACTACATGATGTTTGAGAAACGGATGATCGAGACACAGTCTTTCAGAAGCATTAACTCTTTCGATGAGTAGACCGTACCACCTACATCCCCTACATCTGCTAGTCAACCACTGAAAGAGGTCACACAACATACTCAACTATGCTAGAGCCCATAATGGCTTGTGGCTGCACACGGAAGTTTCTAGCATGAATAATCTTATGATCCCTTTGAGCCTGGGTGGCAAACCATAGGATAATCACACGGTAACCCCGGGATCTCCTAGGACAACACTGGATTCCCCAGGTGTCCGGGCAATCCACTTGTATCCCCAGTGTGCACCAACCAATCCACCCAGATGTGTATTAAAGTAGCCACCTTAAGTTTCCCTTAGATAATATTGCTCTTGCAACTTTCATGAATCCCTCATACCAATCCACGTCTACGAGCATAGCATAGCAGTATAAGCATAACGTAGTAACTCCCAGGGTTTGAAAATAAGACAATAGGTTCCTACCTCATCAACTACTTCCCAATACCCACATGTTAACAAGTCCTAACCATGCAATGTTTGAGGATTGAAACTAATGCAAAAAAACTAGGTATTAAAGGGATATGATCAAAGTGTGAACTTGCCTTGTACTATTGATGTAGATGATTCACACTCATAACTCCTGATAGTTCTATTCGTCACACTCTAGTCAATCTATCGTAAGAAAGCAATAGTAACCACACATAAGCAATCATGCAAAAGAATCAAAGAAAAGATCTCGAAAACTTCAAAAACAAGCAATTAACTCTTGCAATACCAAAATTGGGTGAATTTGGTCTTATCAGAAAGTTAGGTCAAGAGCTTCAATTTGCAAAAAGAATCAATTAAATCGGAGTTATAAAACTCGAGCTATGAACAAAATAAGTTTAAATTGAAATCTGTTTGAAATCAAATTTAAACTTTCAAAAACATGTTTAGTTGATTATCTGGATAGAGGAGATCATAACGAAGAAGTGGGTGTTGGTTTCGTTGGATTTGGATGAACGAGCAAAAAGTAGCGAAGGTTTGAAGTTCAGGGGCTAATCTGCGAATAAAAATATTCACAAATAGGTCCCTGGCATAAAATAAAAGAAAAAGAATGAATCTAACGAACGATCGTTCGCTACGCAGGCTTATTAAACGAAAATGTGCGCTACAGAGGCTTTAACCAACGAACGCTCACTATTTAACGAATACCGTTTAGAAAAACGAAACGCGATCTAATCCTAACCATAGGATCAAGATCGGACGGTCGAGGGGGCTCCGGGGTGTACCGTGATGGTGGAGTTCGCCGACAACGAAGAAGAAAACGACAGCGGCGTCAGGGTCGTCGGGGTGGCTGCTCCGGCGATCCTCCGGTGTGGCCGCGGGGTCAGGGAGAAGCGGCGCGCGGTGCTGAAGCCGATGGTGGTGGCGGCGCTCGTCTTCGGCGTCGGAACGACGCGGGGCTTGGATGCGGAGCTTGGCAGATCTCGCGAACTCCGGCGAGTTCGCGTGGAGCGTGGACACGGTCTCGGGCCTTTCGGTTAGAGGCAAAACGAGGTCGGGGCCTGGCTATATATAGGAGGGGCGAGGGCGATGCATGGGTGAGGGGGCAAGGAAGGGGCGGAGTTCGAGTCGGACACGGCGGCGGCCGGCGATTCGTGGGGAAGACAGACTCCTGGTGTGAGGTCGAGGACGGACCCGACATGCGGGTCCCACCTGTTGGTGGTGGCGGTAGCGTCTTGAGCAGGCGCTCAGGCGTTAAGGCTGTCTTAGTGGCTGGCGACTAATTGGGTCGACCCCATCCGTGGAGGAAGAAGTTTTTTTTAAACAGACAAAAAATAAAATTAAAAAGAAAAAATAATAAAAATTATATATAGGCATATTATATATCAAAATTTTCAGAACAAGATTTTCTACAACATGAACATTTTTCTAACGTCAAATAAATTCCACAAAATTTGAAATAAAGCAAAGAGTGCTACTGGTTTATTTAAAAGCCAAATAAAATATTTTAAAGTGCCAAAATGATTTCAAATTTATTTCTCTCCAATTTTCTAATGTAGGGAATCATTTTACCCAATTTTCCATATATTTTATTTTTGGAGAAAAATAATTTGAATAAATGCCAAATAACTCCAAATTGAAAATGATTTTCAAAATACTTCAAAGGGACTTTCAATTTGTTTCTTTTAAACTTCCAACTCATATTTCTTATAACTTGAAGAAGTCATTTTATCTTCTCTCATGAAAATCATTGAGTTGCGTAAAGTTTCGAATTGAAATATTTCTAAATGGAATTAAAATATTTTCAACAACCCTTTTCATTTATTTAAATGGAAGAGCTCATGTCATCTTCTCTCTAGGGTTTTGTGATGAAATAAATTTGAATTCATGGAGATCATAAATGCAAAAATGAAAGTTTGGGAAAGTCCTTTTATTCCCTCTCATTTAACTTTCAATTTTTTTTTTCAAATTTCACTCAAATTCATACAAGCAACCACACCACAATCAAACAATCAATCAAAACTATTTATTTAATATAACATTACAAAATTTAGAATTTTAGGATATTACAAAGAGATTATCGAGGGTAGTTGGCGACTTTACAACAATGTGGCTTTAGTGAGAGGGAAGAGGAGTCGCCGAGGGATTTCTCAGGGAAAAGATAAAAGCTGAGGAGAAGGTGGCTTCATGATGGGAGAGAAACAAAGAATGGGCGAGAGAAATTTAGGCCGAGACAATGAGAAAGATTGACGGTTTGCGGGGCCCATGAGGGGAGACATGGAGCAAGCATGGGCAACCTATGCATGACCGTGATCGGTCGTCCGATTACCATTGTTTTCCTTTTCTACTATACAAGATCCAATTAAACTTGTGCTGGATCGAGCTTTTCGTATGAGAAAAGGAGCCCAAATCATCAGAAAGAATAAAAACGGAACCCAAAAATAGCGGTTTCCACCAGGGCCGAGAAATACTGACCATTCTTGTGATGGGCTGATCAAACGGCTGGTGCCACTACCCCGCAAATGATCCCCTAAAAGGGAAACTACCTCGCAAAATAATAAAAAGAGAAAAAAACGAAAATGTCTCGACACCTTGTGGACCGGTCCCCGAGAAAAACGCCACCAATCCAGTGCCCGAACACGTGCATCGGTCAATACACCGAGCCCACCGAGGCACCTCTACGCCACCTGGCAGACCGGCCCCCTCGCCCGCCGTCCGCACCCCTCCGATTCTCCGCCGCGCCCGAATCAATCCCTCGGTGAAGCGTGGAGCGGCTCGAAAAGTCCAAAGCCCGGAGGCCGGAGGTCGGAGGAGAGGCACCAGAGCTCACCCCGATTCATCTCGCCGTCTCAATCCGTGGCCGCAGGTAAGCCGCCGCTCATCCCCAAATCCCCACCCCGCGCGCCTCCGCCAGGTGGATCCCCAGGCAGGCCCCAGCTCCGCTCGTGAGGAGACGAACGCGGCGGTCTCGTCTTGCCATCCGTGGGGGCAACTCGGTCCCGCCATCGGCATGTGCTCTGGATGGCTCCGCCGGCTAGAAATGTTTGGGAGGGTAGCAGAGTTTGAAGGGGAAGGGAGCTTGGGGTTTCAATTGGAAGGCCGGTTGGTTTGGCCATCCGGAATCTATCCGATTTGGTTCGTATCTCGCTGTCTACCCTGCGAGTTTCAAGCGCGGAATGCACGCAGAGCGGGTGTGATATCTTAGGACGGTGTCTCATTCGTGTTGTTCATAGGCGTTCTGAACTTTTGATGGTGTTTGGTGGTACCGTAGAATCTGACTCAATGTACCTTCGTCGCATGTGTGGGTTGTGGTCGGCAAAGGCACGTGTGTAGTTGGTTGGATTTTTGCGTGCCTGGTTCGGTTTTAATGTGCCGTGCTTGTATTGTTGGGGTAGATGATCATGATTCATGAGTAGACTGCACGAATGCTCTTATGATGTGTTTCGTAGGGTTTTCTGGTTCAGTATCTGTGAGCTGGTTGACTAGAGTTTGCTGGTTCCTAGAGGTGGAATTGGCCCAACTGGCCCTGTAATGTTGAGTTCACTTTTAAATGATTCTGTGGAATTGTGATCATTTTTCTATGGAACCGTCTCAGCATTTCGATTCCAGTTAATCCTACAGGCTGCTTTTACCTCTCCTTTTCACTTTTGCTTGAGGAGGGATGAAGTACTCAGCCTACATAAATTTCTACTGCAGATTAGGGGTCCACTGTTATTTTCATGCCCTTATCTGGGATGGCCATTGCTTTCAAAGCAAGCACGAGTGCTTGTACTGCACAACAGCTGTGGGGGCATCCAACCAGGGATCAGTGTCAGCATGGTTTCACTCACTTAAATGAACGAAAGAGCAGAAAAGGCTCTGCTGCACTGCATGCCAGAGCTATTCCCGGGAACTTAGACCTGGATTTCGGTGATCCTTCTTGGAAGCAAAAGTATCAGGAAGACTGGGATAGGCGTTTTAGTTTGCCACATATTACAGATGTATTTGATTTAGAGCCAAGGCTCACTACATTTTCTCTGAAGAAAAACAGGTTCCTTCCTATTCGCTTCATCTATAACTGGTTTGTTATGTATTCTGAAAACATAAAGCTGTATCTATCTCTCTTATTTTACAAAGAACATATGTTACTGACAGAAGTCCCCTGGGCGCTAGCGATGCTTCATCACCTGACAAGTGGAATGGCTATGTAAATAAGGATGATAGAGCACTTCTGAAGGTCAGTAATGAGATCATATGATGTGAACTAATTGTTTTCCGTAGGATTTGTAAGATAATACATGAAGAAAGCCTAGTCTCGAGATGTACCTCAGGGAAACTAAGGAAGAATTAATTATGTCACGAGACAGTTAGTGGTATCATGTATCATTTGCTTATTCATGAATTCATTAATGTATTTTGTAAGGTTGAATGTGCCGACTTCGTGCAAACTACTTCTTCTCTTTGTAAACTGCCGAACATTACTTTAGATAGTACCAATAATGTGCTTCAGTTAAAATGTTTTTTTTTTCAGAAAACGCAAAGACTTTGCTTTTTGAACCTTCGACTAAAGAAGCCTTACCTTTTTCCTTACTGTTTGTATTTATAATTACACAGTATGTTTCTCCAGGTGATTAACTATGCCTCTAATACATCTGCTGGAGCTGTGTGCATTGATCCTGATTGTAGCTGGGTGGAACATTGGTACGCTCTGATGCAGTTGGTTTGTCTTTTCTGTGATATACGTTACCTTTTATCATCAAATTATATGAAAAAATGTTAGCTTATCTGAGTTTTTGCATTTGTCATTTGATTGTTACTAGAATGTCTTCAATTGCTATATTCTCGTGATTCTATCTTTCAAGAAGGGGGAATTGATGAGCCAGTGGTATTTGCTTTTTATAGGGTGCATCGTGCAGGGCCTCGTAAGGAAATATACTATGAGCCAGAGGAAGTAAAAGCAGCCATTGTTACCTGTGGAGGGCTCTGCCCCGGTTTAAATGATGTCATTAGACAGGTATTGTCCTTTCAATGTCGTTCAAGAAACTGGCTTCTTCTTTACATGCCTGAAGTTTAAATAAGTGGTGTGCCTTATTAAAAATATATTTCTTGTGTCTAAATCTTGGTTCCACAACCTCTTGACAATATTGATCAAATGTAAATTGTATTTCCAGATAGTATTTACCCTGGAGATCTATGGGGTGAAGAATATTGTCGGAATTCAGTTTGGTTATCGTGGATTTTTTGAAAAAGGCTTAAAAGAAATGCCGGTAAGGATGCATCCCCCATTCGCTTGATGGTGTAAGGAAGTTGATGTTCATTATACCGTGGAATTACATTTTGGTTTCAACCTTCAGCTTTCACGTGATGTGGTGGAGAACATAAATCTTGCTGGTGGAAGCTTCCTAGGTGTCTCCCGTGGAGGAGCTAAAACTAGTGAAATTGTAGATAGCATACAGGTAAGCAATGTGAATAAAAGAGGTGATGTTCTGTGTTGATGCTTCATTATTATTTTACATGATCATCCTGTGTTTGTAGGCCAGAAGAATCGATATGCTATTTGTAATCGGAGGAAATGGTAGCCATGCTGGAGCTAATGCTATTCACGAGGAGGTTATTACGTCTCTATTGGAGTTCCTTTCTTTATTTTTATCATAGGCGTCATTGATGTACTTTTGGACATGATTGGATAAAGGAGCATTTAGTTCTATTTCCATGTCAAGGATAGCACAGTAATCTGACTCTTATACAACCTAATGGTAGAGGTTATACCAATTACCTGAGAATACAAAGCCCGTTGTTTGCAGCAAAAATGAAACAGTATTGAGAAAACATAGGGATGCCTTTTCCCTAATCAGCACATGTTACTTCTCTGGTTGTGCCCAAAGTACACCCAATATGCGTGATTCTTAATGATAAATTTTTCATAGAAGTACATACTGTTGCAACGTTGTGCATTACATTTGCTATGTTAAATCTTTGTATTCTGACAGATCTTCTACTGAAGAAACACACATAAGTATGTGTTTAATGGGATGTGACTGTTCATGCTTAGTTTAATTCTTTGTTCTGGTTTGCAGTGCCGTAAGAGAAAACTGAAAGTTTCAGTTGTAGCTGTTCCAAAGACAATTGATAATGATATACTTTTCATGGATAAGACTTTTGGTTTTGACACAGCTGTTGAAGAAGCTCAACGTGCAATCAATTCTGCCTATATAGAGGTTGGTTGAAGTTGCTGGTGTTCGTGTTCTTTTACTATGAAAACTCTAAGTTGCTGGTATATGGTTACTCTTGCTTTAGATAATTCCTTCTATCTTCAGGCACGTAGTGCATATCATGGAGTTGGGTTGGTCAAATTAATGGGAAGAAGCACTGGGTTCATAGCCATGCATGCTTCTCTTTCTAGCGGACAGATTGATGTCTGCCTAATACCTGAGGTATGTAACTGAAAACACTGCTGATGGAGCTTCAAATCTGTCTTTGCTTCACATTTACTAACACAAGCGCACAATCTGAGCGAAGGTATCTTTTACACTTGATGGAGAACATGGTGTCTTGTCACATCTTGAGCATTTGCTGGAAACCAAGGGATTTTGTGTGGTTTGTGTGGCTGAAGGTGCAGGACAGGTATGATGTAGCGCATGGTGTTCTGAGTTGTCCAAAAGCTCTAGTAACTTCAGTTAAATGGATGAAATTTAGGTTGTAATTCTTGGATTTGTTGTTGCAGGATTTACTGCAAAAATCAAATGCAACAGATGCATCAGGAAATGTGATACTTAGTGATTTTGGTGTCCACATGCAGCAAAAGGTATATGCTCGTTTTAAACCCCATACAAATGGATTTTTGTTAGTAAGTATCCTAGATGATGATAGGTGTTTGAAATCATCTGGTAACCAGTCAATTCTACTGAAGCCAGTACCTACTTTACTTTCTTTTGCTTTTGCGAGGGGCAGTACCTGCTATACGTGCTAGAATATCAAGGGCCTTTTTTATTGGATTTTATATGAATGTTTTTTTTTCGAGAATGTGTATGAATGATTTTGTGCTGGTTGTCACCAGTTTTATAGTAGGGCAAAACATGTATGCTCGTACAGAAGTGTAGTTAGTTATTGCAGGTAAGCATGCTAATTCACAATCTACTGGAAAGTCGAACAACTATGAGAATCTTGTCTATTCTATTGTGTTTTGCTGGAAAGAGACGGAAGTAGAACTTCTGGTCAGTTCTTTGTTGAGCTGCTTATCTGAGCTTAGTTGCAGTAGTGTTCTGGCACAAATGGAACTGGTTAAGTCTAAGTCTAACATCAGTTTTGCAAACCATAGTTACGGACCTCAGGGTTGCACAGGTTATTTTTAGCTGCCAGTGTATAACTTATGAACCTCGTTTTCTGTACATGCTCATTAACTTGCCTATTTCATGATAGGAGACCATATCCACACAATGTTGAATTTAAAGCTTACTAATTAAATACTGTTCCCGTATTGACATGTTCTGTCTGTTATAACCTTTGTATTCCTCCGTCCTTTTGATATTTTGTTAAGTTGTACTACTCCCTCCGTAAAGAAATATAAGAGCCTTTAGACCATATTTCTTTACGGAGGGAGTACATAGCAACTAAATGATTTGATGTCATTGGTATGACTCCCCAGATCAAGAAACATTTCAAGGACATTGGTGCTCTAGCTGATGTGAAGTACATCGACCCAACATATATGGTCCGGGCCTGCCGTGCAAATGCATCTGATGCCATCTTGTGCACTGTGCTTGGACAAAATGCTGTAAGTTTATGTCCCTGTATTTCACATATGTATTAGTAGCATGTATCCATCATATCTAGTTTCCATTTGACGAATATTAACTCCTCTAGGTCCATGGAGCATTTGCCGGGTTCAGCGGCATCACATCAGGTATTTGCAACACACATTATGCCTTCCTCCCGATCACAGAAGTCATCACAACACCGAAGCATGTGAACCCAAATAGCAGGATGTGGCACCGATGTCTCACGTCCACTGGCCAACCGGACTTCCACTGACTCGCGTTTAGCGTTTACTTCTCTGCACAGGCTAAACTCGTAATGAATTAACATATTTTTGCTTACCCACAGACTAGTCACAGGTCAAAGATTAGTCACGGTGCAAGCGTTAACAATAATGTAATACTGAGAATGAACTCGATCAGCTTGTTTCAGATCAGCCCCATTTTTGTCCATGAACAACAGAGCTGTACAAAGCTCAAGTTGTCCCGAATAATCTGTAATGCACTGTCCAACCTTTGACCATCCATAATTCTAAAACGAAACTATTTGCTTCAGAAATGAGGTGTAGCGAAATGCCTTCTGCGTTCCGCGACTGATTTCTATGAATGATTCGTTTTATTTTGTGCTGAAGCTAAACACTTTCACTCTGTTCTTTAATTCACTGATGACTCTCAGAAGTCACGCCATGAACAAAAGCGGGATGACGATGTATTCAAGTGTAAGTATCTAGTCAATTGCTTTTGAAACAAAAGGGGTTTCCCCCCGCCCTAACTCTATTAAGTCAAGGCAAAGAAACCAACATCCGACATTTCACAGCTCTCGTAGCAACCAAAAGTAGCTGCAACAGACTGTGGGTTTATCAAAGTTAACCCACGGATACAATCGTACAGGGAGAAACACTCGATCGGATGGTAAACATTTCAGCACACAAAATAAGCAAATCGAGCCTCCCAATTACTATCTAGTACGCCAGGCTATCCTAATCAATTGCTTACTTAGTTAAACAAAATAAGAACAGACCAGTCTTTGATCGGAGACTGGCAAACTCTAGTACCCAGGCAAGAGTTTAGCGATACTACCGGCGAGCCGCACCGGTGAGGGGAGAGGGGTCGAAGAAGTTGACAGGTCCTACTCGTGGCTGTCAGTGTTCATCACAGAAATTTATTAGAGAAGAACTCAATCAGCTTGCGAATATGGTTGGGGATTTCGATTTAGATCGGAGGAACCCGGAAATAGGGTTTGGCCAGCCGGAACACGGCGGCTTAGGGTACAGCCTGATTACAAGATAGATGCCTCCCTCGCTGGAGAGCGCCCACTAAATAGTCAAAAGTAAAATGCGACAGAAGGGAAAAAGTAAGACATCGACAGGTACAGCGAGCTACAATGCTCGCGGTAAATTTGAACTACAATGTAGCATTCACCAAGACCGCCCATCATAAGATCAATGGTTGAGAGAGGGCGCCAGTGCATGAAGCGGTAAGTGACTCTAGCGACCGCACGATTGACAAATCACGGCTCAGCAGACTCGATAACAGAAAACAACACTGTTCTGAATTCAGGTGTTGCCGGATGTAGCTACAGTCCTAGAACCCCCCGGGTTGAGAACAGACTTGTCCTCAAGGCTTGAATCATGGGAAGATCTTCTGTATGAATGCAACATCTTCCCATGTAGCATTTTCCAATGGGAAATTCAACCATTTGATGCGCCATTGTACCACTAGAATGCTGATATCTCCTTGCACTCTGGGTATAAGTTTTCTCTCTAGCAATGCTTCAGGTTGTATCAGAATGTGGCCATCTGCATCAAGGAGTGGTAACTTTGGGTTAGGAACCGCATCAGGTCCTATATGCTTCTTTAGTTGGCTGATGTAGAACGCTGGGTGTAACTGACAGCCAACAGGGAGCAGCAATATGTATACAATTTGGCCAATCTTTTCCAACACTCTGAAGGGTCCATAGTATTTAGAATGGAGTTTGAGATGTCTGTGTATGCTCAGGCTGGTATGCCTGTAGGGTTGAAGCTTGACATGCACCATATCTCCCACTTCCAGTTTCCTATCAGACCTCTTCCTGTCAGCAAAGTGTTTCATTCTTTCCCGTGCTTTCATCAAATTGTCCTTGATCTGCTGTGCAATGTTGTTCTTGTCTAGCTCATCTTGAGTATGTCCTCCCTCCAGTGGGGCTAACATCAGTTCAGCAATGAGAGGGGGTGGTTTGGCATATAGAGCTTGGAAATGTGTCATTTTCAGTGAAGTGTGAAAGCTTGTGTTGTACCACCATTCTGCCAGAGAGCCACTTGTGCCATTTCTTTGGTTGTGCAAATGCCATGCATCTTAAATAGTATTCCAGGCATTGGTTGACCCTTTCGGTCTGTCCATCAGACTGAGGGTGATAAGATGTGCTCATGTGTAATTTCACTCCCATTTTACTAAAGAGCTTCTGCCATAAGTGGCTTGTAAATATCCTGTCTCTATCAGTAACTATCACAGTTGGCAGTCCATGTAATTTGAAGACATTACCAGTGAAAGCTTGGGCAACACTTTGGACAGTGATGAGATGTTTGAGAGCAACAAAACGTGCATACTTGGTGAACCTGTTTACCACTACTAGTATCAGATCTTTGTTGTCAGACATAGGCAAGCCCTCTACAAAGTCCATGGAGATATGAGTCCAAGAAAAATCAGGAACAGGTAGGCGATGTAATAAACCAGGATAACGGAGATGATGTGCTTTGTTGAGTTGGCAAACAGGGCATTGTTGTACATTTTTTTTACTACTTGTCTCATTCCAGTCCAGGCAAACAGGATTTTCAGCCTGTGGTAAGTGGCCCTTTCTCCAAAATGCCCCCCTAATTCAGAGGTGTGGAAAGATTGTAAAAGGGACTGTCTGAGGTCAGTACTGTTGCCAATCAGTATTTTTCCATTGTACCTGAGGACACCACTTGTGAAGTGTAAGGAGGATGACCAGTAGGTGTAATAACAAGTTGGGAAACTAGGTCAGAGCACTTGTTGTCTTTCTCATAACTGTTGACCACCTCCTTAATCCAAGCAGGAATTGCAGTAGTAGAGTCGGAACTCCTATAACATATTTCACTCTTGATAGGGCATTAGCCACCTTATTTTCTTTGCCCTTTTTGTACTCTAATTTAAATTTGTAGCCCAATAATTTGATGAAGAGTTTGTGCTGAATTTCGTTAATCAGTTTATGTTCCTGGATATATTTCAAGCGTTGATCAGTTCTGATGATGATGAAAGAAGAAGCAAAATAGCGTTTCCACTTTTTTATTGCTTCTGTAATTGCAAGAGCTTCTTTATCATAAGTGGACCAGCCAACCACTTTAGGTCCAATTGCCTTACTTAGGAAAACAATTGGTAGACCATTTTGCATTAGTATTGCCCCCTTTTTCCAAATCCAGATGCATCCGCGTCAAGTACAAATGGTAAGGAAAAGTTGGGCAGGGCCAAAACGGGTGCTAGTGTCATACTGGTTTTAAAAAACTGGAAAGCTTGTTTTTGTCAGTTAGACCAAGTAAATCCTTCTCTCTTCAATGCATCAAACAAGGGTTTGCAGATCACTCCATAGTTTTTAACAAATCTTGTGTAATATCTGGCAAGGCCCTAGAAACTCCTAGGCTGAGTTGTGTTTGTTGGTGTGGGCCACTTGGTGATGGCCTCAACCTTTGCAGGGTCTGTAGACACTCCCTTTGCTATGATCACATATCCCAGGTATTCCACCTTTGACTGTGCAAAAGTGCATTTGGAAAGATTTGCATATAGTGTGTGTTCTTTGAGGGCTTTCAAAACCAGTGCTAAATGTTCCAGATGTTCTTTGTAGGTTTTGCTGAAGACCAAGATGTCATCAAAGAACACGAGCATACAGTGTCTGAAGATGTTTCAAGATAGTGTGCATTAGTTGCTGGAATGTAGGAGGACCATTAGTAACTCCAAAGGGCATAACCAAAAACTCGTACAGTCCCACATGTGTGGTAAAAGCAGTTTTTGCAATATCTTCTTCTCTCATCCCGATTTGATGATATCCATTTCTCAAATCTATTTTTGTGAACACTATAGCACCATGGAGTTCATCCAGTAGGTCTTCTATCATTGGAATATGATATTTGTTTTTGATAGTGTGAGAATTTAGTTTTCTATAGTTCGCACATAGTCTCCAAGTGAGATCTTTCTTCCTGACTAAGATAGCAGGTGAAGAATATGGGCTCTGACTGAGTCTGATAATTCCTTTTCCAATCAGTTCTCTTATGGTATTTTCAAGAGCATTCTTCTGATTATGTGGCATTCTGTAGCCCCTCTTGTTTATGACAGGAGCTCCAGGTTCCAAGTTGATAGCATGGTCACAGTTTCTCTTTGGTGGCAGTCCAGTAGGCTCTGGTTTATGTTCCTGTGGCTCTTCTTGTTTATGTTGGATGGGCTGCATCCACATGAGTGCACCAGAAACTACGTCATTCAGAATCTGGCCCATTTCTTGCAAGAGTGGAGAGCATGGGCTATCTGAAAGACTTTCATCTTTAAATGTGCCTAATTTTCCCTCACTGTTTTTTACTGTTAGTGTCATTTGTGGAAGATCAAAAGTCATAGGCTGTGATCATACATCTAGTCAGCTCCAAAAATGGCATCATAGCCAGTCAATTTCAAGATTCTGAAGTTGGAGTTGAACTGTTCTCCCTGGATGGAGTACTTGGTGTTATGATAAGAAAAATCACTCATCAACTTATCTCCATTTGCTACAGTGATAGATACTCCTTTTACTGGTGTGATTTGGATTGCAGCTTGTAAAGCAATTTCAGGAGAGAAAAATGTGGTAGTGCTCCCACTATCCACCAGTGCTCACTACTAGGAAAATGCTTATACATAGAAGTTTACCAGTAGTGTTTGCTTGTGTCCCCGCGCTAATGGTAATTACCAGTAGCGTTGGGTACAAAGCACGCTACTGGTATGGCTTAGCAGCAGTGTTGGTTTCTTTTGGGCACGCTACTGGTATGGCTTAGCAGCAGTGTTGGTTTCTTTTGGGCACGCTACTGGTAAGTGTGCCAAACCACACCACCAGATAAGAAATATTAGTAGCGCGGGTTGTAAATCCTGCGCTACTACTAAGTGAATAGCTATAGCGCATGCGATACACCCACGCTACTACTCAGCGTGTCCACTGCGGAGTGCGGCACCATCCACCCCCGATCCACTCCCACCCTTCTCCTCCACCCCCACGATCTCTTGTTTTTTAAAACAATCCAGTCTTGTCATTGTTTCCCCGTGTATGGTAATTTGAAGAAAGAACAACGCTATTCTTGTCTGGGATTGTGGTCTGTTGGGGACTTGAACACCGCCCTGTTCTTCCAAATTACAACGTGTTTGCTCCTAGTGCTCAATCATATTCTGCCCTAGATCGCTATACCACTTAGATCGTTGATCTGCATAATGTACACTTTCATTGCAATATGTAAGATGCGTATGGTATGTTTCGAATATGATCGATGGTAAACTTACTGATTCCTGAGTTCTATCTTGATGCTTTTGTTGGGGAACGTAGTATTTCAATTTTTTTGCCTGCGATCATGCAAGATCTATGTAGGAGAAGCATAACAACGAGCGGGGAGAGTGTGTCCACGTACCCTCGCAGACCGAAAGCGGAAGCGTTAAGTAACGCGGTTGATGTAGTAGAACGTCTTCGCGATCCAACCGATCAAGTACCGAACGCACGGCACCTCCGCGATCTGCACACGTTCAGCTCGGTGACGTCCCTCGAACTCTAGATCCAAATGAGGCCGAGGGAGAGTTCCGTCAGCACGACGGCTGGTGACGGTGATGATGAAGTTACCGGCGCAGGGCTTCGCCTAAGCAATACGACGATATGATCGAGGTGGAAAACTGTGGAGGGGGGCACCGCACATGGCTAAAGATCAACTTGTGTGTCTATGGGGTGCCCCCTCCCTCATATATAAAGGAGGGGAGGAGCGGGCCGGCCGGCCACAAAGGGCGCGCCCAGGGGGGGATCCTACTCCAAGTAGGAGTAGGTTCCCCCCTTTCCTAGTCCAACTAGGAGAAGAAGGAAGGAGAGGGAGAGGGAGAGGGAAAGAGGGGCCGCGCCCCCTCCCCTTGTCCTATTCGGACTCCCCTTGGGGGGGCATCTCTTGGTCGCGGCCCTCTCTCTCCCCTAAGGCCCACTAAGGCCGATAATTTCCCGGGGGGGGGGGGGGGTTCCGGTAACCCTCCGGCACTCCGGTTTTATCCGAAACTATCCGGAACACTTCCGGTGTCCGAATAACATGGTCCAATATATCAATCTTTATGTCTCGACCATTTCGAGACTCCTCGACATGTCCGTTATCTCATCGGGACTCCGAACAACCTTCGGTACATCAAATCAAATAAACTCATAATACCAATCGCCGTTGAACATTAAGCGTGCGGACCCTACGGGTTCGAGAACTATGTAGACATGACCGAGACATATCTCCGGTCAATAACCAATGCTCATATTGGCTCCTACATATTCTATGAAGATCTTTATCGGTCAAACCGCATAACAACATACGTTGTTCCCTTTGTCATCGGTATGTTACTTGCCCGAGATTCGATCGTCGGTATCCTCATACCTAGTTCAATCTCGTTACTGGCAAGTCTCTTTACTCGTTCCATAATGCATCATCCCGCAACTAACTCATTAGTCACATTGCTTGCAAGGCTTATAGTGATGTGCATTACCGAGAGGGCCCAGAGATACCTCTCCGACATTCGGAGTGACAAATCCTAATCTCGATCTATGCCAACTCAACAGACACCACTGGAGACACTTGTAGATCATCTTTATAATCACCTAGTTACGTTGTGATGTTTGATAGCACACTAAGTGTTCCTCCAGTATCCGGGAGTTGCATAATCTAATAGTCATAGGAACATGTATAAGTCATGAAGAAAGCAATAGCAATAAACTAAACAATCATAGTGCTAAGCTAACGGGTGGGTCTTGTCCATCACATCATTTTCTGATGATGTGATCCCGTTCATCAAATGACAACTCATGTCTATGGCTAGGAAACTTAACCGTCTTTGATTAACGAGCTAGTCAAGTAGAGGCACACCAGGGACACTCTGTTTGTCTATGTATTCACACGTGTACTAAGTTTCCGGTTAATACAAATTCTAGCATGAATAATAAACATTTATCATGATATAAGGAAATATAAATAACAACTTTATTATTGCCTCTAGGGCATATTTCCTTCAGTATCCCACTTGCACTAGAGTCAATAATCTAGATTACATAGTAATGATTCTAACACCCATGGAGTCTTGGTGCTGATCATGTTTTGCTCGTGAGAGAGGCTTAGTCAACGAGTCTGCAACATTCAGATCCGTATGTATTTTGCAAATCTCTATGTCCCCTTCCGACACTTGATGACGGATGGAATTGAAGCGTCTCTTGATGTGCTTGGTTCTCTTGTGAAATCTGGATTCCTTCGCCAAGGCTATTGCTCCAGTATTGTCACAAAAGATTTTCATTGCACCCGATGCACTAGGTATGACACCTAGATCGGATATGAAGTCCTTCTTCCAGACTCCTTCATTTGCTGCTTCCGAAGTAGCTATGTACTCCGCTTCACACGTAGATCCCGCCATGACGGTTTGCTTAGAACTGCACCAACTGACAGCTCCATCGTTCAATATAAATACGTATCCGGTTTGTGACTTAGAGTCATCCGGATCAGTGTCAAAGCTTGCATCGACGTAACCATTTACGACGAGCTCTTTGTCACATCCATAAACGAGAAACATATCCTTAGTCCTCTTCAGGTATTTCAGGATCTTCTTGACCGCTGTCCAGTGATCCACTCCTGGATTACTTTGGTACCTCCCTGCTATACTTATAGCAAGGCACACATCAGGTCTGGTACACAGCATTGCATACATGATAGAACCTATGGCTGAAGCATAGGGAATGGCTTTCATTTTCTCTCTATCTTCTGCAGTGGTCGGGCATTGAGTCTGACTCAACTTCACACCTTGTAACACAGGCAAGAGCCCTTTCTTTGCTTGATCCATTTTGGACTTCTTCAAGACTTTGTCAAGGTATGTGCTTTGTGAAAGTCCAATTAAGCATCTTGATCTATCTCTATAGATCTTGATGCCCAATATGTAAGCAGCTTCACCAAGGTCTTTCATAGAAAACCTCTTATTCAACTATCCTTTTATGCTATCTAGAAATTCTGTATCATTTCCAATCAACAATATGTCATCCACATATAATATTAAAAATGCTACAGAGCTCCCACTCACTTTGTTGTAAATACAGGCTTCTCCAAAAGTCTGTATAAAACCATATGCTTTGATCACACTATCAAAACGTTTATTCCAACTCCGAGAGGCTTGCACCAGTCCATAAATGGATCGCTGGAGCTTGCACACTTTGTTAGCATCCTTTGGATCGATAAAACCTTCTGGTTGCATCATATACAACTCTTCTTCCAGAAATCCATTCAGGAATGCAGTTTTGACATCCATTTGCGAAATTTCATAATCATAAAATGCGGCAATTGCGAACATGATTCGGACGGACTTAAGCATCGCTACGGGTGAGAAAGTCTCATCGTAGTCAACTCCTTGAACTTGTCAAAAACCTTTTGCAACTAGTCAAGCTTTGTAGACAGTAACATTACCGTATGTGTCAGTCTTCTTCTTGACGATCCATTTATTCTCTATGGCTTGCCGATCATCCGGCAAGTCAACCAATGTCCACACTTTGTTCTCATACATGGATCCCATCTCAGATTTCATGGCCTCAAGCCATTTCGCGGAATCTGGGCTCATCACCGCTTCCTCATAGTTCGTAGGTTCGTCATGGTCAAGTAACATGACTTCCAGAATACGATTACTGTACCACTCTGGTGCGGATCTTACTCTGGTTGACCTACGAGGTTCGGTAGTAACTTGATCTGAAGTTTCATGATCATCATCATCATTAGCTTCCTCACTAATTGGTATAGGAATCACTGGAACTGATTTCCGTGATGAACTACTTTCCAATAAGGGAGAAGGTACAATTACCTCATCAAGTTCTACTTTCCTCCTACTCACTTCTTTCGAGAGAAACTCCTTCTCTAGAAAGGATCCATTCTTAGCAACGAATATCTTGCCTTCGGATTTGTGATAGAAGGTGTACCCAACAGTCTCCTTTGGGTATCCTATGAAGACACATTTCTCTGATTTGGGTTAGAGCTTATCAGGTTGAAGCTTTTTCACATAAGCATCACAACCCCAAACTTTAAGAAACGACAACTTGGGTTTCTTGCCAAACCACAGTTCATAAGGTGTCGTCTCAATGGATTTAGATGGTGCCCTATTTAACGTGAATGCAGCCGTCTCTAAAGCATAACCCCAAAACGATAGCGGTAAATCAGTAAGAGACATCATAGATCGCACCATATCTAATAAAGTGTGGTTACGACGTTCGGACACACCATTACGCTGTGGTGTTCCAGGTGGAGTGAGTTGTGAAACTATTCCACATTGTTTCAAATGAAGACCAAACTCGTAACTCAAATATTCACCTCCACGATCAGATCGTAGAAACTTTATTTTCTTGTAACGATGATTTTCCACTTCACTATGAAATTCTTTGAACTTTTAAAATGTTTTAGACTTATGTTTCATCAAGTAGATATACCCATATATGCTCAAATCATCTGTGAAGGTCAGAAAATAATGATACCTGCCACGAGCCTCAACGCTCATCGGACCGCATACATTGGTATGTATTATTTCCAACAAGTCTGTTGCTCGCTCCATAGTTCCGGAGAACGGAGTCTTAGTCATCTTGCCCATGAGGCATGGTTTGCAAGCATCAAGTAATTCCAAAAGCCCATCAGCATGGAGTTTCTTCATGCGCTTTACACCAATATGACCCAAATGGCAGTGCCACAAATAAGTTGCACTATCATTATTAAACTTATATCTTTTGGCTTCAATACTATGAATATGTGTATCACTACTATCGAGATTCAGCAAAAATAGACCACTCATCAAGGGTGCATGACCATAAAAGATATTACTCATATAAATAGAACAACCATTATTCTCTGATTTAAATTAATAACCGTCTCGCATCAAACAAGATCCATATATAATGTTCATGCTTAACGCTGGCACCAAATAATAATTATTCTGGTCTAAAACTAATCCCGAAGGTAGATGTAGAGGTAGCGTGCCGACGACGATCACATCGACTTTGGAACCATTTCCCACGCGCATCGTCACCTCGTCCTTAGCCAATCTTCACTTAATCCGTAGCCCCTGTTTCAAGTTGCAAATATGAGAAACAAAATCAGTATCGAATACCCAGGCACTACTGCGAGCATTAGTAAGGTACACATCAATAACATGTATATCAAATATACCTTTCACTTTGCCATCATTCTTATCCGCCAAATACTTGGGGCATTTCCTCTTCCAGTGACCAGTCCCTTTGCAGTAGAAGCACTCAGTCTCAGGCTTAGGTCCAGACTTGGGCTTCTTCACTTGTGCATCAACTTGCTTGCCGTTCTTCTTGAAGTTCCCCTTCTTCCCTTTACCCTTTTTCTTGAAACTAGTGGTCTTATTGACCATCAACACTTGATGCTCCTTCTTGATTTCTACCTTCGCAGCCTTTAGCCTCGCGAAGAGCTTGGGAATAGTCTTGTTCATCCCTTGCATATTATAGTTCATCACGAAGCTTTTTTAGCTTGGTGGCAGTGATTGAAGAGCTCTGTCAATGACACTATCATCAGGAAGATTAACTCCCAGTTGAGTCAAGTGGTTGTGGTACCCAGACATTCTGAGTATATGTTCATTGACAAAACTATTCTCCTCCATCTTGCAGCTATAGAACTTATTGGAGACTTCATATCTCTCAATCCGAGCATTTGCTTGAAATATTAACTTCAACTCCTGGAACATCTCATATGCTCCATAACATTCAAAACGTCGTTGAAATCCCGGTTCTAAGCCGTAAATCATGGCACACTGAACTATGAAGTTGTCATCAGCTTTGCTCTGCCAGACGTTCACGACGTCCGGTGTTGCTCCTGCAGCGGGTCTTGCACCTAGCGGTGCTTCCAGGACATAATTCTTCTGTGCAGCAATGAGGATAATCCTCAAGTTACGGACCCAGTCCGTGTAGTTGCTACCATCATCTTTCAACTTAACTTTCTCTAGGAACGCATTAAAATTCAAAGGAACAGTAGCACGGGCCATTGATCTACAACAACATAGACATGCAAAATACTATCAGGTACTAAGTTCATGATAAATTAAAGTTCAATTAATCATATTACTTAAGAACTCCCACTTAGATAGACATCCCTCTAACCATCTAAGTGATCACGTGATCCAAATCAACTAAACCATGTCCGATCATCACGTGAGATGGAGTAGTTTTCAATGGTGAACAACACTATGTTGATCATATCTACTATATGATTCACGCTCGACCTTTCGGTCTCAGTGTTCCGAGGCCATATCTGCATCCGCATATGCTAGGCTCGCCAAGTTTAACCCGAGTATTCTGCGTGTGCAAAACTGGCTTGCACCCGTTGTATGTGAACGTAGAGCTTATCACACCCGATCATCACGTGGTGTCTCGGCACGATGAACTGTAGCAACAGTGCATACTCAGGGAGGACACTTGTACCTTGAAATTTAGTGAGAGATCATCTTATAATGCCACCGCCGAACTAAGCAAAATAAGATGCATAAAGGATAAACATCACATGCAATCAAAATATGTGACATGATATGGCCATCATCATCTTGTGCTCATGATCTCCATCACCGAAGCATCATCATGATCTCCATCGTCACCGGCGCGACACCTTGATCTCCATCGTAGTATCGTTGTCGTCTCGCCAACTATTGTTTCTACGACTATCGCTACCGCTTAGTGATAAAGTAAAAACAATTACATGGCGATTGCATTGTATACAATAAAGCGACAACCATATGGCTCCTGCCAGTTGCCGATAACTCTGTTACAAAACATGATCTTCTCATACAACAATTTATATATCATCACATCTTCACCATATCACATCACAACATGCCCTGCAAAAACAAGTTAGACATCCTCTACTTTGTTGCAAGTTTTACGTCCCTGCTATGGGCTTAGCAAGAATCGTTCTTACCTACACATCAAAACCACAATGATTTTTCGTCAAGTGTGTTGTTTAACCTTCAACAAGGACCGAGCGTAGTCACACTCGATTCAACTAAAGCTGGAGAAACAAACACCCACTAGCCACCTGTGTGCGAAGCACGTCGGTAGAACCAGTCTCATGAACGAGGTCATGTAATGTTGGTCTGGGCCGCTTCATCCAACAATACCGCCGAATCAAAGTATGACATGTTGGTAAGCAGTATGACTATTATCGCCCACAACTCTTTGTGTTCTACTCGTGCATATAACATCTACGCATAGACCTGGCTCGGATGCCACTGTTGGGGAACATAGTATTTCAAAAAAATTGCCTACGATCATGCAAGATCTATCTAGGAGAAGCATAGCAATGAGCGGGGAGAGTGTGTCCACGTACCCTCGTAGACCGAAAGTGGAAGCGTTAAGTAACGCGGTTGATGTAGTCGAACGTCTTCGCGATCGAACCGATCAAGTACCAAACGCATGGCACCTCCGCGATCTGCACACGTTCAGCTCGGTGACGTCCCTCGAACTCTAGATCTAGCTGAGGCCGAGGGAGAGTTCCGTCAGCACGACGGCGTGGTGATGGTGATGATGAAGTTACCGGCGCAGGGCTTCGCCTAAGCAATACGACGATATGGCCGAGCTGGAAAATTGTGGAGGGGGGCACCGCATACGGCTAAAGATCAACTTGTGTGTCTATGGGGTGCCCCCTCCCCCGTATATAAAGGAGGGGAGGAGGGGGCTGGCCGGCCACAAGGGGCGCGCCAAGGGGGGATCCTACTCCAAGTAGGAGTAGGTTCCTCAGAGGATCGAAAGTATGTCTAGAGGGGGGGGTGATTAGACTACTTGACCAAATAAAAATCTAGCCTTTTCCCAATTTTAGTTCTTGGCAGATTTTAGCAACTTATCAGAAGTCAAGCAATCAACCTACAAATGCAACTCTAAGGGTATAGCAGCGGAATGTAAAAGAATTGCACATGAAGGTAAAGGGATGAGATTGAGGGAGCAAACGCAATGTTGACACGGAGATTTTTATCCGTGGTTCCGATAGGTGGTGCTATCGTACATCCACGTTGATGGAGACTTCAACCCACGAAGGGTAACGATTCTTGTGAGTCCACGGAGGGCTCCACCCGGAAGGGTCCACAAAGAAGCAACCTTGTCTATCCCACCATGGCCGTCGCATTTAAGGACTTGCCTCACTAGGGTAGATCTTCACGAAGTAGGCGATCTCCTTGCCCTTACAAACTCCTTGGTTCAACTCCACAATCTTGTCGGAGGCTCCCAAGTGACACCTAGCCAATCTAGGAGACACCACTCTCCAAGAAGTAACAAATGGTGTGTTGATGATGAACTCCTTGCTCTTGTGCTTCAAATGATAGTCTCCCCAACACTCAACTCTCTCTCATGGGATTGAATTTGGTAGAAAGAAGATTTGAGATTTGAGTGGAAAGCAACTTGGGGAAGGCTAGAGATCAAGATTTATATGGTTGTAATGGAGTATCTTGACCTCAACACAAGTGTAGGTGGTTCTCTCTCAGAAAATATGTATTGGAAGTGTAGGCATGTTCTGATGGCTCTCTCCATGAATGAAGAGTGGGTGGAGGGGTATATATAGCCTCCACACAAAATCTAACCGTTACACACAAATCACCAAACTCGGTGGGACCGATTCAGAGAACTGGTTGGACCGATTTAGTTCAAAATGTGAATGTTAGGATTCTCGGTGGGACCGACATGTCAACTCGATGGGACCGATGTCATTAGGGTTAGGGCATAACGTAATCTCGGTGAGACCGATTACACAAACTCGGTGAGATCGATTTTTGTAATAGCCAAACAGAGAGTTGGTCAGGCAAACTCGGTGGGACCAATTCACTCATCTCGGTTGGACCGAAACGTTACGAAGGGGAAACAGAGAGTTTGCATTGCAATCTCAGTGGGACCGATCGCTCATCTCGGTTTGACCAAAACGTTACGAAGGGAAACAGAGAGTTTGCAATCCCATCTCGGTGAGACCGAGACCCTATCGGTGAGACCGAAATGATTAGGGTTTCTGGCAGTGGCTATGTCAACTGAACTCGGTGGCTCCCGATGAACAAAATTGGTGGGGCTGAGTTGGACTTTTTGGTTTAGGACATATGTGGAAATGAGAAAGTATTGGAGGGTTTTGGAGCATATCACTAAGCATTTTGAGCAAGATCCTCATTACGCAACACCTCATCCCTTCTTAATAGTATTGGCTTTTCCTATAGACTCAACGTGATCTTGGATCACTAAAATAAGAAATGTAGAATCTTGTGCTTTGAGCTTGAGCCAATCCTCTGTCCTTAGTATTTTGAAGGGTCCACTTTCTAATCCATGCCATGCCAAAACATTGAGCTTTCCTGAAATATTTATCTTGGAATAGCATTAGCCCAATGAGCTATATGTTGTTAGGAATTACCAAAACCACCCAGGGATAGTTGCACTTTAATTCTCCCCCTTTTTGGTAATTGATGACAACATATAGATCAAAGCTTCGACAAATGATAAATAAGATTGAAAAACATCGTCGCTTTGAGAAGTATGTGATAAGCAAGAGCTCCCCCTAAATTTGTGCATTATTTAAGATTTGCTTGTGAATGCAAATGCACAATGGATTAGGATCATGGGTTACTCTTCCATGTCACATACATCTTGGTGGAGCGCTCAAAATGATAGAGAGTAAAAGCATGCACTCATCACCAAGCAAAGTGAATGATCATAATAGGATATGAAAGATAGCATTAACCAACAAGCATTAAGGGTAGCATATGATCAAACACTTGACCAAATAAGTATCTCACAAGGACATAAAGTAGTATCACACAAGCACACATTAAAGTTTCAAACCAACCAAAAAGAGTGCAAAGAGAGATAAAAACCAACTCTTTCTCTCTCTCTCAGCCTATGATCTATACATTTTTCTCCCCCTTTGGCAACAAGTTACCAAAAAGTTTGAAAAAGCATAGTGCTAAACGACTCTCAGGCTTGATCTTCGGGAGGTGGTGTTGAGAGAACGCCAAGGACGAAAGCTTCTGATGAAGTGGCTGGAGCTGGTGGAGTAGCTGCTGGAGCTGGAACTGGAGCTGTAGCTGCTGGTCGCGATCTTTGTAGCACTAGTGTCTCAGCAGCACTGCATCAGATCTCTGTCCTCTGGGCACTCTAGCAAATGCATCTATGGTAGACTTGCCCTTTTTCTCCTCTGCTTCCTCCTGAAGTTGCTCAACTGCAGTTTGGATCTCTGTGATCTTGACATCAAGGTCATGGAATTTTGTCTCAACAATCCTTTCCAAGCTCTCCTGGTTCTTGGTCAGGGTGGCCAGGCCCTGCTCAATCCTCAGAGTGGATTGGATCAGATATCCAAGTTGGTCTTGCTTGCTCTTCAAGAAGACCTGAGATGCTTCTTCCACAGTTGGCATCTTTTCAGCCTTCTCAGCTTTAGCTTTGGCTTTCTTCTCTTGTGCTTGCACAGATGATGGTTCATTCTCAGTCATGACTACTGTGTTGTCCTCAAATTCAGGATAGATGGGAAGATGCTCTTTGTCCAAGATGTACTTGCCCTTGCCCATCTTTGAGTTAATGATCTCCTGGATGTGTGGGGCATATCCACAACTTCTCTTCTGATCAACTGCAGTCCTCTTGATTGTTTCTACAATCAGGCTCATAACCTTGAACTTCTGTGGAACATCAAATATGTGTAGCAGGTTGATAGCATGTCCTCTGATCATCTTGTGATCACCTGACTTGGGAAGAAGTGTGTGCCTCAGAATCCAATTGATTGTGGGCAGACCAGACAACAAATAGTGTACAGATCCAAACTTATGTGTGTCCAAAGCATCATCAGGGATCTCTTTGTACATATTTGCCATAGAGTTGTGGTCTTTCTTCTTCTTGGCATAGACATCCAAGTCATCCTCATGTTC
Source organism: Aegilops longissima (assembly GCA_021605205.1). Taxonomy (NCBI): domain Eukaryota; kingdom Viridiplantae; phylum Streptophyta; class Magnoliopsida; order Poales; family Poaceae; genus Aegilops; species Aegilops longissima. The sequence goes on from CM038680.1 coordinate 434,089,598, forward strand.
CTCAGGAGCATTTATGAGTTTTGCCCATTCTTCAATAGTAGACTGGTACCTAGTACCCTCAGACATCCACACAATCCTTCCATCTGGATAGAAGTGTGCAGTGGAGTAGAATTGCATAATGAGCTCATCATTCCACTTGGTGAACTTCTGAGCCACAAACTCATCAACTCCACATGCCTTGAAGCTGTCATATACACTAGGGAAGTGTTCCTCATTCTCCTTGATGAATTTCCAATCAACCCATCTCATGTCACACACTATGGGCTTCTTGTCAAGTAAAACAGTCTCATAGAAGTCCTGCTATTCCTTAGTGTGGAATCTGTAGTCCACAACAGTCCTTCTCCTAGTGGCATATGGACCAGGCTCTCTCCATAGCCTTAATCCTGAATCTTTCCTGATTTTCATGTTCTCTGCAAGTGGGTGTGCATCATTGTGATCAAGGATCTTTGGCTTTAGCTTCCTCAAAATAACAGAATCGTCATCTTCTTCTTTAGCAGCCTGAGGCACTGAGGCCTTGTTTTTCTCCTCACCAGGGATGTTCCTGGTGCTCCTCTTGGGTTTTGGCTTTGGAGCTGGAGCAGCAGTCTTAGGAGCAGCTTTGGGCTTAGATGGAGCAGCCCCTGATCTAATTGCATCTCCCATGAGCTTATGAGATTTGGGTGCTGGTGCTGCATCCTATTCCTCTTCCTCTCCTTCAGAATCTCTCATCATTGAAGACTTGCCAAGGACTCTGGCAGTGGTCTTCTTGACCCTTTCTTTCCTCTTCTTTCCATCTCTAGTTTCCTTGGGTTCAAGAGTGAACTCCATTGTTTCTCCCGTGGCAACTTTCCTTGCCTTAGACATGGTCTGTCTTCTTGCTGGCATCTTAGTCTTCAGACCTGGCTTAGTTGCAGCAGCTGTGCCATATTCTTTCTTCAGCACTTTCTTCTTGGAAGTGGCTTCATCTTCAACAGCCACATAATCTTCATCTTCAGAGTCAGAAGTTATCTTCTTCCTTGTTCTGGTAGCAGCCTTTGGCAAGTTGCTTGGAGTGCTCCTGCTGCCTTCATCATAGCTGCTAGAGGGACTAGTGCCCTCACTCAACTGAACCTGTTCCTCTGACTTGTTCTGGCTGTCACTTTGGTCAGACATCTTGCAAGCAAACTGCCATCAGACCCTGTGAATAGATTATAGATGAGGTAGAATAGATGAGCATCACAAAGCACATGAGCTTTTGCAAAATAGATGACTTAAAAACATAGTTTTAGTTCTTCACAGAAAGCATTTCGAATCTACCGATTTGTAAACTCGGTGATACCGAAGCAGCTTTTGGAACCTGAACTAGTGAACTCGGTCAGACCGAGTCACAGTTTGGTGGTACCGAGACTACTAGGGTTTCATAGAGAATCAAACTTGGTCGCACCGATTTGCAATTTTCGGTATGACCGAAAATGCGTGTGCTCTGGCCTAAGCCAAAATCGGTGAGACCGATTTCTACAACTCGGTCGGTCCGAGATGAATTCGGCAGAGACCTAACCCTAAATTTTCAAATCAAAACTAATCTACGGGACGTTTTCGCTGGACAGGATGATTTCAATTATGGCAAGAAACATGGCAAAGCAATGTGCTAAGAATCAGAGTTAAAGATTAGCACAATGATCAAGTCCGTACCCTAGAGAGGCGACGAACTTGCTACGGCGGCAACGACGGAGAAGATTTCCGTTGACGACGGCGGAGACCAGCGGCGGGAGGTCACTGGCGATGAGAGGACGATCCGGAGACCAGAGGAGGCAGAGTAGGTTACGCGCGGGCGAAGGGGTTCGGAGAAATTTCCAAATTTTGACCCTGCGGTATATATAACCTGACCCTGTCAGTGTGACCGAGTGGAACAATTCGGTGCCACCGAGATGCAAAACTGCAAGTAGTTACTGAAACTCGGTGTGACCGAAAGGTTCTAATCGGTTGCACCAAGATTGAAAACCCTATATCAACTTGGTGACTCGGTAGGACCGAAAAGGATGAATCGGTCAGACCGAGATGCACAAAGAGGTTTTGGAGGTTTAAGTCTATGAGGAATCGGGATCTCCGAGTGCTCCTCACACAGAGTGGTTTGAATCTGACTTGATCAAACTTTGTGATGTAGCATGAATAGAGTTTGACACGAGAAAAGCATAGATAGCTAGAGGGTGTTCTTAGGCATTCTTGTCCATCCATTTGGCAAAAAGAGAAAGAGCCAAACAATCATAGCAACAAATGGATGTCCTCGAATGAGTAAAATATGCATTCAACATGCTCACACAATAAAATGGCAAATGAAATATGCGTCAAAGCATGCACAAACATTCTAGCATCTATCAAGCAATTGGCGATGACTAGGTCATCTATATATGAGTATATTGACTTAGGAGTCAAATGAGAGCATTTGATCATAGGTCATACTCATCGTTTAAGCACAAGTGGGGTTACCACTTTTACATAAAGCATTATTGTGTTCACACCATTAGAGTTGCTTTAGCTCATTGATTTGAGTAAAGCTCCCCCTAGATGTGATATTCCCCCTAAAGGTAATGAACTAACCTTGGGTTTTGTCGATGATGACTTCATGTAGGTGTTGAAGATGTAGATGCTCAATGTTGATGTAGACCATTTGGAGCAATCCTTTGGAGTGAGTTGCACTTTTAATACCTACACGGGTTAGTCCCACAAGGAGCAAACAAGGATATCCATAGACACAGAGTGATGCGTACACAAGATGATGTCCATGAAGGCATTAGGTTACCTTGTCCCTTGTCTTACCAACAAGAGGCTTTGTGACTCCTTGAACTAGTGCAAGATATGGAAGTTGTTTGCACTTGTCCTTGCCAAAATCATAGGAGTGAAGTATGTTGGCGGAGTCACCCTCAAGAACTCTCTAGTTCTTCTTCTTCTGGATCCACACCATCTTGATGGGAATCCTTGGAGTCGTAGTTGTACTTGATGAAGTGGAACTTGATGTAGTCTTGGGAACCCACTTGACCAAGGCCTTAGGTGCTTCTTCAAATGCATCAATTTCCTCTTGAAGCTTATCCTTGCCTTTTTGCTTGTGGTCTTGTGGTGGAAGATCATCTTGAGCTTGTGTCCCTTTGAAAGAAGTAGGATCATACTTCTCTTGTTGAGGAACAAACTTCGTCTTGGGGTATTGATCTTCTTCCCACTCAACTCCATTGGCATTGAACTCTCGTTCAAAACCAACACCTTGATTCTTCCGGTGTCTTCCTTGCTTGCGCACAATTTCCTCAAATTGCTTACTTCCTGCAAGACTCTTGTAAACACCTTTCTTATGATTCCCTTCAATAAGCTATTTTCTTGCTCAAGTGTAACTTGGCTAAGAGAATCATTAGTGGAATCAAGAGAACTACTAGAAGCATCAACATTGGATTTAGCATGATTGTTGTTACTACTAGATGAAGAATCTTTCTTGTTCTTGTTGCTAGATTTAACTTGTGGCATGTAAGTAGACAAGAGTAAGCGCTGGCAATGTAAGAAGAACTTTTCTCATGAAGCTCATCATTGATTGCCTTTAAAAACTCATGCTCTTGCTCAAGGTTGAGCTTTTCAAAGCGTACCTTATCATGAGTCTTTAAAAGTTCTCGATGATTTTCCAAGATAGTTTCATGAGATAACTAAAGAGTGTTTAGTTCTTTGGTTAGACGCTCAATCTCCTTCTTATCATCATCATTCATTTTATCTTGATTATCATGATTAATTGACGTTTCATCATAGTTTTCATCACTAGAGTTGTCAACAAGTAAATCATCATCACCTAGCAAATCATCTTCATCACTATTGAAATCAACATACTCGGGATGTGTTACCTTTGGACCTTTGGCCATCAAGCATCTTCCAATTCCTTCCGCGGTAGCTTCACGGTTTGGTTCTCTCCCATCAAATAATTCACCTTCACCTTGCAAGCCAATACACACAATAGCCCAAACGGCGGGGTTATGTCCAAGAATATGCATTTTCATCTTATGCTTTCAACTAGCAAAATTAGTGCCATCAAAGTAAGGACCTCTACGGTGGTAATTTCCCTCGCTAGACGCCATACTCTCCTCACTACTAGAAAAAGGGCTATAGATGGGATTGACACTAATGGCGCACCAGACAAGCGGTGCGCCATTAGTATATACTAATGGCGCACCACCTTCTGACACGCCATTAGAGTTGAAACTACTAATGGCGCTTTGGCCCAAGGTGCGCCATTAGTATCAATTTTTTTGAACTAGTGCGCCTGTCCAAACATACTAATGGCGCATCCAGACTCGATCGCCATTACTAGTTGTAACTAGTAATGGCGCACTATCGAAAGTCGCCACTAATGTTGTTTTTTATTAAATTTTTATTCCTTTTTTGCAAAACTACTAATGGCGATTGTTCCACCGCGCCTTTACTAGTTTAAACTAGTAATGGCGCACTATGGAACAAGGCGCCATTAGTATGTTTTTTTTGCAAAACTACTAATGGCGCACCACCGAAGGTGCGCTATTAGTAACTGGATTACTAATGGCGCATTTAGAGTTGGTGCGCCATTAGTAAGTGGGCAGCAACAAGATATTTTGGACAGCCTCTCCTACCCACACTCACTTTCTCCCCACTTCATTCTCTCCACCTCCTCCTTGTCTCGGGTGCCTCCTCTTTTTCACCTCATTTCCACCATAGATTCATTCAAATTAAGTGGTTAAATTACCTTGTTTTGATAGGTAAGTAAGGGGGGAAGCTATATTTATGTTGTTCTCCCTACAACAATGTGCACATGCACTTTTTATGGCCTAGCTAGATCTATGTATGTTCGTGGTGTTGCATATGTTTGTGGTGTTGCATATGTGTTTGTGTTTGGAGGTGTACCGGTATTTGAAATGCGATAGTTGCCAATATTTTGCCGGAATGTTGATTCATTTCCGTTTCAAGCGAGAATTTTGGCATTAAGCATTCTTTTGGTCCTATTTTTAGGAAAGTCATGCCAAATTTTTCTTGGTTCTAAAATATCGTTTTGCTCTACCCCGCAGCAACCATGGTCCGCACGATGACGAAGGCATCGTGAATAGGTTTTGAGGTCCGCGAAGGCGAGATGCTTCAAAAGAACGAGACGGAGATAAGATGTCCGTGTAGAAGATGCAAGTGAAGAGCCTTATTGCGGATCCGGATTCCGGGCAGGTGTGGGACCACCTGCTCTTGCGTGGTTTCATGGATGGCTATCGGTGGCAAGGTGATGAAGATGACTACGAAGTCGTCCATGGGGCCGGGCAAGAAATGAGGAAGGGCAGGAAGACAACCACCGCGGCTCGGGCGGGCGAGAAGACGAAGAATCCCGGAGATGATCACGACGGTGATCTTTGTACGATCATCATGTAGAAGATGCAGGACATGATGATGAGGAAGATCTTTGGAAGCGGGCAGCGGGCATGATCATGAAGATGATGATGCGGCGGAGCGAGCGACAACTGGACCATCGATGGGCTGGGTGCATGACCCTCATATTCAAGAGCTGCTTGTCAAGCAGACGGATAACGTAAGAGCTGCCGCCCGAGAGAAAGCCAAGATGGATCAACTTGATTTAGACGCGCTTACTCCATTGTATGAAGGATGCAGGCCCGAGGATACCCACCTGAAAGTAACGCTCATGGCTCTGGAGATGAAGGTAAAACACAAAATGACCGACGCATGCTTCGACGAGAACATGTCATTCTGGCACGAACGTCTTCCCAACGGGAACAAGTGCCCGACCAGTTTGGAGGAGGCGAAGAAAATCGTGTGTCCTCTGGATTTACCACACGTGAAATACCATGTGTGCATGAACAATTGCATCATTTATCGGGACGAGCACGCGGAGTCTACCATATGTCCGGTGTGCGGCGTCACTCGATACAAGAAGAGGAAGAGATCTCCTCGAAAAGTGGTGTGGTACTTTCCGATCACTCCTCGTCTGCAGCGGTATTCGCGGACCCTAAGGTAGCAAAGCTCCTGCGTGGCACGCAGATAGGGAGGAGAAGAAGCGAAGATGGCGCAAATGATCGGAGATAGATAAAAAGACAAGATCTTTGAGTCACCCTAAGGATGCGAGCGGTGGCAAGCGTTGAACTTCAAGACCAGAATTTGGGAGCGATCCAAGGAACATCGTGTTGGGCGCGAGCACCGATGGAGTCAATCCGTTTGGCAGCGGAGAAGCACACATAGCACCTGGCCTGTGTTTGTGTGGATGTACAACCTTCCCCTGGTTGTGCATGAATAGGAAGTACATTCACATGAATATGCTAATTGAAGGGCGAAACAACCAGGAGCGACATCAATCTGTATCGGGCTCTTTGAAAGAGGAGCTTGACATCTTTGTGGAAAACGCCGTGCCAATCGTGGGACGCGCAGAGAAAGAATATTTCCCTATGAGAGCCGCCTTTGCTCACGACGGTGCACGACTATCTCGATTCACGGATATCTCATGGGGCAGGTAGTCCACGGATTTTACGGATCGTAAGGTGCATGGATGACACAGCGTATCGCCAGCTAGATAGAGATCCGGGTCTTGAAAACCATGTTCATGGGACGCCGAAGGTGGCTTCGCGACGATGACCCGTGGAGAAGCGCAAGGATCTGTTCGATGGTGAAACCGAACCCAGCGCCCGTGTACGAGGAGCGGCGAGAAATAGACAAGCTGTTGAAAAATTGGAAAGACTGCCCACCGCGGAAAGAAGCAAAAGGCGCCGAGCCGGAAAGAAGCGAAAGGCGCCGAGCAGCTGCTGAAGGTATGGAAAGCGAGGTCTGTTTTACGGGACTTGCCGTCTTGGAAGATCCACCGTGTGCCTCACAGCCTTGATGTCATGCATATCACGAAGAGCGTGTGCGAGAGTCTGCTTGGTACCCTGCTCAACATGCGGAGAGGACCAAAGATGGGCGAAAGCAAGGGCAGACTTGAAATCAATGGGCATCGGGCGGGAGCTTCACGCTAATGATGATGATGTTGATGATGATGATGATGATGATGATGATGATGAGGTGAAGCAGGACCACGATGAAAGTCGTCGCAAAGGCAAAAGGCCAAGAAGACCGGAAATGACTACCCTCCCGCGTGCTTCACTCTAAGTCGGGAGGAGATCGAGCAGTTTTCACCTGCCTCCTAGGAGTAAAACTTCCTTCTGATTCTGTGGGAAGATAAGCAAATACCTAGACCCAGTGAAGCGAAGTTCGATGGGATGAAGTCTCACGGTATTACGTCTTGATGACGCAGATACTTCCGATTGCAATCCATTGGGATCATGGACGCGCGCGTCCGGTGAAACGCTATTTGGCCTATGCAACTTTTTCGATGTCATCTCTCGGAAGTCGATTGGCGTGAGGCAACTCAGAAGGCTACAGGAAGAGATCGTGGTGATACTATGCGAGCTTGAGATGTACTTTCCGCCCGCATTCTTCGACGTTATGGTGCATCTGCTGGTCCATATAGTGGAAGATATCATCCAACTTGGGCGGCGTTCCTGCACAGCATGATGTCGTTCGAAAGGATGAATGGTGTCATCAAAGGATACGTTAGCAACATGTCACGTCGAGAGGAAGTATAGCGAGGGCTTTTCGACGAAGAGTGCATCTCCTACTGCACGAATTATCTAGGCATTGAGAACCCCGTTGGTCTGCCCGTCAACAGGAACCTCGGCAGGCTCGCTGGATGGGGTCACCGTGAGGGTCGCCGCGAAATGCATGTCGACTTAGAGGGTCGACTCGCCGACTTTGAAAGAGCAAACCTAGTCGCGCTACAACACATAGGCGTGGTCGATCCTTGGGTGGTAGAGCACAAAACCTTTATTAAGAAGGCGTACAATGACCGAGGCCAACAGAGGACGGACGGAGATATAATCAAATAGCACAACTCATGTTTCACGCGTTGGTTCAAGCGAAGCTTCTACCGTACCCTTTACATGAGGATTCTTCAGCGGAAGAACAACTCATATTCGCCTTGTCACGGCGCGAGCACAACGATGACCTATGAGGCGCACGATATCAATGACTACACATTCTACACGAGTCCAAGGACATGAAGAGCGATGGTTATCGAACTCCGGGTAACGATGGAATCCTACACGGTAATGACAAGGACAGATACTACGGAAGGATCGAGGAGATCTGGGAGCTGAGCTCTGTTGGAGAGAAGGTCCCGATGTTCCGTGTCGGATGGGCGAAGAACGTCCTAAAGAAGACGGTATTTCACCACCATGGTTATACGAAGCCAAATCCAAGACCATGGGCATAAGCGTCGCCTTGAAAAATGAGCCATGGTACTGGCTTCCCAAGTTGACCAATGCTTCTTCATTACCGACCCGTCAAAGCCCGGTCGTGTTGTCGTGAGGAGAGGCAAAGGAAGATCATCGGAATGGATGGAGTAGCCAATGAGCAAGACTTCGACAAATCTGGCGACCGAGGATCGAACATGACAACGATGATGAAGTAGCAGCATACACCACAAGAAGAAGCAGGACCACCCTACCTAAAGGGCGTCCGTTCCACGGAAGAACTCCATTTGCGAAAAAGAAGGGCAAGAAGATTGTGAGCAGATAGCTAGCTAAGATCGATTGTATTTAAATCGTAGCCTTCATTTCTCGATTGTATTTCATGAGCACTTTTGAACTATCATGAATATTTTAAATTTCATGGACACTCGATCTCGACCCCTCCATCGATCGCTATCCCACCTCGCCAGATCCGGTCCCCTCGCCTTGAGCACCCCAGTCCCGGCCGCCGCCACCCCCACACCTCTATTCCCCTACTCAACCGCCGCCCGACCCCGCACCCTCCCTACTCAACGCCGCCGCCGACCCCCCGCACCCCCGCACCTCCCCGCTCCACCGGCATTCTTGTTTGATGACATTTTTTAAGAAATATTACTGTCTTATAAAAAATATTACTGTTATGATTTAAACAAGTTTGAACATATTTAAACTCAAATAAGTATCAAACAGCATTTTAAATGCATAAAAAGTTGTGGAGCACAGGAATCGAACCCATGACCTCTGGTGTGAGGCTGGTTCTTGACGGTCGAGCTAGTAGAGGGAACTTGATGTGGATCAGGTCAGGTGGAAGATAACCTGTTGGCTCGAGCAGAAATCAAAAAAAATACTAATGGCGCACCAGGGCGAGGTGCGCCATTAGTATGGATGTACTTATGGCGCACCGAGGGGTGGTGCGCCATTAGTATTGTGTCGCCCCCATCCATATTTCCTCCCCGGCCCAAACCTATCCCCCCTCTCTCCCTCGCCCTCGCCCTCGATCCCCTTCCCCTCTCCTCTCCCGATGCCGCTGTCCCGCCGCCTCGACGCCGCCCCGACGCCGCCTCGATGCCTCGGCCGCCTCGCCGCCCAGCGCCGCCTCGGCGCCGCCCAGCGCCGCCTCGGCGCCTCGGCCGACGCCTCGACGCCCAGCCGCCTCGGCGCCCAGACGCGCCCGCGCCGCCTCGGCGCCGCGCCGAGCGCCACCGAGGAGCACGACTGGCCAGCGAGCGCGCACGGCGTCTGTGGCTACCCCACCCTCCTCTTCTTCATCGGACAGGCGTGCCGGGGACTACTCTGAACTTCCTTTGTGTTGTCGGGGAGCAAGTCGGCAACCATTGCAAGCAGGTTTCTTTGTCATAAAGGTAAAGTTTCACTTAACCCAGTTGTTTTCATTATGATTATACTAAAATGTGGAGTATATATATTTACACACACGCTTACATCGTGTGTGCTATTTTCCCTGTGTCGTAGAAGTACAAATCCCTGCATTTGAGTGTGCATTAATCTTTGAAGCAGGGGACAATGCCCTCTAGTATGAACATGATTAGTGCAACTAAACCTATGGATAGGAGAAGCTACATGATCCTGTGTGATTGCTAACCTTGCAGCTTCATGGGCTATGTTGTTTTGATCTCTGTTAACATGGTAGACCTGGATGTTCTTGAACTCTGTCATTGCACAAAAGTCTGCTATATAGCTTCTTATCTGCCAATTCCGGGTTCCTTCCTTGGTGATCTTGCTGCTGCAGCTTTTGCCTGATGAGGTTGTGCATCGACACCATGCTTCCTGAATGTTTAGTGATTCCAAAAGATTTGCTGCCAACGTTAGACCCCGTGCTTCCGCTTGAACGGCTGAATTAGCTATCATCCATGTAGCTGAAATGGCTGCTTGAAGGTTTAAGTAACCTTGCTTAAGTTGAATGTAGACACCTATTCCTGCATGTGCTCCTTCATTTCCGTTTTGGCTCTCCTGTAGATTCCATGCTGCATCTGTGAAGAATGTGTTTTGTGTAGAAGGCTTGGATGCATCAATTGTGTTTCCCTACCTTAGTTCCTCCCTTTTGTCCTACATAGGCATCTTATTCCTACATAGGTTATTATGATCTGTTTCTAATTTAGAAGAGTTTGTAATTGCTTGTGCTGCAAAAGAGACCTCTACAGGGGAGCCTTCTTTCCTTTGGAGAAGCTTCTCATTTCTAGCTTTCCAGAGACACCACATGAATGTGAAAATATTGTTTAAACTTGCATGAGGATGGCCTGAACTGAGCAGATTTAAAATAATGGTGATGATTGAAGTGGAATTACTGATAAAGTTGTCAATTCTAATGTACCATGGTTTTGCAAACCAAGCTGCTCTAGCATAAGGATAAGTAAAAAAGATATGCCGTTCATCTTCTTGACATTGCATCTTGAGCATTCTTTATCTATACGCTTTGAATATTTACTGCTCTTTTACTGTTGGGCGCTTTTCTAATTAGCCTCCATGCAAATGTTTGGATCCTTGGTGCAATGTCTTTGGCCTTCCATATCTGCTTTAAAAGGGCTTTTGTATTATGCGGAATGGCGGCTTGGTTGCGGCTCTCCTTCCTGTTGCATCACCTGTAGGCATAATTTATAAGCACTTTTGGAGTTGAATTGTCCTGTTTGAATTAGTTTCCAACACAAAAGATCTTCTCCCTTTGATTGGATAATGGGCGTTCGGATTATTCTGGCGGTATCATGATAAAAAAGGTTGCAAATAAGATTAGTATTCCAAAGTTTCGATTTGGCAGCCAAAGGTCTCGACTATTGCGGGGTAAACAAAATGAGTATCTTGGATAATCAGATGAACGTATATTGTGCTCCAGCCATTATACAAAATAGATATGTTCCCTTCGGTAAGTTGATAAAAAGAGTTGTTGATGAGCATAGGTCTAACTTTGAGGATAGCTGTCCAAAAAGCAGATTTAGGAACATTATGGTTGGCTCTCCAAAAGGAAGTATCAAGAAAATATTTAGATTGAAGAACTTTGGAAATGTGGTGTTGGGTTGTTCCACTATTCTCCAAGCAGCAGAAAGAATCATAGCTCTGTTAGTAGCTTGCATGTTCTTGATACCTAATCCACCTTCATTTTAGGGAACATATGTCCTTCCGGGCTCTAAGGCAAAGAGATTTAGCACTGGTTTCTTCTCTTATCCCTGTCCACCAAAAATTTCTAATGATAGCGAAGCTTTGACAAGAATTTTTAGGAAAAGAAAGTTAGACATATAATAAACAAGGATTGAAGCAAAAACAGAATTAACTAGGGTGAGTCTTCACGCATGCGAGAGTTAATTAGGGTGAGTCTTCTGCGGAGGTAAACAGGATTTGTACTTCCTGTGTCATTTTTTCTAAGTGCACTTTGCATACTTGTTCCTTTGTGCACCATAAGTAAAACTAGCTAATTTTATGAAAATGTATCATGTCACTGTCCGTGACTCTCTCTTTTTAAGTCCACATTTTGTTGGTGGCTCGGTTAACTCCTAGGGTTTTAGCAGTTATGTATATAAAACATTCTAATCCAGTATTGCTTGTAGTGGTTTGTCCAAAATGTTGAATGATACTGCTTGGAGATGCATATATTGTTTCACCTCTTCACATGCCAATGTATTTTCCATGTTGTGATGGAGGCCTTTTTTGTCTTGTCCACCCGAGAGGCCCTTGAGTTTGCCGGAATGTCGATTAACTTCCGTTCCAGCAAATTCGGGTACTCCATATGTCCTATTTTCAGCAAAGGTCATGCTGAAATTTTCCGTGAAATTTAGCATGACTTGGCTAAAAATAGGACATATGGGGTACTAGTGACTAATGCATGGGCCGGGGTACTTGTGACTAATGATGAAAGCTTAGGCTTTTAGGGTGCCTCGGTGTCGAAAAACCCTCAATGATAAAAGCTTAGCTTTTAGGATGCCTCGGTGTCGACAAACCCTAAATGATGAGACCATGATCTTGTTCCTTGACAATAACCAACTTTTTGACCAAACTTTCTTCCTATTTAGAGAGAAACATGGCCAACACCGATGAGGCCGGGGGTTCGGGCGGCAAGGCATTCTGGGAGCTGTCCCAAGAGATGGAGGAACAACCTCACTTGTATGAGGACGCCGCCTTCCCACCGATCCCGAGACCACCGATGGTACCGCCGAGGATGACCCCCCGATGCCACCACCGATGGTGTCGCCGAGGATGCCACCATCGATGATGGCGGCGCACGCACGGATGGCAGCCAACCAAGAGGCAGCGGAAGGACGGCGCCCGACCGTGCTCCGCACCCTCAAGGAGGAAGTTCTTGAAGTGGACTCCGGCGGGAATCCAACGGCGCCCGAGCGAATAGTCAAGGGTACTCGCTTCAGCTCGGGTGCATTCTCCGAGCACCGTCTCGATCAACACCGAGAACACGAGGCATCGACCGAGGGAATTTGCGCAACCTCCTCTTCACGAAGCTGCCGAGCGATACAAGTTCCCGCTGAATTTGAAAACACAAGCCTCAAAGGGAATAAAGTGAACAATGCTGCCCTCACGAAGATGAGCAAGGCCCCATCTACTTGGAAAAGCAATGTGAAGAGAATGATCGAGAAAGGTGAGAGTTATGAGAAGATCAAGGAGAAAAATCCTTCGATCACGAAGATGACTACAACGACTTCAAGATCAATTGCTCGAGCACCGCAAACTCCCAATCAAGTCGGTGGGGAAAGAAATCACGGGAGCTGAACTTAGGGAACACACACTCGGTCCGGCGGTTCTGAGTGGCGGAGCCTATATGGGACAAGGAGGAGGCGGACCGTGCGAGCAAGGCCTACCGCCCCTCTTCGATAAATCGGTGACAAGCGGACCAGGAACTTTGTCGGGGCCGGTATAAGAAGGACCGAAAACAAAGGAGCTTACCACGGATCCAAAGACCAGGGCGCTTGAGCTTGTTCAGTAAGGAATACACCCGCGTAATTAGCTCCATATGGTTGCATTCTAATTAATGAAGCCAAATTTTCTAAATGGTTCACATTCCTTCCGCAGCGATGAAAGCGATAGCACAGGGGTCGACTAAGAGCAACCCTTGGGACACCACTCTAAATAGGGCGTTGAATGTAATGAAGAACAAGGATAAGCTCGATGGCCGACGTCGGCTGGTCGTGTGGCGGCAAAGGCTTGTCGACAAAATGGTCGTCATACTATAACTTTGGTGGGCGAAAGGAGAAAAGACCAGCTCGGAAAGCCGGTAGCGAGGTTCAAGAACTCAAGGCACGGTGGCGCGGATTCGGAGATTGTCCAAGAGCAAGTGCAACAACAACTCGGAGCGGCGATCACCGCCATTGTGCCTACCTTGATCGAGGGTTGAGTCGTGGATTGCGAAGCGCCAACAGGGCCGCCCGATTCCTAGCTTCACGGCCAGCAACTTCGCTGAATGCGATGGCGGGTCCATTGGTGTCTCCGGCGAGGCGGCATTGGTGTCTCCGACGCCGCACGGAGCTTAATGCACCGGGTGTCGCCGCCGCCACCTCTGCAGCAAGCGGCCCCTCCGTCAGCCGCCGCGCCGCCGTTGGTGGTGCCTCGACATTAGCCGAGCTCGGCGCCATCATCACGTTAACTAATTAAGCTCTCTCGCCGAGGACTTCATCTCCTTGCCTTTATTTGGGCATCCACGACGCCCTACATGTTTTCGCAGGGCGCCGCCGACGTTCCGTGCACTCTCACGCGCCGTGAACAACGAGTTGGTCGATGTCGCCAAGGGCAAAATCGTTCAACGGGCAACCCTTATTCCACGGTACCGGATGCCACCCAACTTGTTTAGGGTTCAACTGGTTCGGTGCTGCCAGAGCTGCGACGAGTTGTTACCTCGATTCGACCCGTCGGGGCGGCGATGATGACGTGATGACCCTCAACGCCTTCTGAGCTGGCCCTGCTTTGGCGAAGAGCCAGATTCGTTTGGGGCGGGGACACCACCCCAAAGACAACACCGCCCGGTCGTGCGGCGCCAAGTCGACCCCATGGCAAGACCGCCATAACGGTGCGGACATCCCTATGCCGCTGGATCCAAACATGCATATGGCACAGGATCGAACAGCGACAACGACGATACATTTGGCAGCGTCGATCAGTACTTTGCCGATCATGGGTGCGGTGGCGACTTCATGGGGCCTCCTTCTCAAGAACCCAACCCAACAAAAGGCGGCGCGATCTAGCTGGTACCGCGGAGAAGCCAAGTTGCAACAGCGTCGTCGCGTTCAGCTCTCGAGAGACGCCTCCATTGCCGACTTCACCGAGCCTCGAGATAGGCGAGGTGCGAAATATTATCAGCCCCAACACACTCAAGAAGGCGGTCTGTGAGCAGAACTCGGTCCCATTACAGGAGAAGAAGAAGGCACGCAAAGAAAGACTAACAAGGGTGCGGGCCAGCCGGCACCGAGTACGATCCGTGCTCGGGGCGGGCCACCTTCACCGAGGATATCTCGAGGAGGGTGCATGTGGCGGGTAGGGCGATGCTACCGACAAATATGCTCAATGCTGCAACCGGTGCTATCGGAGTCTGCATGGCGGTGTTCTTTCTTTGAGAAGCGGCGTCTCGAGAGAGAAGGATGTGGCATACCGGTTTTCGCGGCCAAGGTGCGAGAGGGCAAGGGCTTTGTGGATAACTCCATTGGGCGTCACGATCGTCCTGCGGTTTGATGACATCCACGCTATGTTGAACCTTCATCCGCTGCACTACACCTTCGTTCGGCTATTTTATTTGAGTATGGAGATGCGGATCATTAGCGACAAGACCCGGACATCGTGATAGTCGACCCCTTCTACATGCGTGCCAAGATCTTGGGCAGCGCTGGGGACCGCAAGTCGCGAGTTCTTACCTCAAGGCGTCATTCGGCAAACCAAGATAAGGATAACTTCCTCGGGCCTTACTTTCTCGAGTAAGTTCTCCCCTCAACCGCCCGTAACATATGAATTCTTAGATTTGATCGTTTTCTTTTAACATTCCGTGTTTTCTGCAGTGACACACATTGCACGCTCATCCTCCTAAGCCCCAAATATTCCATGGCCACGTATTTCGACCGGACCGTCGATCGAGCGTAGACTACACAAATGTCAAGAAGGTTCTTGATGATGTTCTCCCGCCACGCCAAATCTGGAGGCACCTTCACCAGGCCTATTCGTGAAATACGGTAAGCACGTGTTCTCCCCAATCTGACGTTCGCTGCGTCAAGCAGCCTCTGGCGGTCGAAGGGTGCCTACTCGCCATACATCACATGCGGCGATCGTGCGGGACCATCATCAACTTCGCTACCGAGTAAACTCAAAGATTAGGCCGCGGCGTGTCGGCAATCCGGGCGTGGACATCGGACAAGAATTGTTTCGCATGCGATCGGAGTTTGCGGAAATCATCCATCAAGATGTCCTTCGTACCTCGGGGCAGTTCTACCTCGAAATCAACCGTCCAAAGTGACATCGACACAATGCTACAAATGCGGTGACAACGTCCGTTATTTCATGACTCCCACGGTGACGGCGGCTTCATCCACGCTCCGGTCCCTTGAGTCGAGTCGAAAGCGGTGATCTTGTGTCAGTTACGAAACATCGATTAGCTCATGTTGTAATTAAACTTTAATGAACTTGTAGTATGTCTCTTTGGTTTCGAGAGTCGTTCAACTTAGATGTAATCGATGCTATTAATGTCTTGCTTTTCTCTTCCGATCGTTCTATTGCATACTTTTATATTGCTTATGTATTGTCTGTGAATTGGTACTAATTAACGTTTCGTTTGGCTAGTGCATAGCGATGCCGTCGTATGTCGTGTACAAGGGTAAGGTTCCTGGAGTCTACGACGACTGGGAGGAGTGTCGGAGACAGGTTCACCGATTCAGCGATAACAGTTACAAAGGGTACACCACTAGGGCGAGGCGAATCTAGATCGCCCGCTATCTAGCGGGAGAGGGAGGAGCGTTGGAGGAACCGGATGAAGACGAGTTTCATCGTGATGACCGCAGCTCTCTTCTATGTGATGGTAGTTTAGATGATCGATATCGACTTGTAATGTGAAGACAAACTCGCTACTCGCGGTCTCGAGACTTGTAATATAATGTTCTATCTTTGTTCGGTCTTTTCAATTGGAGACTAATATGATGAATTGTATTAGGAGACTAATATGATGAATTGTATTCAGAGACTAATCTTCTATTGTATTCGATGAATCTGTTGTTGATGTGTGCTGTCTATATTTTGTCCAATTATACATTTTGTAACCTATGCAAAAACAGAAAATAAAAAATAAAAAACCTAATATTCATACTAATAGCGCATCACATCAAAGGCGCCATTAGTATGCCAAAGGATACTAATGGCGCATCATTAAGCAGGCGCCATTAGTATGCGAAGTTACTAATGGCGCATCTTGTTGTTGTGCGCCATTAGTATGCCAAAGCACTGGTATACATGGCCCTCAGGAGGCATACTAATGGCGCATTGTTGTATATACTAATGGCGCATCTGAGGTCCGCCATTAGTATACCAGATACTAATGGCGCACCAGTGGTGCGCCATTAGTAAAATATACTAATGGCGTGGCACTAATGGCGCACCACTAATGCGCCATTAATGGCCAAATTAGGTGCGCCATTAGTAGGCCTTTTCGTAGTAGTGCCTAGGTTGTGAAACCAAGGCTATGACCACTAAAAGCTATGGAAATCAAAGCAAATGGAGATCAAAGCTCTGATACCACTTGTAGGATCGAAAGTATGTCTAGAGGGGGGTGATTGGACTACTTGACAAAATAAAAATCTAGCCTTTTCCCAATTTTAGTTCTTGGCAGATTTTAGCAACTTATCACAAGTCAAGCAATCAACCTACACATGCAGTTCTAAGAGTATAGCAGCGGAAATGTAAAACAATTGCACATGAAGGTAAAAGGATGAGATTGAGGGAGCAAACGCAATGTTGACACGGAGATTTTTATCCGTGGTTCCGATAGGTGGTGCTATCGTACATCCACGTTGATGGAGACTTCAACCCACGAAGGGTAACGGTTGCGCGAGTCCACGGAGGGCTCCACCCATGAAGGGTCCACGAAGAAGCAACCTTATCTATCCCACCATGGCCGTCGCCCACGAAGGACTTGCCTCACTAGGGTAGATCTTCACGAAGTAGGCGATCTCCTTGCCCTTACAAACTCCTTGGTTCAACTTCACAATCTTGTCGGAAGCTCCCAAGTGACACCTAGCCAATCTAGAAGACACCACTCTCCAAGAAGTAACAAATGGTGTGTTGATGATGAACTCCTTGCTCTTGTGCTTCAAATGATAGTCTCCCCAACACTCAAATCTCCCTCATGGGATTGAATTTGGTAGAAAGAAGATTTGAGTGGAAAGCAACTTGGGGAAGGCTAGAGATCAAGATTTATGTGGTTGGAATGGAGTATCTTGACCTCAACACAAGTGTAGGCGGTTCTCTCTCAGAAAATATGTATTGGAAGTGTAGGCATGTTCCGATGGCTCTCTCCACGAATGAAGAGTGGGTGGAGGGGTATATATAGCCTCCACACAAAATCTAACTGTTACACACAAATCACCAAACTCGGTGGGACCGATTCAGAGAACTCGGTCGGACCGATTTAGTTCAAAATGTGAACGTTAGGATTCTCGGTGGGACCGACATGTCAACTCGGTGGGAGCGATGTCATTAGGGTTAGGGCATAACGTAATCTCGATGAGACCGATTACACAAACTCGGTGAGACCGATTTTGGTAATAGCCAAACAGAGAGTTGGTCAGGCAAACTCGATGGGACCGATTCGCTCATCTCGGTTGGACCAAAACGTTACGAAGGGGAAACAGAGAGTTTGCCTTGCAATCTCGATGGGACGGATCGCTCATCTCGGTTTGACCGAAACGTTACGAAGGGAAATAGAGAGTTTGCAATCCCATCTCGGTGAGACCGAGATCCCTATCAGTGAGACCGAAATGATTAGGGTTTCTGGCAGTGGCTATGTCAACTGAACTCGATGGCTCCGGATGAACAAAATCGGTGGGGCTGAGTTGGACTTTTTTGTCGGTGTACAAAAGTAGGGGCTCTGCTTTTGACCCCTTTACTTGTGCACGGGCAGTCAGAGCCTCCCGCCACGGCCACGCATAACGTGGCAGGGAAGGGGAGCCGGAGAGAAGCCGGAGCCACAAGGACAAATATAGCAACAACAAGGACCAAGGCCACAAGGATCGGATGGGCGAAGCAGTTTTTCCCGGCAAGGACCCTTGTCGGGGCAGCCTCAGCGGCCCCGACAAGACCCTTGCCGGGGCAGCCTGCCCACACCATCCGAGCGAGCCACCCTTGACCCACCAATGCTCAAACAGACGCATTGGGACAGGGCTCGGGAGGCACCTCCGTGGTAGCATGCAGATCTTTGTGAAGACAAAGAATAATCAAGATCAAGTGAGGATAGGAAGGCAATCATCCTCACCGACGAAACCCACAAGACCCCCGGGAAGACCCTTGCCGGGGAGGCCAGCGTGCCACGGCAAGACCATTGTCGGGCCACCCGACAAGGCCCCCGCCAAGCGCACCGGCAGGGCCGCTGCCAGGCCCGCACCAAATAAGTCTTCGCCGCCGTTCGCATGCAGCTGCCAACCCAACCAGCTGGCCAGGCACCTGCGTGGCGGCATGCAATCCTTCGTGGAGGCTCCACCACCGCGCCGCCTCAGCTGCCTGCCTGCCTACATGGCACCGCATGCATCGCTGGCCAGGGCGCGTGTCGAAGCGGGGAGGAGCAGCGACGGACGGGACGGGCCTCGCCCCCGTCCCCAATAAAGCGAAGGAACACCTAAGCCTCGCATTAAATGCGTCTTTTCTTGTAATACTAGCGATAGACTCGTGACACTGTAGCACTTTCCACCTCCTGTGTGCCACTGTGGCAGCCCCTTTCACCTATAAAAGGAGGGCCATGGCACATAGAGAAAGGATTCGGCTCTTTGGTGAAGGAAATATGCCCTAGAGGCAATAATAAAGTTATTATTTATTTCCTTATATCATGATAAATGTTTATTATTCATGCTAGAATTGTATTAACCGGAAACATAATACATGTGTGAATATATAGACAAACAGTATGTCACTAGTATGCCTCTACTTGACTAGCTTGTTAATCAAAGATGGTTATGTTTCCTAACCATGAACAAGGATTTGTTATTTGATTAACAAGGTCACATCATTAGTTGAATGATCTGATTGACATGACCCATTCCGTTAGCTTAACACTTGATCGTTTAGTATGTTAATGCTTTCTTCATGACCCATACATGTTCCTGTAACTATGAGATTATGCAACTCCGTTTACGGAGGAACACTTTTGGTACTACCAAGCGTCACAGCGTAATCTGGGTGATTATAAAGGAGTACTACAGGTGTCTCCAAAGGTACTTGTTGGGTTGGCGTATTTGAGATTAGGTTTTGTCACTCCGATTGTCGGAGAGGTATCTCTAGGCCTTCTCGGTAATACACATCACATAAGCCTTGCAAGCATTGCAACTAAAGAGTTAGTTGTGAGATGATGTATTACGGAGCGAGTAAAGAGACTTTCCGATAGCGAGATTAAACTAGGTATTGGATACCGACGATCGAATCTCGGAAAGTAACATACCGATGACAAAGGAACAACGTATGTTGTTATGCGGTTTGACCGATAAAGATCTTTGTAGAATATGTAGGAACCAATATGAGCATCCAGGTTCCGCTATTGGTTATTGACCGAGAATAGTTCTAGGTCATGTCTACATAGTTCTCGAACCGTAGGGTCCACGCTTAAGGTTTCAATGGCGGTTATTATGAGTTTATGTATTTTGATGTACCGAAGGAGTTGAGTCCCGGATGTGATCACGGACATGACGAGGAGTCTCGAAATGGTCGAGACATAAAGATTGATATATTGGATGGTTATATTCGGACACGGAAAGGTTCCGGAAGTTTCGGAGAAAACCGAGTGCCGGAGGGGTTACGGAACCCCGGGAAGTTATGGGCCTTATTGGGCCAAGAGGGGAGAGAGGGCTGCACCAGGAGGTGGTGCGCCCCTCCATGGGGAGTCGAATTGGACTAGGGGGCGCAGCCCCCTTCCCTCTCCCTCTCCTCTCTTTCCTTCCCCTTCCCTCTTCCTAGTAGGACTAGGAAAGGGAGTCCTACTCCTACTAGGAGGAGGACTCCCCCCTTAGTGCGCCCCAAGGGCTGGCGGCCCTCCCCTTGCTCCTTTATATACGGGGCAGGGGGCACCCTAGAACACACAAGTTGATCTTCGTGATCGTTCCTTAGCCGTGTGCGGTGCCCCCTCCACCATATTCCACCTCGGTCATATTGTAGCGGTGCTTAGGCGAAGCCTCGCGACGGTAGAACATCAAGATCGTCACCATGCCGTCGTCTTGTGGAACTCCTTCCCGACGCTTTGCTGGATCGGAGCCGGGGATCGTCATCGAGCTGAGCGTGTGCCAAGAACTCGGAGGTGCCGATGCGGTGCTTGGATCGGTCGGATCGTGAAGACGTCGACTACATCAACCGCGTTAATATAACGCTTCGCTTTCGGTCTCACGAGGGTGCGTGGACGGACCTCTCCCTCTCGTTGCTATGCCATCACCATGGTCTTGCGTGATCGTAGGAAATTTTTGAAATTACTCGTTACCCAACAGTGGTATCGAGCCAGGTTTTATGCGTTGATGTCATATGCACGAGTAGAACACAAGTGAGTTGTGGGCGATACAAGTCATACTGCCTACCAGCATGTCATACTTTGGTTCAGCGGTATTGTGAGATGAAGCGGCCCGGACCGACATTACGCCAGACGCTTACGCGAGACTGGTTTCACCGCTGTGAGCACTCGTTGCTTAAAGGTGGTGGCGGGTGTCTGTCTCTCTCACTTTAGTTGAACCGAGTGTGGCTCGCCCGGTCCTTGAGAAGGTTAAAGCGGAGTCTATTTGACGAAATATCGTTGTGGTTTTGATGCGTAGGTAAGAACGGTTCTTGCTCAGCCCGTAGCAGCCACGTAAAACTTGCAACAACAAAGTAGAGGACGTCTAACTTGTTTTTGCAGGGCATGTTGTGATGTGATATGGTCAAGGCGTGATGCTATATTTTATTGTATGAGATGATCATGTTTTGTAACCGAGTTATCGGCAATCGGCAGGAGCCATATGGTTGTCGCTTTATTGTATGAAATGCAACGCCATGTAATTGCTTTACTTTATCACTAAGCGGTAGCGATAGTCGTAGAAGCAATAGTTGGCGAGGCGACAACGATGCTACGATGGAGATCAAGGTGTCGCGCGCGGTGGCGATGGTGATCATGGCGGTGCTTGGAGATGGAGATCACAAGCACAAGATGATGATGGCCATATCATATCACTTATATTGATTGCATGTGATGTTTATCCTTTATGCATCTTATCTTGCTTTGATTGACGGTAGCATTATAAGATGATCTCTCACTAAAATTATCAAGAAGTGTTCTCCTGAGTATGCACCGTTGCCAAAGTTCGTCGTGCCCGGACACCACGTGATGATCGGGTGTGATAAGCTCTCGTCCATCTACAACGGGTGCAAGCCAGTTTTGCACACGCAGAATACTCAGGTTATACTTGACGAGCCTAGCATATGCAGATATGGCCTCGGAACACGGAGACCGAAAGGTCGGCGTGAATCATATAGTAGATATGATCAACATAAGATGTTCACCATTGAAAACTACTCCATCTCACGTGATGATCGGTTATGGTTTAGTTGATTTGGATCACGTGATCACTTAGATGACTAGAGAGATGTCATCTAAGTGGGAGTTCTTAGTAATATGATTAATTGAACTTTAATTTATCATGAACTTAGTCTGGTAGTATTTTGCAAATTATGTTGTAGATCAATAGCTCGCGTTGTTGCTTCCCTATGTTTTCATATGTGTTCCTAGAAAATTGTATTGAAAGATGTTAGTAGCAATGATGCGGATTGGATCCGTGATCCGAGGTTTATCCTCATTGCTGCTTGAAGAATTATGTCCTTAATGCACCGCTAAGTGACAGACCTATTGCAGGAGCAGATGCGGCGTTATGAGCGTTTGGCTAGCTCAATATGATGACTACTTGATAGTTTAGTGCACCATGCTTAACGGCTTAGAATCGGGACTTCAAAGGCGTTTTGAGCGTCATGGACCATATGAGATGTTCCAGGAATTGAAGTTAATATTTCAAGCAAATACCGAGTTGAGAGATATGAAGTCTCCAACAAGTTCTATAGCTAAAAGATGGAGGAGAATCGCTCAACTAGTGAGCATGTGCTCAGATTATGCGAGTACTTCAATCGCTTGAATCAAGTGGGAGTTAATCTTCCAGATAAGATAGTGATTGACAGAATTCTCTAGTCACCATCACTAAAGTTACTAGAACTTCGTGATGAACTATAATATGCAAGGGATGACGAAAACAATTCCCAAGCTCTTCGCGATGCTAAAATCGCGAAGGTAGAAATCAAGAAAAACATCAAGTGTTGATGGTTGACAAGACCACTAGTCTCAAGGAAAAGGGCAAAGGAAGAAGGGAACTTCAAGAAGAGCGGCAAGCAAGTTGCTGCTCGAGTGAAGAAGCCCAAGTCTGGATCTAAGCACGAGACTAAGTGCTTTTGCTACAATGGAACTGGTCCTTCGAAGCGGAACTACCCCAAGTATTTGGCGGATAAGAAGGATGGCAAAGTGAACAAAGGTATATTTGATATACAAATTATTGATGTGTATTTTACTAGTGTTCGTAGCAACCCCTCGGTATTTGATACTGGTTCAGTTGCTAAGAGTAGTAACTCGAAACAGGAGTTGCAGAATAAACAGAGACTAGTTGAAGGGAAGTGACGATGAGTGTTGGAAGTAGTTCCAAGATTGATATGATCATCATCGCACACTCCCTATACTTTCGGGATTAGTGTGGAACCTAAATAAGTGTTATTTGGTGTTGAGCATAAATATGATTTGATCATGTTTATTGCAATACGGTTATTCATTTAAGTAAGAGAATAAATTGTTGTTCTGTTTACATGAATAAAACCTTATATGGTTACACACCCAATGAAAATGGTTCATTGGATCTCGATCATAGTGATACACATATTCATAATATTGAAACCAAAAGATGCAAAGTTAATAATGATAGTGCAACTTATTTGTGGCACTGCCGTTTAGGTCATATTGGTGTAAAGCGCATGAAGAAAACTCCATGTTGATGGACTTTTGGAATCACTTGATTATGAATCATTTGATGCTTGCGAACCGTGCCTTTTGGGCAAGATGACTAAAACTCCGTTCTCGGAACAATGGAACAAGCTCTTGACTTATTGGAAATAATACATACCGATGTATGCGATCCAATGAATGTTGATGCTCGTGGCAAGTATCGTTATTTTCTGACCTTCACAAGATGATTTGAGTAGATATGGGTATATCTACTTGATGAAACATAAGTCTGAAATAGTTGAAAGGTTCAAAGAATTTCAGAGTGAAGTGGAAAATCATCGCAACAAGAAAATAAAGTTTCTGCGATCTGATCGTGGAGATGAATATTTGAGTTACGAGTTTGGTCTTCAATGAAAACAATGTGGAATAGTTTCACAGCTCACGCCACCGGAACACCACAACATTATAGTGTGTCCGAACGTCAGAACCGTACTTTATTTTGATATGGTGCGATCTATGATGAATCTTACCGATTTACCACTATCGTTTTGGGGTTATGCATTAAAGACAGCTGCATTCACGTTTAATAGGGCACCATCTAAATCCGTTGAGATGACACCGTATGAACTATGGTTTAGCGATAAACCTAAGCTGTCGTTTCTTAAAGTTTGGAGTTGTGATGCTTATGTGAAAAAGTTTTCACCGATAAGCTCGAACCCAAATCGAATGCGTCTTCATAGAATACCCAAAGGTAACTATTGGGTACACCTTCTATCACAGATCCGAAAGCAAGATATTTGTTGCTAAGATGGATCCTTTCTAGAGAAGAAGTTTCTCTCGAAAGAAGTGAGTGGGAGGAAAGTAGAACTTGATGAGGTAATTGTACCTTCTCCCTTATTGGAAAGTAGTTCATCACAGAATCAGTTCGGTGATTCCTACACCAATTAGTGAGGAAGTTAATGATGATGATCATGAAACTTCAGATCAAGTTGCTACCAAACCTCGTAGGTCTTCCAGAGTAAGATCCGCACTGAGTGGTACGGTAATCCTATTCTAGAAGTCATGTTACTAGACCATGATGAACCTACGAACTATGAGGAAGCGATGATGAGCCCAGATTCCGCGAAATGGTTTGAGACCATGAAATCTGAGATGGGATCCATATATGAGAACAAAGTGTGGACTTTGATGGAGTTGCCGATGATCGGCAAGCCATATTATATAAATGGATCTTCAAGAGGAAGACAGATGCTAATAGTAGTATTACTATCTACAAAGCTCGACTTGTCGCAGAAAGGTTTTCGACAAGTTCAAGGTGTTGACTACAATGAGATTTACTCAAGCTGTAGCGATGCTTATGTCTGTCGAATCATGTTAGCAATCGCCACATTTTATGAAATCTGGCAAATGGATGTCAAAATACATTCTTTAATGGATTT
Organism: Aegilops longissima; assembly: GCA_021605205.1. Classification (NCBI taxonomy): domain Eukaryota; kingdom Viridiplantae; phylum Streptophyta; class Magnoliopsida; order Poales; family Poaceae; genus Aegilops; species Aegilops longissima. The sequence goes on from CM038680.1 coordinate 434,114,482, forward strand.
ATTAAAGAAGAGTTGTATATGATGCAACCAGAAGGTTTTGTCAATCCTAAAGGAGCTAACAAAATGTGCAAGCTCCAGCGATCCATCTATGGACTGGTGCAAGCATCTCGGAGTTGGAATAAACGCTTTGATAGTGTGATCAAAGCATATAGTTTTATCTGAGACTTGCGGTGAAGCCTGTATTTACAAGAAAGTGAGTGGGAGTACTACAGCATTTCGATAAGTATATGTGAATGACATATTGTAGATCGGAAATAATGTAGAATTATTCTGCAAAGCATAAAGGAGTGTTTCAAAGGAGTTTTTCAAAGAAAGACCTCGGTGAAGCTGCTTACATATTGAGCATTAAGATCTATAGAGATAGATTAAGGCGCTTGATAAGTTTTTCAATGAGTACATACCTTGACAAGATTTTGAAGTAGTTCAAAATGGAACAGTCAAAGAAAGAGTTCTTGCTGTGTTACAAAGGTGTGAAATTGAGTAAGACTCAAAACCCGGCCACGGCAGAAGATAGAAAGAGAATGAAAGTCATTCCCTATGCCTTGGCCATAGGTTCTATAAAGTATGCCATGCTGTGTACCAGATCTATTGTATACCCTGCACTGAGTTTGGCAAGGGAGTACAATAGTGATCTAGGAATAGATCACTGGACAGCGGTCAAAATTATCCTTAATGGAATAAGGATATGTTTCTCGATTATGGAAGTGATAAAAGGTTCGTCGTAAAGGGTTACGTCGATGCAAGTTTTGACACCGATCTGGATGACTTTAAGTCTCGATCTAGATACATATTGATAGTGGGAGCAATTAGCTAGAGTAGCTCCGTGCGAGCATTGTTGACATAGAGATTTGCAAAATACATACGGATCTGAATGTGGCAGACCCGTTGACTAAGATTCTCTCACAAAGCAAAACATGATCACACCTTAGTACTCTTTGGGTGTTAATCACATAGCGATGTGAACTAGATTACTGAATCTAGTAAACCCTTTGGGTCTTGGTCACATGGCGATGTGAATTATGGGTGTTAATCACATGATGATGTGAACTATCGATGTTAATCACATGGTGATGTGATCTAGATTATTGACTCTAGTGCAAGTGGGAGGCTGAAGGAAATATGCCCTAGAGGCAATAATAAAGTTATTATTTATTTCCTTATATCATGATAAATGTTTATTATTCATGCTAGAATTGTATTAACGGAAACATAATACATGTGTGAATATATAGACAAACAGTATGTCACTAGTATGCCTCTACTTGACTAGCTTGTTAATCAAAGATGGTTATGTTTCCTAACCATGAACAAGGATTTGTTATTTGATTAACAAGGTCACATCATTAGTTGAATGATCTGATTGACATGACCCATTCCGTTAGCTTAACACTTGATCGTTTAGTATGTTAATGCTTTCTTCATGACCCATACATGTTCCTGTAACTATGAGATTATGCAACTCCGTTTACGGAGGAACACTTTGGTACTACCAAACGTCACAACGAATCGGGTGATTATAAAGGAGTACTACAGGTGTCTCCAAAGGTACTTGTTGGGTTGGCGTATTTCGAGATTAGGTTTTGTCACTCCGATTGTCGGAGAGGTATCTCTAGGCCTTCTCGGTAATACACATCACATAAGCCTTGCAAGCATTGCAACTAAAGAGTTAGTTGTGAGATGATGTATTACGGAACGAGTAAAGAGACTTTCGATAACGAGATTAAACTAGGTATTGGATACCGACGATCGAATCTCGGGAAAGTAACATACCGATGACAAAGGGAACAACGTATGTTGTTATGCGGTTTGACCGATAAAGATCTTCGTAGAATATGTAGGAACCAATATGAGCATCCAGGTTCCGCTATTGGTTATTGACCGAGAATAGTTCTAGGTCATGTCTACATAGTTCTCGAACCGTAGGGTCCGCACGCTTAAGGTTTCAATGGCGGTTATTATGAGTTTATGTATTTTGATGTACCGAAGGAGTTCGAGTCCCGGATGTGATCACGGACATGACGAGGAGTCTCAAATGGTCGAGACATAAAGATTGATATATTGGATGGTTATATTCGGACACGGAAAGGTTCGGAAGTTTCGGAGAAAACGGAGTGCCGGAGGGTTACGGAACCCCGGGAAGTTATGGGCCTTATTGGGCCAAGAGGGAGAGAGAGGGCTGCACCAGAGGTGGTGCGCCTCCCCTCCATGGGGAGTCCGAATTGGACTAGGAGGGGCGCAGCCCCTTCCCTCTCCTCTCCTCTCTTTCCTTCCCCTTCCCTCTTCCTAGTAGGACTAGGAAGGGAGTCCTACTCCTACTAGGAGGAGGACTCCCCCTCCTGGTGCGCCCCAAGGGCTGGCCGCCCTCCCCTTGCTCCTTTATATACGGGGCAGGGGGCACCCTAGAACACACAAGTTGATCTTCGTGATCGTTCCTTAGCCGTGTGCGGTGCCCTCTCCACCATATTCCACCTCGGTCATATTGTAGCGGTGCTTAGGCGAAGCCTGCGACGGTAGAACATCAAGATCGTCCACCACGCCGTCGGTCGACGGAACTCCTTCCCCGACGCTTTGCTGGATCGGAGCCGGGGATCGTCATCGAGCTGAGCGTGTGCCAAGAACTCGGAGGTGCGGATAACGGTGCTTGGATCGGTCGGATCGTGAAGACGTCGACTACATCAACAGCGTTAATATAACGCTTCGCTTTCGGTCTCGAGGGTGCGTGGACGGACACTCTCCCCTCTCGTTGCTATGCCATCACCATGGTCTTGCGTGATCGTAGGAAAATTTTTGAAATTACTACGTTACCCAACATTTGGAACCTCGCAGCACCTAGAGCTAGTTCGAGAGCTCAAGAATACTAAATACATCCACCAAAGCATGGCTAGGGTTTTACGCATCCTCGCGGCCCAAACCTGGGTAAAATCCCTTTGTGTTGTCTGCTGGTCCCGCTCTTCTCACGATCCCCGTGCCCCGCAACCGTAGAAGGGATTCCAGTGATCCCATAGGTGTCGTTTCCCACCGACATCTTTGGCGCGCCAGGTAAGGGGGGCGCTATTGTGAGAATCTGGTCCAGCAGTTGACCTAGCTGTTCTTCATCGCCATGGCTCCTAAGAAGAAGGCGATCACGGTGATCGGTTCGTCCGGAACCGGGTTGGTACTGGCGCGGACCGGCAGCGGGCCAGTCACGGAGAGGACCCGTGGCGCGGCCCGCGAACATCCACATCGCCTTGATGGTCCGGACCTGGCGAGCGGCGTCGTTCGCGCGCCGGGCGGCGAGCCACCAGTCGCGGGCTCCGGAGACGGAGTCGCCCCCCCCCCCACAGGCGGCGCGGGGCCCTCCAGGGGTGCCGCCATTTCGCCAGGCGGCGGCACGGCGATCTCGGAAACGCCAACACCGGCGCCCCACGGCGCGCTCCTCTCAAGTTGTGCGTGATGAGCAGCGTCACCCTGCTGGTGACCCTACGCGCCGCCCTAGGAAGAGTCCCGTGCATCCGTCACATGAAGGAGAGGGCCAGCATGCGTGCCGAGGTGCTGCTGGAGGTGGCGAACGGCTACGGAGCCGCGACGCAGCTCCTTCTAACGTGGTTAGGAGTCGAGACGCATCGCGGTCCACCCAGCTTTCGCCGCCACCCACACCAGTGGAAGCCCTAGCGCGCGCACAACTCCTCCTCAATTTTCCTCCCACCGCAGAGAAGCTCGATGAATGGAGGGCCACCGTCCGGAGCCTCATCAACATTGCCAAGGCGACAGGCTGCGGCCAGCGGAACCCGTCGGCCGTCGCTCCGCCGGGCTGCCACCTGCTAGCGGAGGCCACGCCGGAGGCGACGCGGTCATGGTGTACTCCCCACATCCATCCCGACCGCCCCGGACGTCGGCCCGTCGCGACGACGCTCGTGATGATATCTCCATCGCGTCGTCCGACCCGCGGACCAACCGCGATCAGCGCCAAGTCCTTCGAGAGCGGGCTCACGAGGACGCTCGAACTACGATCGAGCGCCGACGTGACGCCCGCCACCAGTTGGACAGGCGGGCAGGGCCCGCTACGGACCACCCAGCGTCGGGAAGCTATGGTGGCCTACCTTACGAGGTGGGTTGTCCGGCCTTCACCCGTGAGCTACGGCAGTTCTAGTGGCCCTCCCACCGTACGTTCAAACCCGACGTTGGCGAGAAGTACAATGGCAAGACTCACCCGTCAGAGTTCCTCAGCATCTACACCATCGCGATGCAAGCTGCCGGGGCCCGCGACGACAAGGTGCTTGCCAACTACTTCCCGTTGGCACTCAAGCCTAATGTTATGTCATGGTTGATGCACTTGCCGGTGGATTCCATCTCTTCTTGGGCGGATCTGTGCCATGAGTTTGTTGGCGCCTTTATCGGAGGTCACCAAGCTCATGGCCAGGCGAGTGATTTACACATCATCCCCCAGAAGGAAGGAGAAAACCTGCGCAAGTACATCCAAAGGTTCAGCCGGGTGCAGTACAACATCCCCGATGTTCATCCTGCCGCTGTGATCAGTGCGTTCCATCAGAACGTGCGCAATCGCAAGATGCGTGAAGAGCTGGCGATGAACAAGGTTAAGGATGTGGCCGAGCTCTATGTTCTGGCAGATCGGTGCGCTCGTGCCGAGGAAGGAAGGAAGTACCCCGGCGAAGATGCCGGTGCGGAAACCGACTCCACTGGCGATACCGCCACCCCAGCAAAGAAAGGCCGACGCCGTAATAGGAAACGCAAGGGCAAGGCCGTGCTTGCTGTTGAGGGATCCGACGACACCGGTACCACCAAGAAGACCAAGGCAAGCGACCCCGGCAAGGAGATTGCCGGGTGTGACGCTTGCCGGGCCTTGGCGGTTGCCGACAAGCCAGGAGGCTCCGACAAGCAGTACTGCAAGATCCACCGCACCAAGGGCCACGATCTCCAAAACTGCCGGCAGGTAGAGCTGCTCGCCGAGAAGCAGAAAGCCGAGTATGAGCGGCGGGACAAGGAGAAAGGCCCAGACGGTGCCGAAGGATCCGGCAAGAAACGTGGCGGCCAAGGAGGCCGCCGCGGCAAGGAGAGTCAGCAAGAGAGGCCCGCCCGGGGCCGCGACAAGAAGCAGGAAGACGATGATCATGATGAGGACGACGAGTCCGGCGACCACGAGTTTCAGAAAGCCACAAAGGCCATGTGCGTCGATGGCGGCGCCTCGCTCCACACATCCCACCGCCAACTCAAGCAGTGGGCGCGTGAGGTCACAGCGGTGGAGCCATCGTTTGACGCGCGGAAGCCGCTAAAATGGTCCAGCACACCCATCATCTTCGACACCGAGGACCACCCTGACCGAACCACTGCGGTCGGGTGCTTGGCAACCTCAAGGTGACAAAGATGTTGGTTGACGGCGGGGCCGGCCTGAACTTGATCTCGCCCGTTGTGGTTAGAAGGCTGCAGATCCCTGATGGAGACCTCGAGGAGACGGGTATGTTCCAAGGGGTTAACCCGGGGAGGAGCCAGCCAAAGGGAAAGATCACGCTGCCCGTGACATTCGGAGGCGAGCTGAACCACAGGACGGAGAGGATTGTTTTTGATGTAGCCGAGATACCCTTGCCTTACAACGGGATCCTCGGTCGCCCGGCACTGGCCAAGTTCTTGGCGGCTTCACACTACGCCTACCACACGCTGAAGATGCCCGGGCCGATGGACATCATCACCATCCCCTCCGACAAGAAAGATGCGTTGATCTGCGCTGACCAACTCTACCGGGAAGCAGTTGCAGCAGCTGTCGCTCAGGTACCTGCTCCTGCCGACGGAACCCCGGGGGGGGGGGGGGAAGAAGACCGGCGAGACTCCTAGCACCCACTCCGGCAAGCGCACCTCTTCGGGGTGTTGCGCTCCCGTTGAGGACGTGCCAGAGAGCTCCGCTGGCAAGAGCAAGAAGTCCAGAGCCACACCACCAGAGACCAAGAAGGTGCCCGTCAAGGAGGACGGTACGGGGGGAGTTTTTACCATAAGCTCCACCCTCGACGGCAAATAGGAAAGCGAGATCGTCGCGTTCCTGCGGGCGAATGTCGATGTGTTTGCATGGCAAGCCTCCGACATCCCCGGCGTTCCCAGGGAGGTGATTGAGCACCACCTTGCTGTCTGTCTTCATGTGCGGCCCGTCAAGCAGAAGGTCAGGAAGCAAGCTCTGGAGAGGCATGAGTTCATCATAGAGGAAATCAGAAAGCTAGAGGCGGCAGGCTTGGTGAGAGGAGTACTCCATCCAATGTGGTTGGCCAATCCGGTAGTGGTGCACAAGGCAAATGGGAAATGGAGGCTGTGTATTGATTACACAAACATCAATAAAGCCTGCCCAAAGGATCCTTTCCCGTTGCCGTACATTGACCAGATTGTTGACTCCATGGCTGGGTGTGACCTCTTATCGTTCCTGGACGCCTACTCAGGATACCACCAGATCTTCATGACAAAGGAAGACGAGGAAAAGACAACATTCATCACCCCATGTGGTACGTATTGCTTTTTACGGATGCCTTTCGGGTTGAAGAGTGCTGGCTCGACCTTTGCAAGAGCAGTCCAAATTGGGTTTGAGCCCCAGCTACTTAGAAATATGGAAGCTTATATGGATGACATAGTGGTCAAAACCAAGGACAAAGTGACGCTCATGCAAGATCTGGAGGAAACATTTGGGAACCTACGCAAGATCAACCTCAAATTGAACCCTGAGAAGTGTGTCTTCGGTGTCCCGTCCGGCAAGCTTCTCAGGTTCTTTGTGTCCCAGCGCGGGATTGAAGCAAACCCATATAAGATCAAGGCCATCGAGCAGATTTGGGCACCCAAACGGATCAAGGACGTGCGTCGGCTCACTGGCTGCGTTGCTGCCATGAGCCGATTCATCTCCAAGTTCATGGAGCGTGCCCTTCCTTTTTTCAAGATCTTAAAGAAAGCAGGGCCGATGGAGTGGACCCCAGAGGCCGAGGCAGCGCTGCAAGATTTGAAGAAGTACCTCTCCTCTACCCCAGTGCTGGTTGCGCCCAAACCACAAGAACCGTTGCTGCTTTATCTAGCGGCAACGAATCAGGTGGTTAGCGCCGCACTAGTGGCGCAGAGAGAGGTTGATGAGGAGACAGCAGCAGCGACAGAGTCAACGGTTGGCGGGCCGGAACCCTCCCCGGCAAGGCTCAGCCCCGGCAAGGCTGAACCCCCGGCAGGGTTCGGCCCCGGCAAGACTGGCGCCCGTGCGACGGGACCCACACGACCAGGTGAAGAAGCACAGAAGAAGAAAATGGTGTAGCACCCAGTTTACTTCGTCAGCTCCCTTTTGCAAGGGGCTAGGTCGAGGTACTCAGGTGTGCAAAAGCTACTCTTCGGCCTCCTTATGGCTTCGAGGAAGCTGCGCCATTACTTCCAAGCGCACGAGATCACGGTGGTCACCCGCCTCCCATTGCAACGGATACTGCATAACCCAGATGCAATGGGGAGGATCATGGAATGGGCCCTGGAGCTGTCAAGCTTTGGTTTAAAGTTCGAAAGTACCTCGACGATTCAGAGCAGAGTCTTAGTGGAGTTTGTTGAAGAATGGACCTCGACGCCCAACGAAGAGGTACGAGAGACCACTCTCCCCGGCAAGGAAACGAGTCGCAACTGGATCATGTACTTTGATGGTGCCTTCTCGCTACAAGGTGCCGGCGCTGGTGTGCTGCTTGTCGCTCCCACCGGAGAGCACCTCAAGTACGTCGTCCAGATGCACTTCCCCCGGGAGATGTCAACCAACAACACCGCCGAGTACGAGGGCTTGCTTGCCGGTATCAAGATCGCGACGGACCTCGGGGTTAAAAAGCTCATCGTTAGGGGCGACTCACAGCTCGTCGTCAGGCAGATCAACAAAGACTATCAAATCCCGTTAATGGAAGCTTACATAGATGAGGTGAGGAAACTGGAGGAACACTTTGACAGTATACAAGCGGAGCACGTCCCTCGGACGGAGAACGACGTCGCCGGTTACCTGTCAAAGCACGCTGCCCTCAAGCTACCTGTGGAACCAGGTACTTTTGTGCTTTAGTTAACTCAGCCATCCGTTGAGCCGTCGACCGGGCAGAACAAGCGGAGGAAGCTAGGCCCCGGCAAGTACTTCCCCACCGAGCTCCCGGGAGCCGCCGGCAAAGATGTTGCCGTGGATGTCGATCCTGCCGCGGGGCGACCGACTCCGGCAGGACCTCAGGTCATGGCCGTGGAGGCGGACGCCCCCGTAGCAGAAGAAATGCCTTTGTTCCTTGTCGTCGAGCCACAGGCTCCGGCATGGGCACAACACACCGTCCGATTCCTTCAGAAAGGAGAGCTTCCTGAGGAGCAGGAAGAGGCGGAAAGAGTAGCCCGCCGGTCTACCCTGTACCAGTTCGTTGATAATGAGCTATACAGAAGAAGACCGAATGGGGTGAAATTGAAGTGCATCTCCCGGGAGGAAGGACTAAAGCTGTTGGCAGAGATACATGGAGGCATATGTGGCTCCCACATAGGGTCGAGGGCCCTTGCCGGCAAGGCTTTCCGGCAAGGTTTCTTCTGGCCCACCACCCTCCAAGATGCAACGACGCTAGTAACCAAGTGTGAAGCGTGGCAGTTCCATTCGAAGAAGCTCCATCAACTAGCTCAAGCCCTTCAAACCATCCCTCTCTCCCGGCCCTTCTCGGTCTGGGGGCTCGACATATTGGGCCCTTTCCCCCGTGCTGTCGGGGGCTTTGAGTACTTGTACGTCGCAATTGACAAGTTCACAAAGTGGCCAGAAGTGGAAGTAGTGAGGAAGGTGACAGCGCAGTCAGCCATCAAGTTCTTCAAGGGACTAGTGTGCCGTTTTGGGGTGCCCAACAGGATCATCACCGACAACGGCACGCAGTTCACAAGCCATGCCTTCATGCAATACATTGAGGATCTCAGCAACAAGGTCTGTTTTGCTTCCGTGGCACATCCACGGAGCAACGGCCAAGTGGAGAGAGCAAATGCTGAAGTCCTGCGAGGCTTAAGAACGAAGACTTTCGACAGGCTGCGCAAGAGTGGAAGGCGCTGGATTGACGAGTTGCCGGCGGTTCTTTGGTCGATCAGAAGGACGCCAAATGGAGCCACCGGCCAGACACCCTTTGCCCTGGTTTACGGGGCAGAAGCAGTTCTCCCCGTGGAACTCATATACGGGTCACCTCGAGTGCTCGCTTATGATGAGCTTGGGCAAGAGCGATTGCGGCAAGATGACGCGACACTCCTTGAGGAAGATCGTCTCCGGGCGGCTGTGTGAGAAGCACACTACCAGCAAGCCTTGCGCCGCTACCATAGCCGCAAGGTTCATGCCCGGAGCTTTGAGGAAGATGACCTTGTTCTTCGGCACGTTCAGTCGGCCAAGAATTCCAACAAGTTGACACCAAAGTGGGAAGGCCCTTATCGGGTAACACGAGTCACCAGGCCCGGCGCAGTTCGGCTGGAGACAGAGGATGCCATTCCAGTGAGTAACTCCTGTAACATCGAGCATCTTCGCAAGTTTTACCCATAAGGCGCGGCTGCCGGGCCTCCCAGCAAGCCACCCTTTTGTACAAGCCTTGCCGGCAAGGCATGTAACCCTTTGTACAAAGCCAGGCGCAGATCCTGAGCATAAATAAACGAAGCGCTGGTGCCCTAAGTTATTGCATGCATGCTAGGTTGAGTCTCTTCCTTGGTTAGGGTTGATAGTGCTTAGCAGCGGCTAACCCCTAGCTTAGAGGTCAAGTGTGCGTCTCTCTATTCTTCTCTGTCTCTTTGGTTCTTAGGGCACGTAAGTATTCTTGCCAAGCTGTTTTGGAAGAAAGGGAACAGACCGGCGCCCGGGCCCCGGCAAGCTAGAGTTGCCGGGGGCTGCAAGAACAAGGATCCCTCCGTGGCAAGCCAAGATCGCCGGGGGCTGCAGATCCAGATAAGTCATTTATCCTCTATCATGCATTTCATTATGGACTGGGATACGTGAAACCCCGTTCTATCTCTGAGCTACCGTGCTCCCCCTTTTCGGCACCCAAGGATTATCCCCTGGGTCTGGATTTGGTCGTAGCCGCGGCAGCAAAGAGAAGGAACGGGGGGCCTAAGCCCACCTCATCCCTGCCTCCGCCAAGAACGTGAGAAAGGTCGAGCGAAGTGGGGAAACGGCAAGGCCTGTTGCCGGGCGAGAAAACATTTGTCTTAAGGATAACGAGGATTCATTCCTTGTCGTGGGTTCCACCCACGAACGAAAATCCCGGCAAACATCCCTTTTTCATTAAAAAACATCCCGTACAGGTACAGTTCATACGAAATGAAAAACATGAGCAATGGGATTACAAGCTTTAAATTCTACTAAGGCCCGAAGGCTTACAAAATAAAAAGAGATAAGATGCCCGTTATCCCTTTCTTGTCCCTCTCCTCAGGAAATGGAACAAGAAAAGCAGGAGGGCAAAAGGGGCTCCTACGCGAGCTACGGGTGGAAGAATACACCAAGAAAACATCTTGGTGGCCGTCCAAGAGCTGGATGGTGATGGCGGCGCCGGAGGCAGAGCTCGAAGACGAGGGGGCAGGACGTCAGTACGCGATGAAGGCATCGGTGCCCGCGTACTCCGACTTGACGGCCTTGCCGCCCGCCCTCTTCCTCTTCTGCAGCCTCTCAACGCCAGCCGCCCAAGGAGACGACCCCGAGAAGTTCAAGGAGCCGGAGATACGGATGATGGGGTCACCGGTGCCGCCCGGAGCGGCGCCCGACGCCTAGTCGGACCCGTCATCCTGCCGCCCGCTGGCCTCGCCATCGCTGCCGTTGTCCTCCTTGTCACTCTCGCTCGAGGAGGAATCTTCATCATCAGAAGAGCTCTCCACGCAGCACCTCACGCGGGTCCCGAAGTGCCCGAAGATCTTGACGGAGAGAAGGACGCCCTCCATTAGTTTGAAATGGAGAGCGAGCCCATACGTCAAGCTATGGAGGCGAGCGAAGGTCTTCCACCCTCGGTGAAGATACATGAGGTGAGGGGCGGGGAACTCGACGTCGACCCATGTGCCGTTGTTCCCACAACCCCTCATGTGCCGCCGCAACGCTTGCGGCGGATCCATCTCCATCTCCCGCGCAAATGGGGTCGGGAGGCGAAGGCGGCGACGCGGTGGATGGCGCAGCCTGACGAAGAATTCACAGGGGTTGTCCCCGGCGTGGCCCTCCATCAGAGGAGGGGCCGCTGGGGAGACGAGGCCAATCTGCCGCCCCGTCCTCCTCTCCCTCGAGCACCGTGACGGCCTCGACCTCGCCCCTCCCCCTCCCTCTAGCGGCCGGCTCCGCCGCTATGAGCTCTTGGGGAGGAGCGATGCGCTGTCTGGCCGAAACCCTCGCCGCCACCAATGAAGTGTGGCCACGCCCCCTCGCCATAGCCGGAGAGGAAAGGAAACAGGAATGGAGAGAGCCGGGTGGCGAAAGATTGAGGGGCACTGCTCCTCCCGCTCCCCTCTTTATAAAGGGGCGGGGGCGGGGCTCGGCCGCCCCCTCTTGGCCAATCCGACTTCTTGAAGTGACAGCAAGCGGGGCCGTCGACCGCCCTCCCCGCTCCATTGAAGGCGCGTGGGAATCGACCCGCACGCGCGCGACTACCCACGTCCCGTGCGCCTGTCACTTGCTCTGCATTATGCATGCGGCGAAAGTGGTGCAAGGGGCGGGCGCAGTGGGACACGTGGAACGGCGGTTCCCGAGCGAAGCAGTAAATGGGAGGCGGCCCTGCGGTTTCGAAGAGACACGCAAGCCGGCTCTTTTACTGTCCACCACAAGGTGACGCCAGCATGCTTCCGTCATGCGCGTGCACGACCCCCACACCGCGCATTCAACACGGGTCGCGGGGAAGCACGACGGACGGAACAATGGCCGCGGTAAAAATCCGCCCCAACTGCCCGCGCACTGTTCTGGGCCTGGCCCAACAACGTGTTGCGCCCATGTGTGGCCCAGGCCCGGGGGCTAAGTAGGGGCTCTGCTTTTGACCCCTTTACTTGTGCACGGGCAGTCAGAGCCTGCCGCCATGGCCATGCATAACGTGCGAGGGAAGGGGAGCCGGAGAGAAACCGAAGCCACAAGGACAAACGAAGCAACAACAAGGACCAAGGCCACAAGGATCGGATGGGCGAAGCAGTTTTTCCCGGCAAGGACCCTTGCCGGGCAGCCTCAGCGGCCCCGGCAAGACCCTTGCCGGGGCAGCCCGCCCACACCAGCCGAGCGAGCCACCCTTGAGCCCACCAATGCTCAAACAGACGCATTGGGACAGGGCACCTCCGTGGTGGCATGCAGATCTTTGTGAAGACAAAGAATAATCAAGATCAAGTGAGGATAGGAAGGCAATCATCCTCACCGACGAAACCCACAAGACCCCCGGCAAGACCCATGCCGGGGAGGCCAGCGTGCCACGACAAGACCCTTGCCGGGCCACTGATAACCCACAAGTATAGGGGATCGCAACAGTTTTTGATAAGTAAGAGTGTCGAACCCAGCGAGGAGCTAAAGGCAGAACAAATATTCCCTCAAGTTCTATCGACCACCGATACAACTCTACGCACGCTTGACGTTCGCTTTACCTAGAACAAGTATGAAACTAGAAGTACTATGTAGGTGTTTTTGGATAGGTTTGCAAGAAAGTAAAGAGCGAGTAAATAAAAGCTAGGGGCTGTTTAGATGAAGACACAACTAAATTAGTTTTAAAAGAGAGCTTTTTGTTACGAGAAAGTTATTTGTCCCTAGGCAATCGATAACTAGACCGGTAATCATTATTGCAATTTTATTTGAGGGAGAGGCATAAGCTAACATACTTTCTGTACTTGGATCATATGCACTTATGATTGGAACTCTAGCAAGCATCCGCAACTACTAAAGATCATTAAGGTAAAACCCAACCATAGCATTATAGTATCAAGCCCCCTTTATCCCATACGCAATCAACCTTCTTACTCGGGTTTGTGCTTCTGTCACTCACGCCACCCACCATAAACAAATCATGAACATATTGCAAACCCTACAGCGGGTATCCCTCACGCTTGCGCGACACGGAGAGCACCATAGGATAGCACCAATAATAAAACATGCAACTCAAACCAATCTTGATCATCAAATAGCCCATAGGACAAAACGGATCTACACAAACATCATAGGATAGCCATACATCATTGGGAAATAATATATAGCGTTGAGCACCATGTTTAAGTAGAGATTACAGCAGTTAAGAGAGAGGTTACACCACTGCATAGAGGGGGGAAGAGTTGGTGATGATGGCGGTAAAGTTGTTGATGAAGATTGCGGTGATGATGATGGCCACGGCGACGTTCCGACGCCACCGGAAGAGAAGGGGAGAGGGGGCCCCTTCGTCTTCTTCTTCCTTGACCTCCTCCCTAGATGGGAGAAGGGTTTCCCCTTTGGTCCTTGGCCTCCATGGCGTGAGAGGGGCGAGAGCCCCTCCGAGATTGGATCTATCTCTCTGTTTCTCTCTGTTTCTGCGTTCTGTTCTGCTGTCTTTTCACCGTTTCTTTTATATCCGGAGATCCGTAACTCCGATTGGACTGAAACCTTCGCCGTGATTTTTTTTCCAAAAATTAGCTTTCTTACGGTCGAAGAAGGGCATCAACCGCCTTACGGGTGGCTCACGAGGGTGGGGGGCACGCCCTCCTGGTATGGGCGTGGGCCCCTGCCTCATGGCCACCTCAGACACCTATTCGCGTTGATCTTTCTCCCAGATTTTCCAAATATTCCATAAATAAGCTCCATCCGTTTTTATCCCGTTTGGACTCCGTTTGATATGGATATTCTGCGAAACCAAAACATGCAATGACATAAACCGCTTTGGGCACATGATCAATATGTTAGTCCCAAAAATAGTATAAAAAGTTGCCAAAAAGTATATGGAACTTGTAGAATATTGGCATGGAACAATAAAAAATTATAGATACAACGGAGACGTATCAGTATCCCCAAGCTTAATTCCTGCTCGTCCTCGAGTAGGTAAATGATAAAAAAGATAATTTTTGATGTGGAATGCTACCTAGCATAATCTTGATCATATGTCTAATCATGGCATGAATATTAAGACACGAGTGATACAAGGCAATAGTCTATCATTTGACATAAAAGTAATAATACTTCAAGCCTACTAATACAACAATCATGTCTTTTCAAAATAACATGGCCAAAGAAAGTTATCCCTACAAAATCATATAGTCTGGCTATGCTCCATCTTCACCACACAAAATATTCAAATCATGCACAACCCCGATGACAAGCCAAGCAATTGTTTCATACTTTGACTTTCTCAAACCTTTTCAACTTTCATGCAATACATGAGCGTGAGCCATGGACATAGAAGACAAAAAAAGGAGAATATGATGGTGGGGGTTATGTGGAGAAGACAAAAAAGGAGAAAGTCTCACATCAACTAGGCGTATCAACGGGCTATGGAGATACCCATTAATAGATATCAATGTGAGTGAGTAGGGATTGCCATGCAACGGATGCACTAAGAGCTATAAGTGTATGAAAGCTCAAACTGGAAACTAAGTGGGTGTGCATCCAACTTGCTTGCTCATGAAGACCTACGGCATTTGAGGAAGCCCATCATTGGAATATACAAGCCAAGTTCTATAATGAAAATTCCCACTAGTATATGAAAGTGATAACTCAAGAGACTCTCTATATGAAGAACATGGTGCTACTTTGAAGCACAAGTGTGGTAAAAGGATAGTAACATTGCCCCTTCTCTCTTTTTCTCTCATTTTTTTATAATTTTTATTTATATATATATTTTTTATTTTTTTGGTGGGCTTCTTTGGCCTCTTTTTTTTGGGGCTTCTTTGGCCTCTTTTATTTTTCATAAAGTCCAGAGTCTCATCTCGACTTGTGGGGGAATGATAGTCTCCATCATCCTTTCCTCACTGGGGCAATGCTCTAATAATGATGATCAACACACTTTTATTTACTTACAACTCAATATTACAACTCGATATCTAGAACAAAGATATGACTCTATATGAATGCCTCGTGATGTGCGGGATGTGCAATGATCTAGCGTAGCAATGACATCAAAAACGGACAAGCCATGAAAACATCATGCTAGCTATATTACGATCATGCAAAGCAATATGACAATGAATGCTCAAGTCATGTATATGATGATGACGGAAGTTGCATGGCAATATATCTCAGAATGGATATGGAAATGCCATGATAGGTAGGTATGGTGGCTGTTTTGAGGAAGGTATATGGTGGGTTTGTGGTACCGGCGAAAGTTGCGCGGTACTAGAGAGGCTAGCAATGGTGGAAGGGTGAGAGTGCGTATAATCCATGGACTCAACATTAGTCATAAAGAACTCACATACTTATTGCAAAAATCTGTTAGTTATCAAAACAAAGTACTACGCGCATGCTCCTAGGGGGATAGATTGGTAGGAAAAGACCATCGCTCGTCCCCGACCGCCACTCATAAGGAAGACAATCAATAAATAAATCATGCTCCGACTTCATCACATAACGGTTCACCATACGTGCATGCTACGGGAATCACAAACTTCAACACAAGTATTTCTACAATCCACAACTACCCACTAGCATGACTCTAATATCACCATCTTTATATCGCAAAACTATTGCAAGGAATCAAACATATCAAATTCAGCGATCTACAAGTTTTATGTAGGATTTTATGACTAACCATGTGAATGACCAGTTCCTGTCATCTCTCTAAATAGATATAAGTGAAGCAAGAGAGTTTAGTTCTTTCTACAAAAGATGTGCCCAAGATCTAACAAATATAAGTGAAGCAAAAGAGCATTCTTTAAATGGTGGTTGTCTAAGTGAAGAGAAACAAGTGATGAAGCCACGTACCTAGGGTAGGGTCATGGACCTGTCCAAGGTACCCTCCCCAAGGACGTCTCTAGAAGAAACCACCTGTTAGTCGACTTAGAAGCATTCCACTCGACGGACTTGAAGACACTCGACTATGAGATGTAAAGTCACTCGACCGCCAGGAGATCTAAAGTCAGTCTGCACACAAACGGTCGATCATTAAGTAGCTTTTATGGTCTTCATAGCACTTTATGTGGGGCGTTACCAGTAACCCCCGACCTTAAATGTACCTTAAACCCCTTGTAACGTGGGCTGGCTGGGGTCCTGGCGCACTCTATATAAGCCACCCCCCTCCACAGGCACAAGGGTTGGCACCCCTGTAACTCATACGCATATAATCCAGTCGACCGCCTCCGGGCTCCGAGACGTAGGGCTATTACTTCCTCAGAGAAGGGCCTGAACTCGTAAATCTCTTGCGTATATAACTACTCCATAGCTAGGATCTTGCCTCTCCATTCCTACCCCCCCTATTCAACTGTCAGACTTAGAACCACGACAACAGGCAATCCAAACTTCAAATGATATAAGTGAAGCACATGAAGCATTCTATAAAGGCATACTCAAAAGATATAAGTGAAGTGCAAAGAGCATTCTATAAATCAACCAAGGACCATCTCATACCAGCATGGTGCATAAAATAAAAAAATGAAAACTAAAGCAAAAGACGCTCTAAGCTTTGCACATATCGCATGAACGAAACGAATCCGAAAACATACCGATACTTGTTGAAGAAAGAGGGGATGCCTTCCGGGGCATCCCCAAGCTTAGACGCTTGAGTCTCCTTGAATATTTACTTGGGGTGCCTCGGGAATCCCCAAGCTTGAGCTCTTGCCTCTCTTCCTTCTTCTCACATCGAGACCTTCTCGATCATCGAACACTTCATCCACACAAAACTCCAACAGAAAACTCGGTAAGATCCGTTAGTATAATAAAGAAAATCCCTACTCTAAGTACTGTTGCAAACCAAATCATATTTTGTTTTTGCATTGTGTCTACTGTAATATAACTTTTTCATGTCTTAATCCACTGATATAAATTGATAGTTTCATCAAAACAAGCAAACTATGCATCAAAAACAGAATTTGTCTAAAACATAACAGTCTATAGCAATCTGAACATTGACCATACTTATGATACTTGAAATTTTTTGCCAAAATTAGGAAAAACAAAACAATTTGTAACTAAAGACAGTGCAAAAAGAATCAGAACCATTTGACATTCCAGTAAAAAATTAAAATTCGCGTACTACAACCAAAGTTTCTGTCCTGCACCGCACAAACCAACAAGCATTGTAAACATCCTAAGGCAAACCTTGGCACATTATTTTTATAATACAATGGATTTGTACAAGGGGATAATTATTTTTATTGAAAAGTTTCTGTAATTAAGATTCACAAAGTTCCCATGGGCATGAACAAAGTTCAAGGACGTCCCCCACTTTCACCATGCTCGTCTCTCTCACTTTCACTTTTCTTTTTGAAAAGTTTTGGCTTCCCCTCTTTATTTTTGTTATTTTTAAACTATATGAAAGCACTCAACAGAAATAAATGACTCTCTAAAACTTCCGGATTGTCTCCCCGGCAGCGCTTTCTTTAAAGCCATTAAGCTAGGCATATAGTGCTCAAGTAATGGATCCACCCGGATCCCAAGGTATATCAAAGCCAATTTTAATTAGCAATGGTTTGTAATTTACTCCCTCCGTCCCATAATATAAGATCGTTCTGCAAGATGTTTTAGCTTGCAAAAATATCTTATATTATGGGATGGAGGGAGTAGTAGTGAGCACAAAGTAACATATATCAAGCAATGACGAAGTCTAACTCTCTTCCTATGCATCGGCATGTCATAAAAGAACAGTTCATGCACACCTAGTAAAGGCCAATGCATAGTATAAACAATTTCTTGCGATTTTATCATGTGGGAAACATAGAGAGGTGGAGATATAGTTCCTTTCTCATAATAATTGCAAGTAGGAGCAGCAAGCACATGCATATTGTATCTATCAAAATCATCATGTGTAGAATTAAGACGCAACCCATCAATATAATCCTTAATAAGTGCAAACTTCTCCGATATAGTATAATCGGGAGAATTCAAAAAGATAATAGGACTATCATGCGTGGGTGCAATAGCAACAATTTCATTCATAACATAAGGAACTATAGCAAGTTCATCTCCATAAGCATAATTCATATTGGCATCTTGGCCACAAGCATAGCAAGCATCATCAAAAAGGGATATTTCAAAAGAATCATAACAGTCATCATAGCAATCATCCTTTAGTAAGCACGAAGGGGAATTAAACATTGTATGAGTTGAAGAGTTACTCTCATTAGAAGGTGGGCACGGGTAGCTAATCCGCTCTTCCTCCTTTTGTTCTTCGCTCTCCTCATCATCTTTTTCATCCAATGAGCTCACAGTTTTATCAATTTCTTCTTCCATAGTTTCCTGCAAAATATTAGTCTCTTCTTGGACAACGGAGACTTTCTTAATAAGTGCATTAATATAGGAATTATATTCATAATTATCATAGCAATATTTTAGGATAGCTAAATTTTCAGGCCTATAAACATCATCATCGAAAGCTTCATACTTTTCAAACATAGATTCAATTTCATAAGCACCCTTAAAAGCAACAAATTCTTCTATTTGTTCCACATCATAGAAATCATATATACCTCTAGCATAAGACGCCAAGGTTTCATTATCATTAAATTTGCATGAAAAGGGAAGGTGTGGAGCATTCATCCCAGAGCTATCATAATTCAATCATTATGACTCCCTGGCAACGGCGCCAGAAAAAGGTCTTGATAACCCACAAGTATAGGGGATCGCAACAGTTTTCGATAAGTAAGAGTGTCGAACCCAACGAGGAGCTAAAGGTAGAACAAATATTCCCTCAAGTTCTATCCGACCACCGATACACTCCTACGCACGCTTGACGTTCGCTTTACCTAGAACAAGTATGAAACTAGAAGTACTATGTAGGTGTTTTTGGATAGGTTTGCAAGAAAGTAAAGAGCGAGTAAATAAAAGCTAGGGGCTGTTTAGATGAAGACACAACTAAATTAGTTTTAAAAGAGTGGCTTTTGTTACGAGAAAGTTATTTGTCCATAGGCAATCGATAACTAGACCGGTAATCATTATTGCAATTTTATTTCAGGGAGAGGCATAAGCTAACATACTTTCTCTACTTGCATCATATGCACTTATGATTGGAACTCTAGCAAGCATCCGCAACTACTAAAGATCATTAAGGTAAAACCAACCATAGCATTAAAGTATCAAGTCCCCTTTATCCCATATGCAAACAACCTGCTTACTCGGGTCTGTGCTTCTGTCACTCACGCCACCCACCATAAGCAAATCATGGACATATTGCAAACCCTATAGCAGGTATACCTCACACTTGCGCGACACGGAGAGCTCCATAGGACATCACCAATAATAAAACATGCAACTCAAACCAATCTTGATCATCAAATAGCCCATAGGACAAAACGGATCTACTCAAACATCATAGGATAGCCATACATCATTGGGAAATAATATATAGCGTTGAGCACCATGTTTAAGTAGATATTACAGCGGGTAAGAGAGAGGTTACACTGCTGCATAGATGGGGGAAGAGTTGGTGATGATGGCGGTGAAGTTGTTGGTGAAGATTGCGGTGATGATGATGGCCACGGCAGCATTCCGGCGCAACCGGAAGAGAAGGGGAGAGGGGGCCCCTTCGTATTCTTCTTCCTTGACCTCCTCCCTAGATGGGAGAAGGGTTTCCCCTCTGGTCCTTGGCCTCCATGGCGTGGGAGGGGCGAGAGCCCCTCCGAGATTGGATCTATCTCTCTGTTTCTGCGTTCTGTTCTGCTGCCTTTTCACCGTTTCTTTTATATTCGGAGATCCGTAACTCCGATTGGACTGAAACCTTCGCCGTGATTTTTTTTCCAAAAATTAGCTTTCTTGCGGCCGAAGAAGGGCATCAACCGCCTTACGGGTGGCCCACGAGGGTGGGGGCGTGCCCTCCTGGTACGGGCGGTGGCCCCTGCCTTGTGGCCACCTTGGACACCATTTCGCGTTGATCTTTCTCCCAGATTTCCAAATATTCCAAAAATAAGCTTTGTCCGTTTTTATCCCGTTTGGACTCCGTTTGATATGGATATTCTGCGAAACCAAAAACATGCAACAGACAGGAACTGGCACCGGGCGCTGGATCAATATGTTAGTCCCAAAAATAGTATAAAAAGTTTCCAAAAAGTATATGGAAGTTGTAGAATATTGGCATGGAACAATAAAAAATTATAGATACGACGGAGACGTATCAGCCACCCGACAAGGCCCCCGCCAAGCGCACCGGCAGGGCCGCTGCCAGGCCCGCACCAGATAAGTCTTCGCCGCCATTCGCATGCAGCTGCCAACCCAACCAGCTGGGTAGGCACCTGCATGGCGGCGTGCAATCCTTCATGGAGGCTCCACCACCACACCGCCTCAGCTGCCTGCCTGCCTACATGGCACCGCATGCATCGCTGGATAGGGCACGTGTCGAAGCGGGGAGGAGCGGCGACGGACGGGACGGGCCTCGCCCCCGTCCCCAATAAAGCGAAAGGACACCTAAGCCTCGCATTAAATGTGTCTTGTCCTATAATACTAGCAATAGACTCGCGACACTGTAGCACTTTCCACCTCCGGTGTGCCACTGTGGCAGCCCCTTTCGCCTATAAAAGGTGGCCCATGGCACACAGAGAAAGGATTCGGCTCTTTGGAACCTCGCAGCACCTAGAGCTAGTTCGAGAGCTCAAGAACACTAAATACATCCACCAAAGCAGGACTAGGGTTTTACGCATCCTCGCGGCGCGAACCTGGGTAAAATCCCCTTGTGTTGTCTGCTGGTCCCCCTCTTCTCACGATCCCCGCGCCCCGCAACCGTAGAAGGGATTCCAGTGATCCCATAGGTGTCGTTTCCCACCGACATTTTTGGTTTAGGACATATGTGGAAATGAGAAAGTAGTGGAGGGTTTTGGAGCATATCACTAAGCATTTTGAGCAAGATCCTAATTACGCAACACCTCATCCCTTCTTAATAGTATTGGCTTTTCCGATAGACTCAACGTGATCTTGGATCACTAAAATTAAGAAATGTAGAGTCTTGTGCTTTGAGCTTGAGCCAATCCTCTGTCCTTAGCATTTTGAAGGGTCCACTTTCTAATCCATGCCATGCCAAAACATTGAGCTTTCCTGAAATATTTATCTTGGAATAGCATTAGATCAATGAGCTATATGTTGTTAGGAATTACCAAAACCACCCAGGGATAGTTGCACTTTCATTCCCCCCTTTCCTAGTCCAACTAGGAGAAGAAGGAAGGAGAGGGAGAGGGAGAGGGAAAGAGGGGCCGCGCCCCCTCCCCTTGTCCTATTCGGACTCCCCTTGGGCGGGGCGCCACCTCTTGGATGCGGCCCTCTCTTTCCCCTAAGGCCCACTAAGGCCCATAACTTCCCGGGGTCCGTAACCCTCCGGCACTCCGGTTTTATCTGAAACTATCTGGAACACTTCCGGTGTCCGAATAACATGGTCCAACATATCAATCTTTATGTATCGGCAATTTCAAGACTCCTCGTCATGTCCGTTATCTCATCCGGGCTCCGAACAACCTTCGGTACATCAAATCATATAAAGTCATAATACCAATCGTCATCGAACGTTAAGCATGCGGACCCTACAGGTTCGAGAACTATGTAGACATGACCGAGACATATCTCCGGTCAATAACCAATAGCGGAACCTGGATGCTCATATTGGCTCCTACATATTCTACGAAGATCTTTATCGGTCAAACCGCATAACAACATACGTTGTTCCCTTTGTCATCGGTATGTTACTTGCCCGAGATTCGATCATCGGTATCCTCATACCTAGTTCAATCTCGTTACCGGCAAGTCTCTTTAATCGTTCCGTAATGCATCATCCCGCAACTAACTCATTAGTCACATTGCTTGCCAGGCTTATAGTGACGTGCACTACCGAGAGGGCCTAGAGATACCTCTCTGACATTCGGAGTGACATATCCTAATCTCGATCTATGCCAACTCAACAGACACCATCGGAGACACCTGTAGAGCATCTTTATAATCACCCAGTTACGTTGTGACGTTTGATAGCACACTAAGTGTTCCTCCGGTATCCGGGAGTTGCATAATCTCATAGTCATAGGAACATGTATAAGTCATGAAGAAAGCAATAGCGATAAACTAAACGATCATAGTGCTAAGCTAACGGATGGGTCATGTCCATCACATCATTCTCTAATGATGTGATCCCGTTCATAAAATGACAACTCATGTCTATGGCTAGGAAACTTAACCATCTTTGATTAACGAGCTAGTCAAGTAGAGGCACACTAGGGACACTCTGTTTGTCTATGTATTCACACATGTACTAAGTTTTCGGTTAATACAATTCTAGCATGAATAATAAACATTTATAACAACTTTATTATTGCCTCTAGGGCATATTTCCTTCAGCTTTTTGTTCCAAGTGTTAAGCAGGAATTCATAGGGCTGTCATATGATTTTGTTTAATCTTTGCTAATGTGAATTGTGAAATGTTGGTTAAACTTAATCTGATTATCACCAAACTCTCTACCTTAGTTCTGTTTTAGTAGTGACGGAAACTTCTTACAGCATATAGGCTGCAGTATGTGGAGTCCTAAGTCCAAAAAAGAGGTATGGACACGTTTATTATTATAGTTATTACTCCTCAATACACTTTAGGAGCCATTTAACCTTTCTAACAGATCATACAACAACATCATAAATCGTATTTTATCATTAACCAAGCAGTTACATCAAAAAAGAGAATTTCCCTTGAAAGCTTGCCATTTTTCTTTGATGCCAAATGTTTTTATCTCTCCAGTAGAATCAATGACTTCTGTGCTTTTTAGCTTGACAAACGATATCAGTAGTTCAGTACCGATATAGATTGCTCCTTGCTCATGCTAATGTTAGTTATTATGTGCTTCTAGCCAATTGCGTCTGCCATCCCATCACGAGACACAAACTTTGCCATGCCAAATATTACTCTTAGGATTGCAACTTTGCAAGTGTATGGAGATGTATAGCATAAATCATTTATTTTCTTTAGTCCTTTGCATTCATGTTTCTGAGAGCTATGATATTGGTTAATTTTTAGGTTATCAGTCTTAGTCTGGACCTCTTTTAAAAAAAAAACTTAATGTCTTTGAACCTATAAGCTTCGCTGTCATCTAAAATATGTATATCTAATGTTTCTTACTGCAGCTTTAAGCTTCGCTGTCATCTAACTCTTTCTAGTTAATTTTTGTTATCTGTCTTTGAACCTATAAAAATGGGTGATTTGTACAATTTTTGTTATTTTTTCTGTACAAGTTTGTTTGTGTCAAGTACATTCTAATTGATGTTCCGAGGGGTGCTCATATACTTCCTCGGCAACATGGGAAACTTTCACATTTGGTCTAGTTGTCTCTATGGGTTAGCGACTTAGCATACATGTTGTAATCAACTTTCACATTTGCTTCTCTGAAAAGTAAGGTCTGTTTTCATTCATAGGTAGAAGATATCAACAGAGTGGGAAGGTTTGTGCAAGATCTTACCTCGAGGTTATCACAGATGCGCACAATATGACACTTAATTGGCCAAAAATAGGGAGCTACAAGATGGACTTTTAAAGGTTGGTTCCATTTTCTCTATATGCTTTGTACACTGTTATATTCTCCCATGATTGAAGTCTGCAATGCTTATGGGACAATCTTTGTTTGTAGGTTAAGACCTCACTGTCTGCTTCAACGAAGAGATTTGAGGAGTTGCAAAAGGTAATTTTGGGTCAAATTTCCATTGTTGCAAGATAATGAGATGTTGAAGCGGCAGACTGAATCCATGACACCGAAGTGCAATTGCGGTATATTATCTCTATTTTTCCTTTTCATTTTTCTTATTATTGGAGTGAGAACAGGTAGAATGATGAACTGTATGATAGTACATACAACAATTGTAGTAAAAAGAAACTTACTTTTGCAATTGTTAATGACATACATACTTGCATGTTCTTTGAAGTGGTAAATCGTGAGTACCAATGCATAATGATGGGGTTTGGCTCATTTATCCGGAGCCCATGTCAATTATGTATGCTCTTACTGGATGTGTTCAAATGCTGGTTTATTATAAATCTTGTATTTGTAATGATGTGTACTGTTTTTTTTTAATTCCTAATAAGTTAGTAGTAGCGTGGGGTGGAAACTGGGCGCTACTAGTATATAGGATACTAGTAGCATTGGTTGTTTACCCACGCTACTACTATTTCATTAGTAGTAGCACGCGTACGTAATAGCAGTAGCGCGGGTGAAACACGCTACTACTAACAAAGTTACCAGTAGCGCCGGGACAAACAAGCGCTACTGCTAAAAAATAGCTGTAGCGTCGTAGCAGTAGCGCGTCTGCCAGCGCTACTAGTAGTAAAGAAACAGCGCTACTGGTAAGCATTTTTCTAGTAGTGGCTACAATAGTAGTGTTGCCTAGTTGGACCAAAAGTGTGAAGGTATGTTTGGAACTGTCCTCAGGAACTCCGGTAGCATCATGCATAGATATTTTCAACTGCTGGGTGTCAGGAGGCTCATCTTCAGGACCAGATGTTTCATCCTCTGCATCTACTATGTAAATGACCTTCGGGTTGTCCTCATGTTGCTCTTACAGTGCTTGAATTTGTGCGTTTTGAGACATTTTGCACACTTGTTTATGTTCTGGGAACCAAGGTTCTTTGCACTTATAGCAAATCCCTTTTTCTCTGGCTTGCTGAATTACAGCGGCAACATGTGTTGTATAAGTAGGTGCTTTAGTAGCTTTAGTGTTCCCTTGCTTCTTGTAGTAGGAAGGAACTGTTCTTGAGCTTGGAGCAGGGAGACAAGACTTCTATATTCGTCTTGTAAACCACATGGCCTTGGGTATATTAGCTGGTTGTAGACACTCCAAGTGGCTTTGTATGTATGGGTTTAATCCAGATAGGAAGTTGTTCATATCATAGTCATAAGGGGTAGCTGGATAGTCTCTTCTCATTAAATTCATCTACTGCTCAAAAGATGATATATACTATGCTAGAGTCCCTATTTGTGTCAAGCTGTGAAAAGTTCTCACATTTTCGGTAAGAACAAAATCTGTGCCAGGGCATGTTATATGCCAGAAATCCAGTACCTCTCCACCATTGGCTGGCCTCTCCTTTTAGATATGAGATAACAGTTTCAATCCTTTGTTCAAGGGGAGTTCTGGCTGCCTCAAAAAATTGCTCTATGTTTTGTATCCATGAATCTGCATCAGTTCCTTCAAATTCAGAAATGTTCAGTTTGGTAGGTTTCACACTTAAGATGTTCCTCCTCACATCTTGAGCTGGTGATCTGGTTCGAGGCATAGCTTGTTTGTGGTGTTCCTTAGGTAAATCTTCCACAGGGACAATTGCTCCAGGATTTGGGACCACATTGTTTTGTGGAATTGCAAACTCTGTTCTGTTTGCCATGTGATTTGGATGTCTATAGGGGCCCTTGGGCGTGGCATCCAAATTCAACTCCTTTCCAGAATTTTTGTCAATTAAGACTACAGACCCAGTTGTTGGGGGGCATTGTTTTTCTACAGATTGTTGGTTTGTGTGCAACTGCTTTGATCGACTAGGAGCAACTTTAGTACTTCCCTGTCATGAAGCCAGTTCTTGTAGTTCCTCCTCTTCTGATGTCCGCTCTTCTACAATTAGCTTCTATATACTTGCTTGAAGCTTCTTGAAATTCCGACCGATGCTTGCAAAGTTCTTATTGACTGTCTTCGTGAAATCATAAAATTCCTTCTTGTCCTCTTCACGCTCTTGTTGTAAAGTTTTGATGTCGAGCTGCAGGGATTCGAGCTCCAACGGCCCCATGTCCACTGTGTCACCAGGCTATGCCATCCAGTCCCGATTTGGACACCCTCTTCGTGGAGCAGTTGGGTGGTAGAGGGACGGATTTTACGCCGAACTGGCAACCAGACCTCTCAACCAACTCTATCGTCGCCTCGCCAACTCCAATGCCGGAACAAGAAGCACTAGAAGGGTGGGTGGGATTTAACACTGAAGCATAGTACTTCAGAAACCACTACCTCAGCCGATCTTGCTTCTGAACGGTATATCACTGCCAATATCCTCCCTACCTTCGTCGCCGCGATAGATCAAAGCCCAGATCCAATCTGGACGTTGGACCCTATGCCTCCAAGGACTAAAAACATGGTCCTGATACCAATTGACAGGTCCTACTCGTGGCTGTCAGTGTTCACCACAGAAATTTAGAGAAGAACTCGATCATCTTGCAAATTTGATTGGGGATTTAGATTTAGATTGGAGGAACCTAGAACTAGGGTTTGGCCAGCCGAAACATGAAGGCTTAGAGCACAACCCGATTACAAGATAGATGGCTCCCTCGCTGGAGAGCGCTTACTAAATAGTCAAAAGTAAAATGCGACAGAAGGGAAAAAGAAAGGCAGCGATGATACGTCTCCAACGTATCTATAATTTTTGATTATTCCATGATATATTATATTCTGTTTTGGACATTATTGGGCTTTATTATACACTTTTATATTATTTTTGGGACTAACCTATTAACCGGAGGCCCAGCCCAGAATTGTTGTTTTTTTCCTATTTCAGAGTTTCGCAGAAAAAGAATATCAAACGGAGTCCAAACGGAATGAAACCTTCGGGAACGTGATTTTTGGAACGAACATGATCTAGAGGACTTGGACCCTACATCAAGAAAGCTACCAGGAAGGCACGAGGTAGGGGGCACCTACCCCCCTGGGCGCGCCCTCCACCCTCGTGGGCCCCATGTTGCTCCACCGACGTACTTCTTCCTCCTATATATACCTACGTACCCCAAACTACCAGATACGGAGCCAAAAACCTAATTCCACCGCCACAACCTTCTGTACCCGTGAGATCCCATCTTGGGGCCTTTTCTGGAGCTCCGCCGGAGGGGGCATCGATCACGGAGGGATTCTACATCAACACCATAGCATCTCCGATGATGTGTGAGTAGTTTACGTCAGACCTTCGGGTCCATAGTTATTAGCTAGATGGCTTCTTCTCTCTTTTTGGATCTCAATACAATGTTCTCCCCCTCTCTTGTGGAGATCTATTCGATGTAATCTTCTTTTGTGGTGTGTTTGTTGAGATCGATGAATTGTGGGTTTATGATCAAGTTTATCTATGAACAATATTTGAATCTTCTCTGAATTCTTTTATGTATGATTGGTTATCTTTGCAAGTCTCTTCGAATTATCAGTTTGGTTTGGCCTACTAGATTGATCTTTCTTGCAATGGGAGAAGTGCATAGCTTTGGGTTCAATCTTATGTGTCCTTCCCGGTGTGATGAGGGGCAGCAAGGCACGTATTATATTGTTGCCATCGAGGATAACAAGATGGAGTTTATATCATATTGCATGAGTTTATCCCTCTGCATCATGTCATCTTACTTAAAGCGTTACTCTATTCTTTTGAACTTAATACTCTAGATGCATGTTGGATAGCGGTCGATGTGTGGAGTAATAGTAGTAGATGTAGGCAGGAGTCGGTCTACTTGTCTCGGACGTGATGCCTATATACATGATCATACGTAGATATTCTCATAACTATGCTCAATTATGTCAATTGCTCAATAGTAATTTGTTCACCCACCGTAATACTTATGCTCTCGAGAGAAGCCACTAGAGAAACCTATGGCCCCCGGGTCTATATTCCATCATATTTAATCTCCCGACAACAAGTTATTTCTGGTGCCGTTTTTATTTTGCTTTCTTTACTTTGCATCTTTATTATAAAAATACCAAAAATATTATCTTATCATATCTATCAGATCTCACTCTCGTAAGTGACCTTGAAGGGATTGACAACCCCTTTATTGCGTTGGTCGCGAGGATTTATTTGTTTGTCTAGGTGCGAGGGACTCGTGCTTGGCCTCCCACTGGATTGATACCTTGGTTCTCAAAAACTGAGGGAAATACTTATGCTACTTTACTGCATCACCCTTTCCTCTTCAAGGGAAAACCAACGCAGTGCTCAAGAGGTAGAAAGAAGGATTTCTGGCGCCGTTGCCGGGGAGTATACGCAAAAGTCAACATACCAAGTACCCATCACAAACCCTTATCTCCCGCATTACATTATTTTCCATTTGCCTCTCGTTTTCCTCTCCCCCACTTCACCCTTGCCGTTTTATTCGCCCTCTCTTTTCCGTTCACCTCTTTTTCGCTTGTTTCTTGTTTGCTCGTGTGTTGGATTGCTTGCTTGTCACGATGACTCAAGATAATACCAAATTGTGTGACTTTACCAATACCAACAATAATGATTTCCTTAGCACTCCGATTACTCCTCTTACCGATACTGAATCTTGTGAAATTAATGCTGCTTTGTTGAATCTTGTCATGAAAGATCAATTCGTCGGCCTTCCTAGTGAAGATGCCGCTACCCATCTAAATAGCTTTGTTGATTTATGTGGATATGCAAAAAAAGAAAGATGTGGACAATGATATTGTTGAATTGAAGCTATTTCCTTTTTCTCTTAGAGATCGTGCTAAAGCTTGGTTTTCGTCTTTGCATAAAAATAGTATTGATTCTTGGAATAAGTGCAAAGATGCTTTTATCTCTAAGTATTTTCCTCTCGCTAAGATCATCTCTCTTAGATACGATATTATGAATTTTAAGCAACTTGATCATGAACATGTTGCACAAGCTTGGGAGAGGATGAAATTAATGATACGTAATTGCCCTACACATGGTTTGAATTTGTGGATGATTATACAAAAAATTTATGCGGATTGAATTTTGCTTCTAGAAATCTTTTAGATTCAAGCATGGAGGCACTTTTATGGAAGTCACTTTAGGAGAAGCTACTAAACTCCTAGATAATATTATGGTTAATTATTCTCAATGGCACACTGAAAGATCCACTAATAAAAAAGTGTATGTGATAGAAGAAATTAATGTTTTGAGTGGAAAGATGGATGAACTTATGAAATTCTTTGCTAATAAAAGTGTTTCTTCTGATCCTAGTGATATGCCTTTGTCTACTTTGATTGAGAATAATAATGAATCTATGGATGTGAATTTTGTTGGTAGGAATAATTTTGGTAACAACGCGTATAGAGGAAACTTTAATCCTAGGCCATATCCTAGTAATTCCTCTAATAATTATGGTAATTCCTATAACAATTCTTATGGAAATTTTAATAAGATACCTTCTTTGAAACGTTGAAGAAAAATTGCTTAAAGTTGATGAATTGGCCAGGAACGTTGATAGAATTTCTCTTGATGTTGATTCTTTGAAACTTAGATCTATTCCACCTAAGCATGATATCAATGAGTCTCTCAAGGCCATGAGAATTTCCATTGATGAGTGCAAAGAAAGAACCGCTAGGATGCGTGCTAAGAAAGATTGTTTTGTGAAAGCGTGTTCTTCTAGTTTCTATGAAAATAAAGATGAAGATCTAAAAGTTATTGATGTGTACCCTATTAAATCTTTGTTTTGCAATATGAATCTTGATAATGATGGGACTGAATATGATCCACCTTTACCTAGAAAGCGTTCCAAAAACTCGGAGTTTTTAGATCTTGATGCAAAAATTGGTAAAAGTGGGATTGAAGAGATCAAAACTCTAGATATTAATGAACTCACTATTTTGGATTTCAAGGAATTTAATTATGATAATTGCTCTTTGATAGATTGTATTTCCTTGTTGCAATCCGTGCTAAATTCTCCACATGCTTCTAGTCAACATAAAGCTTTTACTAAACATATCGTTGATGCTTTGACGCAATCTTATGAAGAAAAACTTGAGTTGGAAGTTTCTATCCCTAGAAAACTTTATGATGAGTGGGAACCTACTATTAAAATTAAAATTAAAGATCATGAATGCTATGCTTTGTGTGATTTGGGTGCTAGTGTTTCCACGATTCCAAAAACTTTCTGTGATTTGCTAGGTTTCTGTGATTTTGATGATTGCTCTCTAAACTTGCACCTTGCGGATTCCACCATTAAGAAACCTATGGGAAGAATTAATGATGTTCTTATTATTGAAAATAGGAATTATGTGCCCGTAGATTTTATTGTTCTTGATATAGATTGCAATCCTTCATGTCCTATTATTCTTCGCAGACCTTTCCTTAGAACGATTGGTGCAATTATTGATATGAAGGAAGGAAATATTAGATTCCAATTTCCGTTAAGGAAAGGCATGGAACACTTCCCTAGAAAGAAAATAAAATTACCTTCTGAATCTATTATGAGAGCCACTTATGGATTGCCTACCAAAGATGGCAATACCTAGATCTATCCTTGCTATTGTGCCTAGCTAGGGGCGTTAAACGATAGCGCTTGTTGGGAGGCAACCCAATTTTATTTTTAGTTTTTTGCTTTTTGATTCTTTTTAGGAATAAATATTTGATCTAGCCTCTGGTTAGATGTGTTTTTATGTTTTAATTAGTGTTTGTGCCAAGTTTAACCTATAGTATCTTCTTGGATGATAGTTATTTGATCTTGCTGAAAATTGCAGAAACTTTCTGATCACGAAAATAATTGTTAAAAATCACCAGAACGTGATAAAATATTGATACCAATTTCAGCTCATCAATAAAAAAATTTCTAGGTCGTCCTATTTTGGCTGAATTTTTGGAGTTCCAGAAGTTTGCGTTAGTTACAGATTACTACAGACTGTTATGTTTTTGACAGATTCTGTTTTTCGTGTGTTGTTTGCTTATTTTGATGAATCTATGGCTAGTAAAATAGTTTATAAACCATAGAAAAGTTGGAATACAATAGGTTTAACACCAATATAAATAAATAATGAGTTCATTACAGTACCTTGAAGTGGTGTTTTGTTTTCTTTCGCTAACGGAGCTCACGAGATTTTCTGCTAAGTTTTGTGTTGTGAAGTTTTCAAGTTTTGGGTAAAAGATTTGATGGATTAAGGAACAAGGAGTGGCAAGAGCCTAAACTTGGGGATGCCCATGGAACTCCAAGATAATCTAAGGACACCTAAAAGCCAAAGCTTGGGGATGCCCCGGAAGGCATCCCCTTTTTCGTCTACTTCCATCGGTAAGTTTACTTGGAGCTATATTTTTATTCACCGCATGATATGTGTTTTGCTTGGAGCGTCTTGTATTATTTGAGTATTTGTTTTTTATTTTGCCACAATCATCCTTGCTGTACACACCTTTTGAGAGAGACACACATGATTCGGAAATTGTTAGAATACTCTATGTGCTTCACTTATATCTTTTGAGTTATATAGTTTTTGCTCTAGTGCTTCACTTATATCTTTTAGAGCACGGTGGTGGATTTTTTTAATAGAAACTATTGTTCTCTCATGCTTCACTTAGATTATTTTGAGAGTCCTACAAAACAACATGGTAATTTGCTTTAATTATGATAGGCATTCAAGATTAGTACAAAATTTCTTATGAGTGTGTTGAATACTATGAGAAGTTAGATGCTTGATAATTGTTTTGAGATATGGATATGATGATATTAGAGTCATGCTAGTTGAGTAGTTGCGAATTTTAGAAATACTTGTGTTAAAGTTTGTGATTCTCGTAGCATGCACGTATGGTGAACCGTTATGTGATGAAGTCGGAGCATGATTTATTTATTGATTGTCTTCCTTATGAGTGGCGGTCGGGGACGAGCGATGGTCTTTTTCTACCAATCTATCCCCCTAGGAGCATGCGCGTAATACTTTGCTTTGATAACTTGTAGATTTTTGCAATAGGTATATGAGTTCTTTATGACTAATGTTGAGTCCATGGATTATACGCACTTTTCTTCCTTCCACCATTGCTAGCCTCTCTAATACCGCGCACTTTTCTCTGGTATCATACACCCACCATATACCTTCCTCAAAACAGCCACCATACCTACCTATCATGGCATTTCCATAGCCATTCCGAGATATATTGCCATGCAACTTACCACCGTTTCGTTTACTATGACACACTCCATTATTGTCATATTGCTTCGCATGATCATGTAGTTGACATCGTATTTGTAGCAAAGCCACCGTTCATAATTCTTTCATACGTGTCACTCTTGATTCATTGCATATCCCGGTACACCGCCGGAGGCATTCACACATAGTCATATTTTTCTCTAAGTATTGAGTTGTAATTGTTGAGTTGTAAGTAAATAAAAGTGTGATGATCATCATTTTTTAGATCATTGTCCCAAGTGAGGAAAGGATGATGGAGACTATGATTCCCCCACAAGTCGGGTTGAGACTCCGGGCTAAAAAAAAGAGGCCATAAAGAAAAAGAGAAAAGGCCCAAAAAATGAGAGAAAAAGAGAGAAGGGACAATGTTACTATCCTTTTACCACACTTGTGCCTCAAAGTAGCAGCATGATCTTCATGATAGAGAGTCTCCTATGATATCACTTTCATATACTAGTGGGAAATTTTCATTATAGAACTTGGCTTGTATATTCCAATGATGGGCTTCCTCAAAATGCCCTAGGTCTTCATGAGTAAGTGAGTTGGATGCACACCCACTTAGTTCCTTTTGTTGAGCTTTCATATACTTATAGCTCTAGTGCATCCGTAGCATGGAAATCCCTACTCACTCACATTGATATCTATTAATGGGCATCTCCATAGCCCATTGATACGCCTAGTTGATGTGAGACTATCTTCTCCCTTTTTGTCTTCTCCACAACCACCATTATATTCCACATATAGTGCTATGTCCATGGCTCACGCTCATGTATTGCGTGAAGATTGAAAAAGTTTGAGAACATCAAAAGTATGAAATAATTGCTTGGCTTGTCATCGGGGTTGTGCATGATTTAAATACTTTTTGTGGTGAAGATAGAGTATAGCCAGACTATATGATTTTGTAGGGATAACTTTCTTTGGCCATGTTATTTTGAGAAGACAAATTGCTTAGTTAGTATGCTTGAAGTATTATTATTTTTATGTCAATATTAAACTTTTGTCTTGAATCTTTCGGATCTGAATATTCATACCACAATTAAGAGAATTACATTGAAATTATGCCAAGTAGCATTCCACATCAAAAATTCTGTTTTTATCATTTACCTACTCGAGGACGAGCAGGAATTAAGCTTGGGGATGCTTGATACCTCTCCAACGTATCTATAATTTTTTATTGTTCCATGCTATATTATATTCTGTTTTGGACATCATTGGGCTTTATTATACACTTTTATATTATTTTTGGGACTAACCTATTAACCGGAGGCCCAGCCCAGAATTGCTGTTTTTTGCCTATTTCAGAGTTTCGCAGAAAAAGAATATCAAACGGAGTCCAAACGGAATGAAACCTTCGGGAACGTGATTTTTGGAACGAACGTGATCCAGAGGACTTGGACCCTACGTCAAGAAAGCTACCAGGAAGGCACGAGGTAGGGGGGCGCACCTACCCCCCTGGGCGCGCCCTCCACCCTCGTGGGCCCCATGTTGCTCCACCGACATACTTCTTCCTCCTATATATACCTACGTACCCCCAAACTACCAGATACGAAGCCAAAAACCTAATTCCACCGCCGCAACCTTCTGTACCCGTGAGATCCCATCTTGGGGTCTTTTTGAAGTTCACGGAGGGGGCATCGATCACGGAGGGCTTCTACATCAACACCATAGCCTCTCCGATGATGTGTGAGTAGTTTATGTCAGACCTTCGGGTCTATAGTTATTAGCTAGATGGCTTCTTCTCTCTTTTTGGATCTCAATACAATGTTCTTCCCCTCTCTTGTGGAGATCTATTCGATGTAATCTTCTTTTATGTGTGTTTGTTGAGACCGATGAATTGTGGGTTTATGATCAAGTTTATCTATGAACAATATTTGAATCTTCTCTGAATTCTTTTATGTATGATTGGTTATCTTTGCAAGTCTCTTTGAATTATCAGTTTGGTTTGGCCTACTAGATTGATCTTTCTTGCAATGGGAGAAATGCTTAGCTTTGGGTTCAAGCTTATGTGTCCTTTCCAGTGTGATGAGGGGCAGCAAGGCACGATTGTATTGTTGCCATCGAGGATAACAAGATGGAGTTTATATCATATTGCATGAGTTTATCCCTCTACATCATGTCATCTTACTTAAAGCGTTACTCTGTTCTTTTGAACTTAATACTCTAGATGCATGCTGGATAGCGGTCAATGTGTGGAGTAATAGTAGTAGATGTAGGCAGGAGTCGGTCTACTTGTCTCGGACATGATGCTTATATACATGATCATACGTAGATATTCTCATAACTATGCTCAATTCTGTCAATTGCTCAACAGTAATTTGTTCACCCACCGTAATACTTATGCTGTCGAGAGAAGCCACTAGTGAAACCTATGGCCCCCGGGTCTATTTTCCATCATATTTAATATCCCGACAACAAGTTATTTCTGGCGCCGTTTTTATTTTGCTTTCTTTACTTTGCATCTTTATCATAAAAATACCAAAAATATTATCTTATCATATCTATCAGATCTCACTCTCGTAAGTGACCGTGAAGGGATTGACAACCCCTTTATTGTGTTGGTTGTGAGAATTTATTTGTTTGCGTAGGTGCAAGGGACTCGTGCGTGGCCTCCTACTGGATTTATACCTTGGTTTTCAAAAACTGAGGAAAATACTTACGCTACTTTACTGCATCACCCTTTCCTCTTCAAGGGAAAACCAACACAATGCTCAAGAGGTAGCAAGCGACAGGTACAACGAGCTACAATGCTCGCGAAAAATTTGAACTACAACATAGCATTCACTAGGACCACCCATCATAAGATCAACGGTTGAGAGAGGGCTCCAGTGCGCACGATTGACGATCCATAGATCAATAGACTCGAAAACAGAAAACAACACTGTTGTGAGCTCCATATAGGCTGTGTTGCAAAAGACGGCGACCTTGGTGTCGTGGTTGCGTTGGAGCTCTTCGCGTAGCGTAGGGTTGAACGATCGTGCACCACAAACAAAAACCTCCAGGCAACGAACCCGGGCATAGGGTTGAACGATCGATCGCGCACTACCTGAAGCAGGGAGCTCCAGAAAAACCAACCAGGGCTTTCTCCGTGCTAATGCACACCACCGCGACGACGATACCCAGATGCTTTCCGGCAACATGTCGTGCGCCGCCAATATCCCAGAGATCAGCGACTGAGCGGTAGGTACTTTCCAACGTCGTGCGAGTGGATCCTCATGCTAGCTAAGCTCAAGCATCACAATCAAACTTTTTATTTAACCATATTTTAATAATTCACATTCAAAAACTGAATTTTTGGGATGTGACAAGGATTGTTTTAGATACAACACTAAGATATAGTGCACTAGGACTCGAAAATTGCTTTTGAAGCTTGGCCTCTATGGAGGCCGGTTTTTGAAAAATTCAAAATTCAACAAAATTCATATTTTTACATTTCAAAAAATTCTGAAAAAATACAGACATACATGAAGGCATAACACACATGTGTGTAAATTTTTAGGACGAAATATGTTGAAATGAGGGATGTGCCATAAAGACAAATATGTGACTTTTCAACACATGATACTATTCATCCCAAAAGTCCATGAATTTGTTCTTTTTGCAAAGATCGCGTCTCAAGGTATTTCATTCTGAAATTTTACACACATACACATCACATCCTTGTGTACTTGTACAATTTTTTTCCAGATTTTTTAAAACCAGAAAGAATGAATTTTGATTTTTTTAAAAAAATTCGACCTCCATGGAGGCCGAGCTCCAAAATGCCGTTCTCACCCGGATTGCTATATCTAAGCATATATTTAATGTCACCAGATATAGCTTAAGATATACTGCACTGAGACTCGAAAATGCCAAATGGAGACCGAGTTCCATGGATGCCTTAATTTGAAAGCTTAAAAAAAATCAAAATTTTTAGTTTTAAAAAGTTCTGAAAAAAATACACACATACCTAGAGACATAATGTACATGTGTGTAAAATTTCAGATCGAAGTACGTTAAAATGAGAGCTACACAAAATAAAAAAATCAGGGACTTTTTAGTATATGTACTATTCATCATTTTGTGTTTTTGCGCATGATATGTACTATTCATCCTTAAAGTCCTTCATTTTTTGTGCAACTCACAATTCAAGGAATTTCATCCTGAAATTTTACAGGCATACACATTACATCCTTGTATGCATGTATACTTTTTTTTCAGCATTTTGTGAAACTGAAATGTTTGAATTTTGAAATTTCAAAAATAAGGCTTCAATCGGTTTCCAAAATGCCATACTACTCAATGAGACTGCCCTAAGAAACATGGAGCACAATTATCGACACAAAAGAGGAAAACACCAATATTTTCTATGTATGTTTTTCTTTTCCGTAATAGTGCACTGTGTTACCACTAGTATGTTTCTTAGGCACGCTGGGAAAATACTGACCACGCCCTATTCAGGCTTTCCAAGCATAGGACGAGAGCATACGCTCCATACCCACCAAAAATGAGCACGTGCGGCGTGTGTGTACTCTGATACAACACGATGAGTTAGAGCTAACTAACGCAGACGCACACGCTCCAACCACTGCAAGCACGCGCGCGTCGCGTGCTGTGAGCCACGCATATCTATCTGCTGTCCACAAATGATCTTCACTTGTGAATGTTGATATCGGTAAGAGCACGATCCCCACCGGGTCCCCATCCGTCCTCGAGCGGCATGTCCGGCATGACGTTCTTCCAGAACCCGTGCTTGCTCCAGAGCAGCACCATCTGCTCGATGGGCACGCCCTTGGTCTCCGGCAGGAAGACGTAGACGAAGGCGGTCATGACGGCGATCCACGCAGCGAAGAAGATGAAGATGGCGAACTTGAATGCGCAGAGCAGCGACAGGAACGCCTGCGCGATGATGAACGTGAAGAAGAGGTTGACGGCCACCGTGATGCTCTGCCCCGCCGACCGCGTCTCCAGGGCGAAGATCTCGCTCGGCACCGTCCACCCTAGCGGACCCCACGACCACCCGAACGCGAGCATGAAGAGGCAGATCACGAACACCACCGCGATCGAGCAGCCCCGCGATAGGTGCTTATCTGCGTCGAACTTCACCGCCAGTATCGCCGCCACGATCACCTGGCAAACGATCATCTGGATGCCGCCGCTGATGAGCAGCTTCCTCCTGCCGAGCCGGTCGACGGTGGCGATGGAGATGAGCGTGGAGAACAAGAGCACGGCGCCGGTGAGCATGGAGGAGTAGAGGGACCAGCTGGCGCCGAAGCCCATGCTCTGGAACAGCACCGGCGCGTAGAACAGGATGGAATTGATGCCTGTTAGGACCTGGAACGCCGGCATGCACACGGCCATCACGAGCTGCGGCCGGTTGCGCCGCTCGAGGATGTTCCGGAACGGGTGCTTGATGGTGTTGGCCAGTTCACTCGCCTCCGCCATGTCCGTGAACTCAGCGTCGACGTCCGCGGTTCCTCGGATCAGCTCCAGCACACGCCGACCCTCCTCGACGCGCCCGCGCTCAATGAGGCTGTTCGGCGTCTCCGGGAGGAGGATCCCGCCGACCGTCATCAACAGCGCTGGTGCTGCCACGAGGCCGAGCGAGAGGCGCCATCCCCACGGCTTGATTTTTTGCGTGCCATAGTTGATCATGTTCGCCGAGAAGATGCCAAGCGTCGTTGCGAGCTGGAACATCATGTTCAGCCCGCCGCGGAGGTGCGCCGGCGCCATCTCCGACAAGTACAGCGGCACAGCCTACGATGGCACCAAGCACTTGTTCAGTGGCAATGCTACAAGCACACATGCAATGCAATCGCCCACTCCGTATGTCTGAGCTTACCACACCTGATTGCCGAAACCGATGCCGACGCCAAGCATGACGCGGCCAAGGATTAACGTCGTGTGGTTCACAGCCGCCGCGTTAAGGGCTGCTCCGATAAGAAAGCTGATGCCGCCGCAGATAATGCTGGCACGACGGCCGTAGTTCCTTGTCACCGGCGCGGCCGCAAGTGTTGAGACTTGGCCGGAGAGATAGAGGATGGAGGTGAAGGCGGAGAGGGCCTGGTTGTCGTACTTGCAATAGTTGTTTAGGCTCACCAAGTTCTTTCGCCGGAACACCGCCGGGAAGAACCTCTCGAGGAACGGGTCCATGGTGTTCACTCCTGTAGCAATATGTGTAATAAGTGAGACAGATTGACATCAACTTTGGAATTATCAGGCTTCTGTTGTTCGGATTGAGCAATTATGACCCATATGCTTTTTGAATACAAGTTTTAAAATGTTCACTAAGGTAGGCACAAATAGATGAAAAATACCCTTTGAAACATGGTGGTAATTACACCTGGTTACGTATTTTATTATTTAAAAATTTCAGAAAAGGTCAAAATGTTCCAAAACTCTTTTGCAACAAAGTTGAGCTGTCGTTTCTGGCATACAAAAATATTCTGCAAAGAAATATTCTCTGACAAAATTCTGACAAAAATGACAAGTATTCTCTGACAATAGTGTGAACAGTATGCCATATATAGCGACAAATTTGTTTTTTTTACGTCGACAACAGCATGAAAGTCATTTCTCAGTGAAAGTTTTTATACGAGTGTAACAATATATCTACTTTGTTCGCAAAAAGTTTCAGATTTTTTTTGACTTTCTTACAAATTACTATTTGAAAAAAATTGGGTGTAATTACACCCGAGAGTCAAATGTTCCAGTCCGATTGACTGGTATGGCTCATACTCTTGTGCACCCAACCCGGACAACTTTATGCCTGTTCGCATTATTCTTGTGGAAGTGGTTGTCCTTCATTATAATTATTGAGCTAAACACTAAAAACTTGATGGAGTTAACTTTAAGGTGAACTTTGAAAAGGCATACAACAAAGTAAATTGGTATTTTTTTTCCAGGAAGCTCTTCGTAGAAAGATTTTGCGGCTGAATGCAGGCAACAAGTGGACTCCTATGTTCAAAGCGAGAGTATTGGGGTTAAGGTCAATGGTGATATTAGTCATTATTTCCAACTCATAAGGGATTGAAGAAGGTGACCCCATGTCACCAATTCTATTTAATATTGCACAGATATGTTCTCTATTCTTATAGCAGAGGCTAAGGAGGATGGTTGGTTGGGGACCTTATTCCACATCTGATTGATGGAATTGTGCCTATCCTCTAGTATGCGGTTCACATGGTCATTTTTATGGAACATGACCATAGAAAGGTGATTAGTTTGATCCTGTGTCTTTTCGAACAACTTCCAAGTTTGAAAATTAATTTCCACAAAAGTAAGATATTCTATTTTGGTAAGGCCAAAGAGGAGAGTCAGTACATGCATCTATTTGGCTGTGATGTGGGATCCCTTCTGTTTACATACATCAGAGTCCTCATTCATCACTATAGGCTCACCAGCAAGGAATGGAAAGTAGCTGAAGACTGTTTCCAAAACAAGCTCAACATTTGCAAGGGTAAGCCTTTGTCATATGGAGGACGACTTACCATCATCAACGTTGTTCTTCGAGCCTATTCATGTTCATGCTCTTTTTTAGATACTAAAGAGGGGTTAAAAAGGCTGGATTCTGTCAGTCTAGGTTCTTCTGGCAATGCGAGGATCAGAAGCGGAATTACAGACTTGCTAAATGATATTATATATCGTGTCACCTAAAGATCAAGGTGGATCGGGAATTGAAAACCTCAAAATCACCTAAAGATCAGAAGCGGAATTACAGACTTGACCAAGAGGAAACTATTCATCTTTATTCCTATCATGTTTGTTCGCCTCTTTGATTTGATGTGATGGTATTCACCATAATCTGAATGGTCATACGCGAGTGTGAGTTTGTGCTATTCATTGCGCAATTTGAAATTGTCAAAATGATTGTGTTTTTAACTGATTATCTTTTCCTTTTTTTCTGCAGATTATCTTCGGAGCTATGGCCTCAATTCATACACGGTCATCACTACAACATGCGGACACACAGGGCTTATGGCTGTCGGGTGCATCCGATTGGAAACGGTCGCACAGGGTTTGTTCAACCAGTTTGAATGGCATACTAGTAGCAGATTATGTGGATGAACTATGTAATTATTTTTCGCACGGTGTGGTAGTGTCTTGCTGTCAACCTTTGACACTCGATGGCTTGGAGTTATTTTATGTTTGATAAAAAAATGGTTGTATGGATCAAGGTTTTGGATCCCGAGTGGACAATTTTTCTTGAGGGGCACCGGAATTTGCGGTTACCATGGTAACCACGATATGCCGGAAAAATTTCGAACGAAATTTAAAATCAAATTTTAAATTCAAATTTTTGGAAGTCGATATAGATAGGGGTTTACCTCCAATTTCATCATGTACCTGGCTCTATCGTACTGGCTGTTCAACTGGAACTGCCACTTGCTAAAAGGTCGCGAGTTCGACCCCTGGCATTTTTTCACTTTTGCATATAAAAAAGAAATTAAAATGCGTGAGACAAGACTTGAACCCGCAACGCGCTATTGAGAAAAGGGTGCCTTTGCCACGACCACTTATCTTATGGTGGTAGAGATGGCATACATTTAACTACACTCTGATTGTTTGAATTCAAAATTTTCAAAAAAATTTGCCCAGTATGAGTGTTTCTCGAGGGGGTTCGGTAAGTTCGGTAACCAAAACAATGGTATGGATAGCATGATGCGGAGGTCAGGGTTATCCATTTTTTTGTTTTTTTTCGGTTATTCATGGAAAAAATCCATATACTTAACAAGAGTTTGAATGTATTGGCACCAAAGATACAGATCGCTACAACGTTACGTGATGATCCTGCTAGTAGTATTAAGACATCCGATGTGTACGTATTTTACTGCCTGTATGCCTCTAAACTCTCTCTCTTCTCTTTGAGGTGGCCTTCGTATGGTGCAGCATCCAGCCTCCGAGTAAAATTCGGTAGCTAGGGTTTCCTCTTCGCCTAGAGGCTACCTCTTTTAGCCAGAATAATCGAGAAGCCCGACCCCGACTTGTGAGACTGTGAGAAGCGTGTTCGGTTTAGGTTATCACAACAGTATGAGGCGGGAGCAACAATTCAGGCTGGAGCAAAATTGCTACATGCTGTTAGGTTTCGAGCTCGGCTTAGAAACAACCCAT
Organism: Aegilops longissima; assembly: GCA_021605205.1. NCBI lineage: Eukaryota > Viridiplantae > Streptophyta > Magnoliopsida > Poales > Poaceae > Aegilops > Aegilops longissima. The sequence continues at coordinate 434,155,439 of CM038680.1, forward strand.
AGGGTCCACCTGTAGGTCAATGGCAACAAGCACGGCAGAGAAAAGTAGCCACACTCGTACAACCGAACCACAAGCTAAGCGAGTGACTCAACCGAGATATAATAATGAAAAGGATAGAACAGCATGATCGTTCATGCACCTAGCTAGCTAGCTAGCTAGCGGGTACGTACCGGAGATCCCGATGTCGTAGCCGAAGATGGAGCCCCCGATGGCGGCGACGACGCAGGCCATGGCGACGGCGAGCGTCATTTGGCCCTTGTACTCCGCCGCCCTCTCCTTCTTCACCCCCAGCGGAGCCATGCCGCCAGCCATCCCCTCCCCCGGAATAGTTCAAGACTTCAAGTCAAGGGACAGTCGTGCGCACGTACGTTGTGACGAGGAACAAGAGCTCTCTACCACATGGCCGGGAGAGGGGCAATGCGCGCGCCACCTTTTTGTAGCTCCGCATAGGGGAGCGACAGGAGTGGCGGGGGCAAGTAACATCGCCGTCACATCAGGTGTTGGTGGCACGCGCGCCACCTTTTCGGAACAAATCCTGCCTCGCTCGATCCGAATCGATCGACGATCGATCGCGCCATGTGTGAACACGAGCAGCACGATGTGGCGCCGCTATGTGCGTCGACCACGTCGGCGCGCATTTCGCCAATGCCAATGCTAATGCTGTCACCCGGAGGTCCACAGCCCTGTGCCCGGCACTTGACCCGGTCGATCGCCTCTGATAAGAACCGGGGTTGGCTCTCGTTATTCCGCTGTACAGGACAGTACGGTTAACAATAGTGCGATGCTGAGGTGCGGACAGACGAAATGTCTCGTCGACGGCCGTCGCGTCCCACGCGCGGTACCGAGCGTTGGCTTTGGCTGCACTGAGGTGAGGCGAGGGCGTGAGGTGCCGTCCCGTCCTTCCCTTGTGTCCCGTCCCGGTGGTACGTAAGGTGGCGAGGACGAGCCCTGTCGCGTCGAACGCATCTTTCTCTTTTCTGAGAGGAGACGAGTCCTGTTTCGGGGAAGCATACGAGTGGTTGAAGCTTCAGCGGGACAAGTCAGCAAGTGCGTGGCCGGCGACGGCGTGCGTGCGCGTGTCGCCAGGTTTGTGGGACGGACGCTCGGGTGGAAGAACAGTACTACGTCCATGGACGGAGCTATCCAGTGACCCGTCGTGGATCTCGGACATTCGTAGGCTGCCTTTACGCTAGTGCGTCTGTGCTTTTCAAGGTTCAACTTTGACCATAAATTTAATCAATGAGACAGGCTGCGGTGGGAAAAAAATTTATATAATTTAAAACTGCTTTTGAATGTGAATTCACTGGTATAACTTTTGCTCCCGTCACAGTCGGTCTTGTTGGTTAAATTTACGGAAATGTTAACGCCCACACATGTGGGCGTTGACCATCTCGACCACACGCATCCATCACCGTCCAGTACTATATGCGCGAATCTTGGCACAATTTGGCTGATTTTCTGTGCCACGTAGGACAAGGCATGTGTGTGGTGTGTGACATAGTTCGCCCACACATCCGTTTTACCACACGGAGTGGCCGGTGTGTGGGCGTTTAGCAGTTCACCCACACACCAGTTTTCATCACGCGACAAGGGCTGGTAAAAGGGATTTGCCATCTCGCCCACACGCCCGTCTCCTCTCCCACACCCAAGCTGCTAGTTGCCATGTGTTTTTGCAGCGCACATGGCAACTGCCCCTAGTGTGCTTTATAAGCAGGTGGCAACTCTCTTTTTCTACCCGAGTTGCGATGTGTTTTTGCAGGGTACACGACAACTGCCTAGTGTGCACGTAAGCATATGGCAACTCACTTTTACCGAGTTGTCATGTGTTTTTGCATGGTACATGTCAACTGCCCCAACGTGCACGTACATGGCAACTGCCCTAACGTGCACGTAAGCAGATGGCAACTCTTCCTTTTTACATGGCAACTGCCCTCACATGCTTGTGAGCACATGTCAACTCTCTCAACTGCATAGTGTTAGTATGTGGCAGCTCCTAAAGTTATGAAATCATGACAACTACATTAGATCAGACCATATATGACAACTGCAGTTGAGCAACCATGGCAACTGCAGTTGTCCGACATGGCAACCGTAGTTCAGCGACATGGCAGCCGCAGTTAAACGAACATGGACGAGGGTGCGGACCATGGCAATCGCGGGCGGTGGGCGCCACGCGTCGCAGACGGGACCAGAAGGGTACGAGGCCTGACATACGGTCGTGTGGGTGTTATCAACTTCGCCCACATGCACGCGTGTGAGAGGGTTCGGGAGGGAAAAAAGATGTGTGTGGGCATTAGTTGTTTTGCCCACACGTAAGTGTGTGGGCTAGTTGCTGTCCATACCACACGAGGCGTGTGACACAACTACCCGATACACCACACGTGTGGCAGTTATCGGGACCCTAAATTTATGGTCAAAGTTGAAGCACGGGAATAGAGGAAGCACTATATTTTAAAACGGAGGAGGTATGTGCAAAGGCGCCGCAGAGCGCAGATCTCCTGCGTGTTGGACGATGAAATAATTCGTCTGTGGACTATGCATGCAGGTGAACTAGGGTGTGTCTGGTTCATGATAGCAATGCCCTGCCAATTTTTGCCAACCCAAGAAATTGGCTAGAGCTTTGTTGGCCAAACTTTTTTGCAAGATTCGTGAAGGAATGTGGGGGAGTTGGCAAGAGTCTAGAGGCAACCAAAAAATTAGCAATTAACCACGTGAAAGCCAAAATATCATGACCTATGTACTACTAGCACAAAACGCCAGATTTGTTGGACGCACGCTTGGGCTTCGTCCTCGGGAAGACGACGAGACGAAGAACAGTACTGCCGACAATGATTGCGATATTTGCAAAAACTATATAAAAAGACGTCGCAGATCTCGTGCGTGTTCTGGACGAGGAAATGATGATTCGCCTATGGACTATGAGAGGATGCAGGCGGACTACTAGGTCATAGCAGATGGTCCTGAATTATTGAAACTGTATCGTGTACATCGTTGTCCGATGAGCATCGTAAAGCTAAGAGGTGGCTATTTGCTTTCGTCTGAGGTCCTATCTAGAACAAAGGTGTGTGCAAGGTGCATGCACTCCCAGCACGATCGAGATCGGATGCCCGAGTTTATGAATGGGACATTTCCTTTGACGCACATGCTTGCACAGTGCCGTTACATACATATCCTGCTGCTCCTGCAAGTAAATTAAGTTAAAGCCGGTATGTCGCGAGAGAAAAAAAATGTAACACATTCTTAAAAAGATAACAAAAATTGAACTGGACGCCCAGCAAGACAAAGATAAGCTAGCTATCTAAGATATAACAAAATGCCAATTATTTGTTTCTTAATCCTTGTTGTTAGGCTGGGTAATATTTGCTTAGTCTAAAAAATTAGAGTAAGAAATGGCCCAAAAAGTATACGATCGTTTGCAATGACCCCATATTATTACTGGCCATTACATCTCGAAAACTGGCCCATGGCAACATATTTCGATCATCTAAGAAGCCCTTTTATCAACACAAATGATAATATAGTAATACGTATTGGACTTGATAGGTCGACAGAGGTAATAAAGCTCTCCATATACTCGTCCTCATAGGTCACAATCACAATATCTATTGAGTATCGCACTTATGCGATTTTTTACCTTCCAAAGTAAGCACAACATATCAGCTGCTACCACGAGGTAAAGAATTTTGTTATGCGCAAATTGATTGCCTGTATCTTAACCTGAGCAAATGGTATCGTTCAAGATAGTCGTAGATCGCAGTTAAATGGTGCGCTTTTGCTCCATCTTAAAACATCTATTAGTAAGAAATGAACCAAAAAGCACACGATTAGATGCAATGACCACAGTCCTCATTGGTGTGTGTGATGTCTCTTTTATGTGTGCTTAGTCAGCGGGTTGTGACGATTTTCACATTGTTTTTGTTAATTAACATGGCAACTCTCTCCCTTTTAACTATTAAAGGGGATTGATAAGTTTTAGACTTGAAACTAGTTGTTCCTTAAACAACAGTACACATGCAAGCTAACAGGGTAAGACTTAGGAAAAGTAACTTGCAAGTGAGTGAGGAGTTTGAGTTTCAAGGGATGCAAACTAGAATTAGCTCCATGATGTTTCCCTAGGATCGGATAGTTGATGGTGTCATATTTCTTGTTGGTGGATGTTTGAACAACAAAGGTTCTAAGACCAGAAGGATCTTGGCAGCGTTGTTCACAAATAACATGCCACATATGCCATCATGGCTTATGGACCACAAAGGTCAAGCCTTACTCAGGGTTGATCTTGCACGAAGAAGGTGATCACCAGACATTTTCATAATCTTGATTACCCTAGAAAGGGGATTCCTTGTCAAGCTCATGGTTCGACTCTGGTCTCCTGCCCGAACATCGTGGTTTGCTGGCTCGTTACCAGCTACGACCCCATCGATCACGAAGAAAATGCGCTCTCCTTCGAGAGGCCGGAGCACATCAACCACCATTCCAGTGCTCTCTTCAAGGACATTGCTGAGATCAAGACTTCCGACTACCCCACAAGCTATGGCGCGGCGTGGGGCTCGATTACTTCTTCAGGAAAATTGTCGACGTGTGCGTCGTCGACCAGTATTGCACCGTCTGGGAAGACTATGTGAGTGTCTGCGCCCTCGTCATGGTGTAGCATGAAAACACCCCACCCGCCACCTTGGTTAAACACCCCCTATCGCTATCAAACTACCATATTATTGTGCTACTGATCACTTTGCTGCAGATATTTAATCTTTAGGTGTGGTTGAATTGACAACTCAACTGCTAATACTTACAAATATTCTTTGGCTCCTCTTGTGTCGAATCAATAAATTTGGGTTGAATACTCTACCCTAAAAAACGGTTGCGATCCCCTATACTTGTGGGTTATCACAGGCATATGCGGCCTTTGTCGAGCTTAAGCATGTCGAGCTGCGGGAGTACTTACAACGAGTTCAGGAAAGCGAGGATTACAACCATCGGATGATGACAGTTAGTTTTGCCCACTTAGAACCAACCTAAATTTTGCAGTTTCATTTCTTCTGACCTTTGCATTTGCTTAGTCAACTAACATCCAGGCTATGTTTGCGGTTATGCAAAACCGCACGGATCCACCATCACTGGGGCTGGCACCACCACCTTTTGGAGCATACCCATACTTGCCTACATTCGAAGAATGGGTGGCACCAGGCAGTGTGACTCCGGTTAGTACATTGCCAAACTATTCAACACTAGTTATCGTTGAATCAACACTATCATATTTACCCTTACAATCTCTTTTCAAACATGTAGGGAATCGGTGGATCATCGATTTTTGGTGGTGGTGTTGGTGGTTCCACTCCTGCTTCACGGAGCCCAGACACTCCAGTCTGGCAAAGTGGTGCTGGTCTTGGCGGTGCTGGTGGTCTTAGTGGTGATGCTGAAGCTAATGGTGGTGGCGGCGGTGGCGATGATCCTAATCTTCTTTAAATTATGATGTTTTCCATGTTTTGCTATGCTTTTCATGTTCCATACTTCATCCTAGTGTTCTTTAGATGACAATGATGACGTCGATGTTTCACACTTACGTTCATGAAGTTTTGACGATGACGATGTTTCACACTTATGTTCATGAAGTTTCGACGGTGATGATGTTCATGATCTTTAGATGATGATGATCTTTCATATTATGTAGATGAGGTTCTAGAGAATGATGATATTCCTGTATATATACATATAAATATGTGATGTGTTGTCAATTGAATGGAAAATGGAAAAACATAAAATAAAAAACATACCAAAAACTATGCCGACGGCCTTGGCATAGCCTCTGCCAGGAGCTCCCGGCAAGCGACACGTGCCATCTATGCCGACGGCTTGGTCATCGGCTTACCCTGCCACGTGGTGCTTCCTGGGAGCTCTTGGAAGGGAGATATGCCAACGGCCAGGCCGTCAGCATATATTGCGTCTATGCCAACAACCTTACTGTCGGCATAGCTCCCTGCGAGGAGCTCCCTACCCTTGCCACGTGGCCGCTTTTGGTTGGTTCGATTTGGAGACGGCGCGTCAATTGCCGCCTCGCTGTTTTTTGCCGATGGTTGTACGAAAGCCGTCCGTATAGGGGTCTATGCCGATGGCATATCTACGCCTTCGAGATCGACACCGACGGCCCTATGCCAACGGCACCCGTCGGAATAGAGCTATATCGACGGTATACGGCCTATGCCGACGGCCTGGCCGTCAGCATAGGGGTTTATTTCGGTAGTGCGCCCACGGTAATCAGCGGCGCCAGCGGTGTGATACGTACATTTTGCATCATGCTTTTATATCGATATTTATTGCATTATGGGCTGTTATTACACATTATGTCACAATACTTATGCCTTTTCTCTCTTATTTTACAAGGTTTACATGAAGAGGGAGAATGCCGGCAGCTGGAATTCTGGGCTGAAAAAGGAGCACATATTAGAGACCTATTCTGCACAGCTCCAAAAGTCCTGAAACTTCACGGAAGCACATTTTAGAATTAATTAAAAATACTGGCGAAAGAATCCACCAGAGGTGGCCCACACCCTGGCCACGAGGGAGGGGGGCGCGCCCTACCCCCCTGGGCGCCCCCTGCCTCGTGGGCCCCCTGGCAGGCCTCTGATGTCCTTCTTCTGCTATATGAAGTCTTTTACCCTGGAAAAAATCATAAGGAAGCTTTCGGGACGAAGCGCCGCCGTCTCGAGGCGGGACCTTGGCAGAACCAATCTAGGGCTCCGGTGGAGCTGTTCTGCCGGGGAAACTTCCCTCCGGGAGGGGGACATCATCGCCATCGTCATCACCAACGATCCTCTCTTCGGGAGGGGGTCAATCTCCATCAACATCTTCACCAGCACCATCTCCTCTAAACCCTAGTTCATCTCTTGTATCCAATCTTTGTCCCAAAGCCTCAGATTGGTACCTGTGGGTTGCTAGTAGTGTTGATTACTCCTTGTAGTTGATGCTAGTTGGTTTATTTGGTGGAAGATCATATGTTCAGATCCTTTATGCATATTAATACCCCTCTGATTATGAACATTAATATGATTTGTGAGTAGTTACATTTGTTCCTGAGGACATGGGAGAAGTCTTGCTATAAGTACTCATGTGAATTTGGTATTCGTTCGATATTTTGATGAGATGTATGTTGTCTTTCCTCTAGTGGTGTTATGTGAACGTCGACTACATGACACTTCACCATTGTTTGGGCCTAGATGAAGGCATTGGGAAGTAATAAGTAGATGATGGGTTGCTATAGTGACAGAAGCTTAAACCCTAGTTTATGCGTTGCTTCATAAGGGGCTGATTTGGATCCATATGTTTCATGCTATGGTTAGTTTACCTTAATACTTCTTTTGTAGTTGCGGATTCTTGCAATAGGGGTTAATCCTAAGTGGGATGCTTGTCCAAGAAAGGGCAGCACCCAAGCACTGGTCCATCCACATACCAAATTATCAAAGTAACGAACGCGAATCATATGAGCGTGATGAAAACTAGCTTGACGATAATTCCCATGTGTCCTCGGGAGCGTTTTCCTTCATATAAGAGTTTGTCCAGGCTTTTCCTTTGCTACCAAAAAGGATTGGGCCATCTTGCTGCATCTTATTTAATTTCATTACTTGTTACTCGTTACAAATTACCTTATCACAAAACTATCTGTTACCGATAATTTCAGTGCTTGTAGAGAATACCTTACTGAAAACCGCTTGTCATTTCCTTCTGCTCCTCGTTGGGTTCGACACTCTTACTTATCCAAAGGACTATGATAGATCCCCTATACTTGTGGGTCATCAAGACTCTTTTCTGGTGCCGTTGCCGGAGAGTGAAGCGCCTTTGGTAGGTGGAATTTGGTAAGGAAAAATTTATATAGTGTGCTGAAATTTACTGTCACTTGTTACTATGGAACATAATCCTTTGAGGGGCTTGTTCATGGTATCTTCACCCCGACTAGTAGAGCAAAGAGTTGCTCCTCAACCTACTGAACCTACTGAAAATGTTTACTTTGAAATTCCTTCGGGTATGATAGAGAAACTGCTAGCTAATCCTTTCACAGGTGATGGAACATTACATCCCGATTTGTACCTAATCTATGTGGATGAAGTTTGTGGATTATTTAAGCTTGCAGGTATGCCCGAGGATGTTATCAAGAAGAAGGTATTCCCTTTATCTTTGAAGGGAAATGCATTGACATGGTTTAGGTTATGTGATGATATGGGATCATGGAACTACAACTGATTCAAATTGGAATTTCATCAGAAGTTTTATCCTATGCATCTTGTTCATCGTGATTGCAATTATATATATAATTTTTTGGCCTCGTGAAGGAGAAAGCATCGCTCAAGCTTGGGGGAGGCTTAAGTCAATGTTATATTCATGCCCCAATCATGAGCTCTCAAGAGAAATCATTATTCAAATTTTTTATGCTTGGCTTTCTCTCAATAATCGCTCCATGCTCGATACTTCTTGTACTGGCTCTTTTATGATGAAGACTATTGAATTCAAATGGGATTTATTGGAAAGAACTAAATGCAACTCTGAAGATTGGGATTTCGATGAAGGTAAGGAGTCAGGTATAACACCTAAGTTTGATTGTGTTAAATCTTTTATGGATACCGATGTTTTTCGTGAATTTAGCACTAAATTTGGAATTGACTCTGAGATAGTAGCTTATTTTTGTGAATCCTTTGCTACTCATGTTGATCTCCCTAAGGAGAAGTGGTTTAAATATAATCCTCCCATTGAAGTAAAAGTAGTTGCACCTATTAGAGTTGAAGAAAAGACTATCACTTATAATGATCCTGTCGTTCCTACTCCTTATATTGAGAAACCACCTTTCCCTGTTAGAATAAAGGATCATGCTAAAGCTTCAACTATGGTCAACAAAAGTAATATTAGGACACCCAAAACCCCTGAGCAAATTAAAGTTGAACCTAGTATTGCTATGGTTAAAGATCTCTTGGCTGATAATATTGATGGGCATGTTATTTACTTCTGTAATGAAGCTGCTAGAATTGCTAGACCTGATATTAAAAATAAACATAGACCTGTTGTAGGCATGCATGTTATTTCTGTTAAGATAGGAGATCATTGTTATCATGGCTTCTGTCATATGGGTGCTAGTGCAAGTGCAATACCTCATTCCTTATACAAAGAAATTATGCATGATATTGCACTTGCTGAGTTAGAGGAAATTGATGTTACAATTAAGCTTGCCAATAGAGACACTATTTCACCAGTTGGGATTGTTAGAGATGTTGAAGTCTTGTGTGGGAAAGTTAAATATCCTGCTGATTTTCTTGTTCTTGGTTCTCCACAAGATAACTTCTGTCCCATCATATTTGGTAGACCCTTCTTGAATAGTGTTAATGCTAGGATAGACTGCGAAAAGGATGTTGTTACTATTGGTTTGGGGGATATGTCTCATGAGTTTAACTTTGCTAAATTTTGTAGACAACCCTGTGATGAGGAATTGCCTAGTAAAGATGAAATTATTGGTCTTGCTTCTATTGCCGTGCCTCCTAATGACCCTTTATAACAGTATTTGCTAGACCATGAAAATGATATGTTTATGAATGAAAGAAGGGAAATAGATGAAGTATTCTTTAAACAGGGACCTATTTTGAAACATAACTTGCCTGTTGAAATCCTAGGGGATCCTCCTCCACCCAAGGGTGATCCCGTGTTTGAGCTTAAACCCTTACCTGATACTCTTAAATATGCTTATCTTGATGAGAAAAAGATATATCCTATTATTATTAGTGCTAACCTTTTAGAGCATGAAGAAAAGAAATTATTGAAAACTCTGAAGAAGCACCGTGCTGCTATTGGATATACTCTTGATGATCTTTAGGGCATTAGTCCCACTCTATACCAACACAAAATAAAATTGGGGAAAGACGCTAAACCAGTTGTTGATCACCAACGACGATTAAATCATAAGATGAAAGAAGTGGTAAGGAAATAAATACTAAAGCTTGTGGAGGCAGGTATAATTTATCCCGTTGTTGATAGTCAGTGGGTAAGTCCTGTCCATTGTGTCCCTAAGAAGGGAGGTATTACTGTTGTTCCTAATGATAATGATGAATTGATCACATAAAGAATTGTTATAGGTTATAGAATGGTAATTGATTTCCTTAACTAAATAAAGCTACTAAAAAAGATCATTACCCTTTACCTTTTATTGATCAAATGCTAGAAAGATTATCCAAACATACACATTTTTCTTTCAAGATGGTAATTCTGGTTTCTCCCAAATACCTATGTCAAAAGAGGATCAAGAAAAGACCAGTTTTACTTGCCCTTTCGGTACCTTTGCTTATAGACGTATGCCTTTTGGTTTATGTTACGCATCTGCTACCTTTCAAAGATGCATGATGGCTATATTATCTGATTTTTGTGAAAAGATTGTTGAGGTTTTCATGGATGATTTCTCTGTATATGGAACTTCTTTTGATGATTGCTTGAGCAACCTTGATCGAGTTTTGCAGAGATGTGAAGAAACTAACCTTGACTTGAATTGGGAGAAGTGCCACTTTATGGTTAATGAAGGTATTGTCTTGGGGCATAAATTTTCTGAAAGAGGTTTTGAAGTTGATAAAGCTAAAGTTGATGCTATTGAAAAGATGTCGTGTCCCAAGGACATCAAAGGTATAAGAAGTTTTCTTGGTCATGCCGGTTTTTATAGGAGGTTCATTAAGGACTTCTCAAAAATTTCTAGGTCCCTGACTAACCTCTTACAAAAAGATGTTCCATTTGTCTCTGATGATGATTGTGTAGAAGCATTTGAAATACTTAAGAAAACCTTGATTTTTGCACCTATTGTTCAGCCATCTGATTGGAATTTACCCTTTGAAATTATGTATGATGCTAGTGATTATGCTGTAGGTGCTGTCCTAGGACAAAGAGTTGATAAGAAATTAAATGTTATCCAATATGCTAGTAAAACTCTAGACAATGCCCAAAGAAATTACGCTACTACTGAAAAAGAATTCTTAGCAGTTGTATTTGCTTATGATAAGTTCAGACCTTATATTGTTGATTCTAAAGTAACTGTTCACACTGATCATGCTGCTATTAAATATCTTATGGAAAAGAAAGATGCTAAACCTAGACTTATTAGATGGGTTCTCTTGCTACAAGAATTTGATTTGCATATTATTGATAGAAAGGGAGCTTAGAACCCCGTTGCAGACAACTTATCTAGGTTAGAGAATGTTCTTGATGACCCACTACCTATTGATGATAGCTTCCCTGATGAGCAATTAGCTATCATAGATGCTTCTCTTACTGCTCCATGGTATGCTGACTATGCTAATTACATTGTTGCTAAATTTATACCACCTAGTTTCACATACCAGCAAAAGAAAAAGTTTTTCTATGATTTAAGACATTACTTCTGGGATGACCCACACCTTTATAAAGAAGGAGTAGATGGTGTTATTAGACGTTGTATACCGAGCATGAACAGGACAGATCCACATAAGTGTCACTCTGAAGCTTATGTAGGACACCACGCTGGAAATAGAACTGCACATAAGGTATTGCAATCCGGTTTTTATTGGCCTACTCTCTTCAAAGATGCCCGTAAGTTTGTATTATCTTGTGATGAATGTCAAAGAATTGGTAATATTAGTAGACGTCAAGAAATGCCTATGAAATATTCACTTGTGATTGAACCATTCGATGTTTGGGGCTTTGATTATATGGGACCGTTTCCTTCCTCTAATGGGTACACACATATTTTAGTTGTTGTTGATTACGTTACTAAGTGGGTAGAAGCTATTCCAACTAGTACTGCTGATCATAACACCTCTATTAAGATGATTAAAAAAGTTATTTTTCCGAGGTTTGGAGTCCCTAGATATTTAATGACTGATGGTGGTTCACATTTTATTCATGGTGCTTTTTGTAAAATGCTTGCTAAGTATGATGTTAATCATAGAATTGCATCCCCATATCACCCACAGTCTAGTGGTCAAGTAGAATTGAGTAATAGAGAGCTCAAATTAATTTTGCAAAGTACTGTTAATAGATCTAGAAAGAATTGGTCGAAGAAACTTGATGATGCGTTATGGGCCTATAGAACTGCATATAAAAATCCTATGGGTATCTCTCCGTATAAAATGGTTTATGGAAAAGCATGTCACTTACCTCTCGAACTAGAACATAAGGCATATTGGGCCATTAAAGAACTCAATTATGATTTCAAACTTGCCGGTGAGAAGAGGCTATTTGACATTAGCTCACTTGATGAATGGAGAACCCAGGCCTATGAGAATGCCAAACTATTTAAAGAAAAGGTTAAAAGATGGCATGACAAAAGGATACAAAAGCGTGAGTTTAATGTAGGTGATTATGTGTTGCTATTCAACTCTCGTTTAAGATTTTTTGCAGGAAAACTTCTCTCTAAATGGGAAGGTCCTTACGTTATCGAGGAGGTCTATCGTTCCGGTGCCATAAAAATCAACAACTTCGAAGGCACAAATCCAAAGGCGGTGAACGGTCGAAGAATCAAACATTATATCTCAGGTAATCCTATAAATGTTGAAACTAATGTTATTGAAACCGTAACCCCGGAGGAATACATAAGGGACACTTTCCAGAACGTTTCAGACTCCGAAAAGGAATAGGTACGTAGTACGGTAAGTAAACCGACTCCAAAACAGTTCTAATGGTAATTTTTCTCCGCTTTGGAATATTGAAAAAAATAGGAAAATAAGAAGTAGTCCGGGAAGGACACGAGGCGCCCACGATGGTGGAGGGCGCACCCCCTGCCTCGTGGGCACCTCGCGTGCCCTCCGGACCCCTTTTTCTTGCACGATACTTCTTTTGGTCGGTAAAAATTCATTATATAATCTCCCGAAGGTTTTGACCACTGTACCATGCAAATATCCTCTATTTTTGTTTCGAGCTGTTTCTGCCGCAGATTAGAGCAAGATGTCTTCTCAAGAATCAGTCGGGGAGAGCCGGGTGTCTAATCCGACACCGGGACCAAGAGAAAACAGTGATGCTAACCACTTTGGGCCATCAACGGAGGAAGAGATGGAGGCCGACTTGAAAAGGATAGATGCCATGGAGAAGGATCAAGAAGTTACTTCCCGTTTCTGAGCTGAATTCACAATGGGGGAACTACAGAGCTCAGCCATTCCAACCTCGGTCATCCCTTCCAATGTTAAATTTCTCTCTTATGAAAAATATATGAAAAAGAGTGTTACTTGTTCTCTCGCAGCTATGCAACATCCATGCGTGAAAGGAGCTTTAACCGTCATGGGTAAGCTCCGTAAGGAAATAATGGATCTCAAGCAGCAAGTCAATAAGCTCGAGGAGGAGAATCGTATCCTGAGGGGCATCATCGCCAAGAATATCACATCACCACCTCCAAAGAAGGAGACATAATCACATGGGTATGGGCAGTCCCCTTGGCAACTGCCAAGCTTGGGGGAGGTGCCCCGGTATCGTATCACCATCACACTCCTATCTTTACCGTTTTTCTTAGTTCGATCCTTTTGATAATATCTTGATCTATTAGAATAAAGTTTTAGTATGATCTAGTTTTGAGTTTTTTCTTTATGATCCTTCTATGTAATCGAGTCCGTGAGCTATATATAATAAAGATTAGTGTTGAGTCAAGGGCTTGATTTTCTTGCTATGATCTTGTGGGAATAAAAGAAAGAAAGAATACAAAGAAATAAAGAGATCATATTGATCTTATGGAGAGTAATGACTTCACATATAAAGAGTTGATGAATAAAAGTTGTTGAGGGTTGATGAGGGAGTCCTGGATTAGGGGGTGTCCGGATGGCCGGACTATGACCTTTGGTCAGACTCCTGGACTATGAAGATACAAGATTGAAGACTTCGTCCCGTGTCCGGATGGGACTTGACTTGGCGTGGAAGGCAAGCTTGGCGATACGGATATGTGGATCTCCTCCCATTGTAACTAACTCTATGTAACCCTAACCCTCTCCGATGTCTATATAAACCGGAGGGTTTTAGTCCGTAGGACGAACAACAATCATACCATAGGCTAGCTTCTAGGGTTTAGCCTCTCTGATCTCGTGGTAGATCTACTCTTGTACTACCCATATCATCAATATTAATAAAGCAGGAGTAGGGTTTTACCTCCATCGAGAGGCCCGAACCTGGGTAAAAACATCGTGTCCCTTGTATCCTGTTACCATCCGCCTAGACGCACAGTTCGGGACCCCCTACCCGAGATCCGCCGGTTTTGACACCGATATTGGTGCTTTCGTTGAGAGTTCCTCTGTGTCGTCATCTTTAGGCCCGATGGCTCCTCCGATCCTCAACAATGATGCAGTCCAGGGCGAGACTTTTCTCCCCGGACATATCTTCATATTCGGCGGCTTTGCACTGCGGGCCAATTCGCTTGGCCATCTGGAGAAGATCGAAAGCTACGCCCCTGGCCATCAGGTCAGATTTGGAAGTTTGAACTACACGGCCGACGTCCGCGGAGACTTGATCTTCGACGGGTTCGAGCCACAGCCAAGCGCGCCGCACTGTCACGATGGGCATGATCTAGCTCTGCCGCCGAACAGTGCCCTAGAGGCCGCACCAGTGTCCGCTCCGACCCTTAGCTCGGAGCCGACTGCGCCAATTGAGGACGGGTGGCTGGACACCGCCTCGGGGGCTGCAATCTCTACGGTGGTCGAGCCGAACACCATACCTGTCCTTTGCGAAGCTCGTGACTCCAAGGTGCCAGACTCCTCTCCGGACTCCGAACCTTCCGCGCCCCTGCCAATCAAAACCGATTGGGCGCCGATCACGGAGTTCACCGCCGCGGACATCTTTCAGCACTGGCCCTTCGGTGACATTCTGAGTTCACTAAAGTCTCTCTCTTTATCAGGAGAGCCCTGGCCGGATTATGGTCAGCAAGATTGGGATGCGGACGACGAAGAAATTCAAAGCCCACCCACCACCCACTTCGTAGCCACTGTCGATGATTTAACCGACATGCTCGACTTCAACTCTGATGACATCGACGGTATGGACGCCGATGCAGGAGATGACCAAGAACCAGCGCCTACAGGGCACTGGAAGGCCACCTCATCATATGACATATACATGGTGGACACCCCAAAAGAAGGGAACGACGATGGAACAACGGAGGATGACCCCTCCAAGAAGAAGCCTAAGCGCCAGCGTCAGTGGCGCCGCTCTAAATCCCGCCAAAGCAAAAACGACGATTCCGGCACGGAGACAATAACACCCGGACAAAGGTCAAGACAACCCCTCCAAAGAGGATTCAGCACATGAGGATGGAGAAGCCAGCCCTCATGATAGAGCGGCAGACAGAGAGGTAGAGGACGATAATTACATGCCTCCGTTCGAAGACGAGTGTCGGTGTCAAAACCGGCGGATCTCGGGTAGGGGGTCCCGAACTGTGCGTCTAGGCGGATGGTAACAAGAGACAAGGGACACGATGTTTTTACCCAGGTTCGGGCCCTCTCGATGGAGGTAAAACCCTACTCCTGCTTGATTAATATTGATGATATGGGTAGTACAAGAATGGATCTACCACGATATCAGAGAGGCTAAACCCTAGAAGCTAGCCTATGGTATGATTGTTGTTCGTTCTACGGACAAAAACCCTCCGGTTTATATAGACACCGGATAGGGTTAGGGTTACACAGAGTCGGTTACAATGGTAGGAGATCTACATATCCGTATCGCCAAGCTTGCCTTCCACGCCAAGGAAAGTCCCATCCGGACACGGGACGAAGTCTTCAATCTTGTATCTTCATAGTCCAGGAGTCCGGCCAACGGTGATAGTGCGGCTATCCGGACACCCCCTAATCCAGGACTCCCGCAGTAGCCCCTGAACCAGGCTTCAATGACGACGAGTCCGGCGCGCATATTGTCTTTGGCATTGCAAGGCGGGTTCCTCCTCTGAATACTTCATAGAAGATTTTGAACACATGGACAGTGTCCGGCTCTGCAAAACAAGTTCCACGTACCACCGTAGAGAGAATAACCTTTGCACAGATCTGCTGACGTATTCCGTGGCGTGACATCACACCACGGCCAGGCCTTTATACGAATAGTTTTTACTGTCCCACCTTAGCGCGTTTAGCGAGGCAGTTTCTTCGGCACGTCTTATCAGAGCGGAGATCGTGCCCCCTTATTCCGGGATTCTCATCAATACGGGCTTGGGTAACCCAGTCGTGCCCTTTGGCACGCCTCCTCCATCGAAGGCGAGTCCCGAACGGTCACGGGGAGGGCTCTTGGTATTCAACCTCTTTATAATGAGACCAAGGCCCGCTCCTTTCTTTCAATCTCAATCGAATCCGCCCCTCGCCTCGAGTTCCAACACCCAAAGCTCCAGATTTAGGCGCTTCTGACCATCAACGATGTCCGGCTCCGACCTGCACGGCCGGTGGATGTCTTCCTCCGTCACGGAAGAAGATGTGCTAAAGCTGAGAGACGCCAGGTATCTAACCGGCGAAATTTCGCATAGGCTGCCTGCCCAAGGGCAGGTTATTCCCACTCCCGAGCCTGGTGAGAGTGTGGTGTTCGTGTCTCACTTCCTTCGGGGTTTAGGCTTCCCGACGGACCCCTTTGTGAGGGGGCTCATGTTTTATTATGGGCTGGAATTCCATGACTTGATCCGAGTCCATCCTCCACATCTCGCTGCTCATTGTCGATGTGAAGCCTTCCTCCGCATTACCCCTCACTTCGGATTGTGGCTCAAGACCTTCAAAGTGGAGCCGAAGATGATCAAGGGGCATCAGGCAGAGTGCATAGGGGCTATTATAAGCAAGAATGCGGACGCTCCATGGCCTGAGGGCTCTTTTCAAGAGGAGCTCAATTTATGGCAACAGGAGAGGTTTTATATCATCGCTCCCAGGGGCACCAAATGGGCGGCGCCACCTGCCTTCCGCTCGGGTCCTCCACTGCGGCGGGCGTCATGGGTCAATAAAGGGCTCGACTGGGGACCATCCAAGGACGTACCTGTGTTGGAGGGCCGTATACGAGACCTCCAAGAGAGGGAGATCAATCTGGTCGTAGTAGCGCAGGTCATGCTGATTCGTCGCACCTTGCCCTGCAAACATCGCCCCCTCCGCCTGTGGGAGTTTAATCCGGAGGGACCACGAGCTCTCCAACATTTTATGGGCGCAACGCCCGTGGAGATGTATCAACTATTCTTCGGATCACAAGCAATGTGTCCGGACTTAACCGAGGACGCAGGTCTGAGCTGCAGTCGCCCGGATACTCAAGTAAGTAGTCCTGTACCCGGACATGCTATCCGCATATTTATCATAAACTTGCCCTTAAAAGAGCTATCCTTTAAGCAAGAGTGGATAGCAAAAGCAAAACATATCAGGTGTCCGGCCCCCTCCCTGAAACCACGTCGGATCCTGTATTAACCAAGATGCTAGAGGTTGTGCCTTTTGAAGAAGGCGAAAGGGGGAACAAGGGAACTACTACCTCCGTGAAGGAGGCTATCAAGAAAGGGGGGATCGAGATTCCCTCCCTCCAAGGGGATAAGAGGACCGCTTCTGAAGATCCGGAGACCAAAGCCTCAAAGCGGGGGAAGAAATCTTCACCAGAGGGTCCTGCGGCGGGAGATGCCCCGGCCGCACTATTTCCCCAAGGAGATCAGCCCTCCAGCGAGCCGTAAGTAAAGGGGGGGCGTTTTTTTTAAAAAAGAGAGTCATCCTCGTTTTATTTCTGAAGGTAACCGAAAGTTTACCTTGTAGTTCGGATCTCAGCCCTTCATAGCAGAGCTCGTCTTTAGGGGATCTTGATCCGGAGATGATGGAGAGCGAACGCGCCCGCCTGCATCGTTATGCGAGGTGGACGACCCGAGGTGTCGCCGCGAGGGCTTCTCCGAATCCGCGGGGCCGAAGGCAGCCAGATGTCCCTCAAAGCCCTCCGTGTCCGCCTTGAAAAAGGCCACGGACAAGTCCGCACCAACGGGTGTACGGTCGGAGGAGTGAAGGATCTGCTCGGGCGGCGTCTATCTCGGAAGATCACCGACGTTAATGGGTACGGTGATTGAAAGGATTTCATCCGCGAGAGCGGATTGCATGAAGCCGTCGTAAGTTTATCGACGGGTTTTGAGGTACGCAAATGATGTACCTTTCGACAGTTTTGCATATAAATGCGCCTGTATAGATAGTAGCCCCTGAGACTTGGTGCGATGTCAAAAATGACGGCGCGCCGAGGATCATAACCCCAGGTATAATATGCGCTCTTCCTATGTAGGTGGCGAAGCGTCCGGTTGCTAGCCGAGCTGATGAATTTGCCGAACTGAAGCGGCAACTTGATGTGGCGGATGCGGACATCATGCTTGTTAATAAGCGGCTTGACGAGTCACACGGTATGCAACTTCTCCGCGGACACCTGGTAAGGGAGCTTGACGCCCATGCCTTACAACATGTATGCTTAATGCAGATGGTGCCGCTGCTATGGAGAGCCTTCGGGCAGAGCTCGTCCGAGCCAAGGAGCAAGCCAGAAAAAGTGATGAGGCGGCCTTAAAGGCGGCCGCAGAGCTAAAAAGTCAACAGGCTGCTCACTCGCCAAGCAAGAAAGAAATGGCGAGATGGCCGTGAAATTGAAGAATGCTACTGAACGTTGCGAGCTTCTTGAAAAAGAAGATCGAGCGAAACAAGAGGACCAGAAAAAGGCCGCCACCGAGGCCAAGGATACACGCTCTGCGATGAGAGCTATGAAGGAGGAGCTACGTCAGGCCGGAGATATTGCGTCTGGAAAGCCCTTTCTGATGCGGAGAAAATTCACGAATCCTAAGTACGCTCAATTGGACCGGCTGTGGGGTGCGGAGGATGCTTATCTGGACTTGGCAGCGAGTGCCGCAGACGCGGCCGAACATTTCCGAGGTCAAAAGGATCACGGAATGGAAGAGCTTTTTTGGTCGCAGTTCCATAGTCCGGAGCGTGCACTTTCATTAACCGATCGTTTGGCCGAATGGGCTGAGCTGAATAGGTTGTCCGGACTTGCCATGAAGGCTGTCGTGACTCATTTGTGGCCGAAAAGGCCCGAGCCGAAGAGTTATTTTGGCTTGGTGCAACAGCTTGGTGCGGTGCCGCATATCGATGCAATGAAGCGGTCAAGATGCATAGAGGGTGCGCGGATGGCTCTTTCCGTGTCAAGACATACTGGGCGGAGATGAAGGCCACCGATGTTGCATCCCAAGATTCGGATGAAGTTTAGTACCGCCGAGCACTATTTTGAGGAAGTCTGCAGGCGCTCGTTTAATAGAGATGGAGTGCTCGAAGGATATTATGTTTTAGTGACATGTATGATTTGTGAAAACAATGTTTCAATATAATATAAGAGCTTTTTATACTTGTGCGTTCAAGCATTAAAACACCTCCTGTGTGGCCGTTGATGTATATGTGTATATAACCTGAAAGATGGCAGTCTTCGGCTTCAGCCCCCACACACATAGTGCGGGGCTGTTTGCAAAGAGGCGCATTTTCACACTTAATCCAACGTCTTGGTCCTGTAAAGGAGGTGATAGCGTAGAAAACTAGGAAACCGGACTATAATGCTTTATCACTTTCACTTAGCCATAGGGGTTCGATGGTGGGGCTACTATATAGCCCCTAGGGGCACCGCGCCTCCCGAATTCAGGCGCAGATGTGCTCGACCGAAACGGTCCTTCGTTAATGCGGGGAATTCTAAACATTCCGTGGGTCATCGAGTGGTTGACCAGTCTCACGCTATATCATGACGGTCGGTTTCGCTTTCATCGAGGTGCTCACCTGCCGAACCGGGCACAATCGCAGAGTTCTCCGGTGCGCGTTAGCCGATAGAACGGAACGTAAGGCAGCAAAACACGGAGGTGGGCAAACCCAACATTTGACCAAAGACATGATTCGAGCTGATGCATATAAGGCCTAACTCGAGACGCATTTAACACTCCCTAAGGTATTCGGTCTTTATGAAAACGGGCAGAATAATGCCCTAAGCCCCTGGTGTCCAGGTACGTGCAAAAATTCTGGTGCGGCTGATGCCAAAACGCCAGCCTCCTCCTCGGTTATAGCAAGAAACCAGGGGATGTGTATCAACAAGAGACAGTAAAAAAGGTTTACACAAGGTCTTAATCTGAAAAGAATCCTTGCAACGGGTCCCTACTGCACGCCTCTGCGCTGTGTCTCCGTGCAGCCAGTATCCCGGACGGTCAGAGTGCACGTGTTCATCTGTAAAAGAGAAGAACTTAGTTGAAGAGAAATAAAATATCGTGCAAAAATGTACTTTATATTAAATAAACAGAGTACGGTTCGAAAAGTGAATAAAATTGAGCTTTATTGTCTCTTGTTGTACATGCGTGCAGCCCCTTGTATGGGGTATGCCGCTAGTAGGCGTTTATATGTTTACGCCGGACTCGTCTAGCCATGTCCGGGGTTCGAATGACCTATTCAGGTGCTTTGATTAGCGGAGCCGGATTAGTGTGGGGCTGTCAAGGCAGTCTCACGTTCTTCCGTGCTCGAGTAACACTTGATACTCCCTTTTAATGAGATGATGTCGCGTGGACCGGGCATTTTAAGTGTAAGAGATGCATAATGCGGTATTGCGTTAAAGCGGGCGAAAGCTTCACGCCCCAAAGAGTGCTTGATAGCTACTTTGAATGGGGCGATGTGGAAGGTTAACTTTTCACGGCGGAAGTTGTCGGATGAGCCGAACAGAACTTCTAGCAGAGGGAGCCCGCATAATGGGCATATAGGCCTGGCATTACCCCTTTGAAGGAGGTGTTGCTATGGCTAATTTTGGTTGGGTCTATCCTCATTTTGCGGATTGTGTCCGATATAGCAGGTTTAGATCGCTACCTCCGTCCATTAGGACTTGTGTAAATTGGAGTCCGTCGATTATAGGATCTAATATCAAGGTAGTCCATCCTGCGTTCCGGATACTTCCGGAATAGTCCTGATGATCGAAGGTGATTGGTTTTGACAACCATCGTTGGGATTCTGTTGGGATAGACCGTGCGGCGCGTGTTTCTATGGGCACTGCTATGTTTTTCCCTTTTGTCACTTGAAGTGAGTTCACTGTTTTGACTTTTTGTGGGAAATTCTTTTGTTTTCCGGTGCTCTGCTTGTGGGGTTCGTCATCGTCCTCGCTTGGTGTGTCGAGCCCTTGTGTTCGCATTGAGTTTGCGGACGCTTGAAGACCCAACAATCTCTGTGGGTATGGTTTGCGTGCTTCGGGAGTCTTGTGGATTTGGCATATTTTGTCCAAGATTTTGCTTAGGTTGATAGCTCGTCGCTGTTGTCCTTGAGGGGCAGTTTTTATGATTCTGCCGGAGCTTCGAATCCGGCGTTGATCGCCGTGCTCTTGAGCTGTTTCCCTTTGTCCGCGCTAGTCCTTGCAGCATCGTGGTTTTCCATTTCCATCCTCGACTTCGGATGTACTTGGGTCGCTGGTATCTGCATCTTGCCAGCTAACTATCCTCCCCGCAAAAGCGGGTCATGAGGCTTGTTAATGCAGCCATTGTTCTCGGCTTCTCTGGCTGAGGTGTCCGGCGAGCCATTCGTCTCTTGACGTTGTGTTTGAAAGCTGCTAAGGCTTCGCGTCCGGACGATCGACTATTTGGTTCTTTTGATGAGGAACCTGTTCCAGAATTTGCGGGCTGACTCTCCGGTTGTTGAGTTATGTGACTTAAATAAATCTCGCATCCGGAGGACGGACATAAGTCCCTTGAAAATTTGCCCAAAAGCATCCTCGAGCTCTTCCCAACTTCCAATGGTATTTTCAGGGAGGCTTTTGAGCCAATGCCGGGCTGGCCCTTTGAGCTTGAGGGTAAGTATTTTATGGCGTGGAGATCATCTCCTCTAGCCATGTGTATGTGGAGGATGTAATCCTCAATCCAGACTGTGGTCTGTTGTTCCATCGTATGCCTCTATGTTTACGGGTTTGAATCCTCCGGGAATTCGTGATCCAAAGACCTCATCGGTGAAACACGGGGTGTGCGGCACCCCTATATTTGGGTGTGCCGTGATGTTCGGATATTTGGCGTGTTGCATTTCTTGAAGAGCTTGCTTTCTCGGCCCATAGATGGACCTAATCTGGGCCATCCTTTTGATGCGAATCCTTATGCGGATCGCGTCTTGCGGCTTGTAATGGCGCCGCTTGCCGCTCCATGTTTGCCATGTGGTCGCTATCCGACCGGGCGGCCTCTTTGTTCTTTGATTGCGGGGGCTGTACGGCCTGCTCATCGAATTCGGGCAGTAATTTGCGCTTCGGGTACTTCCTTTATGTGTATCCACCATGTATACATCGTGGGATGAGGTGGCTGTCCAGTATTCTATAGGTGCTGGTTCATGGTCGTCTCCGGCATCGTTGTCCATACCGTCGATGTCTTCAGAGTCGAAATCGAGCACGTCGTTTAAGCTTTCGACAGTGGCTACAAAGTGGGCGGTGGGTGGGCGTTGATTTTCTTCGTCATCCGCATCCCAACCTTCCTGACCGTTGTCCAGCCAGGGCTCTCCTGATAAAGAGAGAGACTTTAGTGAATTCAGGATGTCGCCAAAGGGCGAGTGCGGAAAGATGTCCGCGGCAGTGAACTCCATAACCGGCGCCCAATTGGATTCAATTGGCAGGGGCGCGGAGGGTTCGGAGTCCGAAGAGGAGTCCGGCACCTTGGAGTCACGGTCTTCGCAAAGGACAGGGATGGAGTTCGGCTTAATTGCCATAGAGATCGTAGCCCCCGAGGCGGTGTCCAGCCACTCGTCCTCGATCGGCGGAGTCGACTCCGAGCTAAGGGTCGGAGCGGACGTTGGTGCGCCTCCGTGGCACTCGCTCGCGGCAGAGCTAGATCATGCCCATCGAGACAAAGGCGGCGCGCTTGGCTGTGGCTCAATCCGTCAAGATCAAGTCTCCGTAGATGGCGGCCGTAGTTCAAACTCCCAAATCTGACCTCGATGACCAGGGGCGAAGCTTCGATCTGCTCCAGATGGCCAAGTGAATTGCCCGCAGCAAAGCCGCCGAATCTGAAGATCTGTCCGGGAGAAAAGTCTCACCCTGGACTGCGTCGTTGTTGATGATCAAGGAGCTATCGAGCCTAAGGATGACGACATAGAGGAACTCTCAATGAAAGCACCAATGTCGTGTCAAACCGCGGATCTCGTAGGGGGTCCCGAATGTGCGTCTAGGCGGATGGTAACGAAGACAAGGGACACGATGTTTTTACCTGTGTTCGGGCCCTCTCGATGGAGGTAAAACCCTACTCCTGCTTGATTAATATTGATGATATGGGTAGTACAAGAGTGGATCTACCACGAGATCAGAGAGGCTAAACCCTACAAGCTAGCCTATGGTATGATTGTTGTTCGTCCTACAGACTAAAACCCTCCGGTTTATATAGACACCGGATAGGGTTAGGGTTACACAGAGTCGGTTACAATTGTAGGAGATCTACATATCTATATCGCCAAGGTTTCCTTCCACGCCAAGGAAAGTCCCATCCGGACACGGGACGAAGTCTTCAATCTTGTATCTTCATAGTCCAGGAGTCTGGCCAAAAGTGATAGTGCGGCTATCCGGACACCCCCTAATCCAGGACTCCCTCAACGAGGCAAGCCTCGACGACGAAGAATTTGTCGTGCCCGAGGATCCCGTATAACAAGAGCGTTTCAAACGCAGGCTTATGGCCACGGCGAGCAGCCTCAAGAAAAAATAGCAACAGCTTAGAGCTGACAAAGACTTGCTAGCCGACAGATGGACTGATGTCCTTGCGGCTGAAGAGTACGAACTCGAACGCCCCTTCAAGAGCTACCCAAAACGCAGGCTGCTACCCCGATTAGAGGAGGAAGTACCTAGACCTACATCACCAGCGCATGATGCAGCCGACCGGCCACCTCGTGGCCGCGACAAAGAGGCCCCTCGGCCCTCCACTCTAGGCGCACCCCGGCATCGCTCAAAGAATACCAAGGCACGGGGAAATGCGCCAGACCTGCGAGATATATTGGAGGAGAGGGCAAGGCAAACAAGATTGATCTATGGATCGCGTGGGCGCCCCACGACACATGACGATAACCGTCATGCCGGATATGGTAAATCCGGCCGGACCGAACAGAGTAGACAAAGCTCATCTGAGCTACGTCGTGATCTAGCCCAATACAGAGGCGCCGCACACCCACTATGCTTCACAGATGAAGTAATGGATCATCAAATCCCCGAGGGTTTCAAACCCGTAAACATCGAATCATACGATGGCACAACAGATCCGGCGGTATGGATCGAGGATTATCTCCTTCATATCCACATGGCCAGTGGCGATGATCTACACGCCATCAAGTACCTCCCACTCAAGCTTAAAGGACCAGCTCGGCATTGGCTTAACAGCTTGCCAAAGCAGAATCAATTGGTTGTTGGGAGGACCTGAAGCCGCATTCCTCGACAACTTCCTGTGGCACCTATGTGCGACCACCGACGCCGATGACCTAAGCCACATAATTCAGCAGCCAGAGGAATCGCCGACAATTCGGACACGGTTCCTAACCAAGAAAAATCAAATAGTCGACTGTCCGGACGCAGAGGCCCTTGCAGCCTTCAAGCATAACATCCGTGACGAGTGGCTTGCCCGGCACCTAGGACAGGAAAAGCCGAAATCCATGGCAGCCCTCACAACACTCATGACCCGCTTTTGCGCGGGAGAAGACAGCTGGCTAGCTCGTAGTAATAACATGACCAAGAGCCCTGGTAATTCGGATACCAAGGACAGCATTGGCAGGTCGCATCGCAACAAGCAAAAGCACCGCATTAATGGCGACAATCGCCGAGGATACGACAGCTTAATGCCGGATTCAGAGGCTCTAAACCCGTCAGCGGAAAAGCCATTAAAAGAAATACTCGGGCCCGCCCAATTTGGACCGAATACTCGATCGCCGTGCGATACACGACACCCCGAAAAACCAGCCAACCACACCAACAGGATTGTTGGGTGTTCAAGCAGGCGAGCAAGTTAAACGCCGAAACAATGACAAGGGGCTGCATAGCGATGATGAGGAGGAGCCCGGCCACCGAACAATAGGGGATGAAGGGCTTCCCCCACAAGTGCGGACGGTGAACATGATATACGCAACCCACATACCCAAAAGGGAGCGGAAGCATGCACTCAGGGACGTATATGCGTTGGAGCCAGTAGCCCCAAAGTTCAACCCATGGTCCTCTTGCCCAATCACTTTTGATCGAAGGGACCACCCCACTAGCATCCGCCATGGCGGATTCGCCGCATTGGTTCTAGACCCAATCATTGACGGATTTCACCTCACTAGAGTCCTTATGGACGGCGGCAGCAGCCTGAACCTGCTTTATCAGGATAGAGTGCGAAAAATGGGCATAGATCCCTCAAGGATTAAACCCACAAAGACGACCTTTAAAGGCGTCATACCAGATGTAGAGGCCAATTGTACAGGCTCGCCACACTTGAGGTGGTCTTCGGATCCCCGGATAATTTCAAGCGAGGAGTTAATCTTCGACATAGTCCTGCTCCGCATGGTTATCACACATCGCTCTGACGAACCGCATTGCAAAGGTCAATGCGGTGCCGCACTACGCATACCTCAAGCTCAAGATGCCAGGCCCTTGAGGAGTCATTACGGTCAATGGAAACACCGAACGCTCTCTTCGAACGGAGGAGCATACGGCAGCCCTCGCGGCGGAAGTACAAAGCAGCCTCTCATGGCAATTCTTCAGTCCGGCCATTAAACGTCCGGACACCATCAAGCAAGCCCGGAGTAACCTACAACAAGACCGCCTGGCACGTTCCGAGCACGCGTAGCAATGCGGCCCCAACCCCAGCCCTCTTGAAACTGTGAAACCAGTACTACACGCACATAACTACGCCCGAAATACCATGGGCATAGGGGAGGGCACGACCACGGCATGCCCAAAATGCGGTTCAACCGCACTGTGGGCCCCGATTTTGTCATTCTTTTTTTCTTACTTTCAGACTCCACTTTCCGGAAGGCATGTCCGCAAGATAATCGCCAACACACGATGCAACAGCCAGGAGGCGAAAGCTACGCCGAGTGTCCAGTGGTCTCTATAACGAGCAGTATACTTGTTTCACATATCATCCCGCAGCTCGCCCCTGGAGGGGGACATGTCAAATAGTCCCATCTCTTGCTTATCGCACTATTTGTATCGTTCTTCTTTCACCGCAGACTTTTCAAATAAACAAAACATAGCTTTTGTCTATTATTGCATTCCTTTTTTATAAAAATATGTTCAGTTATGACATTATGCAACCGTACACTTTGGTACGGCCAATACACCAGGGGCTTACATACCCCAGAATATGGTGCGAGAAGTCCGAGCACTCTCATGAGTGCGGCACCCCGACTTATAGCATTATATGCATCGGCTCCGAATCATGTCTTGGGTCAATAGTTGGGTTTGCCCGGCTCCCATGTTTTGGTACCTTACGTTCCGTTATATCGGCTAAGGTAGCACTGGGAGAACCACTGCGATTGTGCCCCAGTTGAGCTGGGCTAAGCACCTCAGTGGAGAAAGCTAAACCTGACCGTCATGATAGGGCGAGAGCTGGTCGCTGTTCGAGAGGTTTTCGAGTCCCTAAAGACTTATGCCGCTTAGAGCGAGGAGTCGGATTTGTCCGGCCTAGGCATGGATAGCGCCCCAAACTCGGTCTTTCGAATACTAGGGGCTTCGCCGAAATTTAAAATTATAGAATTCTATGGCTAAGTGAGAGTGTTCAAGCATTATAGTCCGATTGCCTTGTTCGTCTCCCTCGAAGGACCCAATAATGGGAAAAAGAGCGCTCAAGTTTATCCCGAACACCCCAGCACTCGCGGCATGGGGGCAGAGCCGACGACTCGCCATCTCTCAATTTTAATAAACGGCCGCACAGAAGGTAATATCTTAAATTCAAAAGCGTTGCTTAGCGCATATGAACAAGTTTTCAGCATACAGGATCACAAAATGCGAGTTTACTCAAAAATTACATCTTTGGAGCACTCATCTGCTATAAGGCGGGCAGCCTTCAGGACGCCCTCATAATACATCTCGGGCTTGCGATGCTCCTTGCCCGGCGGTGGTCCGTCCATCACAAGCTTCTCAGCTTCCATCTTGCCCGAGTGCACTTTAGCACGGGTAAGGGCCCTACGGGCACCTTTGATGCATACGGAGCGCTTGATGACTTCAAGCCATGGACAGGCATCCACCAGCCGCCTCACCAGCCCGAAGTAGCTTCCAGGCATGGCTTACCCAGGCCATAGCCGTACTATGAGACCCTTCATGGCCTGTTCGCCACCTTATGGAGCTCGACCAGCTGCTTCACTGGTCGCTCAAGGGCATCAGGTGTCCGCCTCAAAGATATCGAGACCGAACACCTTCTCCATCGAGCTCCCTCTTCGGCTCGGTAGAATGCGCGCGCGGACACACTGGGAAGATCTGCGAATGCTCCTGGAGAGCTCCGGACTCGGGTAAGTAACAAGTAATTCACTTTCACATGCTTGCTTTGCATAAAGAATGCCTTACTCGCCGCTATCTTCTTCATCGCCTCAATTTCCTGGAGGGATTTTTGGGCTTCGGCCTTGGCAGATTTGGCGCTCTCAAGCGCCGAGGCGAGCTCGGACTCTCGAGTCTTTGAGTCAAGCTCCAAACACTCATCTTTTTCCACGAGAGCCTGGAGCTCTTGCTGCACCTCCGCCACCCGCGCCTCCTTCTTCTCTCGCTGGGTACGCTCCACGACCGCATTTTCTTCGGCCTTGGACAACGCTCCCTTCAGGGTTGCCACCTGGGTTGTGGCCCCTGTAATACCCACGTCGGCCCTGTCATTTTTTGCAACCACATCTTTTTTATATACTTACATAAGGTATTACTTACCTTCCTTGTCCTCGAGCTGCTTCTTGGAAAGGCCGAGCTCGTTCTCGGACCGCTCGAGGCTCGCTTCAATGCGTCGGCCTCGCATGATCAAGTCGGCAGAGGTCAGCAAGACAACCTGCATTCCCATATTGACATACTT
Organism: Aegilops longissima; assembly: GCA_021605205.1. Lineage (NCBI taxonomy): Eukaryota > Viridiplantae > Streptophyta > Magnoliopsida > Poales > Poaceae > Aegilops > Aegilops longissima. The sequence goes on from CM038680.1 coordinate 434,183,403, forward strand.
ATGTTAGACTCCTGCAGATATCTTTTGATCCTCGTTCGGCTTTTCTTTCGAACACCAAACCGAGCATCGAGGGCTACCGTCTATGCGGTAATATTTTTACATATCTTAAATAGATACCTCAAAGCCTCGTTAGAAGGCTGGCACAGCTTCAGTCCAACGCTCTTGGCGGACTGAACCTTCGGATCACCACACTCATAATAGTGCTGTGTTTCGTCACCGGAGGCGCCGTTAAGCACCTCCATCAGATTATCCGGTGCCTCGAGTTGGACGGAGGTCACCGGCGTCGTAGTCTTGCCCTTCTTAGTAGGGGGCCGCCTACTGGATGCCGGAACCGCTGAAGGTTCGGGCATGTGTCCGCCTGTGGTCGGACTTAGAGCCCTTCGGGGTTTTATCCCCTTTGCGCCTGGAGTCCGGGAGGTCGCCTTGCGGCGCCTCCAGGACCACCCCCTCCTGGCTTGGACCCTTTTGGGACTCCACCTCGGCATCGTCCGTAGGACGAGGGGAGGTAGCAGTCGGAAGTGAAAGGCTATTCACATCCGACGAATCCAGCGATCCGCTCGACGAAGCGTCGAGCTGGGCCGTGGGCGGACTGCATGATTACATTCGGCGTCAGAAGATATTGTGAAGTAAAGGAACACCATGAGTTATTCTGGTATCCGGATACTTACGATTTTGACAGGGGCTTCGCCCTGGATGACCACTCCTCTTCGCCGTCGTCGGCGTTGGTGGAGTAGTCCGGAGGAAGGGTCCTTCCCTTCTTGGACCCTCCGCCCCCAGCTAGGCGGCCTTCCTTTTCATTCCTCCCCGCTGGAGGGGAGCTTCTTCTTCCTCCTCCTCGTCTTCGGAGGAGGAGTGCGCCTCGGAGTCATCGGACGATGAATCCGGCACCACCGGGCGCCGGGAACTCTTTCGAGTTCCGTGGCCTTCTTCTTGGCCTTCTTCTCCGGCACCACGTAAGGTGCCGGACCAGCAGCCCGTCAAGTGGGCGCTCTGCTGATCTTCGGCAAAGGAGCCGGACGGTCGATCTGTCCGGTCTTCTTCTCGCCATTCTGTCAAAGGAACGAGAGTTAGATCCCGCATAGAGTTAAACTATGAAGAACAAGTATCCCGTAAAGGGTAAAATAAGCTTACTACGCTAGCTTGGCGCTTGCGCTGAATCATGATCCTTGGTGATGGGAGGGGAACCTCGGCGCCCTTGAATAGCACCTTCGGGCATCCTCGCATTGTGTCAAAGAGCCCGGTCGAGTTTGGTGCTGGGCGGGTTGAACTCCCATAAGTTAAAAGCCCGTCGTTGACACGGGAGGATCGGCGGATGAGCATGACTGGACTACGTTGACGAGTTTAACCTCTTTGTCCACCAGGTCTTAGATGCAGGTTTGGAGTCCGTCCGCTCTTCAATTACCCCACAACAGGCCCTTCTCTTTCCGTGAGGTGAGCCGTGTGGGGATGCCAGATCGAATTGGGGCGCTGCCCATTCAGTGGTCACGCGGCTCGGTGATGTAGAACCACCCCGATTGCCACCCCTTTATGGTCTCCACGAAGGAGCCCTCAAGCCATGTAACATTGGGAATCTTGCCCACCATGGCGCCTCCGCACTCCGTTTGCTGGCCGCCCACTACCTTCGGCTTGACATTGAAGGTCTTCAGCCATAAGCCTAAGTGGGGCTTGATGCGCAGGAAAGCCTCGCACACGACGATAAACGCCGAGATGTTGAGGACGAAGTTCGGGGCCAGATCGTGGAAATCCAGGCCGTAGTAGAACATGAGCCCCCGGACAAACGAGTGAAGTGGGAAACCTAGTCCGTGGAGGAAATGGGTGAAGAACACCACCCTCTCATGGGGCCTGGGGGTGGGGATGAGATGCCCCTTGTCTGGGAGCCGGTGCGCGATGTCGTTAGACAAGTATCCGGCCTCCCTCAGCTTCTTGATCTGTCCCTCCATGACGGAGGAGACCATCCACTTGCCTCCCGCTCCGTACATGGCTGGAGAAGGTAGAGGTGGGATGCGCGGACTTGGGCGCTGGAGCTCGAGAGCGCGAAAATGGATAAGCAAAGGAGGAAGAAGGCGTAGATGGAAAAGGTGGATCCTTATCCCCTTATATGGGCGGACGAAACTATGTGCCCCCACCAGCCTGGTAAAACTCGCTTATGTCCCAAGCGCCGTAAATTAATGGCACGGTTGGGTTACCCACGCCCGTATTGATGAGAATCCCGGAATAAGGGGACACGATCTCTGCTTCAACAACACGTGCCAAGGAAACCGCCCGCTAAGTGCATCGAGGTGGGACAAGAAAAGGATTGAATAAAGGCTTGGCTGTGGTGTGATGTCACGCCATGAGTACGTCAAGAGGTTGAATTTGTGTAAATATTATTCTCTATAGTGGTATGTGGAAATTATTTTGCAGAGCCGGACATTATCCTTGTGTTCAAAATCTTCTATGAAGTATTCGGAGGAGGAACCCGCCTTGCAATGCCGAAGACAATCTGCGCGCCGAACTCGTCGTCATTGAAGCCTGGTTCAGGGGCTATGGAGGGAGTCCTGGATTAGGGGGTGTCCGGATGGCCGGACTATGACCTTTGGCCGGACTCCTGGACTATGAAGATACAAGATTGAAGACTTCGTCCCGTGTCCGGATGGGACTTTCCTTGGCGTGGAAGGCAAGCTTGGCGGTACGGATATGTGGATCTCCTCCCATTCTAACCGACTCTATGTAACCCTAATCCTCTCCCGTGTCTATATAAACCGGAGGGTTTTAGTCCGTAGGACGAACAACAATCATACCATAGGCTAGCTTCTAGGGTTTAGCCTCTCTGATCTCGTGGTAGATCTACTCTTGTACTACCCATATCATCAATATTAATCAAGCAGGAGTAGGGTTTTACCTCCATCAAGAGGGCCCGAACCTGGGTAAAAACATCGTGTCCCTTGTCTCCTGTTACCATCCGCCTAGACGCACAGTTCGGGACCCCCTACCCGAGATCCGCCGGTTTTGACACCGACAGTTGACAAACATAGTTTTGGTCATCGGTGCAATTAATAGGAAGTAATAAAGAAAGAGATGTTTTCACATATAAATATACTATCTTGGACATCTTTTATGATTGTGAGCACTCATTAAAGTATGACATGCTAAAGAGTTGATGTTGGACAAGGAAGACAATGTAATGGGTTATGTTTTCCTATATCCGAAATAAAGTATATTGTCATGGATCATCCAACATGTTGAGCTTGCCTTTCCCCTCATGCTAGCCAAATTCACTGCACTAAGTAGAGATACTACTTGTGCTTCCGAATATCCTTAAACCCAGTTTTGCCATGAGAGTCCACCATACCTACCTATGGACTGAGTAAGATCCTTCAAGTAAGTTGTCATGTTGCATGCAATAAAAATTTCTCTTTAAATATGTATGACCTATTAGTGTGGAGGAAATAAGCTTTATACGATCTTATGATATGGAAGCAATAAAAGCGACAGACTGCATAATAAAGTTCCATATCACAAGTGGCAATATAAAGTGATTTTCTTTTGCATTAAGATTTCGTGCATCCAACCATAAAAGCACAGGACAACCTCTGCTTCCCTCTGCGAAGGGCCTATCTTTTATTCTTGTCTTATACCTTATACAAGAGTCATGGTGATCTTCACCTTTCCTTTTTACATTCTATCCTTTGGAAAGCACCTTGTGTTGGAAAGATCCTGATATATATATCAAATTGGATGTAAGTTAGCATGAATTATTGTTGTTGACATTACCCTTGAGGTAAAAGGTTGGGAGGCAACACTATAAGCCCCTATCTTTCTCTGTGTCCTATTGAAACCCCATACCCATAAGTATTGCGTGAGTGTTAGCAATTGTGAAAGACTAAATGATAGTTGAGTATGTGGACTTGCTGAAAAGCTCTTATATTGTCTCTTTCCAATGTTATGATAAATTGCAATTGCTTCAATGATAGAGATTATAGTTTGTTGGTTCTCAATGAAGTTTCTGATTCATACTTTACATTGTGAATAGATTGTTACTTTAGCATAATAAATCATATAAAAATATATATATATATGTTGCTGTTATAAGAATGATCATGATGCCCTCATGTCTGTATTTTATTTTATCGACATGTCTACCTCTAAACATGTGGACATATTTATTGTTATCGGCTTCCGCTTGAGGACAAGCGAGGTCTAAGCTTGGGGGAGTTGATACGTCCATTTTGCATCATGCTTTTATATCGATATTTATTGCATTATGGGCTGTTATTACACGTTATGTCACAATACTTATGCCTTTTCTCTCTTGTTTTACAAGGTTAACATGAAGAGGGAGAATGCCGACAGCTGGAATTCTGGGCTAGAAAAGGAGCAAATATTAGAGACCTATTCTGTACAGCTCCAAAAGTCCTGAAACTTCACGGAAGCACGTTTTGGAATTAATAAAAAATACTGGTGAAAGAATCCACGGAGGGGCCCACACTGCCACGAGGGTGGGGCGCGCCCCACTCGGGCGCGCCCCCGCCTCGTGGGCCCCCTCGAAGGCCTCCGGTGTCCATCTTCCGCTATATGAAGTCTTTTTACCATGGAAAAAATCATAAGGAAGCTTTCGGGACGAAGCGCCTCCGTCTCGAGGCGGAACCTTGGCGGAACCAATCTAGGGCTCCGGTGGAGCTGTTCTGCTGGGGAAACTTCCCTCCGGGAGGGGGAAATCATTGCCATCGTCATCACCAACGATCCTCTCTTCGGGAGGGGGTCAATATCCATCACCATCTTCACCAACACCATCTCCTCTAAACCCTAGTTCATCTCTTGTATCCAATCTTTGTCCCAAAGCCTCAGATTGGTACCTGTGGGTTGCTAGTAGGGTTGATTACTCCTTGTAGTTGATGCTAGTTGGTTTATTTGGTGGAAGATCATATGTTCAGATCCTTTATGCATATTAATATGTCGGCATTCTGGGAAATGGGGTCCCCAGACTTGCCTGCCCGCGGCCTGCGGCGTGGCTCAAAGGAGGCCCAGGACGGCCCATCTTCATCAACGCAAGCTCAAGACCCTCGCGAGGGGCCAAGCCTCGCGTGGCGGACGACAAGGAGCTTCCTCAGGCACGGCCTCGTCAGGCTGGCTCATGAGGAGGCGGAGAGTTCAAGGCAGGGTACCTCGCGAGGTGCCCATGACGCAAGCCATGACGACCAAGGGTGCGGCCAGGCGCCCAGCCCGGCGTCCTCCTTTCCTCTTTGGTGCAAAGGGAGCAAGCGCAGGCGAGAGCATCAAGCAAAGGCATCCGTTTCGGTGCAACAAGACCAAGACCAGCCCAACGGCTGGAAGGGAGTCATCTTGGAGCCCAAGCAGGCGTCATCACCAGAGCCTTTGGCAGGCGAGGACCAACTTCAGGATAAGTGTACCCGTTGTTCCCCTTCAAAATGGCCAATTGTTGGCGCCCTTCCCGCTCAATATTTGGGAAGAGGCCCAGGGCCTTCACCAATAAATAGGAGTAGCCACCCCCAGGGTAGAAGGATCGGCCCCCCGGCATGAGACCGGAATCCTCACCAAGGAACCAGTAGCTAGAGCAACTGAACACCACCTAGCAGTTCATCACACCCACCAAGAACAGACCCTCGCGAGGCTGTTGTTCCCTGTACTGTTCCTCATCAGCCCAAGAGGCAATCCACCACGCCACAAACTAGAGTAGGGTATTACACCACAACGGTGGCCCGAACTAGTATAAATCTTGTGTCTCTTGTGTTGTTCTGTTTAGTAGTTTAGGTCCCTGCGATTCGGCGAGATACGAGACGGTGGGGGGTTGGATCTCCGCGCGCACCCCAGTGTTCGAACCTCAAGGGTCTGCCGGAACCCAAAATCCGACATTTGGTGCGGCAGGTAGGGGTGCGCCGGAATCCACCTTCTGCCACCTCGTGTCCCGTCGCATCGCCACCACCATGTCCGGCGACCAAGCGGGCAACTCAGATCCTTGGGCGGCGTGGCCCGCCCACGCAGAGCCGCTCGCCTCGGGCGACCCCGTGCCCCAGGCAGCTCGCGGTCCGCAGGGCGCTACGGGTCGCGGGCGACGCGGACAGACCTCGACAGCTCTCATGCCGCGGTAGGCACGATCGGCAGCAAGGGCCACCAATCACGCCACGACCACATCACCGTACACCCGCCGGGAGGAGGCGAACTCGAGGGCCGCGCTCACAGTGGCCCGAGAGCTGCTGCAGTGCAGGCTGCTGGAGAGCGGCCGCGACGTGCTGCTGGAGCGAATGGCAGAGCTCCTGGGCTTCGCCGCCTCGGGGGCTCTCCCCTTCTGCACCCAACTTCCATCTCAAGCCCAGGGCGGCTCGCACGGGGGCTCCGCGCGTGCCCGCAGGCTCCAAAGCTACTCCAACACCGCGGCTGTAAGACCGGGCGGCGGCGGGTTGCCCCGCCCGCCCGCTGGAGAAGAAGGACTCGACGTAACTCACGGCCCCGGTGGGCCGCCGCGCCACCACCACACGGCGGGCGCATCAAGTAGAGCTGCATGGCACGCTCAGCACTACGGCGTGGCCTTCGGGATGACGGCGCCAGAAGAATACGTGCCCCACATGATGGACCAAGGGCACCCGCATGAGGGAGAACAAGGCTCGCTCCTCAGCCCGAGCTGGGGGGATGACGCGCCAGAAGCCGAGCTCTTCCAGGAGCCTCGAGACGGTCCCACTGGTCACGCCGGGGGCGACGATTATCGGGTACCGCTACTTCCTCAAGAGCAAACATACGCTAACCATAGGTCGCAGGAGGTACAGGTCGCCACGACGAGCGGCTGCCCCGCTCCCGCAGTCTCCTACCCCTCGGGAGAGGGGCACAGGGGGCTGCCGGAGAGGGGCAGGGATCCGGCATCACCACCGTGGCGTTCGGAGCAACGCGTTCTCAGGAGGTAGGCCCTCTGCTGGGGAGGCGCCTCAGGGCCTGCCCCTGGCGGAGGACCCGTGGTCGTCGGGGGAACCGCTGGCGACCGCTCTACCCCATCGGCGGCGTCCTGGTTTCCGATCGTTGTTGATGGCACTAGAGTGTGGCGCAAGGCGGGGCCCTCGTCTGGCGATATGAAGAAAGGCCGGTACCTGTGAAGAAGGCCCAGTGCCTGTGAAGCTCGCCGCCCCGTGACACTCTCACGTAATAATGAGTGGGGCTGTACATGCCCGGGAGTCTCAGGGGTGCCGGCCTCAGGCCCTGGGGCTCCCTCCCACGCCCAGTGGCAGCACTTAGCTCCGCGCTGGTGAGAAGACGTCCAAGACTAGACTATGTGCTGGACGCGGCTTTTCTTCTACTTTCTTCGCCTTTCCATTCGGTTGTCGCTTTCCCCTGCTGGATTTACATTGGATTCGAATTTGAGATTTGCGTGTGTTCGGGGAAGGGGTGCTTAGTCTCGTTCGAGCAAATCTCTCGCGTTTCGGTTACAACTCCGCCTCAGCTGCCTCCCCTCGCGAGCTCCTCGTGAGCCGGGCCAGGCCTAGCTTGCGCGCAGCCCAGCCTGTCGCCGCCGCGTCCTCTCCGGAGGGTTTTTACTGCAGATCCTACGGATTCGATCCGGAGACACTCAGATCGCCTCAGCCTCCCACGGGCTATCTCAGGGCTCGTACGAAACAAAGATAAACCAGCCAACCAGCACGTCGCTTAGCCAACCACTTGGCGCGGGCGTATGGGCGATGTAACACCTGCTAATACGATGAACACAAGTTTTACATGAGGGGCTCCCCCTCCCAAAATGCTCTCACAGCCATCAGGCCAAAACCTGAGTTCTATTCATGCAGGGTAACGTAACAGGGACAATACATAATCAGTCGGATAAATCTCCCAATGCGTCCTCAGGAGCACCTCCCGAGCCGTTGCTAGCGTCGTTGGCCTCGCCGTCACTGTCTGCGTGGTCGTCGGTGGCGTCTGGGCCGTTCACCACGCCGCCCTCATCGGCGGCCACGACCACGCCATCATTGTCCGAAGCGAAGGCCCGGACGAGGGAATCCACATTGTCTTCCACCCAGTGCACCAGTTCGCCCCGGACGGCCTGGGGAACTGGGGCGATGGCTGCGTCAAAGTCGAAGTGGGGGTCCATGTGCTGGAGATGGCTGAAGACACGAGAAAAGGCGCGCCCAAGCAGCGCGCGGCTCCTCTCCTCCACCAACCTGTTGGCCCTGACCGACCGCGCCTCCAGCCGCGCCACCACGTCGGTTAAGAACTGAAGGTTGCCGGCGTAGTTAACCACGTGCGGCTCGCCAACTGCCGCCTCACAGATATTACCCAAGGCTGCGTTGGCTCTTTCCCGGAGCGTGGCGAGCATGGGGCCGTGCTCATGCTCCAGGATTCGCCGCTGACGCATCTCGTCCGCGATTACGGCGCGACGGCCTCGGCCTCCTCCACCCGTTGGCGCAGAAGGAGCGCCTCGGCCTGAGAGGTGGTGGACTCCCTCTGCGCCACCTCGAGGGCGGCCCGAAGAGCATCGGGCCGCCGCGTCGCCTCCTTTAGCTTGGCCCTCAAGGCAGCGGTCCTGCCCTCAGCCTCGGCCTTGATCAACCCCAGCCTCTTCTCAAACTCGCGCTCAAGGTTCGAGCGCGCCGCCGCCACTCGGCGTCCGACCTCCTCCAGGACGTGGGCTTCCCGTGCAGCGACCTCATCCTCTGCCCACGTCGTCAAGCGCTCCCTCGTCTCTAAGCGCTCATACTCGCACGCGCGTTCGGCGGCTTTAAGCGTCAGCGCCTCCTCACGCTTATGGAGCTCCGCCGGGTCACCGGAGGCCACCTTCATCGACGCGAGGGCTGCCTTGCTCAGCTCCACTCGCTCCTCCAGTGAGTGACACCGGGCCAGGAGTTCCCATGCCCGCTCCTCCGCCGCCTCTCGCCGCCTGTTAGCTTCCCGGGCCTCCTCGACGGCCCGAGAACAGGCCTCCCGAGAGGCTGCCAGCGACGCCTTGGCCTCTTCATCATCAAGATCGCGCCGGTGGCGCGCAAGGGCGACAGCACCCTCCAGCTCGCGCCTCTCTGCGGCCAGGCGTAGGCCTTCGGCCTCAAGGCGCGCGTATTCATCAGCGAGCTCTTCACCAAGCAGGCTCACCGCATCAGCCGCCCTTCGAAGAAATCCTTGGCGAAGGGCGTGACACTCCCGGGCGCGCTCGTGTACGTCCTCAACACCATCAACCGCCCTAGGCGGGCGTCGGGAGCCGCAAATCAGCACTCCCCCTCCGGGCAGGGGGCTGGGGGCTGGCACCCTCGCGACGGTCGGGCACGCCGCGCCAGAAGCCCGGCCTAGAGCCAGCCCATCCCCAGACGAGGGGCGCAGGAAGCGCCTCAGCCAATCGCCGTCCACGACCAGGCGAGAAGCCCACGGCAGGCTAGCTATGCCACGGGAAGGCTCGCGAGGAAGGGTCACGAGGCGTGCGGGGCCACGACGCGCCTCGGGACGGTTCACCTCCCCGGTCGCCCTCACCACAAGGGTTCCACTGCTTGGAGCACTCAAGGATGGGGGAGGGAGCGAAGCCGGGGGGGACGGCTCCTCAACCGTCTCCGTGAGCTCGGCAGGAAGGGGCCTGCAGGGCAAGGATCAGTACAAGCAGCAGAAGAATCAGGAGCTGGAGAAGAAGAAGGCTTACTCATCAGTGGCGAAGTACTCCCTACGCTTCAGCAGGCGACAAGGGTAATCATCGCCCAGGGCCTCCCTTCTCTTCCGGAGGGCCTCGAAGTTCACGCGGAAACGACCCAAGATTTGAGCGCAGGGGTCATCATGCGGCGAGGGAGAAGCATCAAGGCGACCTGCATCAGGGGCGTCCGCCTGACGTGCGCTGCTGATCGCCTCACCAAGAGAAGCAGCAGGGGCCTCGGGGGCTCCAACCGCAGGCGCTGCGGGCGGCTACCTGCCGCCCTCAGCCGCGGCGGCATGAGCCTCAGGAGCCGCCCCCTCATGGCGCCGCCCGCACTGCTCACCCGGCGGGGTCCTTGACCTCTGGCGGCTCGTGCCTCCCTTCTCCGCCACTTGAGGAGGAGCCGCCTTGGCCGACTGGAAGGGCTGTCACCATTACTGGATTCTCGCGAGGCCCCTGGAGACCAGCGGGGCGCGACCCCCATTCATCGAAGATAGGCATCTGGTTCACAAAATCACCCCTGTTCTAGCAGAGGTACAGCAAGGCCCCTCCATGCCGGATGCCACCGGGGTTGGGGTCGCCAGTCAGGACCAGGAGCACTTTCCTTAGCGCTTCAGGCGTCAGGTCTTCTTCCTGGAGCCTCATACGATCACCAGGCCCGCTGAAGGACCACATACGGTGGGAATGGCGTTGGAGAGGAGCAATGCGGCACATCAGGAACTCCTTCACCACCTTGGGCGCTGTCACAAGAAGCGACCTCCAGGAACGCGCGGCGCGCGCAGACAAAGATGAGCCGAGGGCTTGAAAGCGCCTCTGGCCCCAGCCTGAATTGGGGACAACAGGCGAGGTTGGCTCCGATAGCAGGGGGCTGGGCACCCCCACATCCACGTACAACCACCTTTCGCGGAACTCAGCCGCAGGCGGAGGCAGGCTGAAGTCAATCCCTAAGGCCGCTGTCTCGGGCGCGGCGACGAAGCTCATGCACGCCGAGCATTGGGTGGGGTCAACAAGGCGCAGAGAGAAGAAGTGGCGCAGCAAGGCAACCGAAGGAAGGATTCCCATCATTGCTTTGCAAACGAAGGCGAAGACCGAGAGGAGAGTGATGGACTCAGGACCCAGATGCATCATGTGGATCTGATAGTGGGAAAGCACATCATTGAAGAAATCAGAAAAGGGGGGAACCAGCCCCGCCCACAGGGCGTCGGCAAAATACCAGACCTCGGTGACTATCCTGTCGATGGAGAAGTGGGACGCGGCCCAGGCCGTCTTCCTCCCGCATTCGTTGAAGATGGTGGCCAGAGCCGAACTGACCTTTCCCAAGCCCTCTAGATTGAGTATGATCGACGGGTCGACGGCGGCGGCGAGCGAGGCGGAGGCACAGGTTTCTTCCCTTTCCCCTTCTTCGTCGGAGCCATGGCGATTGAAAGGGGGGGGGGGGGGAAGATTCGAGATTGGATTGAAAATGGAAGCTGGAGTTCGAGAGTGGGAAGGGCAGGGGCGCACGAGCAGCAGAGAGGAGAACGGATGTGTACAACAGCGTGTCCGCCTAGCAAGGCACGAAATAAGGAGGCGTGGGGGAACAGTGCCGCCCACGTCCAATCAACCGCCACGCGTCGCCCAAGGCCGCAGGTTGTTAGGGCCCGCGACGCTTCAGACTTGCCCTTTCGCCTCTCTGCTCGGCCAAGTTCGGGCGCGCCGTGGGCTGGGGGCTCTTGTCGGCGTCTGGGAACGGGGTCCCAGACTTGCTGCGCTGCACACTGTGGCGTGGCTCAAAGGAGGCCAGGGACGGCCCATCTTCATCAACGAAGCTCAAGACCCTCGCGAGGCCAAGCCTCATGGGCGGACGACAAGGAGCTTCCTCGAGCACGGCCTCGTCAGCTGGCTCATGAGGAGGCGGAGAGTTCAAGGCAGGGTACCTCGCGAGGTGCCCATGACGCAAGCCATGACGACCGGGGGTGCGGTCAGGCGCCAGCCCGCGCAGCATCCTCCTTTCCTCTTTGGTGCAAAGGAGCAAGCGCAGCGAGAGCATCAAGCAAAGGCATCCGTTTGCTTTGCAACAAGACCAAGACCAGCCCAACGGCTGGAAGGGAGTCATCTTGGAGCCCAAGCAAAGGCGTCATCACGAGCCTTTGGCGGCGAGGACCAACTTCAGGATAAGTGTACCCGCTGTTCCCCTTCAAATGGCTAATTGTTGGCGCCTTCCCGCTCAATATTTGGGAAGAGGCCCAGGCCTTCGCCAATAAATAGGAGTAGCCACCCCTGTGGTAGAAGGATCGGCCCCGGCATGAGACCGAATCTCACCTGTGAACCAAGAGCTAGAGCAACTGAACACCACCTAGCAATTCATCACACCCACCAAGAATAGACCCTCGCGAGGCTGTTCTTCCCTGTATTGTTCCTCATCAGCCCAAGAGGCAACCCACCACGCCACAAACTAGAGTAGGGTATTACACCACAACGGTGGCCCGAACTAGTATAAATCTTGCGTCTCTTGTGTTGTTCTGTTTAGTAGTGTAGGTCCCTGCGATTCGGCGAGATACGAGATGGTGGGAGGCTGGATCTCCGCGCGCACCCCAGTGTTCGAACCTCAAGGGTCTGCCGGAACCCGAAATCCGACATAATACCCCTCTGATTATGAACGTGAATATGATTTGTGAGTAGTTATGTTTGTTCCTGAGGACATGCGAGAAGTCTTGCTATAAGTAGTCATGTGAATTTGGTATTCGTTCGATATTTTGATGAGATGTATGTTGTCTTTCCTCTAGTAGTGTTATCTAAACATCGACTACATGACACTTCACCATTGTTTGGGCCTCGAGGAGGGCATTGGGAAGTAATAAGTAGATGATGGGTTGCTAGAGTGACAGAAGCTTAAACCCTAGTAGAGGCGCCACCCCCATGGCTTGATTTTCTGCATGCCGCAGTTAATCATGTTCGCCAAGAAGATGCCAACCATCGTCATGAGTTGGAACATCATGTTCAGCCCGCCGCGGAGGTGCACCGATGCCATGTCCGACAAGTACAACAGCACACCCTATATACGATGGCAACAATAGTAATTTTGTTAAAGTTGCAATACAATGATCACATGCAATCACCCACTCTCCGTATGTGTGAACATATCATACCTGACTGACGAAACCGATGCCGACGCCAAGCATGACGTGACCGAGGATTAGCGTCATGAGGTTCGCAGCCACCGTGTTAAGGGCTGCTCCGTTGAGAAAGCTGATGTCGTCACAGATAATGCTGGCACGACGGCCATAGTTCCTTGTGACCGGCGTGGTCTCAAGTGTAGAGACTTGGCCAGAGAGATAGAGGATGGAGGTGTAGGAACAGAGGGCCTAGTTGTCATACTTGTAGTAGTTGTCTAAGCTTTCCAAGTTCTTTTGCCGAAACACCGCCAGGAAGAACCTCTCGAGGAATGGGTCCATGGTGTTCACTCCTATAACAATACCTTAATAAGTTAGACACGGTGTGACATCAACACATTAAAAAGCAATAATAAAATGCTTTGTAGCTTAAAACGTTTGTCTGGTCTGTCTCATAGGACTGATAGACAGGTTTTCCACATTAGTGTATGCATGTATACACATAAACTCGTAAACATACTCTCTTTACACCATATGTCGTTGCCATGTGTCTAAAGCGTGTCAAATGGCGAGTCTACACATAACTTGTGAATTGAAATAAAAAATCGAAACAACTTCACAAACAATACCTTTTAGACGATTCAAGCACGATAGTTAATCAACTGGCTGTGTTGTACCTAGTTCTAGGTACCGACGGTCTGATTTGCAGTATCGTCCAACAATCCGCTGAAACATGTCATGTGCATAGCAGCACCCTAAAAAATTGCATATGATTCGCTTAAATATTTTGATATCCAAGATTTTTTTCATATAATTATGTCTAGTTTGAATGGAATTTATGATTGGCTTCAAATTAAGTTACATGTCACTGCAAGGCGTTCCATGATGACTCTGCTACTAGTTAAGACATCCAATATGTACATATTTTCCTGTTAATATAGTGTTTTCTCTTTGCCAAAAGGATCACATCTATTATAAAGATTCATTAAAACTATAAAGCACCTCAAACATAATAATGATAATTACATTGAAGTCCGTGGACCATGGACCACCGAACGACCACTGTCGTCACCAGAACAAGCCGTCGATGCGCCGCTATCACTGCTCTTAAACCGAAGCCATCCCATCTTTGTCGATGACATCCAGGGATTCTTCATGCACATGCCCCTAAGAACTAGCAACATGGAGCTACAATCGTTGTCGTTAAATCCTTGAATCGACATGAACAACCTAACATCAAATATCACACTTGAGTACGCACGGCGAGAAACCATAACCTCACCACCCCGAGGAGATTTAGGAATCTACACCCGAGCTCCATCTAATCCGTTTTGATGAACGAACATGAGGAGGATCGGAGCCCGGAAGACTGACTCGGAAAAGAAGTGCCAGGCCTGCGAGGAGTAAAACTCTGCCTATCTACTAGCCATAGCCGAGGCACTAGGATTCCCCTTCCCACCACCGGGCGCTGGAGTGGCCGGGGGTGGGGGACGAAGGCACGGGCTCACCGGCGAAGATCGTGGGTAGGAAGGCTTTCCCTTAATCGCCTTGTAAGAGGGGAAAGAAAAACACATAATGATATGCTAGTATATATATTGTTACATGATGGCACTTTCTCTCTCCTTGAGGTGGCCTCCATATCCATAAGCTGCAACTTCCTACCTCTAAGGGCTACTTTGATTTAAAAGAATTTTTTTTGAAAGATCCAGCGCTGCTGGCATTCATATATTAAGCAGGAAGCAATGGGTAAAGCAAATACATGGCGTAGATCCTAAGATCATATGGTCTAGAAAAACTGAAGATTACATTATCCAATTCCTGCCAGAGGCTCTACAAAAGGTAGTTCTAAGCATCGTGCTCTCGCTTGGCACAATAGTTAAATGGCTCGTGTTGCCACCATGTCGCTAGCCAGTGCATGCTTTGCCCAAAAAAAGCAGTTTTTCCGCTCTAGCCATATTTCCCAGAGCACAAGCATAATGACTGACTTGATCCCTCCTGGCGTGGCAGCGAGGATTGCTTCGACGATGTCAGTCACCCTGTCTATGCAGCTCCAAGTTACCGGGCTCGCTGCGTGGCAGCCGATCCAGGTTGCCACGACCTCCCAAACCTTCCTGGAGATCAGGCAGTGCCAAAACAAGTGCACTGAGCATTCCAGATTTCTGAAACAGAATTGGCAGAAGTAGCCGTTGCTCCAGCCCCGCCTTTCCATTCTTTCGTTGCACCATAATCTGTTGAGGTGTAGAAGCCAGCCGAACACCTTAAGTCTCCCCTGGGCCCAGGTGTCCCATATCAAATTCTTAAGTTTGATTTCTGCGTGCCCTGGAATTGTGCTTGGTAGGCAGAGGTAGCAGAATAGATTTCACTGGCTGACCAGTTCCATCGAATGTCGTCCTGGGCCTCTGGGTTTAGGTTCGGCCTAGCTGCAGCTATCAGTCTTGCCATAGACAAAAAATCATGCAGCAGAGGAGTAGTGTCACCAAGGGTCGGGTCGTTGATCCAGGTATCGCCAAGCAGGGCAGCTTTTACTGATCTTGTCTTCCGTCGTGAGTGCTTGAAGAGCCTAGGAAATACAATCCTAAGAGGTTGGCCATTAACCCAAGGACATGTCCAGAACCCGGCTCGTTCGCCATTACCAAGGGAAATCGTTGTTGCCGCATTGAAAATGGCTCTTTCGTTGTCATCACAGGGCAGCTCCATTCCAACCCAAGGATGTTGGGGGTTATTCCAGGCATGCCATAACCATCTGAGCCGCAGTGCTCTACTGAATTTCTGCATGTCAAGAATTCCAAGGCCGCCGTAGTCTATCGGGGAGCACACTTTGGCCCAGATGACTTTGCACTTTCCCCCGGTCACCTCCTCATCATGGCCCAGAGAAAGCACCTTCTTGTATTGTCAACCTCTCTGACTCCTTTCTTTGGGACCCGGAGAGCAGCGAGGGTGAAAGTTGGCATGGAGGTCAGGACCGCACGAACAAGCACTCATCACCCTGCAATGGACATGAGTTTGTGCTTCCAGCCTGCCAGTCTAGCTCGGATGCACCATCCTGTTTCTCGAGGGTGTGATTGGCAACCCAAGGTATGTTATTTGGAATTGTTTGGTCTGCCCTCCAAAGCTCTGGAGGACCTCGGCCATGTTGGTATCCTCACAACGAATGGGCGTTGTAGCTGATTTGCTGAGGTTTATCATCAACCCTATTGCCTCCCTGAAATCATGGAATATGTTCATTAAGGCCTCTATCTCCTCGGTGATCGGGTTTGCAAAGAGAACGACATCGTCTGCATACAGACTGACACGTAGCTTCAGCTCCCGACCCGGCAGGGGTTTTATCAGGTTCCTCTCTATTGCCAGTTGCAGCAGATGGTACAACCGGTCGATTGCGAGGATGTACAACAGTGTAGAGGGGGGGGGGTCTCCCTGTCATAGACCTCGCTGGTGCAACTGCTCCACTCCCAGCACTCCATTGAGCATGATGGTTGAGCTTGAGGAGGACAATATCATGGCGATCCAATCTCTCCATCGAGCACTGAATCCCAGGTTCTGAAGCAGCTCAAGTAGGTATTCCCAGGAGACACTGTCAAACACATGAGTGATATCCTGCTTCAACAGAACAACCGGTGTTCTTTTTCTATGCAGCAGCTTGACTCCATTGTGTAGATACATGAAACTATCATGAATGCACTTTGACTTCAGAAAAGTAGTCTGTGCTGGAGATATAATGATAGAAAGGACTTTGGCGATGAGTTTAGCTATGGAGTTTATTAGACTGATTGGCCGGTAGTCAGTTACACTTGTGGCACCATCTTTTTTAGGCAACAATGTCACTAGGGCCGAGATAAGCTCACTGAAACCCTGTCCCGCTAGGCAGTATAACTGCTCGAAACCCAGCATGATGTCGGCCTTGATGAGGTCCCAACATACCCTGAAGAACATGCCACTAAAACCATCGGGCCCGAGGGCTTTGTCAGTCGGGGATTCTTTGATAGCAGTTCACACCTTGTGAGCAGTGAACGGGTTGTCAAGCCCAGCCGCTTGTACCCTGGGAAGTTGCATCCATTGCCAGTCCAAGGTCTTTCTGCGCGGCACCCGCATGCCCAGTATTGCGGCAAAATGGTCTTCAGTGACCATTTTCTTGGCCTCAAGAGCGAGCATGACCTGCCCTTGATGCAGCATGGAATGGATGAATTTTTGTGCCGTCCAGACACCGGCTTGGCGTGAAAAAACTTTGTGTTGGCGTCCCAGCAACCTTTTGAGCATGCATTGGTTTTACCTTGAAGAGGAAAGGGTGATGCAACAAAGTAACGTAAGTATTTCCCTCAGTTTTTGCGAACCAAGGTATCAATCCAGTAGGGGACTACACGCAAGTCCCTCGTACCTGCACAAATAAATAAGAACCTTGCAACCAACAAGATAAAGGGGTTGTCAATCCCTTCACGGCCACTTGCAAAAGTGAGATCAGATAAAGATAGTAAGATAAATATTTTTGGTATTTTTGTGGTCCAGATAAAGATTGCAAGATAAATAGTAAACTAGAATTGTAGATTGAAAACTTATATGATGTAAAGTAGACCCGACGGCCGTAGGTTTCACTAGTGGCTTCTCTCAAGATAGCATGTATTACGGTGGGTGAACAAATTACTGCCGAGCAATTGATAGAATAGTGCATAGTTATGATGATATCTAAGCCAATGATCATGAACATAGGCATCACGTCCATGTCAAGTAGACCGAAATGATTCTGCATCTACTACTATTACTTCACACATCGACCGCTATCCAGCATGCATCTAGAGTATTAAGTCATAAGAACGGAGTAACGCACTAGGCAAGATGACATGATGTAGAGGGATAAACTTAATCAATATGACATAAACCCCATCTTTTTATCCTCGATGGCAACAACACAATACGTGCCTGGCTGCCCCTGCTGTCACTGGAAAAGGACACCGCAAGATTGAACCCAAAGCTAAGCACTTCTCCCATTGCAAGAAAGATCAATATAGTAGGCCAAACTAAACCGATAATTTGAAAAGACTTACAAAGATATCAAATCATGCATATAAGTATGCAGAGAAGAATCAAATAATATTCATAGATAATCAAGTTCATAAACCCACAATTCATCGGATCCCGGCAAACACACCGCAAAAAGAGTTACATCGAATAGATCTTCAAGAGAATCGAGGAGAACTTTGTATTGAGATCCAAAGAGAGAGAGGAAGCTATCTACCTAATAACTATGGACCCGAAGGTTTGTGGTAAACTACTCACGCATCATCGGAGAGGCCATGGTGTTGATGTAGAAGCCCTCCGTGATCGATTCCCCCTCCGGCAGAGCGCAGGAAAAGGCCCCAAGATGGGATATCACGGGTACAGAAGGTTGCGGCGGTGGAAATAGGGTTTTGTGGTGCTCCTCGATGTTTTCAGGGTATATGAGTATATATAGGCGAAATAAATAGGTCGGTGGAGCCATGAGGGGCCCATGAGGGTGGGGGCGCGCCTACCCCCCTGGGCGCACCCTCCTACCTCGTGGCCGCCTCGTTGCTTCCTTGACGTCCACTCCAAGTCTCCTATATTGCGTTTGTTCCAAAAACGATCCACGCGAAGGTGGATTCCGTTTGATATTCCTTTTCCGCGAAACATCAAAATAGGCAAAAAATAGCAATTTGCACTGGGCTTTCGGTTAATAGGTTAGTCCCAAAAATAATATAAAAGTGCATAATAAAGCCCATTAAACATCCAAAACAGATAATATAATAGCATGGAACAATAAAAAATTATAGATACGTTGGAGACGTATGAAGCATCCCCAAGCTTAATTCCTGCTCGTCCTCGAGTAGGTAAATGATAAAACAGAATTTTTGATGAGGAATGCTACCTAACATAATTTTCAATGTAATTTTCTTTATTGTGGCATGAATGTTCAGATCCAAAATATTCAAGATAAAAGTTCAATACTAACATAAAAATAGTAATACTTCAAGCATACTAGCAAAGCAATTATGTCTTATCAAAATAACATAGCCAAAGAAAGCTCATCCCTACAAAATCATATAGTTTGGCCATGCTTCATTTTCGTCACACAAAATGCTCCCATTATGTATAACCCCGATGACAAGCCGAGCAATTGGTTCATACTTTTTAACGCGCTTTAGCCTTTTCAACCCTTACGCAATACTTGAGCGCAAGCCATGGATATAACACTATAGGTGGAATAGCATATGATGATGGGGGTTATGAGAGAGGACAAAAAAGGGAGAAAGTCTCACATTGACATGGCTAATCAACGGGCTATGGATATGCCCATCAATTGATGTCAATGCGAGGAGTAGGGATTGCCATGCAACGGATGCACTAGAGCTATAAGTGTATGAAACCTCAAACTGAAAACTAAGTGGTTGTGCATCCAACTTGCTTGCTCACGAAGACCTAGGGCATTTGAGGAAGCCCATCGTTGGAATATACAAGCCAAGTTCTATAATGAAAAATTCCCACTAGTATATTAAAGTGACAAAACAAGAGACTCTCTATCATGAAGATCATGGTGCTATTTTGAAGCACAAGTGTGGAAAAAGGATAGTAACATTGTCCCTTCTCTCTTTTTCTCTCATTTTTTTTGTTTGGGCTTCTTTGGTCTCTTTTTTTATTTGGGCTTCTTTGGCCTCTTTTATTTTTATAGTCTTTCCTCACATGGGACAATGCCCTAATAATGATGATCATCACACTTTTATTTACTCATAACTCAATGTTACAACTCGATACTAGAACAAAAATATGAATCTATGTGAATGCCTCCGGCGGTGTACCGGGATTTGTGATGAATCAAGAGTGACATGTATGAAAGAATTATGAAAGTGGCTTTGCCACAAATACGATGTCAACTACATGATCATGCAAAGCAATATGACAATGATGGAGCGTGTCATAATAAACGGAACGGTGGAAAGTTGCATGGCAATATATCTCGAAATGGCTATGGAAATGCCATAATAGGTAGGTATGGTGGCTATTTTGAGGAAGATATAAGGAGGAATATGCGTGATAGAGCGTATCGTATCACGGGGTTTGGATGCACCGGCGAAGTTTGCACCAACTCTCAAGGTGAGAAAGGGCAATGCACGGTACCGTAGAGGCTAGCAAATTGCGGAAAGGTAAGAGTGTGTATGATCCATGGACTCACATTAGTCATAAAGAACTCATATACTTATTGCTAAAGTTTATTAGCCCTCGAAGAAAAGTACTACTACTAGGGGGATAGATTGGTAAGAAAAGACCATCGCTCGTCCCCGACCGCCACTCATAAGGAAAGCACTCAAAGAACACCCCATGCTTCAAATTTGTCACACAACGTCTACCATACGTGCATGCTACGGGAATTGCCAACTTTAACACAAGTATTTCTCAATTTCACAATTACCCAACTAGCATGACTCTAAAATTATCACCTTTATATCTCAAAACCATTATCAAGTATCAAATGTATCATAGTATTTAATGCACTCTATATGAAAGTTTTTATCATACCCATCTTGAATGCCTATCATATTAGGACTAATTTTATAGCCAAAGAAAATTACCATCCTATTCTAAAAGAATCTCGAAATAGTATAAGTGAAGCATGAGAGATCAATAATTTCTATAAAATAAAACCACCACCGTGCTCTAAAAATATAAGTGAAGCACTAGAGCAAAATTATCTAGCTCAAAAGATATAAGTGAAGCACATAGAGTATTCTAATAAATTATGATTCATGTGTGTCTCTCTCAAAAGGTGTGTACAGCAAGGGTTATTGTGGTAAACTAGAAAGCAAAGACTCAAATCATACAAGACGCTCCAAGCAAAACACATATCATGTGGTGAATAAAAATATAGCCTCAAGTAAAGTTACCGATAGACGAAGACGAAAGAGGAGATGCCTTCCGGGGCATCCCCAAGCTTAGGCTTTTGGTTGTCCTTGATTTTTACCTTGGGGTGCCTTGGGTATCCCCAAGCTTAGGCTCTTTCCACTTCTTATTCCATAATCCATAAAATCTTTACCCAAAAACTTGAAAACTTCACAACACAAAACTCAACAGAAAATCTCATTAGCTCCGTTAGTATAACAAAACAAACCACCACCTTAAGGTTTTGTAATGAACTCATTATTTATTTATATTGGTTTTAAACCTACTGTATTCCAACTTCTCTATGGTTCACACCCCCCGATACTAGACATAGATTCATCAAAATAAGCAAACAACACACGAAAAACAGAATCTGTCAAAAATAGAACAGTCTGTAGCAATGTGATATGTTCGAATACTTCTGGAACTCCAAAAATTCTTAAAAACTAGGAAAACTTGGATAATTTGCATCTTGATCTACTGCAAAAATAATTGGCAATTTATCACGTTTTGGTGAATTTTAACAATTATTTTCGTGAGCGCAAAGTTTCTGTCTTTTTCAGCAAGATCAAACAACTATCACCCAAGAAGATCCTATTGGTTCTACTTGGCACAAACACTAGTTAAAACATAAAAAACATCCAAACAGAGGCTAGATGAATTATTTATTACTAAACGGGAACAAAAAGCAAGGAACAAAAATAAAATTGGGTTGCCTCCCAACAAGCGCTATCGTTTAACGCCCCTAGCTAGGCATATTTCACAACGATGCTCACACGAAAGATAATAATTGAAACACAAAGAGAGCATCATGAAACATGTGACAAACACATTTAAGTCTAACTCTCTTCCTATGCATAGGAATTTTATAAGCAAACGAATTATCATAGCATGCAAAAACTAGCATATGCAAGGAAGCAGAAAGAAACAATAGCAATCTCAACATAACGAGAGGTAATTTAGTAACATGAAAGTTTCTACAATCATATTTTCGTCTCTCATAATAATTACATGTGAGATCATAAGAAAATTCAACAAAATAGCTATCACATAAAATATTTTCAACACGATCCACATGCATGCAAAGTTGACACTCTTCCAAAATACTGGATTAACATTAACTAAAGTCATGACCTCTCCAAACCCACTTTCAATAATATTGCGAACATTATTATAAATCTCATATTCATCATGGGGCTTAAATAAATTTTCAAGATCATAAGAAGAATCACCCCAATCATGATCATTGCAACAAATAGTAGTCATAGCAAAACTAGCATCCCCAAGCTTGAGGTTTTGCATATCATTAACACAATTAACATTAAGAGAATTTATAATCACATCATTGCAATCATGCTTTTCATCGAAGGAACTATCAAGTATGGGCGCAATAGCAACGATCTCATGTTTAAGGAACTATAGCAAATTCGTCTTAAAAAATATTGGCATCATGGCCACAAGAATAGCAAGCATCATGTTCATCAGGGGAAATTTCAATCAAATCATCGGAATCATCATTATCTATAGATTCATGCATATCATTATTTTCTTCCAAAGCAACGGTCATTCTCTCAATAAATTCTTTGACATAGAAATTATGAGCATAGTTTTCATAGAAATATTTAAGTATGTCAAAATTTTCAGATTCATAGAGAGTAATATTATACTTTTCTATCAATGAAGCAACTTCACAAGGACCCTTAAAAGCAGCTAATTCTTTAATTTGTTCGATATCATAGTAACTATAAACACCCTTTGCATAAGAAGATAAGATTTCATTATCATTAAACTCACATAAGTAGGGAAGGTGTTTTTTAGGGTTCTTAGAGCAACAAGTAAAACATAAATTTCACAAAGATTCCAAGCATAACATAGCAATCTGTTTATTTGATCCCATAAGAGTCTCTGTTTTTCAGACAAACGATGGCGCACGAAATGAGCATGCTCATCTAAATATTTCCCATCAACTAGGCTAGTAGGGGTTTCAGCACGAGCGCATAAGGATCGAAGATGATCCGAGTAGAACACTTTAAGTGGATCCATATCAATAGATTTTTAGCAAGCAAAGATGCAAGCAAATAGAAGGCACATGGAAACACAAACAAAGATACATATGGGAAGAAGGCGAAGAAAAGGCAAAGGTGAAGTGAGGGAGAGGAAAACGAGAGACAAATGGAAAATAATGTAATGCGAGGGATAAGAGTTTGTGATGGGTACTTGGTATGTCTTGACTTGTGCGTAGATCTCCCCGGCAACGGCGCCAGAAATCCTTCTTGCTATCTCTTGAGCATGCGTTGGTTTTCCCTTAAAGAGGAAAGGGTGATGCAGCAAAGTAGCGTAAGTATTTCCCTCAGTTTTTGAGAACCAAGGTATCAATCCAGTAGGAGACTACACGCAAGTCCCTCGTACCTGCACAAATAAATAAGAACCTTGCAACCAACGCGGTAAAGGGGTTGTCAATCCCTTCACGGCCACTTGCAAAAGTGAGATCTGATAAAGATAATAAGATAAATATTTTTTGGTATTTTTGTGGTATAGATAAAGATTGCAAGATAAATAGTAAACTAGAATTGTAGATTCAAAACTTATATGATGTAAAGTAGACCCGAGGGCCATAGGTTTCACTAGTGGCTTCTCTCAAGATAGCATGTATTACGGTGGGTGAACAAATTACTGCCGAGCAATTGATAGAATAGTGTATAGTTATGATGATATCTAAGGCAATGATCATGAATATAGGCATCACGTCCATGTCAAGTAGACCGAAACGATTCTGCATCTACTACTATTAATCCACACGTCGACTGCTATCCAGCATGCATCTAGAGTATTAAGTTCATAAGAACGGAGTAACGCATTAGGCAAGATGACATGATGTAGAGGGATAAACTTAAGCAATATGATATAAATCCCATCTTTTTATCCTTGATGGCAACAATACAATGCGTGCCTTGCTGCCCCTACAGTCACTGGGAAAGGACACCGCAAGATTGAACCCAAATCTAAGCACTTCTCCCATTGCAAGAAAGATCAATCTAGTAGGCCAAACTAAACCGAAAATTCGAAGGGACTTGAAAAGATACCAAATCATGCATATAAAAATTCAGAGAAGAATCAAATAATATTCATAGATAATCAAGTTCATAAACCCACAATTCATCGGATCTCGGCAAACACACCGCAAAAAGAGTTACATCGAATAGATATCTAGGAGAATCGAGGAGAACTTTGTATTGAGATCCAAAGCGAGAGAAGAAGCCATCTAGCTAATAACTATGGACCCGAAGGTCTGTGGTAAACTACTCATGCATCATCGGAGAGGCCATGGTGTTGATGTAGAAGCCCTCCGTGATCGATCCCCCCTCCGGCAGAGCGTCGGAAAAGGCCCCAAGATGGGATCTCACGGGTACAGAAGGTTGCAGCGGTGGAAATAGGGTTTCGTGATGCTCCTGAATGTTTTCAGGGTATATGAGTATATATAGGCGAAAGAAGTAGGTCGGTGGAGCCACGATGGTCCCATGAGGGTGGGGGGCGCGCCTACCCCCTGGGTGCGCCCTCCTACCTCGTGGCCACCTCATTGCTTCCTTGACGTCCACTCCAAGTCTCATGGATTGCGTTTGTTCCAAAAACGATCCTCGTGAAGGTTTCATTCCGTTTGGATTCTGCTTGATATTCCTTTTCTGCGAAACACTAAAATAGGCAAAAAAAACAACAATTTGTGGGCTTTCGGTTAATAGGTTAGTCCCAAAAATAATATAAATGTGCATAACAAAGCCCATTAAACATCCAAAACAGATAATATAATAGCATGGAACAATCAAAAAGTATAGATACGTTGGAGATGTATCAGTCCCCAAGCCGCAGACCCCGCACCCTGGCTGCCTGCTTCTTACGAGCCTTCTCAATCGCCGCCAACCCAAGTTTGGTGTCACTGACCATGGCTTTGCTCCAAATCTTTAGGTCTGTTGCAGTTCGTTGCATCTTGATCTTCAGCCTCGTGAAGGCACAGGCATGATTCACTGACTGGTTCCATGCCTTCTGGACCGTCTCATGGAAGTGGGGGAAGCGAGACCAAAACTCCTGAAATCTGAACCCAGCTAGGCGAGGCGGGGAGGTTGCTATAGCTAGAAGTAGATGGCAATGGTTGCAGCACGCTGTTGAAGCTGCGGTCAACATACTATCAGGGAAGAGAACCTCCTAGTTTGGATTGCAGAAAAACTTATCGATGCTAGCTAGGACGGGGTTCCGATGCTCGATACTCCAGGTAAATCTTCTAGTTTTGCATTTTATCTTGCGAACTTCTGCCGCATCCAGGGCATTTCTAAACCTGCCCACCAGTCTGCTATTGAGGTTAAGATTGTTTTTATCATACACCTCATATATTTTCTTGAAATCCCCGTTGATCAGCCACGGCTCGGAGGAGGGGGGGCCGACCTAGCTAATTCTACCAGAAAATCTTCCTTTCTTACATCGTCGACTGGACCATACACGATGGTCAGCTAGAAAGATATGGCAGCCTGAAGCAGCGTTACTTTTGTCGTGATTGCAAACTGGCCAATGGCGCTGGAAACTACAGAGACTAGGTCTCTATCCCAGAAAATGGCTGCACCCCCTCGTGTCGATCACCGGGAGAACTACACGGTCCTGAAGCAGGGAGCCCCCCCCCCTCCCTGACAAGATTTTGATTCCACACTTCAATCTTGGTTTCTTGCAAACAAAGGATCGCGATGCTATGTGCCGAAACTACTTCTCTGATCGTCTAGAGCCTAGACGGCATGTTCATGCCGCGCACGTTCCAGCTCATGATGGGGCAGTGGTTGCCATCCATGGGGGAAACTAATTTTGCTCCGGCAAGATACATTTCTACTATGAAAAACAGAGATGAAGATCGACACACACCATCGCACAGGGGGGCGCCAGCCGCCACCAATAGCCCCAAGATCAGAGAGGCGCCAAGCTACTCTACAAGCCATCACATTGCATGTTGAAGTTAAACCTAACTCAGACCGGCGGGGGGCCAGCTGTTGCCGGAGACTAGACCTAACAGCAGCTAACATGATGAAATGGGTGCCGCAGCGGCGGTGTCTTCAGTTCCCGCCATGCCCCCCGTGATGCGAAGTGCGTCAGGGTCAAGGAGAGTGAGCTTGGCGATCACTGCTATGTCGTCGTTGGTGAGCGGCTCATTGAACTTGCGGATCAGCGCAACAACAGCCTCTGGTGTCATCTTCTCCTTCTTGCCCAGCAGTCCCAGATCCTTAATGAGCCTCATGACGGCATGTTGCGCCACTAGCACTATGGACTGGTTGGCGGGCTGCCTGGCACTGTGGTGGGTGGGTGCAGCAGCAAGCCATGTCTGGGTGGTGGTGAGGCCCTGCGCGTCGGCGGTGCAGGGGCCGTGGTGAGGGAGGAGCATTGTCGGCGTCCTGCTGAGGGAGTCCTGGATTAGGGGGTTCTCGGACAGCCGGACTATATCCATTGGCCGGACTGTTGGATTATGAAGATACAAGATTGAAGACTTCGTCCCATGTCCGGATGGGACTATCCTTTGCATGGAAGGCAAGCTTGGCAATTTGGATATGTAGATCTCATCCCTTGTAACCGACTCTGTGTAACCCTAGCCCCCTCCGGTGTCTATATAAACTGGAGGACTTAGTCCGTAGGACTAGGACAATCATACCATAGGCTAGCTTCTAGGGTTTAGCCTCTACGATCTCGTGGTAGATCAACTCTTGTAATACTCATATCATCAAGATCAATCAAGCAAGAAGTAGGGTATTACCTCCATCGAGAGGGCCCGAACCTGGGTAAACATCGTGTCCCCCGCCTCCTGTTACCATCCGCCTTAGACACACAGTTCGGGACCCCCTACCCGAGATCCGCCGGTTTTGACACCGACATTGGTGCTTTCATTGAGAGTTCCACTATGCCGTCACCATAACACCCCCGCATTATATGCGTGGGGGCTGAAACCGACATCGCAAACTTTCAGGTTATATATATATATATATATATATATATATATATATATATATATATATATATATATATATATACATAAGCGACATACAGGAGGCATAATAATACTTTCAGGCAGAAGTATAAACACAGCCTTTATAATTCAAATAGCACTGTTTTTACAATCGAGACACATGTCACTCGAACATGACACTCTTCGAGCACTGAGCCTCTATCAAATGAGCACCTTCTAGGACTTCTTCAAAATAGTGCTCGGCCGAAACCTGGCCTACAACCGGATTTTGGGTTGCAACAGCGGTGGCCTCCATCTCTGCCCAGTATGTCTTGACACGGGCAAGAGCCATCCGCGCACCCTCTATGCATTCCGACCTCTTTACAGCGTCGATATGCGGCACAACACCAAGGAATCATTGCACTAGACCAAAATAACTATTCGGCCTTGGTCCTTCCGGCCAAAGACGATCCACGACAGACCTCATGGCAAGTCCGGACAACCTATGGAGCTCGGCCCACTCGGCCATTTGCTCATTTAACAGCAGCGGACGCGCTGGAGCATTGAACTGCGACCAGAACAACTTTTCCACTTCGTGATCTTTTTGATCTTTGAAAAATTTGGTCACATCAGCAGCACTCGCTGCCAAATCCAAGTACGCGTCCGCAGAACTCCATAATTGATCCAGAAGGGCATACTTAGGATCTCCGAACTTCGTCCGCAACAAAAAGGGCTTTCCAGCCGTGATATCTCCGGCTTGACGTAGCTCCTCCTTCGCCGCTCCGATTTTAGAGCGGGTTTCCTTGGCTGCTAACATGGCTTTCTCCAGGTCCGCCGTCTTCGTTTGACTTTCCCTTTCAAGAAGCTCATAACAGTCGGCTGCATCTTTCAACTCAACAGCCATCTTGGCCATTTTCTCTTTGCTCTGGCAATGCGCAGCCTATTCGGCTCTTAACTCTTCAACCACCTTTAGGGCGGCCGCATCACTCTTACTGGCTTGTTCCTTGGCTAGGGCAAGTTCCGCCCGAAGGGTCTCCACAGCGGCAGCTCCATCTACAGTCACAACATATTATAGATACTAGCATCATGCTCCTCTTAATATATGTTGACCACCGGAGAATAAATACCCCGTGCCTCGTCAAGCTGCCTGTTTACAAGCACGATGTCGGCATCCGCCGCATCAAGTTACCTCTTCAGTTCGACAAACTCACTAGTCCGGATAGCCACCGGACCCTCAGCTGCCTGCACATGAAAGCGGCAAGATCATTACCTGGGACTATGATCCTCTGTTTGCCGCCTTTTTCGATGGCTACCAGAGTCTCAGGGGCTATTATCTGCATAGGGCACACCTAGCGTGTGCGGTACCGTAAAAATATACATATTACTTTGCGTACCTCAAAGCCTCATAGCAGGCTCATAAAAGGTTCATGCATCCCACTTTCGACGGATGAAATCCTCTCAACCACCGTACCCATTAACGTACGATGCGCTTCTGAGATAGACACTTGCTCCAGAAGATTCTTCAGTGCATCTAGTCGCGCACCGGACAGTTTTGGACTCTTTATGTTACTCCCCTCAGGGGTCGAATACTCCGGACTTCAGGAGGCCGAAGAGTTACCTTCTGGCCTTGGTGGATCAGGAGAAATCCTTCGTGACGACACCTCTGGGTCGTCCGCCTCATGAGGCGGGGAGGCATGCGGAGGCGTTTCACTCTCCATCATCTCCGGAAGAAGATCCCCCGAAGACGAACTCTGTCGAGAAGGGCTACGATCCGAACTACAGGACATACGTCTCGGTTATTGCCCTTGGAAATAAAGTAAGGTATACTTACTACAAAGTACTTCTTTTTAATTACAGCTTGGTGGAGGGCTGGTCCCCTTGTGGGTACTGTGCGGTAAGGATGCCCTCTGGGGTAGGGCCCCCTGACAAGGGTTTCTTCCCTCGTTTGGAAACCATTGTTTCCAAGTCTTCAGAGGCGGTCCTCTTCCTTCCTTGGGGAGACTGAATTTAGATTCTTCCCCCCGGTTATCCTCCTTCGCGGAGGCACTAATTCCCCCGGTTTGAATGAAGAATGAGTAAGGCCCGCTTTCGGCTTCTTTATTCCTTCCTTTATCTTCCCCTGATGGCGCTTGATAAGGCGCGAGCTTAAGCATTCTAGCTAGTACAGGATCCGGTGAGCCTTCGGGAAGGGGGCCGAACACCTGATCATCTTCGCCTTTTTTATCCAGTCCTGGTCAAAGACCGACTTTTCAGAATGATGTTGTGATAAATAAAGAGACATCATGCCGGCCAAAGAATTACTTGGGAGTCTGGACGATTGCAGTTCAGGCCCGCATCCTTGGTGGTGTCCGGACACTTTATTCGTGATCCGAAGAACAATATGTACATCTCTTCGAGCGTCACGCTGAAGAATTGCTGAATGGTTCGCGGTCCTTCCGGGTTGAACTCCCACATACGGAGAGATTGACGTTGGCATGGTAGGACCCGACAAACTAGCATGACTTGCATTACCTTGACAAGGCTGACACCTCTCTTGAGGAGATCCCTGATTGCGACTCTGCAGTGTCGGCACGTCATTAGCCGGCCCCCAGTCCAGCCCCTTGTTGACCCATGATGCCAGTTGTGGCGGGGGGCCCAAACGGAAGGCAGGGGCAGCTATCCACTTAGTACTTCAGGGAGCCGTGATGTAAAACCACTCCCGTTGCCATAAGTCGGACATCTCGGGGAAGGATCCCTTTGGCCATGGAGCATCGACGCCTTTGCTTATTATGACGCCTCCGCACTCTGCGTGTCGCCCATCGATCAACTTCGGTTTCACATTGAAGGTCTTGAGCCATAAGACGAAGTGTGGGGCGATGCGGAGGAAGGCCTCACACACGACGATAAACGACGTGATGTGAAGGATGGAGTCCGGAGCTAGATCATGGAAATCAAGCCCGTAATAGAACATAAGCCCTCTAACAAAGGGGTCAAGACTAAAGCCTAGCCCTCGGAGGAAGTGGGAAACAAATACGACACTCTCGTTAGGTTCGGGAGTGGGGATGACCTGCCCTTGAGCAGGTAGCCTGTGCGAGATTTCGGCGGTCAGATACCTGGCTTCTCTTAGCTTCTTGATGTCCTCCTCCGTGACGGAGGAGGCCACCCATCGGCCTTGAAGGTTGGATCCGGACATCATTGAAGGTCCGAAGCGCTTGGCCTCCGCCTTGGGTGCTGGAATTCGATGTGGGAGAAAGTAAAGATCAAACGCAAAAAGAAAAGGACAGGCCTTGACCCCTTTATAAAGAGGGTGAATATCAAGCGCCCTCTGCACGACCGTCTGGAACTTGCCTAAAATCGAGGAGTCGTCCCAGCGGGTACGATTGGGTTACCCACACTCGTATTGATGATAATTCCGTGAAAAGAGGAACACGATCTCTTCTTCGACAAGACGTGCCAACGGAACTGCCTCACAACACGTGCAGTGGCAGGCTCGGAAAAATGGTTCGTCATGACCAGACCACGGCAGAACGTCACGTTAAGAAAAGCTGCCAGCAGATTAGATTTGTGGAAATATTATTCTCTCTACGGTGGTATGTGAAATTTTTTTTGCAGAGCCGGACACTATCCTTGTGTTCAAAATCTTCTATGGAATATTCGGAGGAGGAACCCGCCTTGCAATGCCGAAGACAATCTGTGCGCCAGACTCATCGTCATTGAAGCCTAGTTCAGGGGCTACTGAGGGAGTCCTGGATTAGGGGGTCCTCGGACAGCCGGACTATATCCTTTGGCCGGCCTGTTGGACTATGAAGATACAAGATTGAAGACTTCGTCCCGTGTACGGATGGGACTCTCCTTTGCGTGGAAGGCAAGCTTGGCAATTCGGATATGTAGATCTCCTCCCTTGTAACCGACTCTGTGCAACCCTAGCCCCCTCCGGTGTCTATATAAACTGGAGGGCTTAGTCCGTAGGACGAGGACAATCATACCATTGGCTAGCTTCTAGGGTTTAGCCTCTATGATCTCGTGGTAGATCAACTCTTGTAATACTCATATCATCAAGATCAATCAAGCAGGAAGTAGGGTATTACCTCCATCGAGAGGGCCCAAACCTGGGTAAACATCATGTCCCCCACCTCCTGTTACCATCCGCCTGAGACGCACAGTTCAGGACCCCCTACCCGAGATCCGCCAGTTTTGACACCGACACCTGCACCCCTATCTGCAACTGGCAGACCTGCTGGGAGACTGCCTGGAGCTGCATCTTGATCCGCGCCACCTGCAGCGGCGCCTGCTGAGGGAAGCTACCACTGGCATAGCTGGGTCGACCAGGCTTTTCCTGAAGGCGTCCGGGGAGAGCCGACCGAGCTGGTTGGGCTGGTCGTTGAAGTCGAGCGGGGTGGCCGTCGCCTTGGCCACCTGGGCATCCAGCTCCACACTCATGCAGTCAAAGGACGTTGACGGAGTGGGGACACGAGCAGCACCGACGAAGAAGGCTGCGATTGGGTCGTCGTCTCTAGACCTCTTAGCCGCGTCTGCTTGCAGCGGGAGTGTAGCACGCATAGAGCCGCCAAAGCCGCAGGGGCCTTGTTAGCGCGACAGACCAAGGAGCGGTGACCACGTGAGCTCTGTGTCAGCTGCGGGGCCGATGGCGGATGGCTTCAACGCCTGGATGACGAGCTCCCTTGCGGCGGCGACTCCCGGCCCGAGCACCCTAGGCCCAGGAGGGTGTCACACCACAACCTGTGTCCACCGTGCCCGTCTTCCTCATCGTCCCGTCTTGGACTGCCGCCGAGCAGACCCAGCAGGCGGAGTCCACAACCGGGGCCGGCTGCCTGTCCTTCTTCAGGTCCTTCTGGTCGTCCTCCACGCCCGTGCTCTAGGAGCCAGGGTACACCCTGGGCATGGGCCGATCATCGTCGTCATTCGAGTCGGAGGAGGGGATGCCGCTCTGTGCTGATACTGGAGAGCGTGGCGGGTAGGGGGTCCAGTCCTCCACCAGGTCCACGTGGATCAGAAGATTGTGGAGCGGGGCCATGTGCGGCCGGGTTATAGCTCAGCCCCCGGCTGGAAGAAGCCGAGCATCTCCTCAACGCGGCCACCGCCAAACTGTAGGACCCAGAACGTGCGCTTCATCGGGATCAGGGCCGCATCCCACACCCACACCCACCAGGCAAAGGTCTTGGTGTGGTCGTCTCGTGGGTACGACTGTCCAGCCGGTCGACACGGCAGCCCAGCACCTCCTCAACACCTTCTAACGACCAAAACTGCTGCGGCAGGTTCTCGATGATGATCCGCAGATGATGATGAAGCTGCTGGACCGCCGCATGGTCATCCTCGTGCCAGCGCGTGATGAAGAACTTGACCCCATCAATGGTGATGGTGTCAAGCCTGACGACATCATCGCGGTGCACCGGGAGGTAAAAGTGATGAAGAAGTCCTTCGGGTGATGGCGCGTGATGCGTAGCTGGTGCGGCGGGATGCACAACTGGGACTCCAGTGCCTACCCCACCACCATGGGGCTCGTCCCGCTCGCACCAGTGTGGCCCGCCGCGGTGAGCGTGATGGCGAGGCTACGCAGCGTGGCGACAACATGTTCCTCGAGCGCCGTGAGGGGTCGGTGGGATGCTCCATGGCCGGGACGGGCGGAGCTGGCCGGAGCGGGATCGCCTGTGGGGTGGGAAAGCGGATCCGCTCATGCACCGACACCCTAGAGGAGGCTTGACCTAGCCTATTCTAGGCAGGGCCTCCGGCGGATGCGATACATGGATTCTACGGGCACTCTCTGCCGTAGTGGCCTGGGCGCTTGCAGATGATGCAGCAGAGGGGATCCCGGCAATATTTTCTACACTGGAGCTTACTGGGACATCTGAAGCACTTCCCCTTGAACTGGCTTAAGAAGGCAGCGCGGCCTGGATCCGCATTGAAGCCGAGGCGCCGGTCCGAGCCAGGCGCCTGCCATGGCACCCCATTGACCAACGGCTTCATGCTTGCCCGCTGGTTTCCTTGGGATGAGACTTCCGTCCAGCCACCGTCCATCTCTACACGCGGGGGGGCATTAAGGCTCTGGTCAGGCACAACCACTATGGATTTAATCCGCTGCATGTCCATGGGAGGCAAGGTGCCCCGGTCTGCCGCACCCGAGGATGGGACGTAGCACGACCCATTACCACGATTCAGCAAGAGTGGTGGAGAAGCCGGAGCCATCGGGGATGGGGCGCAGCTAGATACCTCGCCTCGGAGCAGCAAGCGTGGCGGAGAACCCAGATCAGAGGCAAACCCGGGGCGAGGTGGATCCAAAATAGACAACAGACCGCTAGGCACAGGGGGGGTGCTTTGGGGCTACCGCTGGAGCTGGAGCAGGATGAGCGCGGCCGACCCATGCCGGAGAGAGGAGCCGCTGCTCAGAGTGGGCAGGGGCTGGGGCTGGTGGCCGCCGTGGCCGAAGTAGCCAACGCCACAAGGGAGAGGTCGTTCTCGAATCACTTGAATCACACCCTGCAAACTATTTTATTTGTGAAGGGAGGAATTTAAAAGATTTTCATACATAGGAATTTTGAAGGATTAGAATTGTTGAGTATATTGCTTATTAGGAAAGAAAAGATAGACTAGGATTTGATCTGGCTTGTCTTGTACTTCAAGTTGATCATTGTACTTCTATATATATGCCCACGAGGCTCAAGCAATACATCAAACGATTTCGTCAATCCCTCTCTCTCCCTTCTAAAATTGGTATCAGCCTAACCTATCCAAACCCTAGCCACAACCCGACGCTTCCGCTCCGCGCGCCGCCCCCGGGGCGGTCGGCCTCCATGACCGCCGCCGAGGGCCGCGCCACCCGTACCTAGGGTTCGTCATCGGTTCTATTGATTGGCTTTCCTAGAGTCTTTTTCATAATCCGTTTATTGGGGGGTTTTCTCTCTCGTTGATTGATTGATTGGTGCTATTCTTCTTTGGTTTTCCGATCCATGATCAAATTGAGTCACCCATCGTCGTTCGTCATCTATTACGCGTCTGTATTACCATTGACGTCGTCTCGAACGGCATACTGCGGCGGCCTGCGTGCATTCTTGTGCTGGATCGGACCATGTGTCCCGCCGCTACTGACGCGGCCGCTCGCGTGGATCTTCGTGGCAGTCGCCCCGCAGACCACTCTGTCATGCCCTCCACTCCAGTCATGCCCCAAGCTGAAGCAGAGGCGGACAGAGAGGCACAAGTGCAGCAACATGAACTTGGAGGAGAAGAAGAACTGGACCCACAGGAGGAGCCAGTAGAATAGTCATCACTAGGAGGTGTGAGTATGGCGTGTGGGCCTAAGCCAGGCTCTGGCGTTAAAGGTGTAATCGCGATGGTAGTGTAGGCATGTTGTCATTTGAGATAATTCAGATCCCTTCTCATCCTAAACTCCTTCTCACCTACCCCTTTATCCTACCTCTGGATCTCATCCCCTTCTCCTGATCTCCTCCCCCTTCCTGTTCAATCTCTCCTGGGGTTGTAACAACGTGGTATTCAGAGCTTTGCCGGTCCACCGCTGCACCACAATCCCGCGATTGAGCCGCAACATCCACCGCAAAGGGTGACAGTTGCTCCGGTGACCAAACGCGAAATACCTAGCAGGGTAGGCTTGATTTAGGGCGGTTGCAACGGCGCCGTCGGCGAATCCGTCCGCTCAGACAAAATTTGTGTTGCAAGCCATGGAGGGTGTGTAGAAAACTTTGGAGGAATTACTGCAAAACTTTTCTTCTCTATCCACGGAGGTCAAGCAGCTCGGCAGCCAGGTGGCCGATTTCGGCGAGGGTCTGGACGCCGTCAAGCGTCAACAGGCTAACCAGGACGCAGCCGCACGTGCAGCGCCGCCTTCATCGACCGCGCCCGCGGCAGCCGTACTTGTCAATCGGGGGGCCCCGCTTCTCCATTGCCCGATCCAGCAACCACATGTGGTGGATCTCCAGGCCGGTCACCAGGATTGCCAAGTTTCCCCACCGCCCATGAGCACTACCACCATAAGCCACCGAAACATGATTTCTCGAGATTTGGCGGCGAGGCGCCGCAGCTTTGGTTTGACCTCTGGCACACTTATTTTGAGCTCAATCAGACGCCTCCATAGCAGTGGGTCGCCACGGCGGTGCTATACATGGAAGGGCACACGGCTCTGTGGTGTCAAGCACACAAGCGCCTCCACGGCCTCGGCGATTGGTACACATTCACTGCAGCAGTGCAAGTGGAGTTTGGTCAGGATGAGTTTCACACTTTTCTGCATCGTCTTCATCATCTCAAACAGACAAGCACAGTTGTAGAATACCATCTCTCCTTCGAGGCAATAATTTACCATCTGATCGCAATGGATCCCTCCCTCAACCATAAGTTCTTTGTGTCACAATTCATCATTGGACTGCGAGACGAGGTGCGTGCCGGGGTACGCCAACATGCGCCCACAAGTGTGTCCAGGGCGGCAACACTGGCCAGGATTCAGGAGGAGGAAATAGACAACAATAGACCAAGAGGTATATGCGCGTGTAATCCCACCAGCATCTGTGCCTGCGCTCGCTCCACCACCAGCCAACCACGCATTGATGGCGCAAAGTGCGGCCCCGATGACTTCGGCCGGAACGGCAGCTCTGGGAATTCAGCCGAGCCAATGGCCTATGCTTCAAATGTGGGGACAAGTACACGCGAGAACACAAGTGGAACAGAGTTGGGCAGTTGCTCACGATTGAGGTGGGTACTCATGGTGAGCTCTTGTCGGACGAAGCAATCCGTGCTCTCGAGTTGCTTGATGATCGTCCAGAGGATGCTGCCGCATGCTATCTGATAACGCACAAGTATAGGGGATCAATTGTAGCCTCTTTCGATAAGTGAGAGTGTCGAACCCGACGAGGATCTAAAGGTAGAACAAATATTCCCTCAAGTTCTATCGACCACCGATACAACTCTACGCACGCTTGACGTTCGCTTTACCTAGAACAAGTATAAAACTAGAAGTACTTTGTAGGTGTTTTTGGATAGGTTTGCAAGATAATAAAGAGCGCGTAAATAAAAAGTAGGGGCTATTAAGATAAAGACACAATAAAGTTAGTATAGCGAGTGTGGAAAAGTGGTGGTAGGAGTTGCGAAATTGTCCCTAAGCAATTGACTACTTTACTAGACCGATAGCAAGTTTTATGTGGGAGAGGCCATTGCTTGCATGTCATCCCTGACTTGGAATTCTATCCACTTATGATTGGAACTATTAGCAAGCATCCGCAACTACTAACGTTCATTAAGGTAAAACCCAAGCATGGTATTAAGTTATATTGGTCCCCTTCAATCCCGTATGCATCAATTTCTATGCTAGGTAGAAGCTTCTGTCAATCTTGCCCTCCAATACATAGTCCTATCAACATACAACTAACCCTATGGTGTGATCCACGCGCGCACTCATATGATGGGAACCAAAGGACAACCACATAACCACAAGCAAATTAAATCAATCATAGCAATTCATCAACCACCGATTGGACAACGAAAATCTACTCAGACATCATAGGATGGCAACACATCGTTGGATAACAATATGAAGTATAAAGCACCATGTTCAAGTAGAGGGTACAGCGGGTTGTGGTAGAGTGGACCGCTGTAGATAGAGGGGGGAAGGTGATGGAGATGTTGGTGAAGATCGCGGTGATGATGATGGTGGCCCTGGTGGCGTTCCGGCGCCACCGGAAGCAAGGGGGGAGAGCCCCCCTTCTTCTTCTTCTTCATTGACCTTATCCCTAGATGGGAGAAGGGTTCCCCCTCTGGTCCATGGTCTCCATGGCGTGGGAGGGGCGAGAGCCCCTCCGAGATTGGATCTGTCTCTCTATCTCTCTCTGTTTCTGCGTTCTCAGATCTGGCCTTTCACCGTTTCTTTTATAAGCAGAGATCCGTAACTCCGATTGGGCTGAATTTTGGACATGATCTCTATCCATAAATTAGCTTTCTTGCGGCGAAAGAAGGGCTCCAAACGCCTTACAGGGTGTCCACGAGGGTCAGGGGCGCGCCCCTGCCTCGTGGCCCCCCTCTGGCATCGTATCACGCTGATTCTTCTTCCCAAAAATCATAAATATTCCAAAAAAAATCTCCATTAATTTTTATCCCATTTGGACTCCGTTTGATATGGGTTTTCTGTGTAACAAAAATATGCAACAAACATGAATTGGTACTGGGCACTAGATCAATATGTTAGTCCCAAAAATAGTATAAAATGTTGCCAAAAGTATATGAAAGTTGTATAATATTGGCATGGAACAATAAAAAATTATAGATACGACGGAGACGTATCAACATCCCCAAGCTTAATTCCTGCCCATCCTCGAGTAGGTAAATGATAAAAAGATAATTTTTGATGTGGAATGCTACCTAGCATAATCTTAATCATGTATCTAATTATGGCATGAATATTAAGACACGAGTGATTCAAAGCAATAGTCTATCACTTGACATAAAAACAATAATACTTTGTTGGAATATACAAGCCAAGTTCTATAATAAAAATGCCCACTAGTATATGAAAGTGATAACTCAAGAGACTCTCTCTATGAAGAACATGGTGCTACTTTGAAGCACAAGTGTGGTAAAAGGATAGTAACATTGCCCCCTTCTTCTTGTTTTTTTGGCGGGCTTCTTTGGCCCCCCTTTTTTTTATTTAGGCTTCTTTGGCCTCTTTTTTTTGGCGGGCAATGCTCTAATAATGATGATCATCACACTTTTATTTACTTACAACTCAATATTACAACTCTATACTAGAAAAAAGATATGACTCTATATGAATGCCTCCGGTGATGTACCGGGATGTGCAATGATCTAGCGTACCAATGATATAAAAAACGAACAAGCAATTAAAACATCATGCTAGCTATCTTACGATCATGCAAAGAAATATGACAATAAATGCTCAAGTCATGTATATGATGATGATGGAAGTTGCATGGCAATATATCTCGGAATGGCTATGGAAATGCCATGATAGGTAGGTATGGTGGCTGTTTTGAGGAAGATATAATGAGGCTTATGTGTGATAGAGCGTATCGTATCACGGGGTTTGGATGCACCGGCGAAGTTTGCACCAACTCTCAAGGTGAGAAAGGGCAATGCACGATACCGAAGAGGCTAGTAATGATGGAAGGGTGAGAGTGCGTATAATCCATGGACTCACATTAGTCATAAAGAACTCGTATACTTATTGCAAAAGTTTATTAGCCCTCGAAGCAAAGTACTACTACGCATGCCCCTAGGGGGATATATTGGTAGGAAAAGACCATCGCTCGTCCCCGGCCGCCACTCATAAGGAAGACAATCAATAAATACCTCATGCTCCGACTTCGTTACATAACGGTTCACCATACGTGCATGCTACGGGAATCAGAAACCTCAACACAAGTATTTCTACTAATCCACAACTACCCACTAGCATGACTCTAATATCACCTTCTTTATATCGCAAAACTATTGCAAGGAATCAAACATATCATATTCAGTGATCTACAAGTTTTATGTAGGATTTTATGACTAACCATGTGAATGACCAGTTCCTGTCATCTCTCTAAATAGATATAAGTGAAGCAAGAGAGTTTAATTCTTTCTACAAAAGATATGCCCACGCTCTAACAAATATAATTGAAGCAAAAGAGCATTCTACAAATGGCAGTTTTCTATGTACAGAGAAATAGGCAATCCAAACTTCAACTGATATAAGTGAAGCACATGAAGCATTCTATAAAGCCATACTCAAAAGATATAAGTGAAGTGCATAGAGTATTTTATAAATAAACCAAGGACTATCTCACACCAGCATGGTGCATAAAACAAAAGTGAAAGCTAAATGCAAAAAGACGCTCCAAGATTTTCACATATCACATGAACGAAACGAATCCGAAAACATACCGATACTTGTTGAAGAAAGATGGGATGCCTTCCGGGGCATCCCCAAGCTTAGACGCTTGAGTCTCCTTGAATATTTACTTGGGGTGCCTCGTGCATCCCCAAGCTTGATCTCTTGCCTCTCTTCCTTCTCCTCACATCGAGACCTCCTTGATCTTCGAACACTTCATCCACACAAAACTTCAACAGAAAACTCGGTAAGATCCGTTAGTATAATAAAGCAAATCACTACTCTAAGTACTGTCGCAAACCAATTCATATTTTGTTTTTGCATTGTGTCTGCTGTAACATAACTTTTTCATCGCTTAATCCACTGATATAAATTGATAGTTCCATCAAAACAAGCAAACTATGCATCAAAAACAGAATCTGTCTAAAACAGAACAATCTGTAATAATCTGAACATTCACCATACTTCTGATACTTGAAAAATTCTGCCAAAATTAGGAAAAATAAACAATTTGTATAGACAGACAGTGCAAAAAGTTTCAGAGCCATTTGACGTTCCAGAAAATAAATGTAAAATCGAGCACTACAACCAAAGTTTCTTGCAATTTTATCATGTGGGAAACATAGAGAGGTGGAGATATAGTTCCTCACTCATAATAATTGCAAGTAGGAGCAGCAAGCACATCCATATTATATTCATCAAAATCATCATGTGCAACGGTAAAATTCAACCCATCAACATAATCCTTAATAAGAGCAAACTTCTCCGATATAGTGTAGTATGGAGAATTCAAAAAGATAATAGAACTATCATGTGTGGGTGCAATAGCAACAATTTCATGTTTAACATAAGGAACTATAGCAAGTTCATCTCCATAAGCATCTTTCATATTGGCATCATGGCCACAAGCATATCAAGCATCATCAAAAAGGGGTATTTCAAGAGAATCAACGGGATCATAACGATAATCATAGCAATCATCCTTCGGTAAGCACGAAGGGAAATTAAACAATGTATGAGTTGAAGAGTTACTCTCATTAGAAGGTGGGCACGGGTAGCTAATCCGCTCTTCCTCCTTTTGTTCTTCGCTCTCCTCGTCATCTTTTTCATCCAATGAGCTCACAGTTTCATCAATTTCTTCTTCCATAGACTCCTGCAAAATATTAGTCTCTTCTTGGATAGCGAAGGAGACCTAGATATATGGTCTAACATAGGCTTTAGAAGCATAATTCTCATAAAAATATTCAAGTACGACAAAATTTTCAGATTTGTAAAGAGTAGCATCATATGTTTCAATCAAAGAAGCAATTTCATAAGCACCCTTAAAAGCAACAAATTCTTCAATTTGTTGAACATCATAGTAATTATAAACACCCTTAGCATAAGAAGATACGATTCCATTATCGATAAACTCACATTGGTAGGGAAGGTGTTTCTTAGGGTTTTGAGAACAAGTAACATCATATATTTCACATAAATTCCAAGCATAGCATTGCAAACGGTGAATTTGATCCAGTAAAAGTTTCCCTTTTTGAGATATGCGGTGTCGCACATAACAAGCATGCTCATCTAAAGATTTGCCCTCAACTAAGCTAGTTGGAGTTTCAGCACGAGCACATAGGGATCGAAGATGATCCAAGTAATAAGCTTCAGGAATGTGATAGATTT
The DNA here is from genome assembly GCA_021605205.1 of Aegilops longissima. Lineage (NCBI taxonomy): Eukaryota > Viridiplantae > Streptophyta > Magnoliopsida > Poales > Poaceae > Aegilops > Aegilops longissima. The sequence continues at coordinate 434,223,419 of CM038680.1, forward strand.
TGAGTGGTTCTTCAACCATTGGTTCAGTAGGTACAACTAATTTTTTGGATTTTGCATTTCCTACCCATAACTAAAGATAGAAAAGAACTAAGAACAACAAATAAATATTACTTAGTGATAAACCAAACAAGCACACACGAGAATATTCACCCCACGCTATTGCTCCCCGGCAAGGGCGCCAGAAAAAGGTCTTGATAACCCACAAGTATAGGGGATCAATTATAGCCTCTTTCGATAAGTAAGAGTGTCGAACCCAACGAGGAGCTAAAGGTAGAACAAATATTCCCTCAAGTTCTATCGACCACCGATACAACTCTACGCACGCTTGAAGTTCGCTTTACCTAGAACAAGTATAAAACTAGAAGTACTTTGTAGGTATTTTTGGATAGGTTAGCAAGATAATAAAGAGCGCGTAAATAAAAAGTAGGGGCTGTTTAGATAAAGACACAATAAAGTTAGTATAGCGAGTGTGCAAAAGTGGTGGTAGGAGTTGCGAAATTTTCCCTAAGCAATTGACTACTTTACTAGAACGATAGCATGTTTTATGTGGGAAAGGCCACTGCTAGCATGTCATCCCTGACTTGGAATTCTATGCACTTACGATTGGAACTATTAGCAAGCATCCGCAACTACTAACATTCATTAAGGTAAAACCCAAACATAGCATTAAGTTATATTGGTTCCCCTTCAATCCCGTATGTTGGTGTCAAAACCGGCGGATCTCGGGTAGGGGGTCCCGAACTGTGCGTCTAAGGCGGATGGTAACAAGAGGCGGGGGACACAAGGTTTACCCAGGTTCGGGCCGTCTCGATGGAGGTAATACCCTACTTCCTTCTTGATTGATCTTGATGATATGATTATTACAAGAGTTGATCTACCACGAGATCATAGAGGCTAAACCCTAGAAGCTAGCCTATGATTATGATTGTTGTTGTCCTACGGACTAAACCCTCCGGTTTATATAGACACCGGAGGGCTAGGGAATTACAGAGTCGGTTACAAGGGAGGAGATCTACATATCCGAATTGCCAAGCTTGCCTTCCATGCAAAGGAGAGTCCCATCCAGACACGGGACGAAGTCTTCAATCTTGTATCTTCATAGTCCAACAGTCCGGCCAAAGCATATAGTCCGGCTGTCCGAGGACCCCTAATCCCGGACTCCCTTAGTAGCCCCTGAACCAGGCTTCAATGACGATGAGTCAGGCGCGCAGATTGTCTTCGGCATTGCAAGGTGGGTTCTTCCTCCGAATACTCCATAGAAGATTTCAAACACAAGGATTGTGTCTGACTCTGCAAAACAAATTCCACATACCACCGTAGAGAGTATAATATTTCCACAAATCTAATCTACTGACAACTTTTCATAACATGACATCATGCCATGGCCCGGTCATTATTCGAACCGTGTTTCTCAACCAGCTACTGCACATATTGCGAGGCGGTTTCCTTGGCACGTCTTGTCGAAGCAGAGATCGTGTCCCCTTATCACGGGATTCTCATTAATACGGGTATGGGTAACCCAATCGTGCCTACTGGTATAACTCCTCGATTTTAGGCAAGTTCCAAACGGCCACACGGAGGACGCTTGATATTCACCTTCTTTATAAAGGGGCCAAGGCATGTCCTTTTCTTCTCGCGCTCGATCCTTCCCTTCCCCCACCTCGAATTCCAACACCCAAGGCTCAGGCTAAGCGATTCAGACCTTCAATTATGTCCGGATCCAACCTTCAAGTCCGGTGCATGGCCTCCTCTGTCACAGAGGAGGACATCAAGAAGCTAAGAGAAGCCAGGTATCTGACCGCCGAAATCTCGCACAGGCTGCCTGCTCAAGGGCAGGTCATCCCCACTCCCAAACCCAATGTGAGTGTCGTATTCATTTCCCACTTCCTCCGAGGGCTAGGCTGTAGCCTCGATCCCTTTGTTAGAGGGCTTATGTTCAATTACGGGCTCGATTTCCATGATCTGGCTCCGGATTCCATCCTTCACATCTCGTCTTTCATCGTCGTGTGTGAGGCCTTCCTCCGCATCACCCCACACTTCGGCTTATGGCTCAAGACCTTCAGTGTGAAGCCGAAGATGCTCGATGGGCGACACGCAGAATGCGGAGGTGCCATAATAAGCAAAGGCACAGATGCTCCATGGCCAAACGGTTCCTTCCCGGAGATGTCCGACTTATGGCAGCGAGAGTAGTTTTAAATCACAGCTCCCCGAAGTACTAAGTGGGTAGCTGCCCCCGCCTTCCGTTCGGGCCCCCCGCCACAACTGGCATCATGGGTCAGCAAGGGGCTGGACCGGGGGCCAGTTAATGACGTGCCAATATTGCAGAGTCGCATTCGAGATCTTCTCAAGAGAGATGTCAGCCTTGTCAAGGTAATGCAAGTCATGCTAGTTCGTCGGGTCCTGCCATGTCAACGTCGACCTCTCCGTATGTGGGAGTTCAACCCAGAAGGACCGCGAACTATTCAGCAATTCTTCGGCGTCATGCACGAAGGGATGTATGGATTGTTCTTCGGATCACGAATAACGTGTCCGGACACCACTGAGGATGCGGGTCTAAACTGCAATCGTCCAGATACCCACGTAAGTAATTCTGCGGCCGAACACGCTGTCTTTTCATTTGTCTTAACATCATTCTGAAAAAATTGCTCTTGGCCAGGACTGGATAAGAAAGGCGCAAATGATCAGGTGTTCGCCCCCTTCCCGAAGGCTCACCAGATCCCGTACTAGCCAGGATGCTTGAGCTCGCACCTTATCAAGCACCATCAGGGGAAGATAAAGGGAGGAATAAAGAAGCCGAAAGCAGGCCTCACGCATTACTCATCCAAACCGGGGGAATTAGCGTCTCCGCGAAGGAGGATAATTGCGGAGAAGAATCTGAAATTCCCTCTCCCCAAGGAAGGAAAAGGGCCGCCTCTGAAGACTTAGGAACAAGGGTTTCCAAACGAGGGAAAAAACCTTCGCCAGGGGGCCCTGCCCCGGAGGGCATCCTTACCGTACAGTTCCCGCAAGGGAATCAGCCCTCCACCAAGCTGTAAGTGAACAAGAGTACTTTATAGTAAATATATCATGCATCATCTCTGAGGACAATAACCGAGACGTATGTCTTGCAGTTTGGATCATAGCCCTTCTCGGTAGAGTTCGTCTTCGGGGGATATTCTTCCGGAGATGATGAAGAGCGAAACGCCTCCCCGTGCCTCCCCGCCTCATGAGGCGGACGACCCTGAGGTGTCGTCACAGAGGATTTCTCCTGATCCACCAAGGCCAGAAGGTAACCCTTCGGCCACTCGAAGTACAGAGTATTCGGCTCCTAAGGAGAGCAACAGAAAGAGTCCGGGACTATCCGGTACACGACCGGACGCATTGATGGGTCTTCTAGAGCAAGCGGCTATCTCGGAGGCGCATCGTACTTTAATGGGTACGGTGGTTGAGAGGATTTCATCTGCCGAAAGTGGGTTGCATGAAGCTTTTATGAGCCTGCTTAGAGGCTTTGAGGTACGCAAAGTAATATATATTTGACGGTACCGCACATGCTAGGTGTGCCCTATGCAGATAGTAGCCCCCGAGACTCTGGTTGCTGTCCAAAGGCGGCAAACAGACGATCATAGTCCCAGGTAATGATCATGGTTCTTTCTTGTGCAGGCGGCTGAGGTCCGGTGGCTGGCCGGACAGGTGAGTTTGCCGAACTGAGGCGACAACATGATGCGGCAGATGCCGACATCGTGCTTGTAAACAAGCGGCTTGACGAGGCACATGGTATGTATTCTCCAGTGGTCAACAGATATTAAGAGGAGCATGATGCTAGTATTTGTAATACGCGGTGACTGCAGATGGAGCTGCCGCCATGGAGACCCGTCAAGGAACAAGCTAGGAGAAGTGATGCGGCCGCCCTAAAGGCAGCCGAAGAGTTAAGAGCCGAACAAGCTGCTCATCGCCAGAGCGAAGATAAAATAGCCAAGATGGCTATTGAGCTGAAGGATGCCGCTGACCGGTATGAGCTTCTTGAAAAGGAAAGCCGAGCGAAAGCGGCGGACCTGAAGAAAGCCATGGTAGCAGCCAAGGAAACCCGCTCTAAAATCAGAGCGGCAAAGGAGGAGATTCGTCAAGCCGGAGATATCACGGCTGGGAAGCCCTTTTTGTTGCGGACGAAGTTTGGAGATCCGAAGTATGCCCCTCTGGATCAATTATGGAGTGCTACAGACGCGTACTTGGACTTGGCAACGAGTGCTGCTGATGCGACTGAGTTTTCAAAGATCAAAAAGATCACAAAGTGGAAAAGTTGTTCTGGTCGCAGTTCAGTGCTCCAACGCGTCCGCTGCTGTTAAATGAACAAATGGCCGAGTGGCCTGAACTCCATAGATTGTCCGGACATGCCATGAGGTCTGTCGTGGACCATCTTTGGCCGGAAGGACCAAGGCTGAATAGTTATTTTGGTTTAGTGCAACGATTCCTTGGTGTTGTGCCGCATATCGACGCTGTAAAGAGGTCGGCATGCAAAGAGGGTGCACTGATGGCTCTTGCCCGTGTTAAGACATACTGGGAAGGGATGGAGGCCACCGCTATTGCAACCCAGGATCCGGTCGTAGGTCAGGTCTCGGTCGAGCACTATTTTGAAGAAGTCCTAGAAGGTGCTCGTTTAATAGAGGCTCAGTGCTCGAAGAGTATAATGTTCGAGTGACATGTATCCCAATTGTAAAAACAATGCTATTTGGATTATAAAGGCCGTGTTTATACTTTTGCCTGAAAGTATTATGACGCCTCCTGTGCGGCCGTTTATGTATGCATATAACCTGAAAATTTGCAGTCGTCGGCTTCAGCCCCCACGCATATAATGAGGGGGTGTTTGGAAAAGCGCATATTCACACTTGATCCAACGTCTTGGTCCATTAAGGAGGTGATGGCGCGGCGAACAAGGCAATCAGACTATATAGCTTTAACACTTTCACTTAGCCATAGGAGTTTGACGGTGGAGCTACTATATAGCCCCTGGTACTTCCGCGCTTATCCGAATACGGGGCACGTACATACATGACCGGGAAACCGGCCATTCGTTAATGCAGAGGAATCACGAAGATTCCGCTAAGTCATCGAGTGGTTGACCAGTCTCGCGCTTTATCATGGCAGTCAGTTTTCGGCTTTCTCTACTGAGGTGCTCGTCCAGATGAATCAGGGCACAATCACAGTAGTTCTCCCGGTGCCACCTTAGCCGATAGAGCAGAACGTAAGGTAGCAAAACACGGGAGCCGGTCAAACCCAACTATTGACCAAAGACATGATTCGGAGATGATGCATATAAGGCCAAACTCGCGACGCCGAACACTCCCTAAGGTATTCGGTCTTTACAACGTATACTGGGCTGAGTAACGCCCTCGATAATAAGCCCTGAATTTACAAGTACGTGCATTAGTCTGACGTGTCGAAATGCCAATAACGCCAGCATCCCTCTTGGTTATGTTGAGTATCCGGACGGTGTGAAGCAACAAGAGACAGTAAAAAAGGTTTACACAGGGTCTTCATCTAAAAAGAAACCTTTGAGTGGGGCCCTGCTGCACGTCTGCGCTCGTGTCTCCGTTGTGTCGTGTCCTGGAAGGGTGTAGCACAATTATCATCTGTAAAAGAGAAAAACCCAGGTGAAAGTCTTCGTGCGAAAAATTTGTTATTCTTAATAAACCATTAAAATTCAATCTAAATAAGGTCAAGGCGAACTGTAGCCCTTTTTACATGTGGGAAGCCCCTAGCACCACGTATGAGGGTATATCCATCCACCCAATCTCAGGTTCATTTGAGCTGTTACAACTAGGGGTGCGCTGGACTCGTCTAGCCGTGTCCGCGGTCTTGATGACCGATCATTTATTCTAGTTGGAGAGGCCGTAGAGTCTTCGGATGCTAGAGCCGCCGCACATTCTTCCGTACGTAAGGAACGCTCTGTGTTTCCGCTAACTATGATGATGCCACGTGGACCGGGCATCTTAAGCTTAAGATAAGCGTAATGCGGTACTGCATTAAAACAAGCGAAGACCATTCTTCCGAGTAGTGCTTGATAGCCGCTTCGGAATGGAGCGATGTCGAAGGTTAACTTTTCACTTCGGAAGTTGTCGGGAGAACCGAATACAACCTCTAGTACTAGAGAGCCCGTGCAGCGGGCCTCTGGGCCTGGTATTACTCCTTTAAAGGTAGTATTGCTTTGGCTGATTCTTGTCGGGTCTATCCCCATTTTGCGGACTATGTCCTGATATATCAGATTAAGACTGCTGCCGCCGTCCATAAGGACTCGGGTCTAGTACCAAGGCAGCCGATCCTCCGTACCGGATACTAGTCAGGTGATCCCTGCGATCAAAAGTGATTGGGCAGGCTGACCAAGGGTTGAACTTGTGGGTGACGGTGTTGGAAATATGCCCTAGAGGCAATAATAAATTAGTTATTATTATTATATTTCCTTGTTCATGATAATCGTTTATTATCCATGCTATAATTGTATTGATAGGAATCTCAGATACATGTGTGGGTACATAGACAACACCATGTCCCTAGTAAGCCTCTAGTTGACTAGCTCGTTGATCAATAGATGGTTACGGTTTCCTGACCATGGACATTGGATGTCGTTGATAACGGGATCACATCATTAGGAGAATTATGTGATGGACAAGACCCAATCCTAAGCCTAGCACAAAGATCGTGTAGTTCGTATGCTAAAGCTTTTCTACTGTCAAGTATTATTTCCTTAGACCATGAGATTGCGCAACTCCCGGATACCATAGGAATCTTTGGGTGTACCAAACATCACAAAGTAACTGGGTGGCTATAAAGGTGCACTACGGGTATCTCCGAAAGTGTCTGTTGGGTTGGCACGAGTCAAGACTGGGATTTGTCACTCCGTGTGACGGAGAGCTATCTCTGGGCCCACTCGGTAGGACATCATCATAATGTGAACAATGTGACCAAAGAGTTGATCACGGGATGATGTGTTACGGAACGAGTAAAGAGACTTGCCGGTAACGAGATTGAACAAGGTATCGGGATACCGACAATCGAATCTTGGGCAAGTATTATACCGGTAGACAAAGGGAATTGAATACGGGATTGATTGAATCCTCGACATCGTGGTTCATCCGATGAGATCATCGTGGAACATGTGGGAGACAACATGGGTATCCAGATCCCGCTGTTGGTTATTGGCCGGAGAGTTGTCTCGGTCATGTCTGCATGGTTCCTGAACCCGTAGGGTCTACACACTTAAGGTTCGGTGACGCTAGGGTTGTAGAGATATTAGTATGCAATAACCCGAAAGTTGTCCGGAGTCCTGGATGAGATCCCGTATGTCACGAGGAGTTCTGGAATGGTCCGGAGGTAAAGATTTATATATAGGAAGTCCAGTTTTGGCCACCGAGAAAGTTTCGGGGGTCATCGGTATTGTACCGGGACCACCGGAAGGGTCCCGGGGGTCCACCGGGTGGGGCCACCTATCCCGGAGGGCCCCATGGGCTGAAGGGGCGTAGGAACCAGCCCTTGGTGGGCTGGTGCGCCCCCCCTTGGGCCTCCCATGCGCCTAGGGTTGGAAACCCTAAGGGGTGGGGGCGCCTCCACTTGGCTGGAGGCCAAGCCAACCCTAGGGCAGCCGCCCCCTCCCTAGATGGGATCTACAAGGGGCCGGCGCCCCCTAGGCCCCTATATATAGTGGAAGGGAGGGAGGGCAGCTGCACCTGAGTCCCTGGCGCCTCCCTCCCTCCCGTGACACCTCTTCCTCCCCGCTTGCGCTTGGCGAAGCCCTGCCGGGATCCCGCTACTTCCACCACCACGCCGTCATGTTGCTGGATCTCCATCAACCTCTCCTTCCCTTGCTGGATCAAGAAGGAGGAGATGTCTCTCCCAACCGTATGTGTGTTGAACGCGGAGGTGTCGTCCGTTCGGCGCAAGGATCATCGGTGATTTGGATCACGACGAGTATGACTCCATCAACCCCGTTCACTTGAATGCTTCCGCTTAGCGATCTACAAGGGTATGTAGATGCACTCCCCTTCCCCTCGTTGCTAGATTACTCCATAGATTGATCTTGGTGATGCGTAGAAAATTTTGAATTTCTACTAAGTTCCCCAACAGTGGCGTCATGAGCTAGGTCTATTGCGTAGATTCTTGGCACGAGTAGAACACAAGTAGTTGTGGGCGATGGTTTGTACAATTTGCTTACCGTTACTAGTGCTATCTTGATTCGGCGGCATTGTGGGATGAAGCGTCCCGGACCGACCTTACGTGACGCTTCGTGAGACAGGTTCCACCGGTGACATGCACTTGTTGCATAAGGTGGCTAGCGGGTGCCAGTTTCTCCCACTTTAGTCGGATCGGATTCGATGAAAAGGGTCCTTATGAAGGGTAAATAGCAATTGGCATATCACCGTTGTGGCTTTGCGTAGGTAAGAAACGTTCTTGCTAGAAACCCATAGCAGCCACGTAAAACATGCAACAACAATTAGAGGACGTCTAACTTGTTTTTGCAGGGTATGCTATGTGATGTGATGTGGCCAAAAGAATGTGATGAATGATATATGTGATGTATGAGATTGATCATGTTCTTGTAATAGGAATCACGACTTGCATGTCGATGAGTATGACAACCGGCAGGAGCCATAGGAGTTGTCTTAATTTATTGTATGACATGAGTGTCAATGAACAACGCCATGTAATTACTTTACTTTATTGCTTAACCGTTAGCCATAGTAGTAGAAGTAATAGTTGGCGAAACAACTTCATGGAGACACGATGATGGAGATCATGATGATGGAGATCACGGTGTCATGCCGGTGACGATGATGATCATGGAGCCCCGAAGATGGAGATCAAAAGGAGCAAAATGATATTGGCCATATCATGTCACTTTTTGATTGCATGTGATGTTTATCATGTTTTTGCATCTTATTTTCTTAGAACGACGGTAGTAAATAAGATGATCCCGCATAATAATTTCAAGAAAAGTGTTCCCCCTAACTGTGCACCGTTGCGAAAGTTCGTTGTTTCGAAGCACCACATGATGATCGGGTGTGATAGATTCTAACGTTCACATACAACGGGTGTAAGCCAGATTTACACACGCGAAACACTTAGGTTGACTTGACGAGCCTAGCATTTACAGACATGGCCTCGGAACACAAGAGACCGAAAGGTCGAGCATGAGTCGTATCGTAGATACGATCAACATGAAGATGTTCACCGATGATGACTAGTCCGTCTCATGTGATGATCGGACACGGCCTACTTGACTCGGATCATGTAATCACTTAGATGACTAGAGGGATGTCTATCTGAGTGGGAGTTCATAAGATGAACTTAATTATCCTGAACATAGTCAAAAGGTCTTTACAAATTATATCGTAAGCTCGCGCTTTAGTTCTACTGTTTAGATATGTTCCTAGAGAAAATTTAGTTGAACGTTGATAGTAGCAATTATGCGGACTGGGTCCGGCGAGATTGTCCTCATTGCTGCATAGAAAGCTTATGTCCTTAATGCACCGCTCGGTGTGCTGAACCTCGAGCGTCGATGCGTGGATGTTGCGAACATCTGACATACACGTTTTGATAAGTACATGATAGTTCAGTGATGGTAAACGGTTTAGAGTTGAGGCAGCGAAGACGATTTCGAAACATCGCGGAACATATGAGATGTTTCGAGGGCTGGAATTGGGATTTTAGGCTCGTGCCCACATCAAGAGGTATAATACCTCCGACGAGTTTCTTAGCCTGCAAACTAAGGGAGAAAAGCTCAATCGTTGAGCTTGTACTCAGATTGTCTGGGTACCACAATCACTTGAATCGAGTGGGAGTTAATCTTCCAGATGAGATAGTGATGTTTCTCCAAAGTCATTGCCACCAAGCTGCTAGAGCTCCGTGATGAACTATAACATATCAGGGATAGAGATGATGATCCTTGAAATATTCGCGATGTTTGACACCGCGAAAGTAGAAATCGAGTAGGAGCATCGATTGTTGATGGTTAGTAAAACCACTAGTTTAAAGAAGGGCAGGGGCAAGAAGGGATACTTCATGAAACGGCAAATCAGTTGTTGCTCTAGTGAAGAAACCCAAAGTTTGAACCCACCCGAGACTAAGTGCTTATGTAATGAGGGGAGCAGTCATTGAAGCAGAACTACCCTAGATACTTGGTAGATGAGAAGGCTGGCAAGGTTGATAGAAGTATATTGGATATACATTATATTAATGTGTACTTTACTAGTACTCCCAGTAGCACCAGGGTATTAGATACCGGTTCGGTCGCTAAGTGTTAGTAACTCGAAATAAAAGCTACGGAACAAATGGAGACTAGCTAAAGGTGAGATGACGATATGTGTTGGAAGTGTTTCCAAGCTTGATGTGATCAAGCATCGCATACTCCCTCTACCATCGAGATTGGTGTTAGACCTAAATAATTGTTATTTGGTGTTTGCGTTGAGCATAGACATGATTGGATTATGTCTATCGCAATACAGCCATTCATTTAAGGAGAATAATAGTTACTCTATTTATTTGAATAATACCTTCAATGGTCTTACACCTAAAATGAATGGTTTATTGAATCTTGATCGTAGTGATACACTTGTTCATGCCAAAAGATATAAGATAGTGATGATAGTACCACATACTTGTGGCACTGCCATTTGAGTCATATTGGTATATACGCATGAAGAAACTCCATGCAGATGGACCGTTTGGACTCACTTGATTTTGAATCACTTGAGACATGCAAATCATACCACATGGGAAAGATGACTGAAAGCCTCGTTCTCAGTAAAATGGAACAAGAAAGCAACTTGTTGGAAGTAATACATTTTGATGTGTGCAGTCCAATGAGTCTTTGAGGCCTTGATGGATATCGTTATGTTCTTACTTCACAAATGATTTGAGTAGATACTGAGTATATTTTCTTGATGAAACACAAGTCTGAATTATTGAATGTTCAAGTAATTTCAGAGTGAAGTTGAAGATCGTCGTGACAAGAGGATAAAATGTCTATGATATGATCATAGATATGAATATCTGAGTTGCGAATTTGGTACACAATTGATACATTGTGGAAATTGTTTCACAACTAACACCGCCTGGAACACCATAGTGTGATGGTGTGTCCGAACATCATAGCTGCACCCCATTGGATATGGGGCATACCATGATGTCTCTTATCGAATTACCACTATCGTTCATGGGTTAGGCATTAGAGACAACCACATTCACTTTAAATAGGGCACCACGTAATTCCGTTGAAATGACACCGTATGAACTATGGTTTAGAGAAACCTAAGTTGTCATTTCTTAAAAGTTTGGGGCTGCGACGCTTATGTGAAAAGTTTTAGCCTGATAAGCTCAAACCCAAAGCGGATAAATGCATCTTCATAGGACACCCAAAACAGTTGGGTATACCTCCTGTCTCAGTTCCGGAAGCAAAAGGGATTGTTTCTAGAATCGGGTCATTTCTCGAGGAAAAGTTTCTCCTGGAAGAATTGAGTGGGAGGATGGTGGAGACTTGATGAGGTTATTGAACCATCACTTCAACTAGTGTGTAGCAGGGCACAGGAAGTTGTTTCTATGACGCCTACACCAATTGAAGTGGAAGCTAATGATAGTGATCATGAAACTTCAGATCAAGTCACTACCAAACCTCGTAGGTCGACAAGGATGTGTACTACTTCAGAGTGGTACTTAATCCTGTCTTGGAGGTCATGTTGCTAGTCAACAATGAACCTACGAGCTATGGAGAAGCGATGGTGGGTCCAGATTCCGATGAATGGCTCGAGGCCATAAAATTCGAGAGAGGATCCATGTATGAAAACAAAGTATAGACTTTGGAAAAACTACTCGATGGTCATAAGGCTGTTGAGTACAGATGGGTTTTAAAAGGAAGACAGACAATGATGGTCAGTGTCACCATTAAGAAAGCTCGACTTGTTGCTAAGTTATTTTCCGACAAGTTCAAGGAGTTGACTACGATGAGACTTTCTCACTCGTAGCGATGCTGAGAGTCTGTTGGAATTATATTAGCAGTTACTGCATTATTTATGAAATCTTGCAGATAGGATGTCAAAACATTGTTTCCTCGACGATTTTCTTGAGGAAAGTTTGTATGTGATACAACCAGAAGTTTTTTGTCAATCCTGAAAGATGCTAACAAGTGTGCAAAGCTCCAGTAATCCTTCTAAGGAGTGGAGTAAGCATCTCGGAGATGGAATATACGCTTTGATGAGATGATCAAAGATTTTGGGTTTATACAAAGTTTATGAGAAACTTGTATTTCCAAAGGAGTGAGTGGGAGCACTATATCATTTCTGATGAGTATATGTTGTTGACTATTGTTGATCAGAAATGATGTAGAGTTTTTGGAAATCATATAAGGTCATTTGAAAAGTGTTTTTCAATAGAAAACCTGGATTAAGCTGCTTGAACATTGAGCATCAAGATCTCTAAGGATAGATCAAAAAACGCTTGATGGTACTTTCAAATGAGCACATACCTTGACATGATCTTGAAGGTGTTCAAGATGGATCAGTCCAAGAAGGAGTTCTTGCTTGAGTTGTAAGGTATGAAGTTAAGACTTAAATCTCGACCACGGCAGAAGAAAGAGAAAGGACGAATGTCGTCCCCTATGTCTAAGCCATAGGCTCTATACAGTATGTCATGCTTTGTACCGCACCTGATATGTGCCTTGCCACGTGTCTGGCAAGGGGGTACAAGAGTGATCCAGGAATGGATCATTGGACAGCAGTCAAAATTGTCCTTGGAGTAATAAGGACATGTTTCTTGATTATGGATGTGATAAAGAGTTCGGCGTAAAGGGTTACGTCGATGCAAGCTTTAACACCTATCTGAATGACTCGAGTAGCAAACCGGATCGTATAGTGGAGCAACCATTTGGAATAGCTCCAAGTGGAGCGTGGAAGCAACATTTACAATATGACCTAGATATTTGCGAAGTACATACAGATCTGAATGTTGCGAGACCGTTGACTAAAACCTCTCTCACAAGCAAAACATGATCAAACCCCGAACTCATTGAGTCTTAATCACATGATGATGTGAACTAGTTTATTGACACTAGTAAACTCTTTGGATGTTGGTCACATGGCGATGTGACCTGTGAGTGTTAATCACATGGCGATGTGAACTAGATTACTGACTCTAGTGCAAGTGGGAGATTGTTGGAAAAATGCCCTAGAGGCAATAATAAATTAGTTATTATTATTATATTTCCTTGTTCATGATAATCGTTTATTATCCATTCTATAATTGTATTGATAGGAAACTCAGATACATGTGTGGGTACATAGACAACACCATGTCCCTAGTAAGCCTCTAGTTGACTAGCTCGTTGATCAATAGATGGTTAGGGTTTCCTGACCATGGACATTGGATGTCGTTGATAACGGGATCACATCATTAGGAGAATGATGTGATGGACAAGACACAATCCTAAGCCTAGCACAAATATCGTGTAGTTCGTATGCTAAAGCTTTTCTAATGTCAAGTGTCATTTCCTTAGACCATGAGATTGTGCAACTCCGGATACCGTAGAAATGCTTGGTGTACCAAAGCGTCACAACGAATCGGGTGGCTATAAAGGTGCACTACGAGTATCTCCGAAAGTGTCATTGGGTTGTACGAATCAAGGCTGGGATTTGTTACTCCGTGTGACGGAGAGGTATCTCTGGGACCACTAGGTAGGACATCATCATAATGTGCACAATGTGACCAAAGAGTTGATCATGGGATGATGTGTTACAGAATGAGTAAAGAGACTTGCGTGCGAGATTGAACAAGGTATCGGGATACCGACGATCGAATCTCGGGCAAGTACTATACCGAGACAAAGGGAATTGAATACGGGATTGATTGAATCCTCGACATCGTGGTTCATCCGATGAGATCATCGTGGAACATGTGGGAGCCAACATGGGTATCCAGATCCCGCTGTTGGTTATTGGCGGAGAGTTGTCTCGGTCATGTCTCGCATGGTTCCCGAACCCGTAGGGTCTACACACTTAAGGTTCGGTGGCGCTAGGGTTGTAGAGATATTAGTATGCGGTAACCGAAAGTTGTTGAGTCCGGATGAGAACTTCGGATGTCACGAGGAGTTCGAGAATGGTCCGTAGGTAAATATTTATATATAGGAAGTCGAGTTTTGCCCGGAAAGTTTTGGGGTCATCGGTATTATACTGGGACCACCGGAGGGGTCTGAGGTCCACGAGTGGGGCCACCTATCCGGAGGGCCCCATGGGCTGAAGGCGTGGGAACCAGCCTGGTGGGCTGGTCGCCCCTTGGGCCTCCCATGCGCCTAGGGTTGGAAACCCTAAGGGTGGGGGGGCCTCCACTTGGCTTGGAGGCCAAGCTACCCATAGGGCAGCCGCCCCCTCCCTAGATGGGATCTAAAAGGGGCCGGCGCCCCCTTAGGCCCCTATATATAGTGGAGGGGAGGGAGGGTGTGACGCCCTACCTTTCAATCGTACACTAATCATGCACGCAAATGTGTACGATCAAGATCAGGGACTCACGGGAAGATATCACAACACAACTCTAAAACAAAAATAAGTCATACAAGCATCATAATACAAGCCAGGGGCCTCGAGGGCTCGAATACAAGTGCTCGACCATAGACGAGTCAGCGGACGCAACGATATCTGAGTACAAACATAAGTTAAACAAGTTTGCCTTAAGAAGGCTAGCACAAACTGGGATACAGATCGAAAGAGGTGCAGGCCTCCTGCCTGGGATCCTCCTAACTACTCCTGGTCGTCGTCAGCGGGCTGCACATAGTAGTAGGCACCTCCAGTGAAGTAGTCGTCATCGACGGTGGCGTCTGGCTCCTTGGCTCCATCGTCTGGTTGCAGCAATCGAGTAGAGATAGGGGGAAAAGGGGGAACAAGGCAACCGTGAGTACTCATCCAAAGTACTCGCAAGCAAGGAGCTACACTACATATGCATGGATATATGTGTAAAGGGCCATATCTATGGGTGAACTGCAGAATGCCGAATAAGAGGGGATAGCTAGTCTTATCGAAGACTACGCTCGTCACCTTCGTCTTGCAACATGTAGAAGAGGGTAGGTTGAAGTCCTCCAAGTAACATCACATAGCAATAATCCTACCCGGCGATCCCCTCCTCATTTCCCTGAGAGAGAGCGACCACCGGTTGTATCTGGCACTTGAAAGGGTGTGTTTTATTAAATATCCGGTTCTAGTTGTCATAAGGTCAAGGTACAACTCCAAGTCGTCCTGTTACCGAAGATCACGGCTATTGAATAGATTAACTTCCCGCAGGGTGCACCAACTTACCCAACGCATTTGATCCCATTTGGCGGACACACTTTCTGGGTCATGCCCGCCGCTGAAGATCAACACGTCGCAGCCCCACCTAGGCTCAACAGAGGTCAAGACGGGTCAAACCTAGGCGCGCAGGGTCTGGGCCCATCGCCCCGAGCACACACAGCATGTTGCGTGGGCGGCCGGAAGCAGACCTAGCCTAGTGGCGTTCCAGTCCAATCCGGCGCGCGCCGCTCAGTCGCTGACGTCACGAAGTGCTTCGGCTGATACCACGACGCCGAGTGCCCATATCTTTCCCATGTAGTTGGTTAGTGCGTATAGGCTCAGAGCCAACTCAGATCAAATACCAAGATCTCGTTAAGCGTGTTAAGTATCCCGAACGCCGAGCAGTGCCAGCCGACCTCTCTCCTAGGCGGTCTCAACCTGCCTGTCGCTCGCCTCAAAGATCCACTCATGGTGCTCCACCGGCCGACCCGACTTTAGTCTCCACATGTATCATGTATAAGTATATAGTATATACCCGTGATCACCTCCCGAGGGATCACGGCCCGATAGTATAGCACAGCAGACGGACAAGAATGTAGGGCCACAGATGGAAATACTAGCATCCTATACTAAGCAAGTAGGATTGCAGGTAAAGGTAACAACAGTAGTAGCAAGGACAGGCTATGCATCAGGATAGGTATAAGGAAAGCAGTAACATGCTACACTACTCTAAAGCAAGCAGTATAGAGTAGAATAGGCGTTATCTGGTGATCAAGGGGGGGCTTGCCTGGTTGCTCTGGCAAGAGAGAGGGGTCGTCAACTCTGTAGTCGTACTGGGTAGCAGCGGCGTCGGTCTCGGTGTCTAGCGAGAGAAGAGGGGGAGGAAATAATAAATACTTAAGCAAACAGATGCATAGCGATACATGACATGACAAGTATCGGTGCTAGGGGTGCCCTAACGCGGTATGAGGTGATATACGGTGAAGGGGAAACATCAGGAAAGTATCCCGGTGTTTAGCGTTTTGAGCAGAGGAGCTGGAGGGGAAAGTTGCGAGTTCGATAGGTTAGGGGGGTGTGGCGGACGAACGGGTTGCGTATCCGGAATCGTCTCGTCGTTCTGAGCCACTTTCATGTAGAAAGTATTTTAATCCGAGTTACGGATTAAAAGATATGATTTTCTGAAGATTTTATTAATTTCTGGAATTTAATTAATTATTTAAATTAATTCGAAAAATAGAATAATGACATCAGCACGATGTCATGCTGATGTCAGCAGTCAACAGGGTTGACTGGTCAACCTGTCGGTGGGTCCCGCATGTCATTGACTGATAACAAACTAACTAAATTAATTAATTTAATTAGCAGATTAGCCAGGTTAATTAAATGATTAATTAGTCTAATCAGGATTAATTAAGTTAATTAATTATTTAATTAATTAATAATTTATTTATTTATTTATTTTATTTTTTTAAATCTTTTTTTTTATTTTTCGTTCGTGGGTGGGCCCGTTTGTCATTAGCCCCAGGGGGCGATCTGGTTATTAGTGTGGGCATAGCTCGAGCAGGTGCGTGCTCGAGAGGGCACGAGGCCTTGACGACGACGCTAGGCCGGTGGGCGGGCGCGAGCAATCGCCCCGGCGAGGCAGCAGCGCCTGGCGGCGGTGCAGGGCGTGGCAAGGCGCCAACGGCAATGGCGACGCCAGAGAGGGCGAGGCCATGGCCGAGGCGGCCGAGCAGGGAGGTAGTGGCGCAAGGCGGGGCCGAGGTTACGGCGCCGCCGCGGCCGGAGCGGCAAGCCGCATGTGGCTGGGGACGCATGGCGGCGTGGTGGGGCGACGGCACGAAGTTCGGGCGAGCCAGTCGCGGGCCGAGCGCTGGTGGTCGTCGCTTGGCGGCGTCAGGGCCGCGTGAGCGCGAGGGAGAGGGAGGGAGCTCACGGTGGGGGTAGGGTCTAGGGCGGTGGTGCTCGGGCGGTGGTCGGAGGCGACGACGAAGAACGACGCAGGCGGGCGAGTAAATCCTCGGCCGGGTGGCGATGTGGCGAAGAGGAGGAGGCGATGGTGAAGCTCGGCGCCGGCGTCGGTGAGTGGCGGTGGTTGGCGGGCGTCGGCATAGAGCGACAGGCGGTGGCGGGTCCGGTGAGGGGAGAGCGTGCACGGGCGCGAGGGAGGGGGTCGCGCCGTGGCGGCGGATTAGCGATGGGGGACGGGCGCGCGAGGAAAGACGGAAGGCGGGCGGCGTGGCGGCTCCGGCGGCGGGAGGCCTTCGTGCGGCGGCACGGCGTCGGTGGGGGTTCGGGCGACGGGGCGCTGCCCCGATCCGATCGGGGAAAGGGAGAGCGGCGTGGGGGGGGGGGAAGTGGGGGATCGATCCCGATCCATATCGGATCGGGCGAGGGGGAGTGGGAGCGAGTGGGGAATGGGTTAAGGTTTGGGGGAGGGGTTAGTAGGCGCCGGCTGGGCCGGCCTGGTTGGCCCAGAGGCCTGCTGGGCTGTGGCCCGGGGGGGGGTTCTCTTTCTCTTTATTTTAGTTAGCTTTGTTTTACTGTTTTTATTCCTTTCCTTTTATTTATTGTCTTTTACTGTTTTTCAAAGATGTTTAGCACCTAATTGATTTTTTATAAAATATGGGAGCTAGCTCATAATTTGCAGTGCATTAGATCCTAGCACTGAAAACTAGTTTGGGTGAAATACTATTTCATATTAGATTTGGATTAATTAAAAGGTTATTAAATAATGTATTCAGCCATTGTTTGAGATTGTTTAAATGACTTATCACATTTCAATAATGTTGTTTAAAATTTTATCCTAGCCTCTGATTTATCTACTATTTATTGAACATTTTAGTTTTTAAGTTTGAAACCTTTTGTTGTTTGCCTTTAATTAAATTTTGAATTTGAATCGGCCCGAACTAACAAGGATTCACAATAATGTGGAGGTGACGTGGCATCATTAGCAGAGTTTTTCTATAGCCTAATTATCCGGGCGTCACAATTCTCCTCCACTACAAGAAATCTCTCCCCGAGATTTAAGAGGGGAGTAAGGGGGAAAGGTCTGGTTACCGAAATCCTAACGAATCTTCTCAGTCTTGGTTGCTCTTCTTGAAGAGGTCGATCCATTACCTTGACATATTCATTTCTCTGCTACAGGTCATCATGGTGATGCCGCCCTTTTCTCGGGAACTCCAACGTACTTATGAATAGCTAAGGGGGGGGTATTCCGGCAGAACGAACCTCTGCAAGCTTGACTATCTGGTAGCTAACATCGGGGAAGGTGGCGGAAAGTAACTCTCGAACTGGAACTTAAGAAAATATCGAGAGCAAAGTAAGAAGGTACCATGAGGAATTTCAAGCGGGTAGGCCATCATTCGATGCCTGAAACAAAGTGTAAAAGGGGTACAGAGCAATGGTAATAAGTTTTGTGTCTGATACCAGATTAGATTACTAGGAAAGTGACCCCGTGAACTACATACGAAGTCAAGCACGAGGAATAACTTGGGCAACATGGGTGTACAGGAGAGTCAGGTTTCGATCCTGTGAGACTGTGGGTTATGGGCCCACCATGTGGTTAAAAGTAGGAAGGTCAGTGACATCTTGCACGATCATGTAAGCAAGGCATGTCAGAGGAGAGTCTGTGGGTCATGTCGGCAACAACATAGGTACCAAGGGCAAGGGACGAAGAGAACCAATTTCCTGCTCGTTGAAACGGGGCGGACCAATAGGCAAGGTTCTCGTCCATCGGTGGTTACCGGAATGTCATCAACAATAGTAACAAGGTCTTACTAACAGAGTTGTACATCGAGGTGTTTGCACAAGCAGTGGATTATTACTGCTTATATCATATAGATCATAGAAAAGGTTTAAACAAACCAATGGAAGGAAAATATGAGCATCATATTAAATAGAACAATGGAAAGGAAAATATGTTTAAACACATATTTCAAGGTTATATCCTTCCCAAGGACAAGAAGAGCATGATATCCGTGGAAGGATATAATGTAGAAAACTCTTTAGGTAAGGGGGGAGGAATCTCATGATATTGCCCATACAACGGTGTTAGGATAAATGATAAATAAAATCTAGCATCGTGCTTCAAATGTTCCTGTTGCAAATCGGAGTACCATTGACATGCTTCTAGATAGCATTGACATGGTCTTCAGGTGAAGATCAGACTTTGGAAACACGAAGGATCCATCAGGAATAACTTGTAGAATAAGTCTTACAATTTCCTCATGGATGAATGGATAACCTTGCTGAAAAGGAGTCTATAATGATAGGTCCTCTAGCGGGGGTGCTAGGCATGACATCATGCTACCGGGTCATCAAAGGATCAACATCATAACTCTTGGAAAGTTGTCCCAACCATCATATCGACCGAGATTCAGATCCGATTGGTGTCGGGATACCTCGGACTTAGGATACGAGAAGAAAAGGTGCAGCATAAATTGACGAGATGACATTGTAAGATTCTCGGGAAATGAACTATGAAGTGATTTCCGTTAACAAGAGTCCATCATTAACCCAAGGAGAGGACAAGGAGGTGTCGGTGAACTCAACGGCAATTCACGAGATTCCCAAAGATGGATTTCCACAATTAAGTGAACAAGGAGATAACATTTGTCGATCAAATGATATAAGGAAGTATGCTCGAGGAAAACATACACAATTAAACATTGGTTGAAAGGTGCGCCCGAAATATGGGTTGGGTTGCACGACCAATGTCCGAATGGTGATTCAATAATCAATAGCCTAAGAATGAAATTTCGACCATTAACTTCAAAGAATAGGGTTGCTAGAAGGAAAGAATCCAAACAACACCGTTCACTTGTTGGAATTAACACGAGGACCAAGAAAGAATGGTGATGGTGAGAAGTATTTCTATGTCAAGAATTCTCAAGAGGTGGAACAAATCTCAGAACATTCTTGACATAAAGGATGGTAATACTCCAAGGTAAAGAAGAATAATTGCTGGATAGCAAGGAACTCAAGGTATAACACCAAACATGAACAAGCTTGTGTTGGTGGGAAGGCAATAAAGTGGTCGATGATAATACAATTCATCGAGGGCAAGGATGGTATTTCTCATCATGGACACAGTTGATTTCTTGGATGAGCTCAGAATGTTGATGATCACGACACCTTTGTCACGAGAGTTCAAGAAGATGTAATCGATCTGCGACGACATCAAGTCAAAGTAATGATGAAGTGAAAGGTTATTGGAACCAAGGGTACGACACAAACTCGAAACCAAGCTTGTTGTTTAAGGCGAAATGATATGACGATGAGGATCGACGTAAGGTTAGTTCATCGTCGAAAATTGTGCTCCGAGAAGAAGGACCGGGTAGCACAGTTAAAATCATCACGACAATGATATAGCCAAACAGGCTAGGAATGGCGTGATCGGGTACCAACTCGTACTTATAAAAGCTTACTGAAGAGTTGTTGAACCGTAGTGCGGACTCGGTTCCGTTATCGGTGTCTTTGAGTGTTTGTTATCTCAGAGCCCGTGAAAAATTGGAATCAGTGGGAAGGTTGCACTTGATGAAGAACTCATAAGAAGTTATGCAGTTCCATGATAATCTCGAGATACCAGGGGGGTAATACTCGACACAAGATCAAAGTAAGGGTTGGACTGGTGTATTGATCCATAGGAGACAATTGTTTTAACTTGTCCGAGAAATGGAATCAAAGAAGTACAATCATGGTTGGAACCACGGTTGCAAGGGATCAATTCACAGATACCATATGTTAGTTATCAAGGAAATAGTTATTATTACAAGAAGCTTCCATAATAGGATATACATCGCGTCCATGGGCATGAACACAAAGTTCAAGGTCGACTCCCACTTCCTCAATGCATAATCTTCCATTCACCCCTCGTATTTCGAAGATGACATTAGTTGTTGAAAGTTTTACCTAGTGCAATACCAGATAAGTATGACTCGTGAAATCTTTTGGGTTCACACCGATGAGGGAAGGCGTTGGTTCAATCCCATCGGGGCTTCTTACGAACATATACCATAAGCTTCAAGAGTAAATATCACCAACTCAAAAGCAGAGCATGGTTGACAAAAGGAAAGGATACAATTTACCAAAGGCATTATGTATCGGAGAAAGAACTCACAAAGTGATTAATTATGAAGGACACTGTCGGATAATAACCCAACAGTGGATATGGCGATCCACAATGGGGCTGATATGAGTATCGATACCCAATCAGAGGAAGAAAGATTGCAAATGCATCGGTTTGTAGAACAGCTGAATAGTTCAACGCTTAATTAGCAAAGTAATTATGATTTTCAATTCAAGGGATCAGGAGCAAATGCTCTGATCAAGAATGGATAAGCTGAATAGAATTAGGGATACAATCAACGACAATTGGACTGGTCGAGAACCAATTCGATTAAAGAATGGCAGCTCAGCGGAAAGGTAATCTATAAGGATCAATGATGATTGCAGATTCGCAAACATATTGAGTCAATAGACCCAAAATGATAATGACAAGGAATGTCAATAAGACTACGAGACTTATGGGATTAACCATAATGCGAGCAAGCAAAAATTTCAAGAGCCAAAGGCTCCAGAGGATTTCGGAAGATCGAATAGTATTTTGAAGACTTTTGTGAAACTCATGAACAAGCTGGGTTGAGCGGATACTCGACAAGTGCGAGGATTTATTTGAAGGGGTATTCATGTGGCAAAGAACTGCTAGGCAGTAGGCACAAAGTATTCTCGGAACAATAGAAAACTTGGGGTATCTTGTAATAACAAGATCAATGGGGATGATCGTATGAGCGGCAAGTGTAAGTAGTTATCCATACGGATTTATCGGTGGTCAGGAATAGCAAAAGTGATGGGCACAAAGTCTCGAGAGAACATCGAGAGTATCTTGGAATCTTGATTAGCGAGGCGATCATCTGAAGTGAGGGCTCTCGGGAGAAAGTACTTGCGAGAACCTATAGTTAGTTTTGTTTTTAGCAAAATCGTTTAACCCGAATAGAAGAGAGTTCAGAATCGGAGTAAAGATCGAGGAGTAAAAGATCCTAATACCACCCAATGGCGGCGTGGGCCCATGGGCCGCACAGCAATGTTAGTAAAAGTTTTGTAAAGTCTAGACTCGACTTCGGCCAAGGAGTTGGAAGAGGGATTCCTACAGGCAGTCGGCTCTGATACCAACTTGTGACGCCCCGCCTTTCAATCGTACACTAATCATGCACGCAAATGTGTACGATCAAGATCAGGGACTCACGGGAAGATATCACAACACAACTCTAAAACAAAAATAAGTCATACAAGCATCATAATACAAGCCAGGGGCCTCGAGGGCTCGAATACAAGTGCTTGATCATAGACGAGTCAGCGGAAGCAACAATATCTGAGTACAGACATAAGTTAAACAAGTTTGCCTTAAGAAGGCTAGCACAAACTGGGATCAGATCGAAGAGGTGCATGCCTCCTGCAGGATCCTCCTAACTACTCCAGTCGGTCGCCGTCGGGGCTGCACATAGTAGTAGGCACCTCCGGTGAAGTAGTCGTCATCGACGGTGGCGTCGCTCCACAGGCTCCATCGTGCAGTTGCAGCAATCGAGTAGAGATAGGGGAAAAGGGGAACAAGGCAACCGTGAGTACTCATCCAAAGTACTGCAAGCAAGGAGCTACACTACATATGCATGGATATATGTGTAAAGGGCCATATCGTGGGTGAGCTGCAGAATGCGAGAATAAGAGGGGATAGCTAGTCTTATCGAAGACTACGCTTCTGGTCACCTTCGTCTTGCAATAGGTAGAAGAGGGTAGGTTGAAGTCCTCCAAGTAACATCACATAGCAATAATCCTACCCGGCGATCCCCTCCTCATTTCCATGAGAGAGAGCGACCACCGGTTGTATCTGGCACTTGAAAGGGTGTGTTTTATTAAGTATCCGGTTCTAGTTGTCATAAGGTCAAGGTACAACTCCAAGTCGTCCTGTTACCGAAGATCACGGCTATTCGAATAGATTAACTTCCCTGCAGGGGTGCACCAACTTACCCAACACGTTTGATCCCATTTGGTCGGACACACTTTCCTGGGTCATGCCCGGCCGCGGAAGATCAACACGTCGCAGCCCCACCTAGGCTCAACAGAGAGGTCAGCACGCCGGTCTAAACCTAGGCGCGCAGGGGTCTGGGCCCATCGCCTCGAGCACACACTGCACATTGCGTGGGCGGCGGAAGCAGACCTAGCCTAGTGGCGTTCGGTCCAATCCGGCGCGCCGCTCGATCGTTGACGTCACGAAGTGCCGGTGATACCACGACGCCGAGTGCCCATATCTTTCCCACGAGTTGGTTAGTGCGTATAGGCCCGTAGCCAACTCGGATCAAATACCAAGATCTCGTTAAGCGTGTTAAGTATCCATGACGCCGAGCAGGCCAGCCCACCTCTCTCCTAGGCGGTCTCAACACCGCCTGTCGCTCGCCTCAAAGATCCACTCGCGGGTGCTCCACCAGCCGACCCGACTTCAGTCTCCACATGTATCATCTATAAGTATATAGTATATACCCGTGATCACCTCCCGAGGGATCACGGCCCGATAGTATAGCACAGCAGACGGACAAGAATGTAGGGCCACAGAGGAGCTCGAGGGGGAAAGTTGTGAGTTCGATAGGTTAGGGGGGTGTGGCGGACGAACGGGTTGCGTATCCGGAATCGTCTCGTCGTTCTGAGCAACTTTCATGTAGAAAGTATTTTAATCCGAGTTACGGATTGAAAGATATGATTTTCTAAAGATTTTATTAATTTCTGGAATTTAATTAATTATTTAAATTAATTCAAAAAATAGAATAATGACATCAGCATGATGTCATGCTGATGTCGTGATCAACAGGTTGATGGTCAACTGTCGGTGGGTCCCGCATGTCATTGAGTGATAACTAACTAACTAAATTAATTAATTTAATTAGCAGATTAGCCAGGTTAATTAAATGATTAATTAGTCTAATCAGGATTAATTAAGTTAATTAATTCTTTAATTAATTAATTAATAATTTAATTATTTTTTTAATTATTTTTTATTTTTAAATCTTTTTTAAAATTTTCGTTCTCAGGGGGGGTGGGCCCCATTTGTCATTGGCCCAGAGGGGGGATCCGAGTCTTGGAGTCTTGAGCATAGCCCGAGCAGTAGCGTGCCCTAGAGGGCACGACGCCGCAGCCTTGGCGGCGGGCGCCGGGCGATCGCCCGGGCGAGGCAATGAGCGCCGAGCGGCGGCAGGGGCGGGGGCAAGGCGTGTAACGGTCAGTCGTGGCGACGCCAGAGAGGGGCGAGCCATCACCGAGGCGGCCGAGTATGGGGGAGGTAGTGGCGCAAGGCGGGCGGAGGTTACGGAGCCGCCAGCGGCCGGGCGGCAAGCATGCGTGGCGGGACGCATGGCGGCGTGGTCGGGGCGACGGGCGCGAAGTTGGCGAGCGAGCCAGGCGCAGCCGAGCGCTTGATGGTCGTCTGTGGCGTCGGGGCGGCGCGGTGGTGAGCGCGAGGGAGAGGGAGGAGCTCACGGTGGGGGTAGGGTCTAGGGCGGTGGTGCTCGGGCGGTGGTCGGAGACGGCGACGAAGAACGACGCAGCCGGCGAGTCGTCTCCGCGGGTGGCGATGTGGCGAAGAGGAGGCAGGCGGTGGTGAAGCTCGGCGCGGCGTCGGTGAGTGGCGGTGGTTGGCAGCGGCGGCAAGACGGGCGACGGGCGGTGGCGGGTCCGGTGAGGAGGCCGTGCTTGGGCGCGAGGGAGGGGTCGTCGCCGTGGCGGCGGATTAGCGATGGGGGCCGGGCGCCATGGGAAAAGGCGGAAGGCGGGCAGCGTGGCGGCTCGGCGGCGGGAGGGCTTCAGGCGGCAAAGCAGCGTCGGTGGGGGTTGAGCGACGGCGCTGCCCGATCCGATCGGGAAAGGAGAGCGGCGTGGGGGGTGGGGATCGATCCGATCCGGATCGGATCGGGCGAGGGAGTGGGAGCGAGTGGGGAATGGGTTAGGGTTTGGGGGAGGCGTTAGTAGGCTCCCGGCTGGGCCGGCCTGGTTGGCCCAGAGGCCAGCTGGGCTGTGGCCCAGTGGGGGGGTTCTCTTTCTCTTTATTTTAGTTAGCTTTGTTTCTGTTTTATTCCTTTCCTTTTATTTATTGTCTTTACTGTTTTTCAAAATGTTTAGCACCTAATTTATTTTTGTAAAATATGGGAGCTAGCTCATAATTTGCGATGCATTAGATCCTAGCACCGAAAACTAGTTTGGGTGAAATACTATTTCATATTAGATTTAGATTAATTAAAAGGTTATTAAATAATGTATTCAGCCACTGTTTGAGATTGTTTAAATGACTTATCACATTTCAATAATGTTGTTTACAATTTTATCCTAGCCTCTGATTTATCTACTATTTATTGAACATTTTAGTTTTTAAGTTTGAAAGCTTTTGTTGTTTGCCTTTAATTAAATT
The DNA here is from genome assembly GCA_021605205.1 of Aegilops longissima. NCBI lineage: Eukaryota > Viridiplantae > Streptophyta > Magnoliopsida > Poales > Poaceae > Aegilops > Aegilops longissima. The sequence goes on from CM038680.1 coordinate 434,249,144, forward strand.
TTGAATTTGAATCGGCTTCGAACTAACAAGGGATTCACAATAGTAACGGAGATGATGTGGCATCATTAGCAGAGTTTTTCTGTAGCCTAATTATCCGGGCGTCACAGAGGGCAGCCGTACCTGAGTCCCTGGCGCCTCCCTCCCTCTCGTGACACATCTTCCTCCCCGCTTGCGCTTGGCGAAGCCCTGCCGGGATCCCGCAATTTCCACCACCACGCCGTCGTGTTGCTGGATCTCCATCAACCTCTCCTTCCCTTGCTGGATCAAGAAGGAGGAGATGCCTCTCCCAACCGTATGTGTGTTGAATGCGGAGGTGCCGTCCATTCGGCGCTAGGATCATCGATGATTTGGATCACGACGAGTACGACTCCATCAACCCCGTTCACTTGAACGCTTCCGCTTAGCGATCTACAAGGGTATGTAGATGCACTCCCCTTCCCCTCGTTGCTAGATTACTCCAAAGATTGATCTTGGTGATGTGTAGAAAATTTTGAATTTCTGCTACGTTCCCAAACAGACGGGTGATACGTCTCCGTCGTATCTATAATTTTTGATTGTTCCATGCCAATATTATTCTACTTTCGTATACTTTTTGGCAACTTTTTATACTATTTTTGGGACTAACATATTGATCCAGTCCCGATGCAGTTCTCGTCATTGCATGTTTTGGTTTCACAGAATATACATATCAAACGGAGAACAAACGGGATAAAACCGGACGGAGCTTATTTTTGGAATATTTGGAAAATCTAGGAGAAAGATCAACGCGAAACGGTGTCCGAGGTGGCCACGAGGCAGCGGCCCATGCCCTCCCCAGGAGGGCGCCCCCACCCTCGTGGGACACCCGTAAGGCGATTGATGCCCTTCTTCGGCCGCACGAAAGCTAATTTTGGGTAAAAAATCACGGCGAAGGTTTCAACCCAATCGGAGTTACGGATCTCCGGATATAAAAGAAACTGTGAAAGGGCAGCAGAACGCAGAAACAGAGAGAGACAGAGAAATAGATCCAATCTCGGAGGGGATCTCGCTCCTCCCACGCCATCGAGGCCAAGGACCAGAGGGGAAACCCTTCTCCCATCTAGGGAGGAGGTCAAGGAAGAAGAAGACGAAGGGGCCCCCTCTCCCCTTCTCTTCCGGTGGCGCCAGAACGCCGACGTGGCCGTCATCATCATCACCGCGATCTTCACCAACACCTCCGCCATCTTCACCAACATCTCCATCACCTTCCCCCTCTATCTACAGCGGTCCACTCTCCCGCAACCTGATGTACCCTCTACTTGAACATGGTGCTTTATGCTTCATATTATTATCCAATGATGTGTTGCCATCCTATGATGTCTGAGTAGATTATCTTTGTCCTATCGGTGGTTGATGAATTGCTATGATTGATTTAATTTGCTTGTGGTTATGTTGCTGTCCTTTGGTACCCATCATATGAGCGCGCGCGTGGATCACACTATAGGGTTAGTTGTATGTTGATAGGACTATGTATTGGAGGGCAAGAGTGACAGAAGCTTCAACCTAGCATAGAAATTGATGCATACGGGATTGAAGGGGGACCAATATATCTTAATGCTATGGTTGGGTTTTACCTTAATGAACGTTAGTAGTTGCGGATGCTTGATAATAGTTCCAATCATAAGTGCATAGAATTCCAAGTCAGGGATGACATGCTAGCAGTGGCCTCTCCCACATAATACTTGCTATCAGTCTAGTAAAGTAGTCAATTGCTTAATGGACAATTTCGCAACTCCAACCACCACTTTTCCACACTCGCCATATTTACTTTAGTTGTGTTTTTATCTATGCAGCCCCTAGTTTTATTTTTGTGCCCTTTACTTTCTTGCTAGCCTATCCAAAAACACCTACAAAGTACTTCTAGTTTCATACTTGTTCTAGGTAAAGCGAACGTCAAGCGTACATAGAGTTGTATCAGTGGTCGATAGAATTTTAGGGAATATTTGTTCTACCTTTAGCTCCTCGTTGGGTTCGACACTCTTCCTTATCGAAAGAGGCTACAATTGATCCCCTATACTTGTGGGTTATCAAGACCTTTTTCTAGCGCCGTTGCTGGGGAGTCATAGCGTGGGGTGAATATTCTCGTGTGTGCTTGTTTGCTTTATCACTAAGTAATTTTTATTTGTTGTTCTTAGTTGTTCTTTATCTTTAGTTATGGAGATGGAACATGAAATACCAAAAAATTAGGTGTACTTGCTACTCATGGAGATGGGGAACTTCCTAAAACCGTCGATGCTGGTTATGTGAAAGATATTATGTACTACTTTGATAATCCTGAGAAAACCCCATTCAACTATGTAATGGGAGTAACGTTGGATCAACGTGAATACTTTAGGGATTATCGCTTGACTCAAAAAGGGAAAGTATTATGGGATCAAATTCATATATTGAAGTGGTATGCTAGGCAACTATGCTTGAGTTATGATTATACTTGTTGCTCTAGGATGAAGGCTCCACACCTTCCCTTTTCATGCAAATTTAATGATAATAAAACCTTAGCTTCTTATGCTAATGGTATATATGATTACTATGATGTGGAACAAATAGAAGAATTTGTTGCTTTTATGGGTGCTTATGAAATTGAATCTATGTTTAAAGAGTTTGAAGATTTTGATGATGCTGGTTATAGACCTGAAAATTTAGCTATCCTCAAATTTTGCTATGAGAATTATGAATACAATTCCGATATTAATGCACTTATTGAGAAAATTTCCGCTGTCCAAGAAGAGACTAATATTTTGTAGGAGTCTATGGAAGAAGAAATTGATGAAACTGTGAGCTCATTGGATGAAAAAGATGAGTAGGAGAGCGAAGAACAAAAGGAGGAAGAGCGGATTGATCACCCGCGCCCACCTTCTGACGAGAGTAACTCTTCAACTCATACATTGTTTAATTCTCCTTCGTTCTTACCGAAGGATGATTGCTATGATGACTATTATGATCCCGTTGATTCTCTTGAAATATCCCTTTTTGATGATGCTTGCTATGCTTGTGGCCAAGATGCCAATATGAATTATGCTTATGGAGATGAACTTGCTATAGTTCCTTATGTTAAACATGAAATTGTTGCTAATGCACCCACACATGATAGTCCTATTATCTTTTTGAATTCTCCTGAATATACTATATCGGAGAAGTTTGCCCTTATTAAGGATTATATTGATGGGTTGCCTTTTACTGTTGCACGTGATGATTTTGATAAATATAATATGCATGTGCTTGCTGCTCCTACTTGCAATTATTATGAGAGAGGAAGTATATCTCCACCTCTCTATGTTTCCAACATGATAAAATTGCAAGAAACTGTTTATACTATGCATTGGCATTTACTAGGTGTGCATGAATTGTTCTTTTATGACATGCCGATGCATAGGAAGAGAGTTAGACTTCGTCATTGCTTGATATATGTTGCTTTGTGCTCACTACTAAATTACAAATCATTTTTGATTCAATTTGGCTTTGATATACCTTGGGATCCGGGTGGATTCACTACTTGAGCACTACATGCCTAGCTTAATGGCTTTAAAGAAAGCACTGCCAGGGAGACAACCCGGAAGTTTTAGGGAGCCATTTATTTCTGTTGAGTTCTTTTATATAGTTTAAAAACAAAAAAATGAAGAGGGGAACCCAAAACTTTTCAAAAAGAAAAGTGAAAGTGAGAGAGACGAGCATTGTGAAAGTGGGGGACGTCCTTGAACTTTGTTCATGCCCATGGGAACTTTGTGAATCTTAATTACAGAAACTTTTCAATAAAAATAATTATCCCCTTGTACAATTCCATTGTATTATAAAAATAATGTGCCAAGGTTTGCCTTTAGGATGTTTACAATACTTGTTGGTTTATGCGGTGCGGGATGAAACTTTGGCTGTAGTCTTGAATTTTAATTTTCTTTGGAGCGTCAAATGGTTCTGATTCTTTTTTCATTGTCGTGCTGTACAAATTGTTTTATCCTAATTTTGGCAGAATTTTTCAAGTATCAGAAGTATGGTGAATGTTCAGATTTTTACAGACTGTTCTGTTTTAGACAGATTCTGTTTTTGATGCATAGTTTGCTTGTTTTGATGAAACTATCAATTTATATAAGTGGATTAAGCCATTAAAAATTTATATTAAAGTAGACATAATGCAAAAATAAAATATGAATTGGTTTGCAACAGTACTTAGAGTAGTGATTTACTTTATTATACTAACGGATCTTACCGAGTCTTCTGTTGCAGTTTTGTGTGGATTGTTCGATGATCGAGAAGGTTTCGATGTGAGAAGAAGGAAGAGAGGCAAGAGCTCAAGCTTGGGGATGCCCGAGGCACCCCAAGTAAATATTCAAGGAGACTCAAGCGTCTAATCTTGGGGATGCCCTGGAAGGCATCCCCTCTTTCTTCAACAAATATCGGTATGTTTTCGGATTCGTTTCGTTCATGCGATATGTGCAAATCTTGGAGCGTCTTTTGCTTTAGTTTTCATTTTTCTTTTATGCACCATGCTGGTATGAGATTGTCCTTGTTTGATTTATAGAATGCTCTTTGCACTTCACTTATATCTTTTGAGTATGGCTTTATAGAATGCTTCATGTGCTTCACTTACATCATTTGAAGCTTGGATTGTCTGTTTCTCTTTACATAGACAATCGCCATTTGTAGAATGCTCTTTTGCTTCACTTATATTTGTTAGAGTGTGGGCATACCTTTTTTAGAAAGAATGAAACTCCCTTGCTTCAATTATATCTATTTAGAGCGATGATAGGAACTGGTCATTCACATGGTTAGTCATAAAACCCTACATAAAACTTGTAGATCACTAGATATGATATGTTTGATTCCTTGCAATAGTTTTGCGATATAAAGGTGGTGATATTAGATTCGTGCTAGTTGAGTAATTGTGAAATTGTGAAATAATTGTGTTGAGGTTTGCAAGTCATGTAGCATGCACGTATGGTGAACCGTTATGTAACGAAGTTGGAGCATGAGGTGTTTATTGATTGTCTTCCTTATGAGTGGCGGTCGGGGACGAGCGATGGTATTTTCCTACCAATCTATCCCCCTAGGAGCATGCACGTAGTACTTTGTTTCGATGACTAATAGATTTTTGCAATAAGTATGTGAGTTCTTTATGACTAATGTTGAGTCCATGGATTATACGCACTCTCACCCTTCCATCATTGCTAGCCTCTTCGGTACCGTGCATTGCCCTTTCTCACCTCGAGAGCTGGTGCAAACTTTGCCGGTGCATCCAAACCCCGTGATACGATACACTCTATCACACGTAAACCTCCTTATATCTTCCTCAAAACAGCCACCATACCTACCTATTATGGCATTTCCATAGCCATTCAGAGTATATTGCCATGCAACTTCCATCATCATGATATACATGACTTGAGCTTTTATTGTCATATTGCTTTGCATGATCATAAGATAGCTAGGATGATGTTTTCATGGCTTGTCCATTTTTTGATGTCATTGCTACGCTAGATCATTGCACATCCCGGTACATTGCCGGAGGCATTCATATAGAGTCATATCTTTGTTCTAGATATCGAGTTGTAATATTGAGTTGTAAGTAAATAAAAGTGTGATGATCATCATTATTAGAGCATTGCCCCAGTGAGGAAAGGATGATGGAGACTATGATTCGCCCACAAGTCGGGATGAGACTCCGGACGAAAAAAATAAAAAAATCAGAGAAAAAGAGAGAAAGGCCAAAAAAAAGAGAAGGCCCAAAAAAAGGAAAAAAGAAAACAAAAAAATGAGAGAAAAAGAGAGAAGGGGCAATGTTACTATCCTTTTACCACACTTGTGCTTCAAAGTAGCACCATGTTCTTCATATAGAGAGTCTCTTGAGTTATCACTTTCATATACTAGTGGGAATTTTCATTATAGAACTTGCCTTGTATATTCCAACGATGGGCTTCCTCAAATGCCCTACGTCTTCATGGGCAAGCAAGTTGGATGCACATCCACTTAGTTTCATTTTGAGCTTTCATATACTTATAGCTCTAGTGCATCCGTTGCATGGCAATCCCTACTCCTCACATTGACATCAATTGGTGGGCATCTCCATAGCCCGTTGATTAGCCGCGTCGATGTGAGACTTTCTCCTTTTTTGTCTTGTCCACATAACCCCCATCATCATATTGTATTCCACCTATAGTGATATGTCCATGGCTCACGCTCATGTATTGCGTGAAAGTTGAAAAGGTTTGAGAAACATAAAAAGTATGAAACAATTGCTTGGCTTGTCATCGGGGTTGTGCATGATGTGAATATTTTGTGTGGTGAAGATGGAGCATAGCCAGACTATATGATTTTGTAGGGATGAGCTTTCTTTGGCTATGTTATTTCGATAAGACATAATTTCTTGGTTGGTATGCTTGAAGTATTATTGTTTTTATGTCAAAGGATAGACTATTGCTTTGAATAACTCGTGTCTTAATATTCATGCCATGATTAGACATATGATCAAGATTATGCTAGGTAGCATTCCACATCAAAAATTATCTTTTTTATCATTTACCTACTCAAGGACGAGCAGGATTTAAGCTTGGGGATGCTGATACGTCTCCGTCGTATCTATATTTTTTGATTGTTCCATGCCAATATTATTCAACTTTCATATACTTTTTGGCAACTTTTTATACTATTTTTGAGACTAACATATTGATCCAGTGCCTAGTGCAAGTTCCTGTCTGTTGCATGTTTTTGGTTTCACAGAATATCCATATCAAACGGAGTCCAAACGGGATAAAAAGGGACGGAGCTTATTTTTGGAATATTTGGAAAATCTGGAAGAAAGATCAACACGAAACGGTGTCCGAGGTGGCCACGAGGCAGGGGCCCACGTCCTCACAAGGAGGGCGCCCCCACCCTCATGGGCCACCCATAAGGCAGTTGATGCCCTTCTTCGGCCGCAAGAAAGCTATTTTTTGGTAAAAAATCACGGCGAAGGTTTCAACCTAATCGGAGTTACGGATCTCCGGATATAAAAGAAATGGTGAAAGGGCAGCAGAACAGAATGCAGAAACAGAGAGAGACAGAGAAATAGATCCAATCTTGGAGGGTCTCTCGCTCCTCCCACGCCATCGAGGCCAAGGACCAGAGGGGAAACCCTTCTCCCATCTAGGGAGGAGGTCAAGGAAGAAGAGGATGAAGGGGCTCCCTCTCCCCTTCTCTTCCGGTGGCGCCAGAACGCCGCCGTGGCCATCATCATCATCACCGCGATCTTCACCAACACCTCTGTCATCTTCACCAACATCTCCATCACCTTCCCCCCTCTATCTACAGCGGTACACTCTCCCGCAACCCGCTGTACCCTCTACTTGAACATGGTGCTTTATGCTTCATATTATTATCCAATGATGTGTTGCCATCCTATGATGTCTGAGTAGATTTTCGTTGTCCTATCGGTGGTTGATGAATTGCTACGATTGATTTAATTTGCTTGTGGTTATGTTGCTGTCCTTTGGTACCCATCATATGGTAGCGTGGATCACACCATAGGGTTAGTTGTATGTTGATATGACTATGTATTGGAGGGCAAGAGTGACAGAAGCTTCAACCTAGCATAGAAATTGATGCATACGGGATTGAAGGGGGGCCAATATATCTTAATGATATGGTTGGGTTTTACCTTAATGAACGTTAGTAGTTGCGGATGCTTGCTAATAGTTCCAATCATATGTGCATAGAATTCCAAGTCAGGGATGACATGCTAACAGTGGCCTCTCCCATATAATACTTGCTATCGGTCTAGTAAAGTAGTCAATTGCTTAAGGGACAATTTCACAACTCCTACCACCACTTTCCACACTCGCCATATTTACTTTAGTTGTGTTTTATCAATGCAGCCCCTAGTTTTATTTTCGTGCCCTTTAATTTCTTGCTAGCCTATCCAAAAACACCTACAAAGTACTTGTAGTTTCATACTTGTTCTAGGTAAAGCGAACGTCAAGCGTACGTAGAGTTGTACCAGTGGTCCATAGAACTTTAGGGAATATTTGTTCTACCTTTAGGTCCTCGTTGGGTTCGACACTCTTACTTATCGAAAGAGGCTACAATTGATCCCCTATACTTGTGGGTTATCAACGGGCTCAACGACGCATGTGTCTCGGAGTGCGTGTTTGCTTCTCCTCTTCGTTACGTGAATCATGTTCACTGTTTTGAGCTCTGGTGGGAATTTTTCCTGTCCCCAAGTGTTTTGCTGGCGAGGCTCATCCTCGTCTTCACTTGGTGTCTCCCTCCCCTTGTGTTCGGCGTTTAGCTTGCCGGCCTGCTTGAAGACCCTGCATTCTCTGTTGGTGTGATTTGCAGGTTTGTTGGAGGTGCCATCAATCTGACATAATCTGTCAAGAATCTTGTTTAGGCTGGACAGTCCATCCCTGCTGCCTCTGAATGGCTTTTTCCGCTGACCGGGTCGAGAGCCCCTGAATCCGGCGTTTACTGCCGTGTTGTCTGGGCTGTCTTCATTATCTCGACGCTTGCCTTTACTGCGTCGTAGTTTTCCATTGCCATCCCTGACTTCGGATGTGCTTGGGTCGCTGGTGCCGCTACGGGCCAGCCAACTATCTTCGCCTGCGCAAAAGCGGGTCATAAGGCTTGTTAGGGCTGCCATTGTCCTCGGTTTTTCCTGGCCGAGGTGTCTGGCGAGCCATTCGTCCCGGACATTGTGTTTGAAAGCCGCTAAGGCTTCGCCGTCCACGCAGTCGACAATATGATTCTTCTTAGTGAGGAATCTGTTCCAAAGCTTTCGTGACTCTCCGGGCTGTTGAGTCATATGACTTAAATCGTCTGCATCCGGAGGTTGGACATAAGTACCTTGAAAATTAGCCCTAAAAGCATATTCAAGCTCTTCCCAACTTCCAATTGAGTTTTCGGGGAGGCTCTTCAGCCAGTGCCGAGCTGGTCCTTTCAACTTGAGGGGCAAATATTTGACGGCATGGAGATCATCTCCGCGAGCCATGTGGATATGAAGGATAAAGTCCTCAATCCAGACCCCAGGGTCCGTCATATGCCTCTATGTTCACGGGTTTGAATCCCTCTGGAAATTCGTGATCCAGCACCTCATCGGTGAAGCATAGGGGGTGCGCGGCACCCCTGTATTTGGATGTGTCATGGCACTCTGACGGTTGTAGTGTTCAGTTTTTATTCTGTGCCGAAGCGCGCTTAGATCCATAGATGGACCTGGTCATAACGGCTTTTTGGTGCAAGTCCTCACGTAAATCGTGTGCTGACTTATGTGTGACATCGTTATCCGCCCTATCGCGGCCACGGGGTGGTCGATCCGGCTGACCGGCAGTTTTATTTTTCGACTGTATAGGCTCTAAAGCCTCGTCATCGAATTCAGGCAGCAACTTGCGCTTTGGATAGCTCTTTGTGTGGCGACTGCCGCCGTACTTTTCTTCAGTGTAGAGCACTTTGTTCCATCTATTGTTGAGTGTATTTTGTGCGGCCTTAACCCTTTGCTTATGCTTCTTTAGACTCTTTGCGGTGGCAATAAGCCTTCTATGGAGGTTCTCTTGCTCCAAGTGCCTTTTCGGGATGATGTGTGCATCGTCGTCCGGACTGTTCTCCTCTCCGGAGACAGGTTGATTAGCTTTACCCTCGGCGTCGCCGTGATCGGACAGCGGCTCCGTACTATGTTCGCCGTCCGCTGGTTCATCCTGCTCTGTCGCTGGATCCATGTGGTCGTCGTTTCCTTTGGAGTCGACCAGGCTATTATTCTTTCTTGTGTTGTTATCGCTGTTTTTGCCGAGGCGGGGTTTGGAGCGGCGCCTACGCCGTCGCTTTGGTTGCTTCTCGAGGAAACTATCCTTTGCTACATCTTTACGTGCCTCGTCATTGTTTTCTTTGGGTGTATCCACCATATATATATATATATATCGTGTGATGAAGTGGCTATCCAGCGCCCTGTGGGCGGTGGTTCCTGTTCCTCTCCTGCATCATCGTGCATACCGTCGATGTCTTCGGAGTTGAAATCAAGCATGTCGGTTAAATCGTCGATAGTGGCTATTAAGTGGGTGGTGGGTGGGGAACGAATTTCTTCATCGTCCGCTTCCCACTCGAGCCGGACATAGTTCGGCCGAGGGTCTCCTTACAAGGAGAGAGACTTTAAAGAATCTAGCATGTCGCCCAAGGGCGAGAGCTGGAAAATATCCGCGGAGGTAAACTCCATGATCGGTGCCCAATCAGATTCGACAGGCACAGACGTAGGCGGTTTGGAGCCCGTGGCCGGGAACGAATCCAAGGGTCCGACAACACAGCCCTCGTAAAAGGTGAAGTCAGTATTCTGCTCTATCGGCGCTGAGGGTGCGACCTCCGTGACGGGTTCCATCTGCCCATCCCCGGACGGCATGATCTGCTCCGGATCGAGGGCCGGAGCTGCCACCGGTGTGATCTCCCGAACAATGTCCGACGGCAGAGCTAAGTCATGCTTGTCGTGACTTTGCGGCGCACCTGACACGGGCTCGAATCCGTCGAAGATCAAGTCTCCGCGGATGTCGGCAGTATAATTTAAGTTTCCAAACCTGACCTGACGGCCAAGGTCGTAGCTCTTGATCTGCTCCAGATGGCCAAGCGAGTTGGCCCGCAGTGCGAAGCCGCCGAACATGAAGATCTGTCCAGGGGAAAAAATCTCACCCTGGATCGTATCGTTGGCGATGATCGAAGGAATCAAGCCTTATGGTGACGACGCAGTGGAACTCTCGATGAAAGCACCAATGTCGGTGTCAAAACCGGCGGATCTCGGGTAGGGGGTCCCGAACTGTGCATCTAAGGCGGATGGTAACAGGAGGCGGGGGACACAAGGTTTACCCAGGTTCGGGCCCTCTGATGGAGGTAATACCCTACTTCCTACTTGATTGATCTTGATGATATGAGTTTTACAAGAGTTGATCTACCACGAGATCGTAGAGGCTAAACCCTAGAAGCTAGCCTATGATTATGATTATTGTTGTCCTACGGACTAAACCCTCCGGTTTATATAGACAAGGAGGGGCTAGTGTTACACAGAGTCGGTTACAAGGGAGGACATCTACATATCCGAATTGCCAAGCTTGCCTTCCACGCAAAGGAGAGTCCCATCCGGACACGTGACGAAGTCTTCAATCCTGTATCTTTGTAGTCCAACAGTCCGGCCAAAGCATATAGTCCGGCTATCCGAGCACCCCCTAATCCCGGACTCCCTCACCGTATGCATCAATTTCTATGCTAGGTAGAAGCTTTTGTCACTCTTGCCCTCCAATACATAGTCCTATCAACATACAACTAACCCTATGGTGTGATCCACGCGCACACTCATATGATGGGCACCAAAGGACAACAACATAACCACAAGCAAATTAAATCAATCTTAGCAATTCATCAACCACCGATAGGACAACGAAAATCTACTCAGACATGATAGGATGGCAACACATCGTTGGATAACAATATGAAGCATAAAGCACCATGTTCAAGTAGAGGGTACAGCGGGTTGCGGGAGAGTGGACCGCTATAGATAGAGGGGGGATGGTGATGGAGATGTTGGTGAAGATGGCAGAGGTGTTGGTGAAGATCACGGTGATGATGATGATGGCCCCGGCGGCGTTCCGGCGCCACCGGAAGCAAGGGGGAGAGAGCCACCCTTCTTCTTCTTCTTCGTCCTTGACCTTCTCCCTAGATGGGAGAAGGGTTTCCCCTCTGGTCCATGGTCTCCATGGCGTGGGAGGGGCGAGAGCCCCTCCAAGATTGGATCTGTCTCTCTGTCTCTCTCTGTTTCTGCGTTCTCAGATCTGGCCTTTCACCGTTTCTTTTATAGCCGGAAATCCGTAACTCCAATTGGGCTGAATTTTGGACACGATCTCTATCCGGAAATTAGCTTTCTTGCGGCGAAAGAAGGGCTCCAACCGCCTTTCGAGGGTTAGGGGCGCGCCTGCCCCCCTGGGGCGCGCGCCCTTGCCTCGTGGCCCCCTCGGGCATCGTATCGCATTGATTCTTCTTCCCAAAAATCATAAATATTCCAAAAAAAATCTCCGTCAATTTTTATCCCGTTTGGACTCCATTTGATATGGGTTTTCTTCGAAACAAAATATGCAACAAGCAGAACTGCTTTTGGCCTTTGGATCAATATGTTAGTCCCAAAAATAGTATAAAAAGTTGCCAAAAGTATATGAAAGTTGTATAATATTGGCATGGAACAATCAAAAATTATAGATACGACGGAGACGTATCACTATCATATCTCGGTTCACGCGGTAGCCGGCACGAAGTCAGCAGAAACCATACGACTATGAGCTTTAGTGGGCAATCAGGTGATGCTTCTGTTGGTGGACTCGGTAGAACTCACACTTTTCTGAACTCGGAATTTGCACGCAGGGCTGGTTGTCAGGTGCAAGATGCAGAACCAGTGATAGTTCGAGTAGCTAATGGCGATACACTACAGTCCAATTAACAAGTAGCTCAACTACAATGGTGGTGCCAGGGAAACACATTTCCTACAGACATGCGTTTGCTGGATCTGGGTGCTTATGATGCAGTGCTAGGGGTCGATTGGTGGGCGCAATTCAGTCCTATGAATTGTCATTGGGGCTTGAAAACATTGGAGTTTTGTCCTAGCAGTACTAACATTATGCTACAAGGAGTGTGCACGCCAACAGAGCCAGCACTGACAGAAATTAGAGCAGAGCAACTGTCCAAATGGATACATGGCAATGAGGTTTGGGCTCTAGCAGTGATTCACACAACTGAATCAGCGTCAGAAACCGAGGAGCCCTTGCCACCACAAGTGCAAGCGCTGCTTGATGAGTTTGTTGATGTGTTTCAGGAGCCAACGACTCTGCCTCCTCACCGCACTTTTGATCATGCAATTCATTTGGAACCTGGAACTACTCCACCTAATGTCCGACCGTACCGCTATTCTCCACTGCAGAAGGATGAGATAGAGCGCCAGGTTGCAGAAATGCTTCAGGCCGGTTTGATCACCACCAGTATAAGCTCCTTCGTAGCTCCAGTTTTTTGGTCAAAAGGAAAGATGATACATGGTGTTTCTGTGTTGATTATCGTCGTCTAAATGACATCACCATCAAAAATAAGTTTCCCTTGCCCATTATCGATGAATTGCTTGACGAGTTGGTTGGTGCTCGCTTCTTTTCCAAACTCGATCTGCCCTCCGGTTACCACCAAATAAGGATGCGCCCGGAGGATGAGAATAAAACAACCTTCAAGACCCACCATAGCCATTTGCAGTTTCGCGTGATGCCATTTGGAGTGACGAATGGTCCTCCCACCTTCCAGTGCCTGATAAATTCAGTTTTTGCCCCGGCGACGCGCAAGTATGTCATAGCGTTCCTGGATGACATTTTGACTTACAGTCCTTTCTTCGATGAACATTTATAGCATCTTTGTCAGGTGTTCACCACTCTGCGTCAGAATAAATTATACGCCAAGCTATCAAAGTGTTCGTTTGTGCAGCTGTCGCTCAATTATCTTGGGCATGTCATTTCGGCGGAAGGGGTGGCAACAGAAATAGAGAGGACTGATGCAATTCGAAAGTGGACACAACCATCCTCACCAATAGAACTAAGGGCTTTCATAGGACTGACGGGATACTACCGCAAATTCGTCAGAAATTACAGCATCATAGCAAAACCATTGACTATGTTGCTCACCGAAAAGGGATTTCTCTGGTCAGCGGCAGCCACAGAAGCATTTGAGCAACTCAAGCCGGCCATGATGACCATGCCTGTGTTGGCATTTCCGGATTTTACACTGCCTTTCACTTTGGAAACTGACGCATGTGACACCGGCATTGGCATTGTCTTGATGCAACAGTGATATCCCATCGCGTTTCTCAGTCGCGCGTTGGGACTCAACAACAGCCAATTATCTGTGTATGAGAAGGAGTTCTTGGCAGTAATGATGGCGATCGATCGTTGGTGTCCATATTTGCAGCGAGGAGAATTCACGATACTGACGGACCACAAAAGTTTATGCACACTGGGGGAACAACATCTGGGTTTAGAGTTGCAACACAAGGCAATGGCCAATCTCGGTGATCTTCAGTTTAAATTCAAGTACATGCGTGGCACCGAGAACACAACAGCGGACTTGCCCTCTCGAGTAGGACATTTGTTGACCATTACGGCTACCTCCACTTGCCAGCTGTCGGATTTTGGGTTCCGGCAAACCCTTGAGGTTCGAACACTGGGGTGCGCACGAAGATCTCTCCCTCCCTAGCTCGCTCTCGCAACGATCGCAAGGCCTAGCTCGACGAACCCAAAGAAAGAGAGACACAAGAGTTTATATTGGTTCGGGCCACCGATGTGGTGTAATACCATACTCCAGTGTGGTGTGGTGGATTGCCTCTTGGGCTGAGGATGAACATTTACAAGGGGAAGAACAACCTCCTGAGGAGAGGTGCTCTTGTGCTTGGTAAGCGTGTGTGGGTGTCGAATCGATCCCCTTTCTATGGTGGTGACTAGTCCTATTTATAGAGGCCCTGGTCCTCTCCCCAAATATTGAGCGGGAAGGGATCCAACATCGGCCAAATTCGAAGCGAGGCAACTAGTACAGGTTATCCTGACTAAAGGTGGTCTTCGCCTGCCAAAGGCTCTGGCGGTGATGCCGTCTTGGGCTCCATGGCGACCTCCGTCCTGCCGTCCTGCTAGTCTTGGTCTTGTTGCACCGATATCGAAACCTTTGCCTGGTGCCTCGGGACTCCACTCCTGCGCTTGCCTCTTTAACACCAAAGAGGAAACGAGGACACTGCACGCGCTGGCGTCCGCCTGGCCACGGTCGTCATGGCTTCCGTCACAGGAACATCACGAGGTGTCCCTTGCCTCGATCTCTCCGCCCCTCGCAAGACAGCCTGGTGAGGCCGCCCCCGAGGAGGTCTTGCATCGCCCGCCTCGCGAGGCTTGGCCCCTTGCGAGGGTCTTGGGTGTTTGCTGGTGAAGATGAGCCGTATAGGGCCGCTGGTGGAGCCACACCGTGGGCCGCTGGCAGGCAAGTCTGGGGACCTCCATTCCCAGGATGCCGATAGTAGCCCCTGGGCCCAAGGCGCGCTCGGACTTGGCTTCAAGGCGAAGCCAAAGTGCAAGTGTGGAGCGCCTCGGGCCCCAACAGCCTGCAGCCTTGGTTGACGCGTGGCGATTGATTGGACGTGGGCGTCTCCAATTCCCCACGCTGCCTCGACAACTGCCCGACTTGACGAGTCCCTGCTGCATGAAGAGAAAAATCATCATTACCTGTGATCGTGGGGATCGCCGGTTGGCCTTCTCCCGCTATAAATTAGGAGGGGGCGGAGCCCCCGTTGCTCACCTCTTCCTGCTCCACTCGGTTCTTCTCCCTTGCTTCATTGCCGGTAGTGACACCCATGGCACTGACGAAGAGGTTCTCGGCCGCAGAGAAGGGGAAGGACCGCCAGGAGGGGCCCGGCTCTCTGCCGCCCAAGAGGGGGCGCGGCCGTCCCCGTAAGCACGCCGCGTCCCCCACCGCGGTCCCTCGCGGCCGCGGCGGCGCCTCTTCGCGTGGTGGGAGCCGCCCAGGTCGTGGCGGTCCCGTCGATGAAGGCAGGTGCACCATGGTCGCGCGGCCTCCCCGGCCGTGCTTCCACTCGGCGGAGGTGCTGCCGGAGTTCGTCGTGTGGTCGGTGAACCCGGTCGGCACCTGGCTTCAGCTCCCATGCTTCTTCGCCGGCGAGCTGCCGGCCATAGGTCCAGGCGGTCTCTGGCTAGATGCGGATGGCTGCTGCAGCAAGGCTTCATGGGTCGCGGTCGAGGTCTCTGTCGTGGGCAACACAGCCCTGGCCCACGGCTGGCAGACGTTTGCCCGCGCACGCGGCCTGGGCCAGCGGTGCACCCTCCAATTCAAGTACAACGACAACGCGGCCCTCTATGTGAGGGTGTTCGGGGAAGATGGTCACCGCGTCGGGTGCTGCCCTAAGGGCAACGATGACAGCAATGTGCTCAGCCTTGGCGATGGCCGCGATGAGGGTGAAGGCGGGCTTGCCCTTGGCACCGGCCATGGCTCGCCCAGCTACGCGCGAGTCTTCTTCTGGCGACAGCTCCAGCAGCGGCGGCTACGACCAGCCGCCGCGCCCGCTTCGAGGGTGGCAGCGGGTCGTCTCGTCACCCCGCCAAAGTGAAGCGCGAGGAGGGGTCTGGCAGAGCCCAGGAGAGCACCAAGGGACCATCCTCGCGAACTGCCACGGGAGCGCGCACCGCTTTTGATTCATTCTTCCTTTTCTTCCTGCATTAAGAGAGAGACAAGTATGAGGCCTGATACGTCGATTTTGCATCATGCTTTTATATCGATATTTATCGCATTATGGGCTGTTATTTCACGTTATGTCATTATACTTATGGCTATTCTCTCCTATTTTACAAGGTTTACATGAAGATGGAGAATGCCGGCAGCTGGAATTCTGGGCTGGAAAAGGAGCAAATATTGAAGGCCTATTCTGCGCAACTTCAAAAGTCCTGAAACTCCACGGAATACCTTAAAATAAATAAAGAAAAATTGTCACCAAAGATGAAGGCCAGGGGGCCCACACCCTGCTCACGAGGGTTGGGGGCGCGCCCTCCCCCCTAGGCGCGCCCCCTACCTCATGGGCCCCCTGGTGGCTCTCCGATGCCCATCTTCTCCTATATGAAGTCTTTCGATGAGAAAAAAATCATAAGCAACCTTTCGGGAAGAGACTCCACCGCCACGAGGCGGAACCTTGGCGGAACCAATCTAGGGCTCCAGCAGAGCTGTTCTGCCGGGGACACTTCCCCCCGGGAGGGGGAAATCATCGCCATCATCATCACCAACGCTCCTCTCATCTGGAGAGGGCAATCTCCATCAACATCTTCACCAGCACCATCTCATCTCCAAACCCTAGTTCATCTCTTGTATCCAATTCTTGTCTCCAAGTACGGGATTGGTGCTAGTAGGTTGCTAGTAGTGTTGATTACTCCTTGTAGTTGATGCTAGTTTGTTTATTTGGTAGAATATTATATGTTCAGATCCTTTATGCACATTATTACCCCTCTGATTATGAACATGAATATGCTTTGTGAGTAGTTACGTTTGTTCCTGAGGACAAGGGAGAAGTCTTGCTATTAGTAGTCATGTGAATTTGGTATTCGTTCGATATTTTGATAAGATGCATGTTGTCTAACCTCTAGTGGTATTATGTGAACGTCGACTACATAACACTTCACCATTATTTGGGCCTAGAGGAAGGCATTGGGAAGTAATAAGTAGATGATGGGTTGCTAGAGTGATGAAGCTTAAACCCTAGTTTATCGTTGTTTCGTAAGGGCTGATTTGGATCCATATGTTTCATGCTATGGTTAGGTTTACCTTAATACTTTTCTTGTAGTTGTGGATGCTTGCAATAGAGGTTAATCATAAGTGGGATGCTTGTTCAAGTAAGAACAGCACCCAAGCACCGGTCCACCCACATATCAAATTATCAAAGTACCGAACGCGAATCATATGAACGTGATGAAAACTAGCTTGACGATATTCCCATGTGTCCTCGGGAGCACTTTTCCTATCATAAGAGTTTGTCCAGGCTTGTCCTTTGCTACAAAAAGGATTGGGCTACCTTGCTGCACTTTATTTACTTTTGTTACTTGTTGCTCGTTACAATTTACCTTATCACAAAACTATCTGTTACCACTTATTTCAGTACTTGCAGAGAATACCTTGCTGGAAACCGCTTATCATTTCCTTCTGCTCCTCGTTGGGTTCGACACTCTTATTTATCGAAAGGACTACGATATATCCCCTATACTTGTGGGTCATCAAGACTCTTTTCTTGCGCCGTTGCCGGGGAGTGTAGCGCCTTTGGTAAGTGGAATTTGGTAAGGAAAAATTTATTTAGCGTGCTAAAATTTTCTGTCACTTGTTACTATGGAAAGTAATTGTCTGAGGGGCTTGTTCGGGGTATCTTCACCCCGTCCAGTAGAGCAAACAGTTGCTCCTCAACCTACTCAACCTACTGAACCTATTGAAAATGAAACTCCTTTTGAATTTCCTTGGTATGATGGAAAACTGCTAGCTAATCCTTTTACAGGAGATGGAACAAAGCACCCTGATGAGCACTTAATATATGTGGATGAAATTTGTGGATTATTTAAGCTTGCAGGTGTACCCGATGATGTTGTTAAGAAGAAGGCTTTTCCTTTATCTTTGAAGGAAGACGCATTGACATGGTATAGGCTATGTGATACGAGATCATGGAACTATAAAAGATTGAAATTGGAATTTCATCAGAAGTATTACCCTATGCATCTTGTTCATCATGATCGCAGTTATATATATATATATATAATTTTTGGCCTCGCGAAGGAGAAAGCATCGCTCAAGCTTGGGGGAGGCATAAACCAATGTTATATTCATGCCCCAATCATGAGCTTCCAAGAGAAATAATTATTCAAAGTTTTTATGCTCGGCTTTCTGATAACAATCCCACCATGCTTGATACTTCTTGTGCTGGCTCTTTTATGTTGAAGACTATTGAATTCAAATGGAAATTATTGGATAGAATTAAACGCAACTCTGAAGATTGGGACCTCGACAAAGGTAAGGAGTCAGGTATGACACCTAAGTTTGATTGTGTTAAATCTTTTATGGATACTGATATCTTCCGTAAGTTTAGCACTAAATATGGACTTGACTCTGAGATAGTAGCTTCTTTCCGTGAATCTTTTTCTACTTATGTTGATCTCCCCAAGGAGAAGTGGTTTAAATATCATCCTCCCATAGAAGTAAAAGTAGATGCACCTATTAAAGTTGAAGAAAAGACTGTCACTTACAATGATCCTATTGTTCCTACTTCTTATGTTGAGAAATCACCTTTCCCTGTTAGAGTAAAGGATCATGCTAAAGCTTCAACTGTTGTTCGTAAAAGCAATACTAGAACCTATACACCTCCTGAGCAAGTCAAAGTATAACCTAATATTGCTATTGTTAAAGATCTCTTGTCTGATAATATTGATGGGCATGTCATTCAATTCTCTGGTGGAACTGCTAGAATTGCTAAACCCTGTGATAGAGATAAACATAGACCTGTGGTAGGCGTGCCTGTTATTTCTGTTAAAATAGGAGATCATTGTTATCATGGCTCATGTGATATGGGTGCTAGTGCTAGTGTTATACCCATTGACTTATATAAATAAAATATGCATGATATCGCACCTGCTGAGTTAGAAGATATTGATGTTACAATTAAACTTGCCAATAGAGATACTATATCTGCAATGGGAATTGTTAGAGATGTTGAAGTCTTGTGTGGGAAAACCAAATATCCCGCTGATTTTCTTGTTCTTGGTTCTCCACAAGATAGCTTTTGCCCCATTATATTTGGTAGACCCTTCTCGAATACTGTTAATGCTAAGATAGACTGCGAAAAGAATGTTGTCACTATTGGCTTGGATGATATGGTTCATGAGTTTAATTTCCCTAAATTTAGTAAACGTTGTGAGGAAGAATTGCCTAGTAAGATTATTGGTCTTGCTTCTATTGTTGTGCCTCCTAGTGATCCTTTGGAACACTATTTGCTAGACCATGAAAATGAGATGTTGATGAATGAAAGAAGGGAAATAGATGAAGTATTCTTTAAACAGGAACCTATTCTGCAACACAATTTGCCTGTTGAAATCCTAGGGGATCCTCCTCCACCCAAGGGTGATCCCGTGTTTGAGCTTAAACCGTTGCTTGATAATCTTAAATATGCTTATCTTGATGAAAAGAAAATATATCCTGTTATTATTAGTGCTAACCTTTCAGAGCATGAAGAAGAAAGATTATTGAGAACTCTCAAGAAGCACCGTGCAGCTATTGGATATACTCTCGATGATCTTAAGGGCATTAGTCCCACTCTATGTCAACATAAAATAAATTTGGAAGCGGACGCCAAACTAGTTCGTGATCCTCAACGACGTTTGAATCCTAAAATGAAAGAAGTGGTAAGAAAAGAAATACTCAAGCTTCTGGAGGCAGGTATGATTTATCCCGTTGCTGATAGTCAGTGGGTATGTCCTGTCCATTGTGTCCCCAAGAAGGGAGGTATTACTGTTGTCCCTAATGATAAAGATGAATTGATTCCGCAAAGAATTATCACATGTTATAGGATGGTAATTGATTTCCGCAAATTAAATAAAGCTACTAAGAAAGATCATTGCCCCTTACCTTTTATTGATCAAATGTTAGAAAGATTATGCAAACATACACATTATTGCTTTCTAGATGGTTATTCTGGTTTCTCTGAAATACCTGTGTCGGCTAAAGATCAATCAAAGACTACTTTTACATGCCCTTTTGGTACTTTTGCTTATAGATGTATGCCTTTTGGTTTACGTAATGCACCTGCTACCTTTCAAAGATGCATGATGGCTATATTCTCTAATTTTTGTGAAAAGATTTGTGAGGTTTTCATGGATGACTTTTCCATCTATGGTTCCTCTTTTGATGATTGCTTGAGCAATCTTGATCGAGTTTTGTAGAGATGTGAAGAAACTAATCTTGTCTTGAATTGGGAAATGTGCCACTTTATGGTTAATGAAGGTATTGTCTTGGGGCACAAAGTTTATGAAAGAGGTATTGAAGTTGTTAAAGCCAAGGTTGATGCTATTGAAAAGATGCCATGTCCCAAGGACATCAAAGGTATAAGAAGTTTCCTTGGTCACGCCAGATTTTATAGGAGGTTCATTAAGGACTTCTCAAAATTTCTCGACCTCGACTAATTTATTACAAAAGATGTACCATTTGTCTTTGATGATGATTGTGTAGAAGCATTTGAAATACTTAAGAAAGCATTAGTCTCTCGCACCTGTTGTTCAGCCACCGATTGAATTTACCCTTTGAAATTATGTGTGATGCTAGTCATTATGCTGTAGGTGTTGTTCTAGGGCAAAGAGTTGATAAGAAGTTAAATGTTATCCATTATGCTAGTAAGACTCTAGACAATGCTCAAAGAAATTATGCTACTACTGACAATGCTCAAAGACAATGCTCAAAGTTAAATGTTATCCATTTGCTTGTGATAAATTCAGACCCTATATTGTTGATTCTAAAGTAACTATTCACACCGATCATGCTGCTATTAAATATCTTATGGAAAAGAAAGATGCTAAACCTAGACTTATTAGATGGGTTCTCTTGCTGCAAGAATTTGATTTGCGTATTGTTGATAGAAAAGGAGCTGAGAACCCGCTTGCATAACTTATCTAGGTTAGAGAATGTTCTTGATGACCCACTACCTATTGATGATAGCTTTCCTAATGAACAATTAAATGTCATAAGCACTTCTCGTAGCACTCCATGGTATGCTGATTATGCTAATTATATTTTTGCTAAATTTATACCACCTAGCTTCACATACCAACAAAAGAAAAAGTTCTTTTATGATTTGAGACATTACTTTTGGGATGATCCACATCTTTATAAAGAAGGAGTTGATGGTGTTATTAGACGTTGTGTACCTGAGCATGAACAGGAACAGATCCTACGCAAGTGTCACTCCGAAGCTTATGGAGGACACCACGCTGGAGATAGAATTGCACATAAGATATTGCAATCTGGTTTTTATTGGCCTACTCTCTTCAAAGATACCCGTAACTTTGTTTTGTCTTGTGATGAATGTCAAAGAATTGGTAATATTAGTAGACGTCAAGAAATGCCTATGAATTATTCACTTGTTATTGAACCATTTGATGTTTGGTTCTTTGATTATATGGGACCTTTTCCTACCTCTAATGGATACACTCATATTTTAGTTGTTGTTGATTACGTTACTAAGTGGGTAGAAGCTATTCCAACTAGAAGTGCTGATCATAACACTTCTATTAAAATGCTTAAGGAAGTTATTTTTCCGAGGTTTGGAGTCCCTAGATAATTAATGACTGATGGTGGCTCACATTTTATTCATGGTGCTTTCCGTAAAATGCTTGCTAAATATGACGTTAATCATAGAATTGCATCTCCTTATCACCCGCAGTCTAGTGGTCAAGTAGAATTGAGTAATAGAGAGCTCAAATTAATTTTGCAAAAGACTGTTAATAGGTCTAGAAAGAATTGGTCCAAGAAACTTGATGATGCATTATGGGCCTATAGAACTGCATATAAGAATCCTATGGGTATGTCTCCGTATAAAATGGTTTATGGAAAAGCATGTCACTTACCTCTCGAACTAGAACATAAGGCATATTGGGCTATTAAAGAGCTCAACTTTGATTTCAAACTTGCCGGTGAGAAGAGGTTATTTGATATTAGCTCACTTGATGATTGGAGAACCCAGGCTTATGAAAATGCCAAGTTGTTTAAAGAAAAAGTTAGAAGATGGCATGACAAAAGGATACAAAAGCGTGAGTTTAATGTAGGTGATTATGTATTGCTATACAACTCTCGTTTAAGATTTTTTGCAGGAAAACTTCTCTCTAAATGGGAAGGTCCCTACATTATCGAGGAGGTCTATCGTTCCGGTGCCATAAAAATCAACAACTTCGCACGCACAAATCCGAAGGTGGTAAACGGTCAAAGGGTCAAACACTATATCTCAGGTAATCCTATAAATGTTGAAACTAATATTATTGAAACCTTAACCCCGGAGGAATACATAAGGGACACTTTCCAGAACATTCCAGACTCCGAAAAGGAATAGGTATGTGTTACGGTAAGTAAACCGACTCCAAAACAAATTCTAAGGCAATATTTCTCCGTTTTGGAATATTTAGAAATATAGAAAAATAAGTAGCAGTCCGAGGAGGACACGAGGCCTCCACGAGGGTGGAGGGCGCGCCCTACCCCCCTGGGCGCGCCCCCTACCTCGTGAGCACCTCGTGTGCCCTCCGGACTCCGTTTTCTTGCATGATACGTATTTTGGTCGGTAAAAATTCATTATATATTCTCCCGAAGGTTTTGACGACCGTATCACGCAAATATCCTATGTTTTCGTTTCGAGCTGTTTCCGTTGCAGATTTGAGGATTCCGGAGACTCGATCATCCTTCTATGAGGGTGAGCCTATGCCATGGAAGGTGGACGACAAGCTTGCATCATCAACAACACCTCCACCGCCAACAACAAAGAAGGAGACATAATCACATGGGTATGGGCACTCCCCTTGGCAACTGCCAAGCTTGGGGGAGGTGCCCCGTTATCGTATCACCATCACAAATCCTATCTTTACCTTTTTCTTAGTTTGATCCTATTAGTAGTATCTTGATATAGTAGAACAAAGTCATGGCATGATCTAGTTTTGAAGTTTTGCTTTATGATCCCTCTATGCAATCGAGTCCGTGAGCTATATATAATAAAGATTAGTGTTGAGTCAAGGGCTTGATTACTTTGCCATGATCTTGAGTGAATAAAATAAAAGAATAAAAGAAACAAAGAGTTCATATTGGTCTTATTGAAAGGAATGACTTCACATAGAAAGAGTATGATGATTAAAAGTTGTTGGGAGTTGGCAAATATAGTTTTGGTCATCGTTGCAATTAATAGGAAGTAATAAGGAGAGAGAGGTTTCACATATAGATATATTATCATTGACATCTTTTATGATTGGGAACACTCATTAAAATATGACATGCTAAAGAGTTGATGTTGGACAAGGAAGACAACATAATGAGTTATGTTTTCTTATATCTGAGACAAAGTATATTGTCATGGATCTCCTAACATGTTGAGCTTGCCTTTCCCCCTCATGCTAACCAAATTCTCAGCACCAAGTAGAGATACTACTTGTGCTTCCAAATACCTTTAAACCAGTTTAGCCATGAGAGTCCATCATATCTACCTATGGATTGAGTAAGATCCTTCAAGTAAGTTGTCATCGGTGCAAGCAATAAAAATTGCTCTCTAAATATGCATGACTTATTAGTGCAGAGAAATAAGCTTTGTACGAACTTGTTGTGGAACTAATAAAAGCGACGGACTGCATAATAAAGTTCCACATACAAGGGGCAATATAAAGTGACGTTCTTTTGCGTTAAGATTTTGTGCATCCAACCATAAAAGCGCATGGCAACCTCTGATTCCCTCTGCGAAGGGCCTATCTTTTATTATTATCTTCTACCTTATGCAAGAGTCACGGTGATCTTCACCTTCTCCTTTTTATTTTATCCTTTGGCAAGCTCAAGATGTTGGAAAGAACATGATATATATATATATATATATATATATATATATATATATATATATATATATATATATATATATATATATATATCTAATTGGATGTGGGGAGCATGAATTATTATTGTTGACATTACCCCGAGGTAAAAGGTTGTGGGGCAAAACTACAAGCCCCTATCTTTCTCTGGTGTCCGTTAAAACTCTGTAACCACAAGTATTGCGTGAGTGTTAGCAATTATGAAGGACTAAGTGATAGTAGAGTATGTGGACTTGCTTTTAAGCTCTGACATAGACTCTTTCCGATGTTATGATAAATTGCAATTGCTTCAATGACTGAGGTTATAATTTGTTTGTGCCCAATAAGGTTTCTGATTCATACTTTTGCACTTTGAAAAGATCATCATTTGAACATGAGTAATCATATGACATAATCTATTTATGTTGCTGTTATGAGAATAATCATGATGCCTTCATGTCCGTATTTTATTTTTATCGACGCCTCTACCTCTATACATGAGGACATATTTATTGTTATCGGCTTTTCGCTTGAGGACAAGCGAGGTCTAAGCTTGGGGGAGTTGATACGTCCATTTTGCATCATGCTTTTATATCGATATTTATCGCATTATGGGCTGTTATTTCACGTTATGTCACAATACTTATGGCTATTCTCTCCTATTTTACAAGGTTTACATGAAGAGGGAGAATACCGACAGCTGGAATTCTGGGCTGGAAAAGGAGAAAATATTGAAGGCCTATTCTGCGCAACTCCAAAAGTCCTGAAACTCCACGGAATACCTTAAAATAAATAAAGAAAAATCGTCGCCAAAGATGAAGGCCAGGGGGGCCACACCCTGCTCACGAGGGTGGGGGGCGCGCCCCCTACCTCGTGGGCCCCTGGTGGCTCTCCGATACCCATCTTCTCCTATATGAAGTGTTTCGATGAGAAAAAAATCATAAGCAACCTTTCGGGACGAGACTCCGCCGCCACGAGGCGGAAACTTGGCGGAACCAATCTAGGGCTCCAGCAGAGCTGTTCGCGGGGACACTTCCCCCGGGGGGAAATCATCGCCATCATCATCACCAACGCTCCTCTCATCGGGAGGGCAATCTCCATCAACATCTTCACCAGCACCATCTCATCTCCAAACCCTAGTTCATCTCTTGTATCCAATTCTTGTCTCCAAGTCCGGGATTGGTGCTAGTAGGTTGCTAGTAGTGTTGATTACTCCTTGTAGTTGATGCTAGTTGGTTTATTTGGTGGAAGATTATATGTTCAGATCCTTTATGCACATTATTACCTCTCTGATTATGAACATGAATATGCTTTGTGAGTAGTTACGTTTGTTCTTGAGGACAAGGGAGAAGTCTTGCTATTAGTAGTCATGTGAATTTGGTATTCGTTCGATATTTTGATAAGATGTATGTTGTCTAACCTCTAGTGGTGTTATGTGAACGTTGACTACATAACACTTCACCATTATTTGGGCCTGGAGGAAGGCATTGGGAAGTAATAAGTAGATGATGGGTTGCTAGAGTGACAGAAGCTTAAACCCTAGTTTATGCGTTGCTTCGTAAGGGGCTGATTTGGATCCATATGTTTTAAGCTATGGTTAGGTTACCTTAATACTTTTGTTGTATTTGTGGATGCTTGCAATAGAGGTTAATCATAAGTGGGATGCTTGTTCAAGTAAGAACATCACCCAAGCACCGGTCCACCCACATATCAAATTATCAAAGTACCGAACGCGAATCATATGAACGTGATGAAAACTAGCTTGACGATATTCCCATGTGTCCTCGGGAGCGCTTTTCCTATCATAAGAGTTTGTCCAGGCTTGTCCTTTGCTACAAAAAGGATTGGGCTACCTTGCTGCACTTTATTTACTTTTGTTACTTGTTGCTCGTTACAATTTACCTTATCACAAAACTATCTGTTACCACTTATTTCAGTACTTGCAGAGAATACCTTGCTGGAAACCGCTTATCATTTCCTTCTGCTCCTCCTTGGGTTCGACACTCTTTTACTTATCGAAAGGACTACGATAGATCCCCTATACTTGTGGGTCATCAGGGCCCCGCAGGGGCATGCAACAATGCATGATTTCCCAGCTATTGTGCTATGTTTATCGTTCCTGTGTCGTGTCGTAGTATCAGCGTTTTATGTAAGCGCGTAGAAATAACATAGCTCGACGCGATTGAAGTAGTTTCCGCCTCACGAGGTGCGCATTTCCCAGTACTTGGCGAGGCATCCTTGGCTTGGCTTGGGAGGCGTCTAGGAACTGTAAAAATTTGTTAGGAAACTCTTGTTCTTCTGAGCCCTAGTCGCAGGCGCCAATGGCCACGACCCAGCGCTTCGCATCGTGGTACCCGAGGGGCACGGATTGAGAGAGGTGCGCCAGCTTGCAAGCTCGAACGAGGGTGCCTCGCTAAAAATAGGAAAAACGCTCACGAGTTCACCTGTCCAGCCCCCTCGCGAGGCATGCGAGAGAGAGTACAGGTCATAACAAGGAACTGAAGGCAGAAACGAAGGCAAAAGGCGATCGAACCAAGCCGGCAAGGAACACCAAAAAGCAAATTTTCATTAAAGGGAGGCAAGCTAACTACGGAAAGCAAATGAAAAGCCACGTCCCGCACCTAGTCTAGTCTTCTTGTCTTCTCACGAGCACGGAGCTAAGTGCTGCCACTAGGACATGGGAGGGAGCCCCCGAGGCCCGAGGGCGGCACTCCTGAGACTCCGGGGCGTGTACATCCCCACTCATATTACGTGAGAGTGTCACGAGCAGAGACCTTTACAGGCACTGGGCCTTGCTTCACAGGCGCTGGGCCTTTCTTCAGGGGTAGAACTTCCGGAGGTGCTGGATGTTCCAGGCGTTCTGGATGGGGACCCCGTCCTGCGTCTCCAGACGCAGGGTGCTAGGCTTGGAGACGTGGGCGACCCTAAACGGGCCCTCGCACATGGGTGAAAGCTTATGCAGCCCTTCCCTGGAGAGCACTCGCCTTAGGACGAGGTCACCCACCTCGAGTGTCCTGGAGCGTACGCTGTGACAGTGATGCCGTCGCAACGCCTGCTGGTATCTTGCCGCCTGGAGCGTGGCTTCATGGCGGCGTTCCTCCCCCACCACGAGGTCCATCCCCGCATGGTGTCCTGTTGCGCCTCATCGAATGCCAGGACCCGCGCGGAGCGATGCTTGACCTCGTGAGGGAGAATCGCTTTTGATCCATAGATGAGGAAGAACGGGGTCTCGCAGGACTTCACCAGCTCAGTCGCGTCGTTGAGCACCGTAGGCTTGTAGAACCCGCTGCGGAATGCCTTGCCGACGAGGGTTCCTGACGACGAGTGGTGTCCGTGGTCTCCGCCGTGGATGTCAGCTAGCAGCTCGTTCCCCTGTTCCTTGGAGATACAACGCAAGGAAACGTCATTCGGCTGCTTCCTGTATAACTCACCGTCCTGGATGCAGTACGTCGTGGCCTATCGGGCCACACGCTCCGCGTCCTCCTCTTTCTCCGGCAGCATCCCATGTGCCAGGTATTCCTTGAACTCCTTGGTCCAGCACCCCTCCGGAGGCTCGAGCGCCAAGAGTAGGCGCGCTCCCGAGGTCGGGCCGCTTCCTGAGGCAGGTGGCTGGGGGAGCTCCTCCCGAGGCTGCACCGGCCTCGAAAGCGGAGGTGCTGCTGATGGCTTGAAGAGCCGCTCCTCGAAGACGCCAGGCTCTTGGGGTAGTCTCTTGGATGCTCTTTTGGCGATGTCGTTGGCCTCCTTGTTGGTGCCACGGGGCACATGCTGCAATTCCAGGCCCAAGAATTGCGTTTCCATTTTTCGTACCTCTGCGAGGTATGCCTCCATGTGCTCGTCCCTCGGCTCGTATACCTTGTTGGAGAAGTTGACGAGAAGCTGCGAGTCACCCCTGATGGTGAGGCGCTTCACCACCAGGGCCACCACAGCCTTGAGGCCAGCTATGAGGCCTTCGTACTCTGCTATGTTGTTGGAGAACTTCTTGCCCTGATGGAAGCAAAGCTGCACGGCGTAGTAGAGCTGGTCCTGAGTGGGCGAGATGAGCACTGCTCCAGCCCCCGTGGCCTGGCGCGCAAATGCGCCATCGAAATACATAACCCAGCCGTCTGGAGCTTCACTTCCCGGTGAGAGGGATCAATCCTCTCCGGCTTCAAGCTCCGGGCCGTCCGTCCATTCTTCCATGAAGTCGGCGAGCGCGGCTCCTGGTTGTGCTGAACTCCAGCTGGAATGCCTGCAGCTTGATATTCCATTCGGCGACTCTCCCAGCAGCATTGGGGCTCCTGAGTAACCTCTCCAGAGGATAGGCCGAGATGACCTTGATTGGGTGACCCTGAAAGTAGTGTCGTAGCTTGCGCGAGGGCACCAAGAGCGTGAGCAAGAGCTTCTGAGGCATGGGGTACCATGCCCTTGCATCCCGCAGCACCGTGCTGATGAAATATAATGGGTGCTCGATGAGGGCGGGCGCGTCGACAGGGTCTACGTCTGTTGGAGGTTGAGGCGCCTCCTGAGGTGATAGAACCCCCGGAGCCTAGTCGCGCATTGGGGCCTCTGCGGGCCTAAGGATGCCGTCTTGCTGAGCTGGGTCATCCGTTGGCGTTGCTGCAGCCCCCACGGTGCTCTTCGGGTCTTGCATCGCCTCGGCTGGGGGCGTGGCTCGGCTTGTCGTATCCTTGGCCTGGCGCTCTTCCCGAACCGCTACTAGAGCTGCACTGGCTGAGTAAGGAGTGGCGGCGAGGTAGAGCACCAGGGGCTCGAGAGGGAGGGGCACCACCATCACCGGAGGGCTGGTCAAGTATCTTTTGAGGTCTTGAAATGCTTGGTCAGCCTCCGGGGTCCACTCGAATGTGCCCTTCTTCTTCATCAGCTTGAAGAACGGTAAGGCGCGCTCTCCCAGCTTGGAGATGAAGCGTCCCAGCGAAGTCACGCAACCGACAAGCTTCTGCATCTCCTTGAGGGTTTGTGGTGGGCTCATGTCCTCAATCGCCTTGACCTTCTCTGGGTTGGCCTCGATCCCCCTGTGGGACATTCCCATGAGGAAGGCCAACAGCTTGCCGGAGGGGACACCAAATACACACTTCTCTGGGTTGACCCACAAGTCCACCTGACGCAGGCTCGCGAAGGTCTCCTCTAGGTCCTGAATCAAAGTCCTTGCCTCCCGAGACTTTACCACAATGTCGCCGACGTAGGCTTCAGCGTTCCTCCTGTGCTGCTGACCCAGGGTGATGTGCATCAGCCATGGGAAGGTCTCGCCCGCGTTACGCAGCCCGAATGGCATGCAAGTGTAGCAGTACACCCCACACAGGGTCAGGAAGGCCGTCTTCACCACATCCTCTACTGCCATCTTGATCTGGTGGTAGCCTGAAAAAGCATCCAGGAAGCATAGCAGGTCGCACTCGGTAGTGGAGTCGACAATCCGGTCGATGCGCAGAAGCGGGAATGGGTCTTGGGGGTAGGCCTTGCTGAGGTTGGTGAAGTCGACAAACATGCGTTCCTTCTCGCCTTTCTTGGGCACAATGACGGGGTTCTCCAGTCACTCGGGGTACCGAACCTCGCGAATGACACCCGCTGCCTCCAGCTTGCGGGTTTCCTAGACGATAAAGGACCGCTTCTCTGTGGACTGTCGCCGCGCCTTCTGCTTCACAGGGCGCACATTGGGGCACACCCTCAAGTGATGCTAGATTACCCCTCTTGGGACCCCTACCAGCTTCTTGGGCTCCTAGGCGAATACTTCCTTGTTTACGCGCAATAACTTCACCAATTCCTCTTCTTGATCCGGATCGAGGTTGGCACCTATGGTGAAGGTGGCTCCAGAGGACCCATCTTCCTCGAGTGGCACCTGCATGGTTTCTTCCCGATCTTGAGTGAACAACCGCTTCTTCTTAGCCAGCGCGGCCTCCTTAACTCTAGAGGTGGCCTCGTCGGCCGGTCGCGCTGCCGCGACGGTTTTAAGGGCAAGCTTGAGCGCCACCAGGACCTCCTTGGTATCCCCAACTACGGTTAGGACGTCCTTGCTCCCGGGCATCTTCATGAGGTTGTATGCCGGATGGGTCGCTGCCATAAACTAAGCCAGAGACAGGTACCCGAGGATGGCGTTGTATGGAAGACCAATGCGGCGATGTCGAAGTCGATCAGCTCAGTGCGGTAGTTGTCGCGGGTGCCAAAAGTCACGGGAAGACGGATCTGCCCCAGGGGGCTGGTGGAGCCGCCGCCGACCCCGAAGAAGGGCTTGCTAGGGTGGAGCCGCTCGAGCGGTACGTGAAGAAGGCTAAAAGCTTCCATAGAGAGCACATTGAGGTCGGCGCCGCCGTTGATGAGGGTGTTGGTGACAGCTACGCTGCAGATGGTGGGCGTGCATAGCATTGGGAGCACGCCCGAGCCGACGGTGGTGACAGGGTGATCCCCCGAGTCGAAGGTCAGGTCGGCCTTGGGCGCCGCCCAACCTGGAGGACCCCCTGCCGCGCGCAGGCGGCGCCGATCTGGCGAAAGAACAGCTTGGCGTGACGGTCCGAGGGTGGCGTTTGTGAGCCACCGAGGAGGGCCGCGACAACGAGGGTCGCCGGTGCCGCGAAGCACGCAGCGAAGAGGCAGCACAGCTCCTCCCAGGATGCCACCTTAGATCCAGGGAGGTTGAGTAGCCAGGCGCGGGGCGCACTAGTGAGGGCCATGGGAAGCCAGCTGGCCATGACCTTGTCGTCACCCCCGGCCTTCAAGACGTCCTCCTCATATGCCAGCAGGAAAGCCGAGGGATCCACCGCGCCATCATAGCGCGGCGGCATCTCTGGCTTGAACTTGGGTGGCCACTGCACCAGCCGCAAGGCGGGGGCTAAGGCTCGGAGCCCCTGGCCCCGCCGTGGGCGTCTGTCGTCGCAGCCGGAAGAGCAGCGCCGGCCATGGGGGCGAAGCGCGGTGGTGGCGGAGCATAGAACGACGGAAGGAAAGCTTCGACGCACCCCTACCTGGCGCGCCAAATGTCGGATTTCGGGTTCCGGCAAACCCTTCAGGTTCGAACACTGGGGTGCATGAATATCTCTCCCTCCCTAGCTCACTCTCGCAACGATCGCAAGGCCAAGCTCGACGACCCCAAAAAATGAGAGACACAAGAGTTTATATTGGTTTGGGCCACCGATGTGGTGTAATACCCTACTCCAGTGTGGTGTGGTGGATTGCCTCTTGGGCTGAGGATGAACAGTTACAAGGGGAAAAACAGCCTCCTGAGGAGAGGTGCTCTTGTGCTTGGTAAGCTTGTGTGGGTGTCGAATTGATCCCCTTTCAATGGTGGTGGCTAGTCCTATTTGTAGAGGCCCTCGTCCTCTCCCAAAATATTGAGCGGGAAGGGATCCAACAACGACCAAATTCGAAGGGAGACAACTAGTACAAGTTATCCTGACTAAAGGTGGTCTTCGCCTGCCAAAGGCTATGCTGGTGACGCCGTCTCGAGCTCCACGGTGACCTCGGTCCTGCCGTCCTGCTGGTCTTGGTCTTGTTGCACCGATATGGAAACCTTTGCCTGATGCCTCGGGACTCCTCGCCTGCGCTTGCCTCTTTAACACCAAAAAGGAAATGAGGACACTGCACGCGCTGGCGCTCGCCTGGCGCCCACCTAGCCACGGTCATCATGGCTTGCGTCACAGGAACCTCGCGAGGTGTCCCTTGCCTTGATCTCTCCGCCCCTCGCGAGCCAGCCTTGTGAGGCCGCCCCCGAGGAGGTCTTGCGTCGTCCGCCTCGCGAGGCTTGGCCCCTCGAGAGGGTCATGGGTGTTTGCTGGTGAAGATGGGCCGTACAGGGACGCTAGTGGAGCCATGCTGTGGGCCGCTGGCAGGCAAGTCTGGGGACCCCCGTTCCTAGGACGCCGACACCAGCCACCATGGATTCAGGAAGTGTGCAACTCGTACGCCACGGACGCCAAGACCATAGAGTTGCTCCAGGCTCTAGCAGTACACAGTACGGATGATCAAGGACATGAACTGGACAGAGGAATTATTAAGTATAAAGGTCGCTTGTGGATTGGGAACAATGCAGCCTTACAGACCAAGTTAATCACAGAACTACATGCAGTAGCAGTCGGGAGTCACTCCGGCATATGTCCTACATATCTAAGACTGAAAAATTTATTCTACTGGCCTGTTATGAAGCTGCAAGTAGAAGAATTTGTCAAGCAATGCCAGACATGTCAACAGACCAAGCATGAGCGCACACACCCGACTGGTACCCTGCAACCATTGCCAATTCCAGAGCGCGCCTGGAGCAAGGTGACAATGGATTTTATCGAGGGGTTGCCATGCTCCGACGGCGCCGATGTCATTCTAGTGGTAGTCGACTGTCTCCCCAAGTACGCGAATTTCATTCCTCTCCATCACCCCTTCACTGCAACTCAAGTGGCCCGCACTTTCCTCGACAATATTGTCAAGCTTCATGGGGTACCTATATCGATCGTCTCTGATTGTGACAAGATCTTCACAAGAGCATTCTGGCGCGAGCTTTTTGCACTGGTGGGCACGAAACTTCTGTACACCACGGCGTACCATCCTTAGACGGGCGGGCAGAGTGAAAGGGTGAATCAGTGCCTTGAGCACTATTTGCACTATGCCGTCCACGACACTCCTCACCGCTGGAAGCGCTGGCTGCCAATGGCAGAGTTCTGGTATAATTCAAGCCATCATAGTGCCATCAACTGTTCTCCATTCAAGGCTCTATATGGAGTGGAACCAAATTTTTGTGCTCTTCCCAACCTATTCAACACCAAGACACCGAAATTGCTGCATCAGCTGGCAGCAGAGCACCAACATTTCACCGAGATGCTGAAGACGCATCTGCTGTGTGCAGAACATCGAATGAAACATCAAGCGGACCGCAAGCGCACCAACAGGGAATTTCAAGTAGGAGATCAGGTCTTCCTCAAGCTACAGCCCTATGTTCAGTCTTCCGTGGTGAGTAGACCATGTCCAAAGCTCGCGTACAAATTCTTTGGGCCGTACAAGGTCATCAGCCGCATCGGATCCCTCGCATACAAGCTCGACTCGCCTCAGGAAAGTAAGATTCATCTGGTATTTCACGTTTCTCAATTGAAGCCATTCACCGCCAACTATACTCCGGTGTTCAACCAGTTGCCAGCCCCACCAAACCTCACCATTGACGATCTGGTACCCGAGGCGATTATGGAGCGTCGCTTGGTCAAGCAAGGTAACACAGCGGTGCCTCAGGTACTTGTGCATTGCGTACGTTGTCTCCGGCGAGTTCCACTTGGGAAAATTTTAATGTCCTCCAGCAACGTTTTCCGACGATGGACCTCGGAGCAGGGGCTCCATTTCAAGGAGGGGCGAATGTCACGCCCTCCACTCCAGTCACGCCCCAGACTGAAGCAGAGGCGGACAAAGAGGCACAAGTGCAGCAACAGGAACTTGGAGGAGAAGAAGAAGTGGACCCACAGGAGGAGCCAGTGGAATAGTCATCACTAGGAGGTGTGAGTATGACGTGTGGGCCTGAGCCAGGCTGTGGCGTTAAAGGTGTAACCGTGATGGTAGTGTAGGCATGTTGTCATTGGAGATACTTTAGATCCCTTCTCATCCTGAACTCTCTTCTCACCTACCCCCTTCTCCTACCTCTGGATCTCATTCCCTTCTCCTGATCTCCTCCCGCTTCCTGTTCGATCTCTCCCGGCGTCGTAACACACTCGCGCACCCCGTGCGGACACGATTTTCGTGCAGCTGTGCTAATGTGGTTGATTGCTCGAGCGTTCGCTTGTTGCGCGGCGCCGTGCAGGTCCGAGCTGCTCTGTTGGATGTATGTATTCCCTGTGCTTGCACGCACGTACGTGTATGTGCACCGTCCCGCCGCGTGCTATTGGACTGCTGTCTCCTGGCCGCTCGCTCCTCCTGCCACGTCCGCCCGCCGACACGCATATCGTAAGTTCCTCACCGTCTATCGGTATCTTTGCAGTTTTGCTTATCGCGCCTTTATCTGATCAACCGGATACACGCGTCTCCACAGAAATTCGTGAAGATCGTCATCAAGTACAACGCACCATTCACCGATCGAGCTACGGGATGCCGTT
The DNA here is from genome assembly GCA_021605205.1 of Aegilops longissima. Lineage (NCBI taxonomy): Eukaryota > Viridiplantae > Streptophyta > Magnoliopsida > Poales > Poaceae > Aegilops > Aegilops longissima. The sequence goes on from CM038680.1 coordinate 434,283,324, forward strand.
CCGACGTCCCTTCGGACCGCAGCGTCGCCGTTTCATGGTCCTCTCGACGGCTGCATCGACTCACGCACTACTACTGCGTCGCCCTTTGGGTCGTAGTCCTACGGCCCGCGGTCCATTGCTGCCCCGAGGCCATCTACTTGAGGCCGTCTACGGGGTTGCAGCGACCCTCGTGTTGCCGTTACGTCGCCTCATTGGACCATAGCGAGCATGGCACGCGGTCCTTGCCGCCGCCCCGTGGTGCTCCCCTCGCCTGCACCGACACACGCGCTGCCGCTGTGTCGCCTTTTTGGGCCGCAGTGCCGCGGCCCGCGGTCCATGGACGCCCTGAGGCCGTCCGCTCCAGGCCGTCCCCGTGGCTGCACCGACTCTCGCGCTGCCGCTGCGTTACCCATCGGGCCTTAGCGAGCGTGGCACGCGTTCCGTGCCACCGCCTCGAGGTCTTCCACGCCATCACGCCGAACCGCGCGCTGTCACTACTTCACCCCTTCAGGTTGTAGCGTCGCGGCGCGCGGTCCACTCCGCTGTCCCCGCGCGCCGACTTCTACGTGGTATGCGTCGCGCCACCTCCCTAGGCACGGGAACATCACCGTCCGCGCCGGTCTTCGTCACGCTGTTGGGTTCTTCCTCGCCTACTTTGAGCACCGTCGCCGCGCTTCTGACCTAGCCGCCGCCACCGCCGCCGCCGCTCTTCTTTCCAGTCCATGGTGACTACCTCGACACCGGCCACCCCGACTCAACATCGACCACGGCGTCCCTCGCATGGCTACCTCAACCACGGCTACACCATGTTACGCTTTCGGCTACATCGACATCGGCACAAAGAGCTACAGACTTCCTTGAGCAACCTCGCCGGTTTTCACTCCAGCCACGACTTTCACGATGCATCGAACGTTACGACTGTGGGGGGTGTTCGTCGGTTTGCCTTCGAATTCTTCTCCAGTCTCACCGTCTGCGTCGCCACCGTTGTGATTGCGGGGGGATGTTGAGTATATTGATTATTAGGAAAGAAAAGATAGACTAGGATTTGTTCTGTTTTGTCTTGTACTTTAAGTTAATTATGTATGTCTATATATATGCCCACAAGAATCAAGCAATACATCAAACGATTCCATCAATCCTCCTCTCTCTCTCTTCTAACAAGGATTCTTTGAAAATTTTCCGCTGCTGGTCGATCGACACTGGCGGCCCGTAGGGTCAATGATGAATAGATGTACCGCTATACCAGCACAGTGTTACTAACATACTAGTATTTTTTTAGGGGCGGTTTTAACGTACTTGGAATTCAAGAGTACAACCGAACCAAAGGTCAGTAGACCGAGATAAAAAAATATGATGAAACAACATGATTGCAGTACATGCACCTAGCTAGGTGCATGCATGTGTAGTTTACAGGAGATCCAGATGTCGTAGCCGAAGTTGGAACCCCTATGGCGGCGACGATGCACGCCATGGCAACGGCGAACGTCATTTGGCCTTTGAGGTAATAGCACTCCAGGTACCCTAACTTGCATATAATGTGATGATCTACTCCCAAACTTGCAAAACGAGACCATTTTATACCTTAACTTGCATCCAATGTGATGATTTAGTCTCAGGCTAATCATAGCTCAACAATTGGCAGCCAGGTGGCTGGATTGGTCAGCGCACTCATTTTTGCAGAAAACCCCTTACCGTTTCCTCTAATCAACCCGCACTCACCTCTACCTGAATTAAAGACGTCGGAATCGAGTTGGCGTCCGTTCGAGGAGGGTTCACGAGCTGGCGGGGCGACAAGCTCACTAGTTGGCGTCCGTTCGAGGAGGCCGCCGCCCAGGCCCAGACGTGCCTGGATGCGCTGCGTCTGCTCGCGCTCACTAGAGATGCGCCGGCGCCGGCGGACGAGCTCGCCCTCGATGGGAAAGGGGCTGCTGGTGATGCCACCACGCCGCCTCCTCCTCCGTCTCCGTCTCCACCACCGCTGCTGCCGCAGCCCCAAACGAGGCCGGAACCGAAATCGCAGCCGCAAGAAGCTGAGGCGGAGGCGGAGCCGGGCACCTCCAAGCAGCACTCCTCGCCGCCGCAGCCGGAGGAGGCGTCGCCGGCGGAGGAGCCTTCGCAGGTGGAGCGCAACATCAGGGGCGTCCTGAAGGCGTACCTCTACATCGGGGACTTCTTCAAGGCGTACCTCCAGGCGCCCAGGCCCATCGACCCGCCGCCGCTGCCGGACGCTGCGGGGACGGTGGGGCTGGGGCCGATCCAGGAACGCTATCCTTACCTCGCCGACGAGGTGGCCAGGATGGAGAAGGCGGCAGAGCAGCGTGAGGTGCTGAGCAGAGGCCTGCTGCAGGCGGAAGCTGCCACGCTGGCCGCCCTGGAAGCAGAGTTCAGCGAGGCGACGCTGGCCGACAAGGAGGCGATGCAGGCCAAGCTGGAGGCGGAGGTGCAGTACGCCAAGGCCAGGGTCGACACAGAGGCCATGGTTGAGATGGTCAGTGGTGGCAAAGTTGGTTGATCTTTCTGTCATGTGCAGATGCAATGCAAATGGAAGCCATTTGCTATAGTGGCTACTAGTACCAGGCTTGGATCGAACTATGGAAGAAATGTTGATCAGGAGGTGACCTTGCACTTTGTATCGTGGACATGTCTAATGTATCTAGCTAGCAATATTTAGGGCTATTTGCATCAATGTAGACTTGAATCTACTCTGGCCTGAATGACCAATTTCTCAATCTACTCTGTTCATAAGTATTGTATCCTCTGTTCTCTTCGTCTGCAAACGTAGAAATTTTGGCAAAAAATGTATCAAGAATCAGCAAAACTAGTACTCTACATTTACATTTACATTCCTCATAGTGAAAAGAAGATGAATGTAGAACAGATCGCGCATGAGCAGGACTGTAGATTTAAGTTCCCGATCAAATTGGGTTCAGTCATACATTTAGCTTAGGAGATTACACACATAAGACCCATCTATGAAACGAAATTAACTTCACCTTGCCTCCTAATTAATCAGCATTCCACCATAGCCTGACCCATACTACTAGTAGTACCTAAATCATTTCTGGTTGGGAGCGGCAGACTTGATGGTCTCGACCATGGCCTCCGCCTGAATCCTGGACCTGGCGTAGCGCACCTCCGACTGCAGCTTGGCCAGCATGGCCTCCTTCCCGGCCCGCGTGGCTTCCCTCAACCGATCTTCCAGCGAGCCCAGCGTGGCAGCGTCCATCTGCAGCAACCTCCTGCCCAGCGCCGCACGCTGCTCCGCCGTCTTGGACCTCGCCAGCCTCGCCACCTCGTCCGCGAGGTAAGGGTAGCGGCCCCTCATCACCGCCCCCAGCTGCGCCACGTGGAGAGGCACCGCGCTCGTCGCCGACGGCGGGTCGATGGGCCGGGGCGACCGGAGGTAGGCCTTGTAGAACTCCCAAGAGTAGAGCTCGTGCCGCGCGTCGGGGAACGCGCTCATCTCGTGGATCGTCTCCGAGAGGGCCATGGTGTGGAGCTCCATGCGCGACGACGGGGAGGGATGGTGGTTGGTGGTGCGCCGCTCTGGCTCCGGCTCGCGGAGGCCGAGCTGGCCGAGCATCTCCTGGATCTCGTCTTCGAGGCCCCTGGCACGCGACGGCAGGGGGTTTTCTGCAAAAGTGCGTGCGCTGACCGGTCCAGCCACCTGGCTGCCAATTGTCGAGCTGTGATTGGCCTGGGACTAAATCATCACATTGGATGCAAGTTGGGGTATAAAATGGTCTAGTTTTGCAAGTTTAGAACTAGATCATCACATTGTGTGCAAGTTAGGGTACCCGGGGTGCTATTACCTCTTGGCCTTGTACTCCGCCGCCCTCTCCTTCTTCACCCCCAGCGGTGCCATGCTGCCAGCCATCGTCTGGTCCTCTCCTCTGCCCTCCGGGAATTCAAGTCAGGAGGGAGTCGTGCGTACGTTAAAAGCCGAAGGAACAAGACCGCCACATACATAGTCGGGTGTGCGGCGGAGCGCGACGCCTTTTTGTAGCTCGGCATAGGGGAGCGACAGGAGCTGCAGGGCAAGTAACATCGCGCGATCCCATCAGGTCTGGTGTTGGCGACGCGTGCGCTACTACCTTTTTGGGGGCAAATCCTAGCTCGCTCGATCCGAATCGGTCGACGATGGCGCCTCTAATCCTCCTCGGCGACGTCGACCCACATTTTGCCGATGCCGCTCGGAGGCCCACAACCCTGTGCCTGGCACTTACCCCGGTCGACGCCTCTGGGGTTGGATCACATTATTCCGCTGTCCCAAACGGTACGGTTAAAAACAATGCGATGCTGAGCTGCTGACAAGCAAAAGAGATGTCTCGTCGCCGTCGCGTCCCATGGTACGCACGGTTCCGAGTGTTGGCTTTGGCTGCACAAGGTGAGGTGCCGTCCCGTCCGGGTGGTACGTAAGGTGGCGAGGACGAACTCTGTCATGTCATGTCTTTCTCTTTTCTGAGAGGAGAGGAGACGAGTCCTGTTTCGGGGAAGCATATGAGTGGTTGAAGCTTCAACGGATCAAGTCAGCAAGTCAAGTGCGTGGCCGGCGACGGCGTGCGTGTGTCGCCAGGTTTGTGGGACGGACGCTCGGGCGGAAGAACAGTACTGCGTCCATGGACGGAGCTATCCAGCAGTGACCCCTCCCCCCCGCCGGCAATGATTACGATCTTGATGTATGTGCAAAGGCATTGCAGATCTCCTGCGTGTTGGACGATGACATGATTCGTCTGTGGACTATGCACGCAAGTGAACTAGGGGTGTGTTTGGTTGATGATAGCATGCCCTACAAATCTTGCCAAAATACCATACGCTGCCAGCAAATAGGTAGAGCAAATATGGCCACCAACCAAACATGCCCTAGGTCATGGCACAACGCCAGATTTGTTTGACGCACACGAGAAGAAGAACAGTACGTCCAGCTACCGGCAATGATTGTGCTCTTTGCAGACGTCGTGGATCTGGTGCGTGTACTGGACGAGGAAATGATGAATCGCCTGTGGACTAGAAGATGCACGCTGACTAGGTCATACCTCATGGTCCTGAATTATTGAAATTGTATCGTGTACATCGTTGTCTGATGAGCATCATAAAGCTAATAGGCGGCTCTTTGCTTTCGCCTGTCATTTCCAGAGCAACGGTGTGTGCAAGATGCATGCACTCCCAGCACTATCGAGATCGGATGCCCGAGTTTATGATTGGGACATTTCCATTGACGCTCAAACTACCTCAGTGCCGTCACATATCTTGCTGCTCCTGTAAGTACATTAAGGAGACAACAAAATGCCAATTATTTGTTTCTTAATCCATTGTCGTTGTTAAACTGGATAATATTTGCTCACTCTACAAAATTAGAGTAAGAAATGGCCGATAGGTAATGAAGCACTCCATATATTCAACCCGATAGGTCATGATCACAATATCTATTGAGTATCACACTCATGCAATTTTTTACCTGCCAAAGTAAGCATCTCGTATCAGCTGGTGCCACGAGGTGAAGAATTTTGTTATGCCTTATGCGCAAATTGATTGCATGTATTTTAACCTAGGCAAGTGGTATCGTTTGACATAGTCATAGATTGCACTTGTATGGTACGCTTTTTCTCCATCTTAGAAAGTTAATTTGTAAGAAATGGACAAAAAAACACACACGATCAAATGCAATGACCTCAGTGGTGTGTGTGATGTACCTTTTATGTGTGCCTGATCATTGAGTTTTGATGATCTTCATATGATTTTTCATTAATTAACCGGACAATTCTCTTATTCTTATTAAAAAAATGGCAAGTATTTGATGCGGAGCGGAAGTGGAAGCTAAGATTGATCTATACTGGACTAGAGGGTGGGGGTGAATATTCCTACCAAAAGCTAGACTTCAAATTTTAGGGGCCGATGAGTTTTAGACTTGCAACTAGTTGAACCTTAAGCAACACCTACACAAGCAAGCTAACAAAGTAAGACTGCGAAAAAATAACATGCAAGTAATTGATAAGGATTTGAGTTTCGAAGGATACAAACTAGAGTTGTCTCCATGATATATCCCTAGATTTGCATAGTTGATGCAATCCTACTTCTCAATTGTGCATGCTCGAACAACAAAGGTATTAAGACCACAAAGGTCTCAGACTCGGAAGCGTGGGCAACAACAGCCCACAAAATGCACACCACATATGCCACAATGGCTCATGGACCACAAATGTCATTCACAATCATCTAGGAGGCAGAAAAGCAAAGTCACTTGGTACAGCGCCTCAAAGATCCGCAATCATACCACTCCCAAGAACTTAAGAGCCGAAATCAGATTGTTAATTTGGAAAAAGTAACTAGCCTATAAGTACGTGAGAAAAATTCTTTGGAGCATTGGACGTATTCCATTTTTGCATTGTGAGAAGGGAAACACACGTTCCTGGAGGATGCAAAATACGTTCAGAGGTGCCATGTCTAGCAAGCCTCTCAAAGACACAATACCCAGAAGTAAAGAAAAAGGAAAATGTGGAGGTACCGAACAAAAAGGTCACTCATTTCTGAGAAGATTGAGCTAGCATGGAAGTACCAGATAAAATCAGTGTCTCGAACGTACCGGGGTCAACATAGATACTCTCAGTCGAAAAGATGGCAGAAATGTTCAAGTCGCGGCCTGGAGTGTCGGTGTCAAAACTGACAGATCTCAGGTAGGGGGGCCGACCTGTTAGATCGGATCGGTGGGTAACAAGAGAGAGCACACACAAAGTTTACCCAGGTTCATGCCCTCTCCATGTAGATAAAACCCTACATCCCGCTCTTGCTTATATTATGGAAGTTTTAAAGTATAGAGTTGATCTACCTCGAGATCGTGAGTTGTGGCCTAAACCCTAGGGGTATGATGAATGTATGAATGGGTGTATGGATGGCCTCTACGGACTAAACCCTCTAGTTTATATAGGCACCATGGGTATTTAGGGTTGCACATGGTCGGTTGCCATCTAAGGATCTACATGCCGAATCTAACCAAATATGCTTGAAGTACACGCCAAGTCTTCGGTCACCACATATATTGGAAACCTCCAGAGTCCTCCCCACTTGATGGGCTGGTGGTCCAGCCCATACATCAGTCCGGCTGGGCTAGGACCCCCTAGTCCAGGACACCGTCAGTAACCCCCGAACTTGTCTTCTAAGCTGAGGTTGTCAACCTTCATCGGATAATGTCTTCGGCTCGATGATCTTCGGCTTGGGAGGCAAGTTTCCATTTTACCCTCAGAATTTTTAATTTGGATCGCCGAGCTCTTCTTTGGCCCAGGTTCCACCTCACGCCGCCTCGCGCATTGTGCCGTCTGGGGAATCGTGTCGCCTTGATGGCCAGACATCAAAACGTCGCCTCAGATGGCCTTATTTAACCAGCGACATGCCCAAATTTGTAGGCAAGCGCATCTTGGACCTCCTCCTATCCACCGCCCAACAGCATTCCCCCGTCCCAAAGTCAAGCTTGAGGAGTTCTAACAATGGCGAACGATGCTGGCTCATCCAAGCGCACACACGACCCTCTCAAGGGCGACTGGGGGAGCTGCTCCGTCACGCGCCTCAAGCTGAATCAACTTTCTACTCAAGGGTACTTGCCAGATCCAGAATTGGCGTCACCTCGCCCAGGCCTAATATCCATTGACAAGCTGACACACGCCGACAGTTATCCCATCCCTCATGGGGATGAGCGGGAATCATTCGTTCCCTTCCTCCTGCGCGGGCTAGGATTCCCAATCCACCCTTTCCTTCGTGGTTTGCTTGAGTTCTACGGGATTCGAATCCATCACCTGACCCCCCAACTCGATCATACACATCGCGGGGTTCGTCACCCTATGTGAGATGTACCTCGGATGCGAGGCCCACTTTGAGTTGTGGAGACGATAGTTCCGCGTGATGCCCTGCTCCCGAGACAAGAAATTACAAGAGGTAGGAGCTGCCGAGGTGTGCAGAATAGTCGAAACCGGCTACCCCACCAGCACTCCTAGAGAAGACACCACGTGGGTGTCGGAGTGGTTTTACACGGCTGACGTACCCTTACATGAGCCAGCTCGGCCCGGGCTTCTGCTCTTTTCTTCGGATCCTCCTAAGAAGTTATATAGCTAGAAGCCACGAAGCAATGCTCAACAGGATGATGCTGACGTGGCTCGTCTTGTAGCAAAGGTGAGGTGTCTGACAAATATAGGCCTCACCATTATAGATGCGATGGCAACGGCCATCGACCGAAGAGTCCAACCTCTTCACAAAGACAACATCCGTTGTGCATGTACAACGACACCGATGACACCACCCGGTTAATCCGAAGAGGCTTCGGTAACGATGCAGCTTTGGCACAGCCATAGCCGGCCTACACAAAGGCAAAGCCACGGACATCGCTAAGAGGAAGTTTATAGATGGCTTGTCTTACTACAATCTCAGTGACAGAGTAAGCCTCCTCCAACCCTTTCATTTATCAAGCAATACGCCTCACTCTTTTTAAATATCCAATGTATTTGACCAGCAATGGAGACTCTGGGTCAAGGAGTTGAAGTGCCCCGCGCCTGAGCCGGGGACCTATCGGCGAGATGCCGACCCCGTTTTTCATGAAAACGAGGAGCTGTCCATAATATACAAGGAAGGGAAATTCTTTCAAGAGAGCCTTGACGGCTCCAAAATAGCCATTACTCCGGACTTGCCAGGGATACGACCATCCTCCTCAGTAAAACCTACCCCTGTTTCATCCAGAAAGAGAACTTCTGCCTCGAGCACCCTGACCTCTCTTCCTAAGGGTCGATGCTGAAAGTGTAGCGGTACGGCTCCGCGAGGGGCCCTTCAGTTGCTCCACCATGGTGCTCCTCAACAGGGGGCGGCCATGGAGGAGGAGAATAACACTCCTCCCCTGAATAGGTAATCTTATCAAAATTGCACTTGTCCACGAGGTTAAGTATTTTCATGCCTGGCCATTTGGTTCCCTATGTAGGCGGTCCACTGAGGTGCCATTAACTGGAGGGGCGGGCAATTCGGCACCGAAACCAGGTGGGCAGCCGGTCTTTACTTCAGGAGATGCCCCCAAAGCACCTCAACCAGTCACTTCGGGAGCCTACTCGGCCACTATAACTCTGAGGTTGAAAGCCTAATGAATCATCGACGTCGGAAGGCCGCCCTAAGGAGCTCTGCTTTTGCCGACCAGGAGTTCAATGCCCTTAGCTCGATGGACACCTACCTCGGCGCCACCCGCACCATTTTTTAGAAGGCATAGACCTTTTGTCCAATCGTCCGCAGGTATATTTCTTTCAGAATTCAATTTTTTCTGGGAGTAAATCATACTCGACCGTCGTTATCCGTGCATCGAAGCTTTTATCCAAAGGGGGAACAAACTGTCGCATAGGCAGTAGCCCCAAGACACCAGCTGGATGGTACATCCGGTTGGTGGATTCTATTAGTAAGATAAGAATTAGAGACATTTGTGCGAGTAGCCCCCAAGTCGTGGTGAGGTCGGGTGTGACCGTATGGAGGCTTGATAAATTTTGTTGTGAATTCGCAGTCATCTCGAGAGAAGAACGGAAAATTGTCTGAGGAGCTAACTCGGACCAAGGCACAAGTAGGCGTGTCAGAAGCCAAGGTGTCACAGGTCAAGGCCTTTACCGAGGAAGCATAAGGTAAGTGTACTTGATTTATGAAAATTTTCTATAAGGGACGCGAAGTCCATGTTAAAGGATCATGCTTCAATAGCAGTGGAAATGATTGGTCAATTGGAGAAGGATCTAAAGCAAGCCCGGGAGGACCAGCTGTATGCAGAATCGTAATGACAGTCCCATCATCTTGTGTTGACTCGCTTTAAGGAAGAGCTCGCTATGTTGAAAGCAAAGAATGACCAAAAAGACCAAGAGCTTGATCTGCTGCGGGGTCGACTGGCTGCTGCCAAGGCTAAAGACTAGAAGACTAGTGAAGCTGTGTCCAGTAAGTGTTTCTAACGTTTTGCAAGAAAGGATTATTAGATGCGATAGCATGACTACTCTGGACTTAACAAGCCCAAGCCTAATTAAGTTTGAGCGCATGCTACGCATCGTGAACCCTCGCTCAGTGTGGGGATTTTACGGTTCCAAAGCATTGGTGCCACATCAAATTTCCGCATTGGGTATTCAAACACCACACACACCACTTCTATATACATACTTGGGCCACATGCACAGAGTGGATTTGTCTACATACAGTACTCCACCACGACGTTATTGTTGGGGAACGTAGTAATTTCAAAAATTTCCTACGCACACGCAAGATCATGGTGATGGCATAGCAACGAGAGGGAAGAGTATTGTCCACGTACCCTCGTAGACCGTAAGCGGAAGCGTTATGACAAAGCGGTTGATGTAGTCGTACGTCTTCACGATCCGACCGATTCAAGTACCGAACGTACGGCACCTCCGAGTTCAGCACACGTTCAGCTCGATGACGATCCCCGGACTCCGATCCAGCAAAATGTCGGGGATGAGTTCCGTCAAGACGACGGCGTGGTAGCGAGGATGATGCTCTACGGCGCGAGGCTTCGCCTAAACTCCGCGACGATATGACCGAGGTGGAATATGGTGGAGGGGCACCGCACACGGCTAAGGAACGATTAAGTAGATCAACTTGTGTGTCATGGGTGCCCCTGCCCCGTATATAAAGGAGCAAGGGGAGAAGGCCGGCCCTAGGAGGGGCGCCAAGTGTGGAGTCCTACTAGGACTCCCTAGTCCTAGTAGGATTCCACCTCCTTGTTGGAGTAGGAGAAGGGAAAGAGGTGGAGAGGAATAAGGAAAGGGGCTGCGCCTTTGTCCAATTCGGACCAGAGGGGGCGACGCCTCCTTCCTTTGGCCTCTCTCCTCTATTCCCGTATGGCCCAATAAGGCCCATATACTCCCGGCGAATTCCGTAACTCTCGGTACTCCAAAAATACCCGAATCACTCGGAACCTTTCCGAACTCGAATATAGTCGTCCAATATATCGATCTTTACGTCTCGACCATTTCGAGACTCCTCGTCATGTCCCCGATCCCATCCGGGACTCGAACTCCTTGGTACATCAAAACTCATAAACTCATAATATAACCGCATCGAAACCTTAAGCGTGCGGACCCTACGGGTTCGGGAACTATGTAGACATGGCCTAGAACTATTGTTGGTCAATAACCAATAGCGGAACTTGGATGCTCATATTGGCTCCTACATATTCTACGAAGATCTTTATCGGTCAAACCGCATAACAACATCGTTGTTCCCTTTGTCATCGGTATGTTACTTGCCCGAGATTTGATCGTCGGTATCCAATACCTAGTTCAATCTCGTTCATGGCAAGTCTCTTTACTCGTTACGTAATGCATCATTCCGTAACTAACTCATTAGCTACATTGCTTGCAAGGCTTATAGTGATGTGCATTACCGAGAGGGCCCGAGATACCTCTCCGACAATTGGAGTGACAAAACCTAATCTCGAAATCGCCAACCCAACATGTACCTTTGGAGACACCTGTAGTACTCCTTTATAATCACCCGATTCGTTGTGACGTTTGGTAGCACCAAAGTGTTCCTCCGGAGAGCGGAGTTGCATAATCTCATAGTTACGGGAACATGTATAAGTCATGAAGAAAGCAATAGCAATATACTAAGCGATCAAGTGCTATGCTAACGGAATGGGTCATGTCAATCACATCATTCTCATAATGATGTGATCCCATTAATCAAATAACAACACATGTCTATGGTTAGGAAACATAACCATCTTTGATTAATGAGCTAGTCAAGTAGAGGCATACTAGTGACTATATGTTTGTCTATGTATTCACACATGTATCATGTTTCCGGTTAATACAATTCTAGCATGAATAATAAACATTTATCATGATATGAGGAAATAAATAATAACTTTATTATTGCCTCTAGGGCATATTTCCTTCAGTCTCCCACTTGCACTAGAGTCAATAATCTAGATCACATCGCCATGTGATTTAACACCAATATTCATATCTCAGATATGATTAACACCCATAGTTCACATTGTCATGTGACCAACACCCAAAGGGTTTACTAGAGTCAATAATCTAGTTCACATCGCTATGTGATTAACACCCAAAGAGTACTAAGGTGTGATCATGTTTTGCTCGTGAGAGGAGCTTAGTCAGCGGTCTGGCTCATATTCAGAGCCGTATGTATTTTGCAAATATTCTATGTCTACAATGCTCTGCATGGAGCTACTATAGCTAATTGCTCCCACTTTCAATATGTATCCAGATTGAGATTTATAGTCATCTGGATCGGTGTAAAAGCTTGCACTGTTGTAACTCTTTACGACGGGCTTTTTTTACCACCTCCATAATCGAGAAATATTTCCTTGGTCCTCACTAAGGATATTCTTGACCGCTGTCCTGTGATCTACTATTAGATCAAAATTGTATTCCTTTGCCAAACTCAGAGCAAGGTATACAATAGGTCTGATTCACAGCATAGCATACTTTATAGAACCTATGACTGAGGCATAGGGAATGACTTTTCATTCTCTTTCTATTTTCTGCCGTGGTCGGGTTTTGAGTCTTACTCAATTTCACACCTTGTAACACAGGCAAGAAAACTCTTTGTTTGACTGTTCCATTTTGAACTACTTCAAAATCTTGTCAAGGTATGTACTCATTGAAAAACTTATCAAGCGTCTTGATCTATCTCTATAGATCTTGACGCTCAATATGTAAGTAGCTTTACTGAGGTCTTTCTTTTAAAGAACTCCTTTCAAATACTCCTTTATGCTTTCCAGAAAAATTCTACATCATTTCTGATCAACAATATGTTACTCACATATATTTATCAGAAAGGCGGTAGTGCTCCCACTCACTTTATTGTAAATACAGGCTTCACCGCAAGTCTGTATAAAACTATATGCTTTGATCAACTTATCAAAGTGTATATTCCAACTCTGAGATGCTTGCACCAGTCCATAGATGGATCGCTGGAGCTTGCACATTTTTTTATCATCTTTAGGATTGACAAAACCTTCTGGTTGCATCATATGCAACTCTTCTTTAATAAATCCATTAAGGAATGCAGTTTTGACATCCATTTGCCAGATTTCATAAAATCTGGCAATTGCTAACATGATTTGGATAGACTTAAGCATCGATACGAGTGAGAAAATCTCATCGTATTCAACAGCTTGAACTTGTCGAAAACCTTTCGCAACAAGTCGAGCTTAGTAGATAGTAACACTACTATCAGTGTCCGTCTTCCTCTTGAAGATCCATTTATTTAACATGGCTTGCTGATCATCGAGCAAGTCAATCAAAGTCCATACTTTGTTCTCATACATGGATCATTTCTCAGATTTTATGGCCTCAAGCCATTTCGCGGAATCTGGGCTCATCATCGCTTCCTCATAGTTCGTAGGTTCATCATGGTCTAGTAACATGACTTCCAGAATATGATTACCGTACCACTCTTGTGCGGATCTTACTCTGGAAGACCTACGAGGTTTGGTAGCAACTTGATCTGAAGTTTCATGATCATCATCATTAACTTCCTCACTAATTGGTGTAGGAATCACTGGAACTGATTTCTATGATGAACTACTTTCCAATAAGGGAGAAGGTACAATTACCTCATCAAGTTCTACTTTCCTCCCACTCACTTGTTTCGGGAGAAACTTCTTCTCTAGAAAGGATCCATCTTAGCAACGAATAATTTGCCTTCGGATCTATGATAGAAGGTGTACCCAATAGTTACCTTTGGGTATTCTATGAAGACGCACTTTTCCGATTTGGGTTTGAGCTTATCAGGTTGAAACCTTTTCATATAAGCATCGCAACTCCAAGCTTTAAGAAACGACAGCTTAGGTTTATTGCTAAACCATAGTTCATACGGTGTCATCTCAGCGGATTTAGATGGTGCCCTATTAAGCGTGAATGCAGCTGTCTCTAATGCATAACCCCAAAGCGATAGTGGTAAACCGATAAGAGACATCATAGATCGCACCATATCTAGTAAAGTACGATTACGATGTTCGGACACACCATTACATTGTGGTGTTCGGTGGCGTGAGTTGAAACTATTTCACATTGTTTCAAATGAAGACCAAACTCGTAACTCAAATATTCGTCTCCATGATCAGATCATAGAAACTTTATTTTCTTGTTACGATGATTTTCCACTTCACTCTGAAATTCTTTGAACTTTTCAAATGTTTCAGACTTATGTTTCATCAAGTAGATATACCCATATCTGCTCAAATCATCTGTGAAGGTCAGAAAATAATGATACTTGTTGCGAGTCTTAATATTCATCGGACCACATACATCAGTATGTATGATTTCCAACAAATCTGTTGCTCGCTCCATTGTTCCAGAGAACGGAGTCTTAGTCATCTTGCCCATGAGGCATGGTTCGCAAGCATCAAGTGATTCATAATAAAGTGATTCCAAAATCTCATCAACATGGAGTTTCTTCATGCGCTTTACACCAATATGACCTAAACGGCAGTGCCACAAATAAGTTGTACTATCATTATTAACTTTGCATCTTTTGGCTTCAATATTATGAATATGTGTATCACACGATCGAGATCCAACAAATCATTTTCATTGGGTGTATGACCATAAAAGGTTTTATTCATGTAAACAGAACAACAATTGTTCTCTAACTTAAATGAATAACCGTATTGCAATAAACATGATCAAATCATATTCATGCTCAACGCAAACGCTAAATAACATTTATTTGGCGTTTGATACTAATCTCGAAAATATAGGGAGTGTGTGATGATGATCTCAATCTTGGAACTACTTCCAACACTCATCGTCACTTCACACTCAACTAGTCTCTGTTTATTCTGTAACTCCTGTTTCGAGTTACTAATATTAGCAACCGAACAAGTATCAAATACTCAGGGGCTACTATAAACACTAGTAAGGCACATATCAATAACCTGTATATCAAATATACTCTTGTTCACTTTGCCATCCTTCTTATCCACAAAATATTCAGGGCATTTCCGCTTCAAGTGACCATTTCCTTTGCAGTGTAAGCACTCAGTTTCAGGCTTTGGTCCAGCTTTGGTCTTCTTCACGGGAGCGACAACTTGCTTGTCATTCTACTTGAAGTTCCCTTTCTTTCCCTTTGCCCTTTTCTTGAAACTAGTGGTCTTTTCAATCATCAACACTTGATGTTCTTTTTCTTGATTTCTACCTTCGTCGATTTTAGGATCACGAAGAGCTCGGGAATCGTTTTCGTCATCCCTTGCATACTATAGTTCATCACGAAGTTCTACTAACTTGGTGATGGTGACTAGAGAATTCTGTCAATCACTATCTTATCTGGAAGATTAACTCCCACTTGATTCAAGCGATTGAAGAACCCAGACAATCTGAGCACATGCTCACTAGTTGAGCGATTCTCCTCCATCTTTTAGCTATAGAACTTGTTGGAGACTTCATATCTCTCAACTCGGGTATTTTATTGAAATATTAACTTCAATTCCTGGAACATCTCATATGGTCCGTGACGTTCAAAACGTCTTTGAAGTCCCGATTCTAAGCCGCTAAGCATGGTGCACTAAACTATCAAGTAGTCATCATATTGAGCTAGCCAAAGCGTTCATAACGTCGCATCCGCTCCTGCAATAGGTCTGTCACCTAGCGGTGTATTAAGGACATAATTCTTACAGGCAGCAATGAGGATAAACCTCAGATCACGGATCCAATCCGCATCATTGCTACTAACAATTTTCAATACAATTTTCTCTAGGAACATATTAAAATAAACATATGAAAGCAACAAACATAGGGAAGCAACAACGCGAGCTATTGATCTACAACATAATTTGCAAAATACTACCAGGACTAAGTTCATGATAAATTAAAGTTCAATTAATCATATTACTTAAGAACTCCCACTTAGATAGACATCCTCTAATCTTCTAAGTGATTCGTGATCCATATCAACTACACCATGTCCAATCGTCACGTGAGATGGAGTAGTTTCAACGGTGAACATCAATATGTTGATCATATCTACTATATGATTCACGCTCGACCTTCGGTCTCCGTGTTCCGAGGCCATATCTGTATATGCTAGGCTCGTCAAGTTTAACCTGAGTATTCGCGTGTGCAACTGTTTTGCACCGTTGTATTTGAGCGTAGAGCCTATCACACCCCATCATCACGTGGTGTCTCAAAGACGAAGAACTTTCATAGCGGTGCATACTCGGGAGAACACTTCTTGATAATTTTAGTGAGAGATCATCTTAAAATGCTACCGTCAATCAAAGCAAGATAAGATGCATAAAGGATAAACATCACATGCAATCAATATAAGTGATATGATATGGCCATCATCATCTTGTGCTTGTGATCTCCATCTCCAAGCACCGTCGTGATCACCATCGTCACGGCGCGACACCTTGATCTCCATCGTAGCATCGTTGTCGTTCGCCATCTATTGCTTCTCGACTATCGCTACCGCTTAGTGATAAAGTAAAGCATTACAGGCGTTGCATTTCATACAATAAGCGACAACCATATGGCTCCTGCCGATTGCCGATAACCGGTTACAAAACATGATCATCTCATACAATAAAATATAGCATCACGTCTTGACCATATCACATCACAACATGCCCTGCAAAAACAAGTTAGGCGTCCTCTACTTTGTTGTTGCAAATTTTACGTGGCTGCTACGGGCTGAGCAAGAACCGTTCTTACCCACGCATCAAAACCACAGCGATAGTTTGTCAAGTTGGTGCTGTTTTAACCTTCGCAAGGACCGGGCGTAGCCACACTCGGTTCAACTAAAGTGAGAGAGACAGACACCCGCGATCACCTTTAAGCACGAGTGCTCGCAGCGGTGAAACCAGTCTCGCGTAAGCGTCGCGTAATGTCGGTCCGGACCGCTTCATCTCTGTCTGGCTGAACCAAAGTATGACATGCTGGTAAGCAGTATGACTCGTATCGCCCACAACTCACTTGTGTTCTACTCGTGCATATGACATCTACGCATAAAACCTGGCTCGGATGCCACTGTTGGGGAACGTAGTAATTTCAAAAATTTCCTACGCACACGCAAGATCATGGTGATGGCATAGCAACGAGAGGGGAGAGTATTGTCCACATACCCTCGTAGACCGTAAGCGAAAGCGTTATGACAACGCGGTTGATGTAGTCGTACGTCTTCACGATCCGACCGATCAAGTACCGAACGTACGACACCTTCGAGTTCAGCACAAGTTCAGCTCGATGACGATCCCCGGACTCCGATCCAGCAAAGTGTCGGGGATGAGTTCCGTCAGCACGATGGCGTGGTGACGAAGATGATGCTCTACCGGCGCAGGGCTTCGCCTAAACTCCGCGACGATGTGACCGAGGTGGAATATGGTGGAGGGGGACACCGCACACGGCTAAGGAACGATTTGTAGATCAACTTGTGTGTCATGGGGTGCCCCCTGCCCCCGTATATAAAGGAGCAAGGGGGGAGGAGGCCGGCCCTAGGAGGGGGCGCGCCAAGTGTGGAGTCCTACTAGAACTCCCTAGTCCTAGTAGGATTCCACCTCCCTTGTTGGAGTAGGAGAAGGGGAAAGAGGGGGAGAGGAATAAGGAAAAGGGGGCTGCGCCCCTTGTCCAATTCGGACAAGAGGGGGGGCGCAGGCCTCCTTCCTTTTGGCCTCTCTCCTCTATTCCCGTATGGCCCAATAAGGCCCATATACTCCCCGGCGAATTCACGTAACTCTCCGATACTCCGAAAAATACCCGAATCACTCGGAACCTTTCCGAACTCCGAATATAGTCGTCCAATATATCGATCTTTACGTCTCGACCATTTCGAGACTCCTCGTCATGTCCCCGATCTCATCCGGGACTCCGAACTCCTTCGGTACATCAAAACTCATAAACTCATAATATAACTGTCATCGAAACCTTAAGCGTGCGGACCCTACGGGTTCGAGAACTATGTAGACATGGTCTAGAACTATTCTTGGTCAATAACCAATAGCGGAACCTGGATGCTCATATTGGCTCCTACATATTCTACGAAGATCTTTATCGGTCAAACCGCATAACAACATACATTGTTCCCTTTGTCATCGATATGTTACTTGCCCGAGATTTGATAGTCGGTAGCCAATACCTAGTTCAATCTCGTTACTGGCAAGTCTCTTTACTCGTTACGTAATGCATCATTCCGTAACTAACTCATTAGCTACATTGCTTGCAAGGCTTATAGTGATGTGCATTACCGAGAGGGCCCAGAGATACCTCTTCGACAATCGGAGTGACAAAACCTAATCTCGAAATACGCCAACCCAACATGTACCTTTGGAGACACCTGTAGTACTCCTTTATAATCACCCGATTCGTTGTGACGTTTGGTAGCACCAAAGTGTTCCTCCGTAAGCGGAGTTGCATAATCTCATAGTTACAGGAACATGTATAAGTCATGAAGAAAGCAATAGCAATATACTAAACGATCAAGTGCTATGCTAACGGAATGGGTCATGTCAATGACATCATTCTCCTAATGATGTGATCCCATTAATCAAATAACAACACATGTCTATGGTTAGGAAACATAACCATCTTTAATTAATGAGCTAGTAAAGTAGAAGCATACTAGTGACTATATGTTTGTCTATGTATTCACACATGTATCATGTTTCCGGTTAATACAATTCTAGCATGAATAATAAACATTTATAATGATATGAGGAAATAAATAATAACTTTATTATTGCCTCTAGGGCATATTTCCTTCAGTTATCGGCGACAAGCTAGCCCATTTTGTGGGGCCGTGTGGATGTCCATCACTTTGACCAACAATGAGCGGGAGAGGTTGTACGACCAAGTTGGATTCTGCTTGGTCCGTGTTACAGTACGTCTTGGTGAGATGCCCTCCCCAAGACATGTGTGTGTTTGGGGGGTGGGTGGCTACTTAGCACTACCTGCAACCTCCGTGGGGTCGGGGAAGTCCGGTTAATCTGCGAGCCACACGTGCCACATCAAAGTTGTGAATCGTAGTTAAATATCACACCATACCCTTTTCATACATATAGTAGGGCCACTCACAGGCGGTTCGTATGTGGTCTCACCCATCTCGCGCTACAAGCACACATTTGTGGGTCGGCACACGGTCCACCTTTTTTGGTAAACGAAAGGGGAAGTTTGACCAGATATATGATGGACACCTATAGGTTTTGTGTTACGGTAGGGTGAGACTTCAGACCTAGCTATTTGGGGGCATGCATTCGTAGCTAGGATTCCCTTACCGCCGACATGAAGTGTGGTTCGTAGGGGTGGCTGACTAGCAATATTGTGCTTTTGTGCGGCATCTGCCACATCAAAGTTGTGCATTGGGTATTCAAATAGCAAACCACCCTTTTCATACATAAATTTGGTCCACATGCAAGTGTGTTCGTGTTCGGACCCTTTCCCGCGTTATTCTTTTTGCCAAATTTATAAACAACACACAATTTGGATGCAGAAACCGTGTGCGATTGGGTATGCAACAGACACAGTTCGTCCAAACTACCCGTGTGCCACGCCCGTGCCCATGCAGTCACTCACATCAGCATAGTAGATTGGGCTCCACGAGGCTTACCTGCTACCCTAAAAAATATCTACTGCCCCGTAATCCCAAAAATATCTATCGGCTGGAAGGTTTTTATGTTTGATAGCGCATGATTAGTATGTGTGGACCATGTGCGAAGTCTGTTACTCCCACTCTGCTTCAATCCCTTGATTCAATTTTTCAGTAGCTCATAACCCACAAGAATAGGGGATCCCAACAGTTTTCATGGGTAGAGTATTCAACCCAAATTTATTGATTTTACACAAGGGGAGCCAAAGAATATTCACGAGTATTAGCAGTTGAGTTGTCAATTCAACCACACCTAAAAGACTTAATAGCGTAGATCACCCGTCATCTGATTTGCTTCGTCAAAGCGGATAGCATTATGGAATTGATTATATTCGTAGAAAAATCACCCCTATTTAATAAGTCCTCGGAAATAATCTCATCGAGTACATCTCTCAGCCTATTTGCCAAGACTTTGGAGCATAGCTTGTAAATGACATTGCACAAAGATATCGGCCTATACTGTGAGATTTCTTGGGGGTTCTACTGTCAGCAAGTGCACTATTATTTAATTCACCGCGTACTTAAAGAATTGTTGGTAGCAAAGAACATCACCTAATAGAAAGGATGCTAACCAAGCCTCTTCTGTTTAAGCAAGGCTAAGCCAGAATAAAGAGAATGCGAGGGTGGTGACCACGACGATAGCACTAAGACTGCCTCGGGAATCTCCTCAATCGTTGAAGAGTGCCTCGGGAATTGAATAAAAGCACTGATATCCATAGAATCCTACAAGTATGCTCTATTCTCTTGAAGAGAAGACACTTGAACTTCGTCATGTGCTATTGATCCTTTTGAACCTAAATTCACATTGGCTCTTTTTGGCATACAACTTTTGTTTTTCTGTGAAAGTCCTCCTTCCTCTGGACAAAGATTACATTAGAGGTGCCTCGACCCGAAAGAGCATGATACAATCAATTAGGACGTAGCTCTGCTACAAGAAAGGATCAGCAAAGTATTTAGTAGCAAAGTAATAAGTAATATGGAAGTAACGGTAACAGTGGCAAAAGTCACAGTAGAAGTTTTGTAGCGATTGTAACAGCAGCAACAACGAAAGTAACTTAGCAAATATCAATATGTGAAAAGCTCATAGGCAATGGATCGGCAATGATAATTGTGTTGGATGATATTCATCATGTAGCAGCCATAACCTAGGGTGACACAGAACTAGCTCCAATTTTATCAATATAATGTAGGCATGTATTACGTATATAGTCATACATGCTTATGGAAAAGAACTTGCAAGACATCTTTTGTCCTACCTCCCGTGGCAGCGGGGTCCTAATGCAAACTAAGGTATATTAAGGCCTCCTTTTAATAGAGAACCGGAACAAAGCATTAGCACTTAGTGAATACATGAACTCCTCAAACTACGGTAATCACCGGAAAGAATCCCAATTATTGTCACCTTGGGGTATGCGGACCATAACTTGTAATAGGTGTCTACAACTTGCAAGATAGGACCGAGAACACAAATATATTCATGAAAACATAATAGGTTCAGATCTAAAATCATGGCACTCGGGCCCTAGTGACAAGCATTAAGCATAGCAAAGTCATAGCAACATCAATCTCCGAACAAAGTGGATACTAGGGATCAAACCCTAACAAAACTAACTCGATTACATGATAAATCTCATCCAACCCATCACCGTCCGGCAAGGCTACGATGGAATTACTCACTCCCGGCGGTGAGCATCATGAAATTGGTGATGGATGAAGGTTGGTGATGATATGACGACGAATCCCCCTATCCAGAGCCCTGAATGGACTCCAGATCAGCCCTCCCGATGAAGAATAGGAGGCGGCGGCGGCTCCATATCAAAAAACGTGATGAATCCTTCCCTCTGATTTTCTCTCTCTGCGAATAGGTACTATAGAGTTGGAATTAGGGTTGGAGGTGGTCCAGGGGGCCCACAAGCCTGGTAGGCGTGCCCCCAGGGCTTGTGGCCTCTGGGTGGCCCCCCTCTGGTTGATTCTTGCGCCAATATTTTTATATATATTACAAAAATATTCTCCGTAAATTTTTAGGTCAATCCGAGAACTTCTATTTCTGCACAAAAATAACACCATGGCAATTATACTGAAAACATCGTCAATCCGGGTTAGCTCCATTCAAATCATGCAAATTAGAGTCCAAAACAAGGGCAAAAGAGTTTGGAAAAGTAGATACGATGGAGATGTATCAACTCCCCCAAGCTTAACCCATTGCTTGTCCTCAAGCAATTCAGTTGACAAACTGAATGTGACAAATAAAAACTTTTACAAACTCTGCTTGATCTTGTTGTTGCAAATATGTCTAGCCAGTATTCAAGTTTTCAGCAAAGATTATCCACTAACCATATTCCCAATAACATTTAGGTCTCACATTTACTCATATCAATAGCACAATCAACTAGGGAGCAATAATAATGAATCTCGGATGACAACACTTTTTCAAAACGATCATGATATAATATAACAAAATGGTATCTCGCTAGCCCTTTCTAAGACCGCAAAACATAAATGCAGAGCACCCCTAAAGATCAAGGACTGGCTAGACATTATAATTCATGGCAAAAGAGATCCAGTCACACTCATACTCAACATCAATTAATAGCAAAGCATATAAATGACAGTGGTGCTTTTTATAAGAAGATGATGACTCAATGATAAAAGTAAATAGATAGGCCCTTTGCAGAAGGAAGCAGGGATTTGCAGAGGTGCCAGAGCTCAAGCTTTGAAAACAGAGATGAATATAATTTTGAGTGGTATACTTTCATTGTCAACATAACAACCAAGAGATCTCACTATCTTCCATGCTAGATACATTATAGGTGGTTCCCAAACAGAATGATAAAGTTTTGACTCCCCCTCCACCAACAATCACACTCCACGGCTAGCCGAATCCATGGGTACCATACATACCAACAACAATCCTGGGGGAGTTTTGTTTGATATTTATATTTTGATTTGATTTAGAGCATGGAACCGGGCATCCCGAATACCAGCCACTTTCTCGTGAATGACAAGTGAATAAACACTCATCATGAGAATAACCCACCTAGCATGGAAGATACCGACATCCCCCAGTCACTACATGAGCGATTTGGGCATACAAAACAGATTATCATTTGAAGTTTTAGAGTTTGGCACATGCAAATTTACTTGGAACGGCAGGTAGATACCGCATATAGCCAGGTATGGTGGACTCATATGGAACAACTTTGGGTTTAAGGAACTAGATGCTCAAGCAGTATGTATTCCCGCTTAGTGCAAGTGAAGGCTACCATAGATTGAGGAGCGACCAACTGGAGAGCGACAACGGTCATAAACATGCATTGAGATTAACCAGCATTGAGTGTAAGCATGAGTAGGATATAAATCACCATGAACATAAATATCGTGGAGGCTATGTTGTTTTTGTTTCAACTACATGCGTGAACATGTGCCAAGTCAAGCCATTTGAATCATCCAAAGGAGGATACCATCCTATCATACTACATTATAACCACTCCTAGCTAATTAAGCATGGCATGAGTAACTATAATCTTTAATTATCATTGCAAACATGTCTCATTCATAATGGGCTGAATCAAGAATGATGAGCTAATCATATTTACAAAAACAAAATAGATCGAGTTCGTACCAGCTTTTCTCCATCTCAATCATTGCAAACAGTCCCGCTTCTGTGTCTGGTCTCCTTGCTCCCCTCGTTGCTCGAGGGGGCGCCTGAGTCCCCTCGCCCTACGTCGCCTATGACAGTTTGGCGGACTTTTTGGCCCCCTTCCTGCAGGGGTGCCCTTCTGCTTCTTCACGGGGGCTGCCTTCAGGCCACCAGGGGCTCATCCAAGCTTCGGGAAGCGAAACCCAAAGACCAAGGAGAAACAAGCAAAGGATGTCAAGTTAGTTTTCATCATTCTCATATGATTCACGTTCGTTACTTTGATAATTTGATATGTGGGTGGACCTGTGATTGGGTGTTGTCCTTACTTGGGCAAGCCTCCCACTTATGATTAACCCCTCTCGCAAGCATCCGTAACTACGAAAGAAAAATTAAGATAAATCTAACCATAGCATGAAACATGTGGACCCAAATCAGCCCCTTACAAAGCAACACATAAACTAGGGTTTAAGCTTCTTTCACTCTAGCAACCCATCATCTACTTATTACTTCCCAATGCCTTCCCCTAGGCCCAAATCATGGTGAAGTGTCATGTAGTCGACATTCACATAAACACCACTAGAGGAAAGACAACATATATCTCATCAAAATATCGAACGGATACTAAATTCACATGATTACTTATAACAAGACTTCTCCCATGTCCTCAGGAACAAACGTAACTACTCACAAAGCATATTCATGTTCAAGATCAAAGGGGTATTGAATATCATTAAGGATCTGAACATATGATCTTCCACCAAATAAACCAACTAGCATCAACTACAAGGAGTAATCAGCACTACTAGTGTTGGGAAATGTAGCATGCAATTTCAATAAAATTCCTACGCTCACGTAAGATCTATCCAGGAGATGCATACCAACATGGGGACAGTGTGTCTACGTACCCTCATAGACCGAAAAGCGGAAGCGTTTGACAACGCGGTTGATGTAGTCGAACTTCTTCCAGCTCCGATCGATCTAGCACCGAACGTACGGCACCTCTGAGTTCTGCACACGTTCAGCTCAGTGACATCCCTGGCCTTCTTGATTTAGCAAGGTGTCGAGGTAGTAGATGAGTTCCGTCAGCACGACGGGTGATGGTGATGGTGAAGTGATTATCGCAGGGCTTCGCCTAAGCACCGCAAAACTATGACCGGGGGTGTAAACTGTGGATGGGGGCGCCGCACACGGCTAACGATTGATGTTGTGTGCTTGTGAGGCACCCCCTCCTCACATATATATAGGTGGGAGGGGAGGGGTGGCAGCCAGGGCGCCCTAGGGCTTGGCCGCCGCCCCTAGGGGCCCTACCATGCCCTAGCCCCCCTTTCCTTCTATACGGAAGGGGAAGGAAAGAGGGGAGAGGGGGAAGGAAGGGGGAATCCTATTCCCTCTCTTTCCTTTCCTGCTCCCCTTTCCTTCTCCACTTAGGCCGGCCTGCTATGGGGTGCGCACCAGCCCCTTGTGGCTGGTGTGTTCCCTCTCTTAGCCCATAAGGCCCATAAGTTTTGACGGGGGCACCCGAAACACCTTCCGGTGACCTGATAAGTACCTAATACACTCCAGAACACTTCCGGTGTCCGAATACCATCGTCCTATATATTAATCTTTACCTCTCGACCATTTCGAGACTCCTTGTCATGTCCATGATCTCATCCGGGACTCCAAAGAAAATTCGGTCACCAAATCACATAACTCATATAATTCTATTATCGTCAACGAACGTTAAGTGTGCGGACCCTACGGGTTCAAGAACTATGTAGACATGACCGAGACACCTCTTCGGTCAATAACCAATAGCGGAACCTGGATGCCCATATTCGCTCCTACATATTCTACAAAGATCTTTATCGGTCGAACCATTATGATAACATACACAATTCCCTTTGTCTGTCGGTATGTTACTTGCCCGAGATTCGATCATCGTTATCTTCATACCTGTCGGTGTTCTGGGAATGGGGGTCCCCATACTTGCCTACCTGCGGCCTGCAACGTGGCTCAAGTGGGGGCCCAGCGTGGCCCAGCTTCATCAGCTCAAGCTCAAGACCCTCGAGGGGCCAAGCCTCACGGGGCGGACGACAGAACCTTCCTCGGAGCAGCCTCGTCAGGCGGGCTCTCGAGGAGGCGGAGAGATCAAGGCAGGGTACCTCACGAGGTGCCTGTGACGCAAGCCATGACGATCGAAGCAGGTGAGGCGCCAGCCGCAGCAGTGTCCTCATTTCCCCTTTGGTGCAAAGGAGGCAAGCCTGAGCCAAGGCATCGAGCAAAGGTTACCGTTTGGTGCAACAAGACCAAGACCAGCAGAGCGGCAGGAAGGAGGTCATCGTGGAGCCCAGGACGGCGTCACCATCAGAGCCTTTGGCAGCCAAAGACCAACTTTAGTCAGGATAAGTGTACTAGATGTTCCCCTTCAAAATGGCCAACTGTTGGCGCCCTTCCCGCTCATTATTTGGGAAGAGCCTAGGGCCTCCCTCTATAAATAGGACTAGCCACCACAAAGAGACAGAGAGACTGGAGACAAGCCGAACCCCCCAGAGAGAGAGAGAGAGAGAGAGGCGTCTGGACTCACCCAAGCAGTCCAGCGCACCAGCTCAAGAACAGCCCCTCGTGAGGCTGTTCTTCCTTTGTATTGTTCATCATCAGGCCCCTGAGGCAATCCACCACACCACAAACTAGAGTAGGGTATTACACCACAATGGTGGCCCGAACTAGTATAAACCTCGTGTCTCTGGGTTCTTCATCGTTCGTAGTTTAGATCCCTTGCAAACCATCAACGCGTGAGCTGGTAGGGGAAAGATCTCCGTGCGCACCCCAGTGTTCGAACATCAAGGGTCTACCGGAACCCGAAATCCAACATTTGGTGTGCCAGGTAGGGGTGCGCCGGAATCCTTCCTCCGCTGCCTCGCGTTTCGTTGCCTCGTCGTTCCATGTCAAGCGACCCGGCAGCCGACGCCGACCGCTGGGCGGCGTGGCCCGCCCACGCCGTGCCGCCAGCCCAGGCGACCTCAACCTTGCACCTCGGGCAGACAGCGCTCCGCAAGGCGCTGCGGGCGCGGCGTCGCTGACGACGCCGCCTGCCCTCACGCTGCTGGCAGTGCGGTCGATGGCGAGCCTCAAGCCACGCCATGCCACGGCGCCGACACCGGCGGAACAGAGAACTCGAGGCCGCGCTCACGGTGGCCTGAGAGCTGCTACGGTGCCGACTTCTAGAGGGCGGCCGCGACGAGCTGTTGGAGCGGGTCGTCGAGCTCCTGGACGCCGCCACCTCAGGAGCATCTCCTTTCTGCGTCCGTCTGCCACCTCTGGCCCAGAGCACGCCGTATGGCGGCCCCATGCGCGCTCGTGCAACCTCAAGCGGGCTCCAGGGCCAAATCGACACCAACGTGGCCAGCAGCACCAGGTGGCAAGGCGCGCGGACCCCATCTCCGGCCGGTGAAGGAGCGCACGCCGTGACCTTGGGCCTCGGCGGACCATCGCGCCACCACTCTCAAGATGGCGCTCCGGGCCGGACTGCGTGACACGTGGGACACTACAGCGAGGCCTACGGGGCGGCGTCCCTAGAAGCTTATCTGCCCCGCATGATGGATCAAGAGTGCGCACAGGAAGAAGACCATGGCTCGTTCCTTGGGCCAAGCTGGGGCGAGGAGACAACACAAGTTGATCTCTTTCAGGAACCCCAAGAGGGCCTCGACGACCATGCTGGCGGCAGCAACTATCTGGTACAATTAATTCCTCAGGAGCAGGCTTATGCTAACCATGTGCCGCAGGAGGTACAGGCCGTCGCGCAGGTGGCTGCCCCGACTCTGCAGCCTCTTACCCCTCAGGAGGAGGGCATCGGGGGCTGCAGGAGAGGGGCCGAGATCCGAGTTCATCCCTGCGGCGCTCGGCACAAGATGTTCTTAGGAGGTAGGCCCTCTGCCGGGGAGGTGCCTCAGGGCCTGCCCCCGCCAGAGGACCCGTGGTCGTCAGGGGAACCGCTGGCGACCGCTCTACCCCATTGGCGTCGTCCTTGGTGTCCGGCCGCCGTCAGTGGTGGTAGAGTGTGGCGCAAGGCGGGGCCCTCATCTGGCGATATGAAGCAAGGCCGGTACCTGTGAAGAAGGCCTAGTGTCTGTGAAGCTTGCCGCCCCGTGACACTCACATGTAATAATAAGTGGGGCTGTACACGCCCCAGAGTCTCAGGAGCGCTGGCCTCAGGCCCTGGGGCTCCCTCCCACGCCCAGTGGCAGCACTTAGCTCCGCGCTGGTGAGAAGACGTCGAAGACTATACTAGGTGCCGGACGCGGCCTTTTGCTTTTTTTGCCTTTTTTCTCTGTTGGCGAGTTTCTTCGATTTGAATTTAAGTTGGATTTGAGTTCGAGCCTTGCGTGCGTTTGGGGAAGGGGTGTTTAGTCTCATTCGAGCAATCTCTTGTGTTTTGGTTTCGGCTTTGCGTCCAAAGCTAGCATCAGCTGCCCCCCCCCCCCTCGCGAGCTGGGCCGGGCCAGCCGCGTCCACAGCTCGGACGGCCGTCGCCATGCCCTCTCTGTAGGTTCTTATCGCAGGATCACTGGGTTCACCCAGAAGACACATATGGCGCTATGGCCCCCACAGCCCGCTTGGGGCTCACCAGGGCCAAAAGGTAAATGAGCCAGCCGACCCCCACCGGGCGGGCCGATAAGCTCACGCGCAGCGTTAAGATTACCAATGCATCTATCGCAAATCTTTATATGAGGGGCTTCCCCTCCCAAAATGCTCTCACAGTCTTTAGGGCCAAGCCCGAACCTCTTTTGTACAGGGTAAACAACAGTGACAAACAATCAGTCGGACATGTCGCTTGCTGCGCCTTCAGGGTCACCCCCGTAGGCATCGCTGACATCGTCGCCGTCACCAGCACCTCCGCCAGCGCCAGGACCGTCCACCATGCCACCTTCATCGGCGGCCACGATCACGCCGTCGTCATCAGACGTGAAGGCCCTGACAAGGTCGTCTACGTGACCATCGACTTGCGCCAGGTCACCCCGGACGACTATGGGCACCGGTGCGATGGCGGCACCGAAGTCAAAGTGGGGATCCCTGTCCCGCAGATAACTGAAGACACGAGAGAAGGTGCGCCTGAGCAAGGCTCGGCTCCTTTCCTCGACGAGCCAACGAGACCTCTCGGCGCGGTTCTCTAGGAGCGTCACCACATCAGCAAAATACTGGAGGTTGCCGGCATAGTTGGTCTCGTGCGGCTCCTCAGCAGCGGCCTCGCAAATGTTGCCAAGGGCCGTGTTTGCCTGTTCCCTGAGCATACGGAGCATGGGGGCATGCTCGTGCTCCAGAACCCGCCTCCGGCGGATCTCGTCCTCGTTCTGCCGTGCGGTGGCCTCGGCGCCATCAGCCCTCTGCCGGAGAAGAACCAGTTCGGCGTGCGAGGAGGTCTGCTCCTCCTGCGCTACGCGAAGGGCGGCTGCATAGGCGTCCGCACCGTGCGTCACTTCATCTAGCTTGGCCTTGTGGGCCGCGGTCCTGCCCTCAGCTTCGGCCCTGACCAACTCCAACCTCAACGCATACTGGCGCTCAAGGCCTGAGCGGGCTTCCGCTACGCGGCGATCGACCTCGTCTTGGGCTCAGGCCTCGCGCGCGGCGACTTCGTCCTCCGCCTGAGTCACTAGGCGCTCCCTCGTATCCAACCACTCAAGGTCGAGGTTGCGCTCGGCAGCCTCCAGCAATAGCGCTTCCTCGCGCTTCTGAAGCTCCGCCTGGTCGACGGAAGCCCCCTTCAACGACGCAAGTGCAGCCTGGCGCATCTGCTCCTCCAGAGAGTTGCTTCAGGCTTGGAGCTCCCACGCACGCTCCTCCGCGTCCCGGCGCCGACGATCTGCTTCCTGGGCCTCCTCGATGGCTCGGGAGCAAGCCTCTCGCGAGGCCGCCAGCAACGCCTCAGCCTTCGCATTGTCAAGGCCACGCTGATGACGCGTGAGGGCAAGGGCTACCTTCAGCTTGCGCCTCTCCTTGGCAAGGCGCAAACCCTCTTCCTCAAGACGCGCATCTTCGCCGGCGAGCTCCGCCCCAAGCCGGTTCACCGCGGCCGTCGCCCCTTGGAGAAGTTCTTGACGAAGGGCGCGGCGTTCGCGAGCACGCCTGAGCACGTCTTCCGCGTCCCCCTCAGCTGCTGGAGTATGTGGGGGAACCGGAGGTGATGCGCCTCCTCCCGCAGGGCAGGGGGTGGCGCCCCAACAATCACCAGACGGGCCACGCCAGGAGCAGGGCCTGGCGCCGGTCCGTCCCCAGAAGAGGAGCTCAAGATTGACTTCAACCAATCGCCGTCCACGACCAAGGAAGGAGCAAGGGGCAAGCTGGCTGTGCCCTGGAAGAACTCGTGAAGGGAAGATAGCAGGCGCACAGGCTCGGGACACTCAGCCGAACGGGTCACCTCTCCGACCGGCTGAGTGATGAGGGCGTTGCTTGAGCTCGACGCACCAGGGACCGGCAACACAGACGGAGCTTGGGGAGATGGCTCCTTGGCTGCCTCCGCAAATTCGGCGGGAAGGGACCTGAAAGGTCACAGTCAGCTGCAAGAACCAAGAAGTAGAGGAGCAGAGTGCAAAGAAGACTTACTCATCTGTGGCGAAGTACCTCCTGCACATCAGCAAGCGGCAAGGGCGATCGTCATCTCCCGAGGCCTCCTTCCTCTTGCGGAGGGCCACGAAGTCTACGCGGAACCGGCCTAAGCGCTTGGCGCAGGGGTCGGTTTGTGGCATGGAGGAGGCGGTAGGCGATCAGCGCCAATGGAACCAGCCTGGGGAACGTTGCCTGGCGTCTCCTCACGAGGGATGACTGGGGCCTCGGGAGCCCCAACCTCGGGAGCCGGAGGCCGCGACACCTCACCCGTCGCTATTTCAGAACGAGCTCCGGGGATGCCGCCCTCGGGGCTTCGCGCGGCGTCACCACCTCAATGTCATCTCCTTCAACTCTCGATGGTTCTTGTCTCCGTGCTTCATCACCTGAGACAGAGCCGCTTTGGGCGACCGGAAGAGCTACCACAACAACTGGGTTCTCGCAAGGTCCCCTGAGGCCAACCGGGCGCAACCCCCACTCGTCAAAGCTGGGCATCTGCCTCACGAAATCGGTCCTGCCTGAACAGAGATACAAGAGGGCACCATCATGTCAAAGGCCCTGAGCACCGTCTTCAGCACCTCAGGCGCCAGGTCCCCCTCCTGAAGCCGCATGCGGTCTTTGTGCCCCGCAAAGTCCCACATCCGGTGAGAGTGGCGCTGGAGAGGAGCAATGCGACACAGGAGGAACTCCTTCACCACCTTGGGCGTCGTCACGTTGAGCGCCCTCAAGCTCTCGAAGCGGTGCTAGACGAATGCAAGCCGGGTGTCCGCGAGCGTCTCGTGACCCCATCCTGAGTTGGGAACATCAGGCGAGGTAGGATGTGAGAGCAGGAGGCTGAACACCCCAACATTCACATACAACCACCGCTCTCTGAACTTGGCCTCGGGGGGAGGGAGTCCGAAATCAATCCCTGAAGCAGCCGTCTCTGGGACCGCAAGGAAGCTAACGCACCCCGAGCATTGAGTAGGGTCACTCATGCGCAAGGAGAAAAGTGACGCAGCAGAGCAACGGAAGGAGGGATGCCCACCATTGCCTCACAAACAAAGGCGAAGACAGCCAGAAGGGTAATGGACTCAGGCCCAAGATGCATCATGTGGATCTGATAGTGGGAGAGCACCGCATTGAAGAAAACGGAAAAGGGGGGAACCAGACCCGCCCACAGGGCATCAGCGAAGAATCGGACCTCCGTGACAATCCTGTCGGGGGATGCATGGGACGCAGGCCATGCCGTGGTCCTGCCGCACTCATTGAAGATGGTGGAAAAAGCAGGCGAACCTTGCCCAAGGCCTCGGGGTTGAGTATGATAGATCGATCGACGGCGGGGGCCACCGCCGGAGGCAAACGAGATGAAGACGCGGGCTTCTTCCCCTTTTCCTCCTTTGTTGGTGCCATGACGACAGGAAGGGTGAGAGTCCGATCTGGATTGAGGGCGAAAGTTGGAGCCAGAGGAAGAAGGAAGAGCCGGGAGTGCGTGGACGATGAGAGGGGAATGGCTGTGTGCAACCCCGGGTGCGCTTAGCCGGCCAATGAGGCATCATGGGGAAGCAGAGATGCCCACGACCAATCAATCGCCACACGGCGCCCAAGGCAGCAGGCTGTTGGGGCCCGTGGCGCTTCGCACTTGCCCCTTCGCTTCTCTGCTAAGCAAAGTCCGGGCGCGCCTTGGGCTTGGGGGCTACTGTCGGCGTTCTGGGAACGGTGGTCCCCAGACTTGCCTGCCTGCGGCCTGCGGCGTGGCTCAAGTGAGGGCCCAGCGCGACCCAGCTTCATCAGCTCAAGCTCAAGACCCTCGCGAGGGGCCAAGCCTTGTGGGGCGGACGACAGGAACCTTCCTCAGGAGCAGCCTCGTCAGGCAGGCTCACGAGGAGGCGGAGAGATCAAGGCAGGGTACCTCATGAGGGTGCCCTGTGATGCAAGCCATGACAATCGAATCCAGGCGGGCGCCAGCCCGTGCAGTGTCCTCATTTCCCCTTTGGTGCAAAGGAGGCAAGCACATGCCAAGGCATAAGGCAAAGGTTACCATTTCGGTGCAACAAGACCAAGACCAGTAGAGCAGCGGGAAGGAGGTCATCGTGGAGCCCAGGACGGCGTCACCGTCAGAGCCTTTGGCAGCCAAAGACCAACTTTAGTCAGGATAAGTGTATTTGATGTTCCCCTTCAAAATGGCCAATTGTTGGCGCCCTTCCCGCTCATTATTTAGGAAGAGGCCCAGGGCCTCCCTCTATAAATAGGACTAGCCACCACAAAGAGACAGAGAGACTGGAGACAAGTCGACCCCCCCCCCCCAAGAGAGAGAGAGAGGCGTCTGGACTCACCCAAGCAGTCCAGCGCACCAGCTCAAGAACAGCCCCTCGTGAGGCTGTTCTTCCTTTGTACTGTTTATCATCAGCCCCCTAAGGCAATCCACCACACCACAAACTAGAGTAGGGTATTACACCACAATGGTGGCCCGAACTAGTATAAACCTTGTGTCTCTGTGTTGTTCATCGTTCATAGTTTAGATCCCTTGCAAACCATCAACGTGTGAGCTACTAGGGGAAAGATCTCCGCGCGCACCCCAGTGTTCGAACCTCAAGGGTCTGCCAGAACCCGAAATCCGACAATACCTATTTCAATCTCGTTACCGACAAGTCTCTTTACTCTTTCCGTAATACATCATCCTGCAACTAACTCATTAGTTACTTTGCTTGCAAGGCTTATTATG
This sequence comes from Aegilops longissima, assembly GCA_021605205.1. Taxonomy (NCBI): domain Eukaryota; kingdom Viridiplantae; phylum Streptophyta; class Magnoliopsida; order Poales; family Poaceae; genus Aegilops; species Aegilops longissima. Next base: position 434,315,846 of record CM038680.1, read on the forward strand.
ATGGGTATTACCGAGAGGGCCCAGAGATAACATCCAAAGTTCACATCGCCATGTGATTAACATCCAAAGAGTTTACTATAGTCAATAATGTAGTTCACATCGTTTATGTGATTAACACTCTAAGGTATGATCATGTTTTGCTTGTCAGAGAGTTTTTAGTCAATGGGTCTGCAACATTCAGATCCATGTGTACTTTGCAAAATTCTATGTATACAATGCTCTGCATAGAGCTACTCTAGCTAATTGCTTCTACGTTCAATATGCATCCAAAGTCATCTGGATTTTTGTCAAAGCTTGCATCGGCGTAACCCTTTACGACAAACTCTTTATCACCTCCATAATCGAGAAACTTTTCCTTATTCCTCTAAGCATAAATTCGACCGTTGTCCGGTGATCAATTCCGGGATCACTCTTGTACCCCCTTGCCACACATGTGGCAAGGCACACATTAGGTCTGGTACACATCATGGCATGCTTTATAGAACCTATGGCTGAGGCATCACTGGTACAGCGACGTGCTATACAAACGGTTTTTAACCCCTTTCCACGATGGCGTTTGGAACCGTCGCCAAGTGAGTGTGTGTAACATCCCAAAATTTTCAATTTGGAATGTTATACATAGATCATTCATGCATATCATATTCTGTGCATATTTGTTTTGCGATCCTCGAAATTCTAAGCAACTCAAGGACCCTCGGAAAGAGTTGGGTATTTCACCGTTTTCGTATTGGAAATTTTTATCGAATATCGAAACGAGGATCATTTGTTTTGTTAATTTTTCTCTCCAAAAATATTTCCTATTAAAATATATGAGAGGAGATAATATGACGTCTCCAAAATAAATGAAATATTGGGGGAAAAATATTAAAATCAAATATTTGATTTATTCGGATTTTATTGCTATTTTATTTGCATAGGAAAAATTCGCGTTTTTAAAAACTGCATTATAGGCCCAAATAATTGTTCACCAAGTCCGGCTTATTTTTAGAGGACAGGGAAAATTTATTTCGGAATTTTTGGAGTCAGTTTAGTTTTTTTTCTTTCTTTTTCTGGACGTCGGAATTTTTTAAAGAAAAATAAACCGACTCGGGCGTACTAACGGGACTCGCCCGGGGTTAGAGGCTTTATAAGCCGCCGCCGCCCACTGCCCACCGCCGCCCATGATCCACCGCGCCCCAAGCCCTAAGCCGCCGCCCGCGCCAAGCGCGCGCCACCTCCCGCCGTTGACGCCGCGCCGCCCGCCGGCCGGAGCCGCCGCCGCGGGCCGGAGCCGCCGCCGCCGCCGGATCCGTCGCCGTTGACCGCCGTTGACCGGTCGGTTTTCTTCGGATAACCCCGGTTTTTTTATTTTCTTATTTTTATTTTTGTTAGATCGGTTTTCACGACGGTTTATTTATTTTGCGGACGTTCGTCCGTTTGTTCGTTTAAACGAACGCCATTCACCCTTTAGTCACAGACAGCGAACGTTCGTTCGTTAGCCTGTTCGTCAGTTTTTCTTTTTCTCGGGATTTTTCGTGATTATTTTTTATCGCGATTTGTGACCCAATTTTCGTTTTAGTTTATCTTTTCGCTCGTTTATCGGAATCAGGCGATTCAAGCGCCTAGATCCTCGTCTCGAAGCCCTCTTTTTGTTTAACCAATCTGAACAAGATTTTGATACTATAAAATTTGACTTTAGTCTAGATTAGTAAACGGATCTTGTTTCTTTTGCCGTTTGAGTTTCGTTGCTCCGTTTGTTTTGTTTCTTTTTGCAAACCGGAGTTCTTAAGTTGAACTTTCTGGTTAGATCTTCTTATTTGAGTTTACCCTTGCATCTTTGCTTGATTGCTTATGTAAGCTATTGTTCGTTTGTGATAGAAATCCAGGAGTGCAAAGCGTGCTACTACGAATCACTAGGTCAGCCAGGCAAGTAACACATTGATCATACCCCTTTATTTCCCAGCTTTTATGCATTAGATACAACCCTCACACATTGCATGAGTAGGATCTCTTGATTTGTGGGTTTGGGATGTAGACGTTGAGGTAGAACCTATTGCCTCTTTTCATATCAAACCCTTGGGAGTTACTTCTACGTTATGCTTATATTGTTGTGCTATGCTCATAGACGTGGATTTGGGTTTGAGTGTATCCACGACAGATGTGAGTTGTTAATTAATGGTTCAACTTAAGGTGGCAACTTTAATACACATCTGGGTGGATTGCTTGTTTGGGCACCTGGGGTATCCAGTGTTGTCCTAGGAGATCCCGGGGTATCCGTGTGATCATCCTACGGTCTGCCACCCAGGCTCAAAGGGATCGTGAGATTGTTCATGTTAGAAACTTCCGTTTGCAGCCACAAGCCATTCTTGGCTCTGGCATAGTTGAGTATGTTGTGTGACCTCTTTCAGTGGTGGGCTAGCAGATGTAGGGGAAAGTAGGTGTAACTGTCCACCCAGAGTAAAGAGTTAATGCTTCTGAAAGACTGTGTCTCGGTCATCCGTTTCTCAAACACCACGTAGTGCGAGAAATCCAACAGAGGCGACCGAGTCTTGTGGGAAAAAGTGCGCAAACCTCTGCAGAGTGTATAAACTAATCAGATTAGCCGTGTCCCCGGTTATGGACATCTTGAGTATCTAGTTCTTGGATTTTCCTATTGTATCTCATCACTCTAATTTAATTTGTTGGGTTAATAATTAACTTTAATTGGGATTGAGATGGGGGTACCATTCTCAATGATGTTTCAACTACCATGATAGTTAAATAAAATTTATTCCTTTGTTGTAGGGAGAAATTGGCTTTTCACAAAAAATCTTATAACCATAGAGCCTCCACCAGCCATATATGCATATAGTGATAGCATTATCTGTTCATTGCTCTACTATGTTATATTGCCAGCATAATCCATGTGCTGACCCATTTTCGGGCTGCAACATATTATGTTGCAGACTTTTCAGACGACGAGTAAAGGTGCGATAGGTCGTTGTCATGCACTCAACTATGCCGTTGGAGTTGATGGACTCACTTTATCTTCCAAGCCTTCCGCCGTTATCGTATTAGATGGCCTTAAGCCATATTTATTGTAATAAGTTCTCTTTTGAGACATTCGATGTAATAAGTGTGTGATTGCTACTCTGTTATAAATCCTTTGAGTACTGTGTGTGTCAGCATTACCGATCCAGGGATGACACTGAAGCACAGAGACTTGACCGTCTGAGGTCGGGTCGTGTCGGTGTACAAAAAGAGGGGCACGTTTTTGTACCCCTTTACCTGTGCACGGGCAGTTAGAGCCACACCCACGACCGCACCAAGCAGAACAGGGGAGGTGAGCCAAGGTAAGGCTGAAGCCCAAGACAATCAAAGCAACGCCAAGGCCAAGAACACGAAGAGCAGAGGGACGAAGCAGGTTCGCCCGGCAAGACCCTTGCCGGGCGGCATCAGCGGCCCCGGCAAGACCCTTGCCGGGACAGCTCGCGCCGCACCAACAGAGTGAGCCACCCTTGAGCCCACGGCCCCCAGCGCCATCATCAGCGTGGGGCCGGGGCTCGGAAAGGCACCTCTGTGGTGGCATGCAGATCTTTGTGAAGACATATTCAAGATCAGATAAGGATTAGAAGACGACGATCCTCGGCAAGATCCTTGCCGAGGAAGGCTACCAGACCCCTGGCAAGACCTTTGCCGGGGACGACAGCGCGCCACGGCAAGACCCTTGCCGGGCCACCCGACAAGGCCCTCGCCAAGGACGCCAACAGGACCACCGCCAGGCCCGCGCCAACCAAGCTTCCACCGCCGTTCCCATGTAGCTGCCAGCCCAACCAGCTGGGCGGGCACCTGCGTGGCAACATGCATCTCCCAGGACCAACTCATCAAGCGCCTACGTGGCAGCATGCAGATCTTCGTGAAGGCTCCACCACCGTGCCACCCAGCTGCCTGCCTGCCTGCCTACATGGCACCGCACGCATCTCTGGCCAGGGCGTGTGTCGAAGCTAGGAGGAGCGGCGACGACGGACGGGACGGACCTCTCCCCCGTCCCCGATAAATAAAGGGGACACCTAAGCTACGCATTAAATGCGTCTTGTCCTGTAATACGAGCGATAAGCTCGGGGCACTGTACGCCTTTCCACCTCATGTGTGTCACTGTGGTAGCCCCTTTCAACTATAAAAGGAGGCCCATGGCATATTGGAGAACGATTCGGCTCTTTCGAACCACAAGCTAGCCACAGCTAGTTCGAGAGCTCGAGAACTCTCAGAAATACAACCACCAAAGCAGGACTAGGGTTTTACGCATCCTCGCGGCCCGAACCTGGGTAAACGATCCTTGTGCTGTCTACTAGCCCCGCTCTCCTCACAAACCTGCGCCCCGGCAATCGTAGTAGGGATTCTTGTGATCCCATAGGTGTCGTTCCACACCAACATCTGTGGCGCGCCAGGTAGGGGGCGCAATTGTGAGAATCTGGTCTGGTAGTTAGCCTAGCAGTTCTTCGTCGCTTTCGGTTTCTGAGAAGAAGGTAATTTGGAGAAATGACGCCGGCTTGGCAACAGAAAAGCTAAGTTATTCAGAGCCTTGGATTACTTCTTTTTTACACTTGAGGTTATCGTCCTCGGAGATCTCGCCTATGTATGAGAAACCTGCACGCAAAGGGGCCCTCCCGCAATTGGCAACGCCCTTGTTCTGTTTCGAGTCCGCTCAACAGCTCAAGCGGCCGCGTCAAAAGTAGCGGGGTAGCCTACCACACCTGGCAACGCTCCCAGCTCTGACTCGAGTCAAGCTCGACAGTTTGGGCGGCCGCGCTAAGGGCGGCAAGGTGGTTCACCCGGCAACAAGCACACCCGGCAGGCCAATGGGGATCCGTCCCAAGACGCCGCCTTGGGTTTACGCACCGGCGAACCTACCCAGTAACTTAGGGAGGACATACAAAGCGAAAATCGAACAGGAAAATAACATGCATGATACTGAAAGTGCTGCAGAGTTATATTACATCAAATTGTTGCTGCGGTTCTAACTAGAGATAGCAATTGTCTTGGTTGTGGACCTGCAGCGGCGATAAAGAACGGGATGCCTAATCCCGGCGCTGGCCCTCCACCCTCAGAATTCTGCCGACACAGCTGATGATGGGCTTGATGCGCTCCATGAGCGGCGCGAGGTCAGTACCCTCCAGCAAGCTCTCCAGCGCGGCGTCGAAGTCGATGTTAGGGTATCAGTGCGGCACCTTGGTGATAACCTTGGTCATGGCACCCTGGCAAAGCCTCCGGGACTCCTCGGCCAGCGAGGCCGCCCGGTTGGCGTGGAGCTGCTCCAGAGCACCGACGACCTTCTCAAAGAACATGGTTAAGCTGCAATTGGCGCTCACGCTCTGCTCCGGGACGTACCTCACGTCCGGCATCCCCATGATGGCCAGCTGCACGGCAGCTTGGTTGGCGACGGTGGCGAGGGGATCGAGCCAACAGTTCTCGCCCTCCACGTGATCCGCGAAGTTGAGGCCATCGTTCATCCGCAAATGGTTCTCCGCCTCTAGCTCCCTGGCTAGGATCCCCTCCCAGGTTTTGGCCTCCGACAACACCTTCTCGAGACCCTCCAGCTTCAGCTGGAGATCTTTGATGGAGTTGTTGGCCTCGGAGAGCTCCCGGCCTTCTTGGCGACCGCGCCTGTGCCTCTGCCGAGTGGCCTTTGTTGAGCATGTCCTTCTCTTGGGACAACTTCAGGGCCTGCTCCTTCAGCCCGTCGCGCTCCGCCTCCAGCTCCTCCACCTTGCCGGCATGGACCTGGGCCTGGGCATCGAGTGCCTCCTTGTGCCGTCTCCTGAGCTTTCTCGACGTCGGCGAGCTTCATGGTGAGCTCCACGTCGCGCTTGGCCTGCTCACCTTGGGCAGCCTTGAGCTGCTTGTGGGCCTCGCGGAACCAGTCCTGCGCCTCGGCAACGCGCTCCTGGAGGTCTGCCTCTGCCTTCTCCACCACCGTTGTCCTGGACTTAGCCTTGTCCAGGCGGGCACGGTGGACCGCCTGGAGCTTCCGGAAGCTGGCGCCCATGTCGGTGTGGAACGACACCTATGGGATCACAAGAATCCCTACTACGGTTGCCGGGGCGCAGGGTTGCAAGGAGAGCAGGGCTAGTAGACAGCACAAGGATCGTTTACCCAGGTTCGGGCCGCGGCAATGCGTAAAACCCTAGTCCTGCTTTGGTGGGTGTATTTCTGAGAGTTCTTGAGCTCTCGAACTAGCTGTGGTCAGCGTGTGGTTCGAAAGAGCCGAATCCTTCTCAAGTGCGCCATGGACCTCCTTTTATAGTTGAAAGGGGTTGCCACAGCGACACACAAGAGGTGGAAAGGCGTACAGTACCCTGAGCTTATTGCTCGCATTACAGGACAAGACGCATTTAATGCGTAGCTTAGGTGTCCCCTTGCTTAATTGGGGGACGGGGCGAGGCCCATCCCGTCTGTCGCTGCTCCTCCTCGCTTTAACACGCGCCCTGGCCAGTGATGCGTGCGGCGCCATGTAGGCAGGCAAGCAGCTGAGGTGGTGCAGTGGTGGAGCCTTCGCGAAGATCTGCATGCCGCCACGCAGGCACTCGATGAGTTGGCCTGGGATCTGCATGTTGCCACGCAGGTGCATTCCCAGCTGGTTGGGCTGGCAGCTGCATGTTGAACGGTGGTGGAAGTTTGGTTGGCGTGGACCTGGCGGTGGCCTTGCTGGTGTCCTTGGCGAGGGCCTTGCCGGGTGGCCCGGTAAGGGTCTTGCCGCGCGGCCCGGCAAGGGTCTTGCCGTGGCGTGATGTCGTCTCCGGCGATGGCCTTGCCAGGGGTCTGGTGGCCTTCCTCGGCAAGGATCTTGCCGAGGATCGTCGTCTTCTAATCCTCATCTGATCTTGAATATGTCTTCATAAAGATCTGCATGCCACCACAGAGGTGCCTTCCCGAGCCCTGGCCCCATGTGGATGGTGACGTTGGGGACCGTGGGCTCAAGGGTGGCTCGCTCTGTTGGTGTGGGGCGAGCTGCCCCTGCAAGGGTCTTGTCGGGGCTGCCGAGGCTGCCCGGCAAGGGTCTTGCCGGGGGAACATGTTTCGTCCCTCTGCTCTTTGTGGTCTTGGCCTTGGCATTGCATTGATTGTCTTGGGCTTTGATCTTACCTTGTCTCACCTCCCTCGTTGTGCTTGGCGCGGCCGTGGGCGCAGCTCTGACTGCCCGTGCACAGGAAAAGGGGCACAAAAATGCACCCCTATTTTTCTACACCGACAGGAGCCCCCGGGCCTGGGCCACACATAAGCGCAACACGTTGTTGGGCCAGGCCCAAAACGGTGCGCGGGCACGTGGGGCAGTTTTCACGGTGGTAAAACTCTTCGCGCGCTCTGCTTCCCACGACCCGCGCGCGACGCGGCGTGGAGGGGTGTGTGCTACGTCTTGAGCTTGCGTTAGTTTTCCCCAAAGAGGAGAGGATGATGCAGCATAGTAGCGTAAGAATTCCCCTCAGTTTTTGAGAACCAAGGTATCAATCCAGTAGGAGGCTATGCACAAGTCCCTCATACCTGCACAAAACGATAGCTACTCGCAACCAACGCGATTAGGGGTTGTCAATCCCTTCACGGTCACTTACGAGAGTGAGATCTGATAGAGGTAATATTTTTGGTATATAGATGCAAAGTGAAAAGTAAAAAGCAAAGTAAAATAAAGCAAGTATAAAAGTGATGGAGATTGATATGATGAGAATAAACCCGGGGGCCATAGGTTTCACTAGTGGCTTCTCTCAAGAGCAAAAGTATTCTACGGTGGGTGAACAAATTACTGTTGAGCAATTGACAGAATTGAGCATAGTTATGAGGTTATCTAGGTATGATCATGTATATAGGCATCACGTCCGAGACAAGTAGACCGAAACGATTCTGCATCTACTACTATTACTCCACTCATCGACCGCTATCTAGCATGCATCTAGAGTATTAAGTTAAAAACAGAGTAACGCCTTAAGCAAGATGACATGATGTAGTGGAATAAATTCATGCAATATGATAAACCCCATCTTGTTATCCTCGATGGCAACAATACAATCGTGCCTTGCAAACCTTTACATCCTTTGGTAAGGACACGCAAGATTGAACCCAAAGCCATGCACTTCTCCCATTGCAAGAACTACCAATCTAGTTGGCCAAACCAAACGGATAATTCAAAGAGACTTGCAAAGATAACTCAATCATACATAAAAGAATTCAGAGAAGAATCAAATATTTTCCATAGATAATATTGGATCATAAACTCACAATTCATCGGTCTCAACAAACACACCGCAAAAAGAAGATTACATCGAATAGATCTCCATGAGAGAGGGGGAGAACATTGTATTGAGATCCAAAAAGAGAGAAGAAGCCATCTAGCTACTAGCTATGGACACGAAGGTCTGAAGTAAACTACTCACACGTCATTGGAGGGGCTATGGTGTTGATGTAGAAGCCCTCCGTGGTGGATGCCCCCTCCGGCAGAGCTCCGGAACAGGCCCCAAGATGGGATCTCGTGGATCTGAGGAAGATGCGGCGGTGGAATTAGGTTTTGGCTCCTGTTTTGATCGTTTGGGGGTACGTAGGTATATATAGGAGGAAGGAGTACGTCGGTGGAGCTTCGAGGGGCCCACGAGGCAGGGGGCGCGCCCTAGGCGGGGCGCCCCCTCCCTCGTGACCGCCTCTCTGGTGCCTTGGCGTAGGGTCCAAGTCTCCTGGATCACGTTCAGTGAGAAAATCACGTTTCCGTAGGTTTCATTCTGTTTGGACTCTGTTTGATATTCACATCTTCGAAATACTAAAAAAGGCAAAAAAAGTAATTCTGAGCTGGGCCTCCGGTTAATAGGTTAGTCCCAAAAATAATATAAAAGTGGAAAATAAAGCCCATTATAGTCCAAAACAGTAGATAAAGTAGCACGGATCAAACAAAAATTATAGATACGTTGGAGACGTATCAGGCATCCCCAAGCTTAATTCCTGCTCGTCCTCGAGTAGGTAAATGATAAAAAGAGAATTTTTGATGCGGAGTGATACTTTGGCATAATTTCAATGTAAATCTTCTTAATCATGGTATGAATATTCAGATCCGAAAGATTCAAGACAAAAGTTCATATTGACATAAAAATAATAATACTTCAAGCATACTTATCAAAGTAATCATGTCTTCTCAAAATAGCATGGCAAAAGAAAGTTCATCCCTACAAAATCATATAGTTAGGCTATGTTTCATTTTCGTCACACAAAGATGTTCCCAACTTCTATACCCCCGATGACAAGCCAAGCAATTGTTTCATACTTAAATAATCTCAAACTTTTTCAACCTTCACGCAATACATGAGCGTGAGCCATGGATATAGCACTATGGGTGGAATAGAATATGATGATGGGGATTGTGTGGAGAAGACAAAAAAAAGGAGAAAGTCTCACTTTGACGAGGATAATCAACGGGCTATGGAGATGCCCATCAATTGATGTCAACATGAGGAGTAGGGATTGCCATGCAATGGATGCACTAGAGCTATGAATGCTCAACAAAAGAAAACTAGTGGGTGTGCATCCAACTTGCTTGCTCATGAAGATCTAGGGCATTTTGAGGAAGCCCATCATAGGAATATACAAGCCAAGTTCTATAACGAAAAATTCCTACTAGTATAAGAAGACAACTTATGAGACTCACTATATGAAAAACATGGTGCTACTTTGAAGCACAATATATGAGACTCACTACATGAAGAACAAGGTGCTACTTTGAAGAACAAGATATGATACTCACTACATGAAGAACAGGGTGCTACTTTGAAGCACAAGTGTGGAAAAAGAGATAGTAGCATTGCCATTTTTTTGGGCCTTTCTCTTTTTTTATTTGAGCAATGCTCTAATAATGATGATCATCACACTTCTATTGATTACAACATAAGGATTACAACTCGAAACTAGAACAAGGTATGATTCTATATGAATGCCTCTGGCGGTGTACCGGGATGGTGCAATGAATCAAGAGTGACATGTATGAAAAATAATGCATGGTGGCTTTGCCACAAATACGATGTCAACTACATGATCATGCAATGGCAATATGACAAAAGTAAAGTATGTCATGATGATGATGAACAGAACGGTGGAAAGTTGGATGGCAATATATCTCGGAATGGCTATGAAATGCCATAATAGGTAGGTATGGTGGCTGTTTTGAGGAAGATATAAGGAGGTTTATGTCTGATAGAGTGTATCATGTCACGGGGTTTGGATGCACCGGCGAAGTTTGCACCAACTCTCAAGGTGAGAAAGGGCAATGCACGGTACCGAAGAGGCTAGCAAAGGCGGAAAGGTAAAAGTGCGTATAATCCATGGACTCAACATTAGTCAAAAGAACTCATATACTTATTGCAAAAATTTAGAAGTCATCAAAAATCAAGTACTACGCGCATGCTCCTAGGGGGATAGATTGGTAGGAAAATACCATCGCTGGTCCCCGACCGCCACTCATAAAGATGCACAAGCCAGGTACACTTCATGTTTCAAATTTGTTACACAACTTTAACCTTACGTGCATGCTACGGGATTTGCTAACTTCAACACAGGCATTTCTCAAATTCACAACTACTCAACTAGCACGACTTTGATATTATCACCTCCATATCTCAAAACAATTATCAAGCATCAAACTTATGTTAGTATTCAACACACTCAAAATAAAGTTTCACATATCTTGAATACCAAGTATATTAACATTAAGCAAATTACGATGCTATTAACGACTCCCAAAATAATCTAAGTGAAGCATGAGATATCAAGTTTCTTTAAAACAAATCCACCACCGTGCTCTAAAAGATCTAAGTGAAGCACTAGAGCAAAAATTATCACTCTCAAAAGATATAAGTGAAGCACTATGAGCAAAACAATCAAGCTCAAAAGATATAAGTGAAGCACATAGAGTATTCTATCAAATTTTAATTCGTGTATGGCTCTCTCAAAAGGTGTGTACAGCAAGGATGATTGTGGTAAACTAACAAGCAAAGACGCAAATAATACTAGACGCTCCAAGCAAAACACTTATCATGTGGTGAATAAAAATATAGCTCCAAGTAAATTACCGATGGAAGTGGACTAAAGAGGGGATGCCTTCCGGGGCATCCACAAGCTTTGAATTTTTGGTGTCCTTGGATTATCTTGGGGGTGCCATGGGCATCCCCAAGCTTAGGCTCTTGCCACTCCTTGTTCCATAATCCATCAAAAAGAATTCACCCAGAACTTGAAAACTTCACAACACAAAACGCAATAGAAATCCCGTGAGCTCCGTTAGCGAAAGAAAACAAAATACTACTTTAAGGTACTGTAATGAACTCATTATTTATTTGTGTTTGTGTTAAACCTACTTTATTCCAACTTCTCTATGGATCATAAACTATTTTACTAGCCATAGATTCATCAAAATAAGCAAACAACACACGCAAAACAGAATCTGTCAAAAACAGAACAATCTGTAGTAATCTGTAAATAACGCAAACTTCTTGAACTCAAAAAATTCTACCAAACTTAGAAATTGGAATCAGTATTTTATCACGTTCTGGTGATTTTTAACAATTCGTGCACTGAGCGCAAAGTTTCTGGAAATTACAGCAAGATCAAATAACTATCATCCAAGAAGATCCAATAGGTTTAACTTGGCACAAACACTAATTAAAAGATAAAACCACATCTAAACAGAGGCTAGATGGATTATTTATTCCTAAACATAAGCAAAAACTAAAAACTAAAAATAAAATTGGGTTTCCTCCCAACAAGCGCTATCGTTTAACGCCCCTAGCTAGGCATAAAAGCAAGGATAGGTCTAGGTATTGTCATCTTTGGTAGGCAATCCATAAGTGGCTCTCATGATAGATTCATATGGCAATTTTATTTTCTTTCTAGGAAAGTGTTCCATGCCTTTCTTTAATGGAAATTGGAATCTAATATTCCCTTCCTTCGTATCAATAATTGCACCAATCGTTCTAAGGAAAGGTCTACCAAGAATAATATGACATGAAGGATTGCAATCTATATCAAGAACGATAAAATCTACGGGCACATAATTCCTATTTGCAACAATAAGAAAATCATTAATTCTTCCCATAGTCTTTTTAATAGTGGAATCCGCAAGATGCAAGTTTAGAGAGCAATCATCAAAGTCACGGAAATCTAGCAAATCACACAAAGTTTTGGGAATAGTAGAGACACTAGCACCCAAATCACACAAAGCATGAAACTCATAATCTTTAATTTTAATTTTGATAGTAGGTTCCCATTCCTCATAGAGTTTCCTAGGGATAGAAACTTTCAACTCAAGCTTTTCTTCATAAGATTGCATCAAGGCATCAACAATGTGTTCGGTAAAGGCCTTATTTTTACTATAGGCATGAGGAGAATTTAGCACGGTTTGCAACAAGGAAATACAATCAATTAAAGAGAAATTTTCATAATTCAATTCCTTGAGATCCAATATAGTGGGTTTAGCAATATCTAGATTTTTATTTCTTTCAATCCCACTTTTATCAATTTCATCATCAAGATCTAAAAACTCTGAATTCTTAGAACGCCTCCTAGGTAAAGGAAGATTATATTCAGTTTCATCAAGATTCACATTGCAAAACAAAGATTTAATAGGGGACACATCAATAACTTTTAGATCTTCATCTTGATTTTCATAGGAATTAGAAGAACACGCTTTAATAAAGGCATCTTTGGAAGCACGCATCCTAGCGGTTCTTTCTTTGCACTCATCAATGGAAATTATCATAGCTTTGAGAGACTCATTGATATCATGCTTAGGAGGAATAGATCTAAGCTTTAAAGAATCAACCTCAAGAGAAATTCTATCAACGTTCCTAGCCAAATCATCAACTTTAAGCAATTTCTCTTCAAGCAAATTATTAAAATTCTTTTGTGAATTCATAAACTCTTTAACACTACTCTTAAATTCAGAGGGCATCTTATTAAAATTTCCATAAGAGTTGTTGTAGGAATTTCCATAATTATTAGAAGGATTACTAGGATAGGGCCTAGGATTAAAATTCCCTCTATACGCGTTGTTACCAAAATTATTCCTACCAACAAAATTCACATCCATAGATTCATTATTATTCTCAATCAAGGTAAACAAAGGAATATCATTAGGATCAGAAGAAACACTCTTAGTAGCAAATAATTTCATAAGTTCATCCATCTTTCCACTCAAAACATTGATTTCTTCTATAGCATGCACTTTTTTATTAGTAGATCTTTCAGTATGCCATGGAGAATAATTAACCATAATATTATCTAGGAGTTTAGTAGCATCTCCTAAAGTGATTTCCATAAAAGTGCCTCCCGCGGCCGAATCTAAAAGATTTCTAGAAGCAAAATTCAATCCAGCATAATTTTTTTGTATAATCATCCATAAGTTCAACCCATGAGTAGGACAATTACTTATCATTAATTTCATTCTCTCCCATGCTTGTGCAACATGTTCATGATCAAGTTGCTTAAAATTTATAATATTGTTCCTAAGAGAGATAATCTTAGCGGGAGGAAAATACTTAGAGATAAAAGCATCTTTGCACTTGTTCCAAGAATCAATACTATTATTAGGCAAAGATGAAAACCACGCTTTAGCATGATCTCTAAGCGAAAAAGGAAATAGCTTCAATTTAACGACATCATTATCGACATCTTTTTTATTTTGCATATCACATAAATCAACGAAGCTATTCAGATGAGTAGCGACATCTTCACTAGGAAGGCCGGTGAATTGATCTTTCATAACAAGATTCAACAAAGCAGTATTAATTTCACAAGATTCAGTATTGGCAAGAGGAGCAATCGGAGTGCTAAGAAAATCATTATTATTGGTATTGGTGAAGTCACACAATTTGGTAGCATCTTGAGCCATCACGACAAACAAGTAATCCAACACACGAGCAAACAAAAGTCAAAGGGAAAAAGAGGAGGAGATTGGGAAAGAGAGGGAGAATAAAACAGCAAGGGTGAAGTGGGGGAGAGGAAAACGAGAGGCAAATGGCAAATAATGTAATGCAAGAGATGGGGATTGTGATGGGTACTTTGTATGTTGACTTTTGCGTAGACTCCCCGGCAACGGCGCCAGAAATCCTTCTTGCTACGTCTTGAGCTTGCGTTGGTTTTCCCCGAAGAGGAGAGGATGATGCGGCACAGTAGCATAAGTATTTCCCTCAGTTTTTGAAAACCAGGGTATCAATCCAGTAGGAGGCTACGCACAAGTCCCTCGTACCTGCACAAAACGATAGCTACTCACAACCAACGCGATTAGGGGTTGTCAATCCCTTCACGATCACTTACGAGAGTGAGCTGTGATAGAGATAATATTTTTGGTAGTTTTGGTATATAGATGCAAAGTGAAAAGTAAAAAGCAAAGTAAAATAAAGCAAATATAAAAGTGATGGAGATTGATATGATGAGAATAGACCCGGGGGCCATAGGTTTCACTAGTGGCTTCTCTCAAGAGCATAAGTATTCTACGGTGGGTGAACAAATTACTGTTGAGCAATTGACAAAATTGAGCATAGTTATGAGGTTATCTAGGTATGATCATGTATATAGGCATCACATCCGAGACAAGTAGACCGAAACGATTCTGCATCTACTACTATTAATCCACTCATCGACCGCTATCCAACATGCATCTAGAGTATTAAGTTAAAAACAGAGTAACACCTTAAGCAAGATGACATGATGTAGAGGAATAAATTCATGCAATATGATAAATACCCTTCTTGTTATCCTCGATGGCAACAATACAATACGTGCCTTGCAACCCTTTACATCCTTTGGGTAAGGACACGCAAGATTGAACCCAAAGCCATGCACTTCTCCCATTGCAAGAACTACCAATCTAGTTGGCCAAACCAAGCGGATAATTGAAGAGACTTGCAAAGATAACTCAATCATACATAAAAGAATTCAGATTCAAATATTATTCATAGATAAGCTGGATCATAAACCCACAATTCATCGGTCTCAACAAACACACAAAAGAAGATTACATCGAATAGATCTCCACGAGAGAGGAAAGAACATTGTATTGAGATCCAAAAGAGAGAAGAAGCCATCTAGCTACTAGCTATGGACCGAAGGTCTGAAGTAAACTACTCACACTTCATCGGAGGGCTATGGTGTTGATGTAGAAGCCCTCCGTGGTGGATGCCCCTCCAGCGGAGCTCGGAACAGGCCCCAAGATGGGATCTCGTGGATCAGGAAGATGCGGCGGTGGAATTAGGTTTTGGCTCCTGTTACGATCGTTTGAAGTGCGTAGGTATATATAGGAGGAAGAATGCGTCGGTGGAGCTTGAGGGCCACGAGGCAGCGGGGCGCGCCCCCCACCCTCGTGACCGCCTCTCTGGTGCCTTGGCGTAGGGTCCAAGTCTCCTGGATCACGTTCGGTGAGAAAATCACGTTTCCAAAGGTTTCATTCCGTTTGGACTCCGTTTGATATTCCGTTTCTTGAATCTTGAAAAAGGCAAAAAAACAGCAATTAAGGCTGGGCCTCCAGTTAATAGGTTAGTCCCAAAAATAATATAAAAGTGGAAAATAAAGCCCATTATAGTCCAAAACAGTAGATAAAGTAGCATGGAGCAAACAAAAATTATAGATACGTTGGAGACGTATCAGCATGTGTGACGTGGGCGGCATGTGTGGGTCGGTTTCCACACGCATCGTCACATCGCGATGAAGAAGAGGCGGCTCGCGCCTTCCCTAAAAAGAGGGGCGTGGGCGCGGCTCATTATTGAATGGGGCGAGTGCGGTCTTCAAGCGTCCACTCCCACGATCATGGGTGGGAGAGGTCGCCGCCTATCCCTCGCTTTTGCCCGTCCGCCATCGTCCCCATGCACTTGGGGTAGCGGCGGCGAGGCGGGAGCCGGGCCGTCGCTGGTTGGGGCAGCGGGTCGGTCCCGATTCAGGCGCCTCTGGTGGCTGGATTGGCGAGCAGGCGGTGAGCCCGACCCAGCTCCTTTATAAGGAGGGGGAAGGGGGGATGGCGTCCCGCACTCTCCTGTCATCTATCTTCTCTTGCTTCTGCTTCTTCCTTTCAATTGCCATGGAGAAAGGGAATCCTGGTCCTTCGACGGTGGCGGCCAGGGTCGCCGCTCGACAACGCGTCCCTCCTCCTCCTGAGCCCATGGCGGTGGAGCCGGCCACGAGGGGAAGGGGGAGGGGCGAGGCCGGGGCACAGGTCGCAGTGCTCGGGGAAGAGGAGGATGGGGCGACACGCCGGCTTCGCCCCCGCCAATGATGCCTTTCCCGATGGAAGGCCATGTCGGAGACCAGCCCCGCGAGTTCTTCATTAGGCTGCGCCGGCCTCCGCATCGCTGTCTTCGTCTTCCCGCCCTGTTTGCTCGGGAGATGGAGCGTGACCAGCCCCAATCCCTCAGATTGCACATGAGAGGTTGGGGGAACGGGGGCACTCAGGTCGACGTCGACTTCCCGGCTCCTCGAGTCGTGTACCTCCGTCGTGGGTGGAAGATGTTTGCTTGCATCCACAGCCTGACGGCGGGGCTCATCCTCTACTTCAAATTAATGGTGGACGACCTACTCTCCGTCAAGGTCTTCGGAGAGTTCGGGATCGCCTGAAGTGCTGGGTGGAGAGCTCCTCCGATGGAGATTCTGACGATGGACGCTCTTCCTCGAGCGAAAGTGATGAGAAGGACAGCAGGGCGGATAGCGGGGACGAGTCCGACTAGGCGTCAGACGCCCCGCGCCTGGGTGGGTGCGGTAGCAGCAACATCTGCACACTGCCTCTCCTTAGGCAAAGCTTTGCCAGGGGCAGGGTCAGCTCCTTGAACTTCTCGGGGCCGTCTCCTTGGGCGGCTGGCGTCGGGAGGCTGCAGAAGAGGAAGAGGGCGAGTGGCAAGGCCGTCAACTCAGAGTACGCGGGCACCGACGCCTTCATCGCGTATTGCCGGTCTTGCCGCCTCGTCTTCCAGCTTCTTTCCCGGCACCGTCATCACCGGCCCGCCCGTGGGCGGCCACCGAGGTGTTCTCTTGGCGCTTTCTGCTGCTCGTAGCTTGCCTAGGTGCCCCTTTTGCCCTTTCGCTTCCTTGACCTGCCTCCTGAGGAGAGGGACAAGAAGGGGATTACGGGCATCTTATCTCTTTTTTAGTTTGTAAGCCTGCGGGCCTTTGTTAAATTTAAAACTTGTAATCCCCTTGCTCATGTTTTTATCTCGCACGAACTGTACCTGTATGGGATGTTTTTAATGAAAAAGGATGCTTGCCGGGTTTGTCGTTCGCGGGTAAATCCCGCGACAAGGAGCGAATCCTTGTTATTTTTTAAGAAACGTTTTTCGCCCGGCAAAAGGCCTTTCCGCCCCCCACTCCACTCGACCGTTCTCACGCTCTTGGCGGAGGCAGGGATGAAGTGGGCTTCAGGCTCCTCGTCCCACCTCCTTGCCGCCGCGGCTACGACCAAATCCGGACACAGGAAATAATCCTTAGGTATAGGAAAAAGGGGAGCACGGCAGCCTAGAGATAAAAACAAGGTTTCACATCCCCTGGTCCGATTCCGAAATGCATGATAGAGGATAAAAGACTTATCTGGATCTGCAGCCCCCAACAATCTTATCTTGCTGCGGTTGGATCCTTGTGCTTGCAGCCCCCGGCAACTCTGGTTTGCCGGGGTCGGGGCGCCGGTCCGTTTCCTTCTTTCCGAGTAGCTCCGCAGAAGTGCTCATGTGTCCTGCGAACCAAAGGAGGACAGAAAAGGAACAGATAGATGCGCACTCGACCTCTAGGCTAGGGGTTAGTCGCCACAAAGCACTATCAACCCTAACCAAGCAAGAGACTCGACCTAGCATGCATGCTATAACTTAGGGCGCCAATGCTTAATTTATTTATGCTCAGGGTCTGTGCCTGGCTTTGTACAAAGGGTCACATGCCTTGCCAGCAAAGCTTGTACAAAAAGGTGGCTTGCCGGGAGGCCCGGCAAGCCACACCTTATGGGTAAAACTTGCGAAGATTGTCGATGTTCCAGGAGTTGCTCACTGGGATGGCATCTTCGGTCTCCAGATGGACTGCGCCAGGCCTGGTGACTCGTATTACCCGATAAGGGCCTTCCCACTTTGGCGTCAACTTGTTGGAATTCTTGGCTGACTGAACGCGCCGAAGAACAAGGTCTCCTTACTCAAAGCTTCGGGCATGAACCTTGCGGCTATGGTAGCGAAGCAAGGCTTGCTGGTAGCAGGCTACTCTCACAGCCGCCCGAAGACGATCTTCCTCAAGGAGCGTCGCGTCATCTTGGCGCAATGGCTCTTGCTCAAGCTCATCATAAGCGAGCACTCGAGGTGACTCGTATATGAGTTCCATGGGGAGAACTGCTTCTGCCCCATATACCAGGGCAAAAGGTGTCTGGCCGGTGGCTTGATTTGGCGTCGTCCTGATCGACCAAAGAACCGCCGGCAACTCATCAATACAGCACCTCACACTCTTGTGCAGCTTGTCAAAGGTCTTCGTTCTCAGGCCTCGCAATACTTCAGCATTTGCCCTCTCCGCTTGGCCGTTGCTTTACGGATGTCCCATGGAAGCAAAACAGACCTTGCTGCCGAGGTCTTGGATGTACTGGATGAAGGTGCGGCTTGTGAACTGCGTGTCGTTGTCGGTGATGACTATGTTTGGCACACCAAAATGGCAAACCAGTCCTTTGAAGAACTTGACAGCTAACTGAGAAGTCACCTTCCTCACTGCTTCCACTTCCGGCCACTTTGTGAACTTGTCGATTGCAACATACAAGTACTCAAAGCCCCCGACAGCGTGGGGAAAGGGGCCTAGTATATCGAGCCCCCAGACCGAGAATGGCCATGAGAGAGTGATTGTTTGAAGGGCTTGAGCTGGTTGATGAAGCTTCTTTAAATGGAACTGGCATGCTTCACACTTGGTTACTAGTGTCGTCGGATCCTGGAGGGTGGTGGGCCAGAAGAAACCTTGCCGGAACGCCTTTCTGGCAAGGGCCCTTGACCCTATGTGGGAGCCACATATGCCTCCATCTATCTCTGCCAACAGCTCCAGTCCTTCCTCCCGGGGGATGCATTTGAGTTTCACACCGTTTGGCATCCTCCGGTAAAGAACGTCATCGATGAACTGGTACAGGGCGGACTGACGGGCTACTTTCTCCGCTTCTTCCTGCTCCTCAGGGAGCTCCCCTGTTTGGAGGAAGTGGACGGTGTGCTGCGCCCATGCCGGAGCCTGAGGCTCGACAGCAAGGACAAAAGGCATATCTTCCGCCATGGGAGCGGTTGTCTCTACGGCCAGGGCTTGACGCCCTATCGGAGGCAGTTGCTCTTGGGAAGGCTCAGCGTCATGGCAGCACCCTTGCCCGGCCCAGGGGCTTAGTAGGAAAGTACTTGCGGGACCTGATTTTCTCTGCTTGCTCTGCCTGCCGATGGTTGACGGATGGTTGAGTTAACGGACAAAAGGTACCTGGTTCCACAGGTAGCAGAATGTGCACGCTTTGGCGGTGTCGGCGATGTCGTCCTCCGCTCGGGGCGTGCTCCGCTGAATCTTGTCAAAGCGTTCCTCAACTTCCTCACCTCATCTCGTAAGCTTCCATCAATGGGCTCACGATAATCCTTGTTGAACTGCCTGACAACGAGCTGCGAGTCACCCCTGACGATGAGCTTCTTAACCCCGAGGTTTGCCGCGATCCTGAGACCGGGGTGTAATCCCTCGTACTCAGCGGTGTTGTTGGTGGACATCTCCCTGGGGAAGTGCATCTGGATAACGTACTTGAGGTGTTCTTCGGTGGGTGCGATGAGCAGCACGCCGGCATCGGCGCCTTGCAGCGATAAAGCCCCATCAAATTACATGATCCAGTCGCGGTCTGCTTACTTGCTGGGGAGAGTAGTCTCCTGGATTTCTTCGTCAGGCGTCGAGGCCCATTCTGTGATGAACTCCGCCAAGACTCTGCTCTGAATTGTCGAGGTACTTTCAAACTTCAAACCGAAGCTTGATAGCTCCAAGGCCCATTCCACAATCCTTCCGGTTGCGTTCGGGTTGTGCAGTCCGCTGCAACGGGAGGCGGGTGACGACAGTGATCTCGTGGGCCTGGAAGTAGTGACGCAGCTTTCTCGTGGCCATAAGGAGGCTGCAGAGGAACTTTTGCACGCCGGAATACCTCGACCTAGCCCCTGCAAGAGGGAGGTGACAAAGTAAACCGGGTGCTGCATCATCTTCCTCTTTGGCACCACTTCACTCGACTGCGCGGGTATTGCCTTGGTGGCACCAGACTCTGTCGGGGGCCACGCCTTGTCGGCACCACGCCCTGCCGGGGGAATCTTTGGCTTGCCATCCGCTGGTTCTGCCGCCATTGCTGCCTCCTCGTCGACCTCCCTCTGTGCCACCAGTGCGGCACGGACCACTTGATTCGTCGCTGCCAGATATAGCAGCAACGGCTCTTGTGGTTTACGCGCAACCAGTATTGGCATGGAGGGAAGGTATTTCTTCAGATCCTGCAGTGCTGCCTCAGCTTCTGGGGTCCACTCTATTGGGCCTGCATTCTTCAAGATTTTGAAGAAGGGAAGGGCGCACTCGGTGGACTTGGAGATGAATCGGCTCATGGCGGCAATGCAGCCGGCGAGTCGACGCTCATCCTTGATCTGTTTGGGCGCCTTGATCTTATCTGGTTTTGCCTCGATCCCGCGCTGCGACACAAAGAACCCGAGAAGCTTGCCGGACGGACCACCGAAGACGCACTTCTCAGGGTTCAGCTTGAGGTTGATCTTGCGCAGGTTAGCAAATGTCTTCCAGATCTTGCACAAGAGTTGGCCCATCCTTGGTTTTGACCACTATGTCATCCATGTAGGCCTCCATATTTCTATGGAGGTGAGGTTCAAAACCAATTTGGACTGCTCTTGCAAATGTTGAGCCTCTTTAACCCGAAAGGTATCCGTAAAAAGCAATACGTACCACATGGGGTGATGAATGATGTCTTCTCTTCATCCTCTCTTGTCATGAAGATTTGGTGATAGCCTGAGTAGGTGTTGAGGAATGATAACAGATCACACCCGGCTGTGGAGTCAACAATCTGGTCGATGCGTGGCAACGGGAAGGGGTCCTTAGGACTAGCCTTATTTATATATGTGTAATCAATACACAGCCTCCACTTCCCATTCGCCTTGCGCACCACTACCGGATTGGCCAACCACGTCGGGTGGAGCACCCCTCTCACCAAACCTGCCGCTTCCAACTTCCTGATCTCCTCTGTGATGAACTCCTGCCTTTCCAGAGCCTGCTTTCTGACCTTCTACATGACGGGCCGTGCATAGGGGCAGACAGCTAGGTGGTGCTCAATCACCTCCCTAGGAACACCGGGGATGTCGGACGCTTGCCATGCAAACACGTCGACATTTGCCCGCAGGAAGGTGACGAGCGTGCCTTCCTATTAGCTGTCGAGGGTGGAGCCTATGGTGAAGGCCCCTCCCGTACGATCCTCCCTGACGGGCACCTTCTTGGTCTGCGGCGGCTCGGCCTTGGGTCTCTTGCTCTTGTTGGCAGAGCTCTCTGGCACGTCCTCGACGGTAGCACAACACTCCGAGGAGGTGCGCTTGCCGGAGTGGGTGCGGGAGGTCTTGTCGGGCTTCTTCTTCCCTCCCGGGACTTTAGCGGCAGGAGCGGGTGCCTTGGCGGCAGCTGCTGCTGCTGCTTCTGGTAGAGTTGGTGGCGCTTGAGATCAGCGCGTCCTTCTTGTCGGAGGGGACGGAGATGATGGTCAACAGCCCAAGCATCTTTAGCATGTTGTAGGCGTAGTGTGACGCCGCCATGAACTTGGCTAGTGCGGGCGGCCGAGATCCCGTTGTAGGGCAAAGGGATCTCGGCCACGTTGAAAACGATCCTCTACGTCACGTAGTTCAACTCTCCTCCAAATGTCACGGGCAATGTGACCTTTCCCTTGGTGGCTCCTCCCGGATTGACCCCTTGAAATGTGCCCGTTTCCTCGAGGTCTCTATCGAGGATTTGCAACCTTTGATCCTGACGAGGCGAGATCAGGTTCAGGTCAGCCCGCCGTCAACCAACATCTTGTTCACCACGAGGTTGTGCATCGTTGGCGAGACCAACAATGGCAAACACCCGACCATGATAGTGCGGTCGAGGTGGTCCTCGGCGTCAAAGATGAGGCGTGCTGGACCACTTTAGCGGCTTACGGCGTCGAGCAGCGGCTCTGCGGCTGTAATCTCAGCATGCGGCTTGAGCGGCGGTGAGAGAGTATCTGATGGCGCCGCCATCGGCGCACATAGCCTCCATAATATACGGAACCCTTGCTCACGGACTCGTCATCCTCGTCGCGATCGTCGTCTTCTTGTTTCTTGTCGCGGCCCCGGGCGGCCCTCTCTTGCTGGTTGTCCTTGCCGGGGCGGCCTCCTTGGCTGCCACGCTTCTTGCCGGATCCCTCAGCACCGTTCTGGTTCTTCTCCTTGTCCCGCCTTTCGTACTCAGCCTTTTGCTTCTCAGCAAGCAGCTCGGCTTGTCGGCAGTTCTGGAAGTCGTGGCCTTTGGTGTAGTGGATCTTGCAGTATTGCTAGCCGGACTTCCTGGCTTGTCGATAGCCGCCAGGGCCCGGCAGGCGGCGCACCTGGCAATCTCCTTGCCGGGGGCGTCTGCCTTGGCCCTCTTGCCGGCTCCGGTATCGTCAGATCCCTCAACGGCAAGCACGACCTTGCTTTGCGTTTCCTATTGCAACGCCGGATCTTCTCCGTCGGGGTGGCGGCGTCTCCATCAGTAGAGTCGGTTTCCGCTCCGGCGTCTTCGCCGGGGTACTTCCTTCCCTCTTCAGCCCGGGCGCACTTATTGGCCAGAACATAGAGCTCGGCCACATCCTTAACCTTGGTCATCACCAGCTCCTCTCGCATCTTGCGGTTGCGCATGTTCTAGTGGAACGCGCTAATGACAATGGCGGGATGAGCGTCGGGGATGTTGTCTTGCACCGGCTGAATCTCTGGATGTACTGCGAGGTCTCCTCTTCATACGGGGAATGATATGCACATCTTGGCACTGCCGCCATGAGCTTGGTGGCCTCCATGAAAGGCGTAGCGAACTCATGGCACAGATCGACCAGAAGAAATGGAATCCACCGGCAAGTGAATCAACAAGACATCACATTGGGCACGAGTGCGGCGGAAATAGTTAGCAAGAACCTTGTCGTCGCGAGCCCCAATGACCTGCATCGCGATGGTGTAGATCTTGAGGAACTTCGGACGGATGTGTCTTGCCGGTGTACTTCTCGGCGTCGGGCTTGAGCGTGCGGTGGGGCGGCCACTGGAACTGCCTCGGCTCACGGGTAAAAGCGGGCAGCCCACCTCGTAAGGTAGGCCGCGGGGCCCAGTGCCGGAGTGGTCCATAAGCGGGTCTCGCTTCGCTTGTTCGTGGCGGCACATTCGGCGCGGCGCTCGGCGATAGTTCGGCGTCTTCGTGAGCTTCGCTCGAAGGACTGGCGCTGGTCGCGGAGGTCAGCGGGTCGGACGGCGCTATGGAGATGTTATCTGGCGTCGTTGCGGCGGGCGGCGTCCGTGGCGGTGGCGAGGAGGAGAGAGTGCACCGTGGCGCAGCTCCCGGTCCTCGGCGCCCGGCATGTGGTGGCTCGGTGGAGCAATGACCGAGGCCCGCTGGTCACGGATCGTCTTTGTTTGCGATGGCGGCGAGGCTCGGATGGTACCCTCCACTCGTCGAGCTTCTCGCAGCGGAGGAAGTCGAGGAGCAAGCTGTGCGCGCAAAGGCTTCGGCTGGCATGGCGGCGGTGGCAGCTTCGTGGATCGCGGCGCCGACTACTAACTATGTTAGAATGAGCTCAAATCACGACCCGGCTACATGCCATTTCGCCTGCGCTTGGCGGCGTGCTGAACTCCTTCATCTTCTTGGCGGCGCCGCGGGTCTCTTTCCGGTGCCAGGGTCCTGCGTGGTGGCGCTGTTGGTGCGCACACCATGGGAAAAACGCGCTGATCGCGGTGTATCGTCCGGTCGCCCGCGCCGCCCGAGTCGGCACAAGACACCCCGGTCGCCCGGCGCTGCGAAGGCCCAGCTCCGTTTTGGATCCGGCGGCGTGAGCTGGTCGTCTAGCGGACGAGCAGCGCTGCTTTCGCCGAGCTCGAACTTCAGGCGTCTTTGGTGCTCGTGGGCGCGGCGGGTCACATCCACAACTGGTCCGCTGCTCGTCCGCACCGGCACGGGCCGTTCGGCTCCAACGAGCCGATCACCGTGGCCATCTTCTTTTAGGGGCCATGGCGCCGAAGAACTTCTAGGCTAACTAGCAGACCAGATTCTCACAATTGCGCCCCCTACCTGGCGCGCCAAAGATGTCGGTGTGGAACGACACCTTTGGGATCACAAGAATCTCTACAACGGTTGTCGTGGCGCAGGTTTGCAAGGAGAGAAGGGCTAGTAGACAGCAGAAGGATCGTTTACCCAGGTTCGGGCCGCGGGGATGCGTAAAACCCTAGTCCTGCTTTGGTGGGTGTATTTCTGAGAGTTCTTGAGCTCTCGAACTAGCTGTGGTCAGCGTGTGGTTCGAAAGAGCCGAATCCCTATCCAGTATGCCATGGACCTCCTTTTATAGTTGAAAGGGGTTGCCACAGCGACACACAGGAGGTGGAAATGCGTAGAGTGCCCTGAGCTTATCGCTCGCATTACAGGACAAGGCGCATTTAATGCGTAGCTTAGGTGTCCCCTTTCTTTATTGGCGGACGGGGGCGAAGCCCGTCCCATCTATCGCTGCTCCTCCTCGCTTTGACACGCGCCCTAGCCAGCGATGAATGCGGCGCCATGTAGGCAGGCAGGCAGCTAAGGTGGCGCGGTGGTGGAGCCTTCACAAAGATCTGCATGCCGCCACGCAGGCGCTCGATGAGTTGGCCTGGGATCCGCATGTTTCCACGCAGGTGCCCGCCCAGCTGGTTGGGCTGGCAGCTGCATGTTGAATGGTGGTGGAAGTTTGGTTGGCGTGGACCTGGCGGTGGCCTTCTTTGGTGTCCTTGGCGAGGCCTTGCGGGTGGCGGTAAGGTCTTGCCGTGGCGTGCTATCGTCTCCGGCAATGGCCTTGCCGAAGTGCAGTGGCCTTCCTCGGCAAGGATCTTGCCGAGGATCGTCGTCTTCTAATCCTCATCTGATCATTAATATGTCTTCACAAGATCTGCATGCCACCACAGAGGTGCCTTCCGAGCCACAGCCCCACGTGGATGGTGGCGTTGGGGCATGTGGGCTCAAGGGTGGCTCGCTCTGTTGGTGTGGGGCGAGCTGCTTGGCAAGGAGTCTTACCCGGGGCTGCGAGGCTGCCCGGCAAGGGTCTTGTTGGGGGAACCTGTTTCGTCCCTCTGCTCTTTGTGGTCTTGGCCTTGGCGTTGCTTTGATTGTCTTGGGCTTTGATCTTACCTTGGCTCACCTCCCTCGTTGTGCTTGGCGCGGCCGTGGGCGCAGCTCTGACTGCCCGTGCACAGGAAAAGGGGTACAAAAATGCGCCCCTATTTTTGTACACCGACAACCCATGGCGTGGATGAGCCGCTCTTCCTGCGAACCGTCACCGCCAACGATCGGCTCGTCGACGACTTCAAGCCCGGCAGCGGCAAGCACCTCGTCGTCGAACACCTCTCCCTCAACGGGTGTCCTGGTGCTCGGCGCCTAGAAGGTGGGCGAACAAGTCGTCACTCACCCTCGGTACTTGCGGGCGGAAGCGAGAGGAGGAAGGCTGGTGTGCCTCCTCCTCCTCCTCCTCGGCAGCCCCCCAGCTTCCCAGCCAGGCCCCTTGACGACCTCCTCAGCGGCAGCCTTGTCAGCCTCCCCGGTAGGCCCCTCGGCGGCGTCCTCGGCAGCATCCTTAGCGGCCTCCTCGGCGGCGATCTTCTCGGGGTCCGCCTCGGCAGCCCTGGCGACACCCTCAATGGCGGCATCCCGTCCCTGCAGGTTCAGCGGCGAGGCGTGGGCGCCCGAAAGGTGGTGAGGCAAGGCCGGACCAAAGCGAGAAAAGAAAAAAACGAGGATGAGCGGCGGCGGCTTACATGCGAGTACCGAGCTGGGAAGCGGAAGTCCCTCCCGCCAACATTTGGCGTCGGCCGACCGCCCGGCGCCAGTTCTCCTCCTCCTCCATGTCGTGAAGCCGTGCTTGGCGCCCTTGCGGGGCGCCCCTCGAGGCGGCGTGGTCGACAGGGGTGGCGTGTCGGGGGGTAGCCCTCTGTAGCTCCTCCTGCTGCTGCTCTCCTCCTACATACACAGCAAGGTCAGCACCCAAGTGTCGTGCCCACAGCACATGTCGTGAGGAAGAGTGGCGAACTTCTGGCTGGGGGCTGTGCGGGGCTTCTTTACAGGCTGCTCAACACCACCAGCAGTGCCCTCGAGAAATACCAGCAGGGGCTGGCCACCCTTGAGACCTTGGCCCTTTTCGCTCTCTGGGCCAGGGTCTCCACGTCCCTGCAAAGACAAAAACAAGTCAAGACAAGCAACGCAGGTGGAGGAGGCAGAGATAACGAAAAGGAACCAAATAGTTACTCGTCGTTCGCCTCCTCCTCTGCGGTCTTCCTCTTCTCCTCGGGCTGAGGGATCCATAATCAAAAGTAACCTCTGTATCAACATTCGCCGGAGAAGGAGAAGGAGGTGGTGTGCAGACACGCCGCAGACGAAGAAGGCGCTGTCTTCTTCTTCACATGGCCTTGGCGGCTTCTTTGCCGCCTTGCAGCCCCTCAAGGTTAGGCTGTGGCTGCGCAGCCCTGCGGGCGGACGGTCGCGGAACTGGCCGCCCTTGGGACTCGCCCCCTCCCGTGGCGCGCCGCTGATCTGCAGTCTCGGCCTCCTCCGGCTGACGACTTCGCGGTCACATCCTCAACGGAGGAGCCTTGGTACCCGGCGCTGCTGGCTCCCGGCGGCCGCCGCCTGCCAGGCGGCTCCTCCTCCTCCGCGGTCGTCGTGGCCTTGTCCTCCGGACCGCCGGCACTTCTGGCCTCCCTGGCGAGTTGTGCCTCCTTCACCCTGGTGGCGATGTAGTCCAGCTCCGCCTGGGTGGTGTATTGGACAACCAGCCGCTCGGCGTCGGCGTTGACATACCCCTCATGCAGGGTATCAAAGAACTGCTGCACTTCGGCGTCCTCCGGCTCCTCCCAGCTCGGGTCGGGGCCATGCGCATTGCAGTCCGGCATCATGGCAATGATCTCGGACCGACGCGAGTTGTTACTGTGGGACCACCCGTTGGCAGCGAACAAAACCCCTTGAGGACCTTGCCGGCCTTCGCGGCGGCCCTCGTGACCTTGCCGGTCCGCTCGACATTGGCGTCACGGCCCACGTCAAGCTGGAAGAGCCGCTGGCAGAAATGGGTGTGCCCCATCACTCTGAAGTTGTGATCGAGGCCGGGACGAAGCCGCATGATGCCAGCAGGGTTCGTGAAGAGCCAGACTAGCCTCCCCTTGTTATGCAGTGGAGCGATCCGGTGGCGGATGAAGTCCGCCCGATCATCTCAAGGGTGAGGCCGCCCTCGGTGAGCTGGAGGATCCTGGTGGCGACGACCATGAGCTTCTCGTCATCAGCATCGACATCGCCCCAATCGCTTCTGCGGACCGGCGGCGCCCAGCGAACTTCGTAGAACGCCGGCGGGTCCTTCTCCTCGATCTAGCACCACCGGCCCTGCCATTCTTCCCACCTCTCCTTCATGGCACCCTCCGGGTATGCTCCCTTGGATCTTGAGACCCAGGCGATGCAACGGGAGATGGCGCCCCCTGGTTGGATCCGAGGGGAGAAGTAATGGAGGAAAAGTGCCGTGTTGGGGTGCACCCCGGCGAAGCCTTCGCAGAGATGCGTGAAAAGAGCCATGCACGCCACCGCGTTCGGAGTAAAATCTAGGAGGCGGAAGCCAAAGGTATGCATGATATCGCTAAAGAAATCGGAGAAGGGAGGACAGAGCCCACAGGAAAATAATCGATGAAAAAGGGGTATCGATTTGTGGCAGCCTCGGCGCAGTTGGCGGGGATGACGCGCTTGGCAGGATGCCCCGAATTCCCCCCCCCCCCATCTTCACTCCCCACAGGGGCCTGAAGTAGTCCCGAAGCTCGAACACCTCAACCATCGAGGGGAAGACGGCAGACTGCGTCCGCTGCACCGCCAGCGCACTCTCCGGGGGCTCCACGGCTCCGGCGTCCTTAGCGATCCCTTGCCCTTGGTGGATTTTGGCGCCATGGCGGTGGGGAGGAGGTAGGGACGGAGGCGGCGGAGCTCAGCGGCAGGGCAGAAACTTGAAGAAGAAGAAAGGTGGGCGGAGGTTTCTAAGATTGGGGTTGCCGAAGGGTAAAAAGACAGTCATACGGTTATCCCTTTTATGGGAAGCCGCGGTCGCTGCCCATTCTTCGGTGACACATGCGTCTGAAACAGCCCATGCATGCCGCCCGTCACCCGCCCCTCACGCTGCGCGTCGTGGCGTGGGTCGTGGGAAGCGGGCTTGTGAAAAGTCTTACAGCGGTAAAACCGCCCCACCTGCCAGCGCACCGTTTGGGCTGGCCCAACAACGTGTCGGCTTATGTGTGGCCCGGGCCGGGGCTCCTATCGGTGTACAAAAAGAGGGGCGTTTTGTACCCCTTTACTGTGCTGCGGGCAGTCGAGCGCGCCCATGACCACACCAAGCGAGCAGGGAGGTGAGCCAAGGTAAGGCGAAGCCCAAGACAATCAAAGCAACGCCAAGGCCAAGACCACGAAGAAGCGGAGGCGAAGCATGTTCCCTGACAAGACCCTTGTCCAGGCGGCCTCATGGCCCGGCAAGAACCTTGCGGGACAACTCGCCCCGCACCAGCAGGCGAGCCACCCTTGAGCCCACGGCCCCTAGCTCCATCATCAGCGTGGGGCCAGGGCTCAGAAAGGCACCTCTATGGTGGCATGCAGATCTTTGTGTGAAGACATATTCAAGATCAGATAAGGATTAGAAGACGACGATCCTCGGCAAGAAACTTGCCGAGGAAGGCTACCAGACCCCCGGCAAAACCTTTGCCGGGGACGACAGCGCGCCATGGCAAGACCCTTGCCGAGCCACACGGCAAGACCCTTGACGGGCCACCCGGCAAGGCCCTCGCCAAGGACGCCAGCAGGACCACAGCCAGGCCCGCGCGAACCAAGCTTCCACCGCTGTTCCCGTGCAGCTGCCAGCCCAACCAGCTGGGCGGGCACCTGCGTGGCAACATGCATCTCCCCTGACCAACTCATCAAGCGCTTACGTGGCAGCATGTAGATCTTCGTGAAGGCTCCACCATCGTGCCACCCAGCTGCCTGCCTGCCTACATGGCACCGCACGCATCTCTAGCCAGGGCGTGTGTTGAAGCGAGGAGGAGTGGCGATGGACGGGACGGGCCTCTCCCCCGTCCCCGATAAAGCAAGTGGACACCTAAGCTATGCATTAAATGCGTCTTGTCACTGTCTGACGATAAGCTCGAGGCCTGCTTATCGCCTTTCCACCTCCTATGTGTCACTGTGGCAACCCCTTTCAACTATAAAAGGAAGCTCATGGCATACTGGAGAAGGATTCGGCTCTTTCGAACCACACGCTGGCCACAGCTAGTTCGAGAGCTCAAGAACTCTTAGAAATACACCCAGCAAAGCAGGACTAGGGTTTTACGCATGCTCGCGGCCCGAACCTGGGTAAACGATCCTTGTGCTGTCTACTAGCCCTACTCTCCTCACAACCCTGTGCCCAGGCAACCGTAGTAGGGATTCTTGTGATCACATAGGTGTCGTTCCACACTGACAGGTCGCTACAAGATGGTATCAGAGCACACACTGAATGTAGGACACGACCACTAAGAAAAGCCATAGGTCACTCTTCTCTACTCTTTTCTGAGTCCTCTCCATTTTCTACTCTTTAGGATGGCGGATTCGAGGAACAAGTTCGCGCAACCGGATGAAGACACCGCTTTTGGACGACACTTTAAGGAAGTCACTAGATACCTGAACATTGGAATACCAAGCTTCACCGGGACCTACAAGGCCACTTTACTAGAAGAGGAGCGTTGGATGATTCAAGTTCAAATTCCAGGAAGGACGTTCATGCCAGTCACGGAGCCCATAGAGTTTTCCTTTGATGCACCAACCTGGAGTCTAGGCAAGAGCATGGCAGCCCACATCGCCATGGGACGCATCGGTGAAGTATACCACAAGGCTCTCAATGATACTATCTACCAGATATGTGGTCGCCGAGATGAGAAATGGGAGATAGTCAGCACCAGGAAGGGCAGGTCCATTGCAACTTTCATCCAGGAGTTAAACCAGCACATTTGACGCTAGGAGAACCAGATGTGCGCAGACATGATAGATTTGAAGAAGGCGATGACAAGGATCACCGAGCTTGAAGAGGAACTCAAGTCTACATGCTATGGATACGAGGAGGAAATCGCTACACTATTGGAGAAGAATGACTACCTGATAAAGAAGATCAGAGTATTCATGGGAGACCCCGCGCCAGGAGGAGAAGACGACGATTCCACTTGCCCGGAGAACTACATCGTCATCGATGACACCGACTCCGACCCCGACGATAGTGATGATGACTTTGAAGACGAAGCTGGAGCAGATATCATGGAGTCTTCCACCGATCAAAATTTCTAGTAGACCACCATATGATTAGTAGTATTTCCCCATGTATATAGTAGTAGTCCGAGCACTTTAATGATAATTCTAGACCGTTTTGTATGCCCTTGTTTGATTGATTGAGTGATATGATTGTGTTTTGTCTCATGTGCATATGGGTAGTGTTTTCTCACTAGACCTCAATTCTATTCTAATCTCTTCCCTCTAAAACCCTCGGATGCCTCAGGGCGTGACACAGTTTGTCTTCCACGGAGATCACCTAGTTGATCCAGCAGCACAATGCCTTGATGCAGATATTAGTCCAGAACCAAGGCAACAACAACAACAACAACAACCCTCGGCCAGTTGACAACTTAGCCCGCTTTCTGAGGTTACAGCCGCCGGTGTTTTCCAGTAGCACCGAGCCAATAGTTGCGGATGATTGGCTATGCAGGATAGGAAGGGACTTGACCACCGCAGGTTGCACGGATGCTGATAAGGTGCATTTTGCCGCACACCAATTGGATGGACCAGCAGCCTCATGGTGGGAGAATTACACAGCCACTTTTCCCATAGCCAATGTTACTTGGGATCAGTTTCAGCAAGCATTCCGCATAGCCCATGTCTCAACAGGAGCTATGAGCATGAAGAAGCGTGAGTTTCGCAGCTTAGGCCAAGGAACCATACTGTGGGACAGTACATGGATGAGTTTAATAAGCTATCTCGCTATGCCCCTGATGATGTGGCCACAGATGCCGCGAAGCAGGAGAAGTTTATGGAAGGGCTGAATGATGAGATGAGCATGCAGTTGATGGTGGCAACATTTAACAACTACCAGGAGTTGGTAGACAAGGCTCTTATGATTGAAGGGAAGCAGCAACAGATCGAGAGCCGCAAGAGGAATATGGACAAGGAAAGTACAATTCAGGAGCTCAGCAGAAGCCTCGTTTCACCCCAAACTCTGGAGGACTTGTCCATAACCATGGAGGCCACACCCACAATGGAGGAAGTTCTCATAATCACAATGGCCCCAAGAATGGAAACGGGAATGGAGCAGGCAGCAATCAGAACCGCTCTAACCCAACCACACCCACCAAGAAGGATCAAAGTCACATTACTTGTTACAAGTGCGGGAAGACTGGACATTACGCCAACGACTGTCCGGAATTGAAGAACGGCAATGGCAATGGAAGCGCCGGGAAGAAGCCCAACCCTTTCAACAGGGGACAAGTGAACCACGTGAACGTGGAGGAGGTTGAGGAGCAGCCTGATGCAGTTATTGGTAAGTTTTTGGTTAAGTCTTTTATTGCAATTGTTCTTTTCGATACTGGTGCATCGCATTCATACATATCAAGGGGATTCGTGGATAAGTATAAGTTGCCCACTAAGGTACTCGGGACACCCATGTTAGTAAGTTCGCCAGGAGCAGAATATATGGCAAGACAACGATTTTTTTCAGTTACTATTGACCATTGGAAGCCATGTTTTCCCCTCAGACCTGATAATTTTGGAGTCACAAGGTTTGGATGTGATACTAGGAATGGATTGGCTATTGATGTATGGAGGAAACATCGATTGCGCCAGTAGGTCAATTGTGCTCACTACCCCGGAGGGAAAAAGGATCAAGTATGTATCCATGCTTGCGCCAAGGAGGACTCAAGTAAATTCTCTCATGGGAGTTGTTCAGGAGGAAGTGCCTGTAGTGAAGGATTACCCGGATGTATTTCCGTAGGAGTTACCAGGCATGCCATCAGATCGTGACATCGAGTTTTTGATAGAGCTATTGCCAGGCACCGGGCCAATATCAAAGAGACCATACTGGATGCCTGCAAATGATCAAGAAGAGATCAAGAAGCAGATTAAGGAGTTATTGGAGAAAGGTTACATCCGACGAAGTTCATCACCGTGGGAAGCCCCAGTGCTTTTGGTTGAGAAGAAGGATGGATCCTTAAGGATGGTTGTTGATTATCGTGCGTTGAATGAAGTGACGATCAAGAACAAGTACCCACTACCAATGATCAATGATTTATTTGACCAGTTGACAGGAGCAAAAGTGTTTGCGAAGATCGATCTGCGATCAGGATATCACCAACTGAAGATTAGGGAAAAAGATATACCTAAAACAGCTTTCATCACAAGGTACGGGTTGTATGAGTATATGGTTATGTCTTTTGCACTAACTAACGCCCCTGCCTATTTCATGAGTATGACGAACAAGGTGTTTGAGGGAGTCCCGGACTAGGGGGTGTCCGGATAGCCGGACTATCGTCACGGCCGGACTCCAAGACTATGAAGATACAATATTGAAGACTTCGTCCGTGTCCGGATGGGACTTTCCTTGGCGTGGAAGGCAAGCTTGGCGTCTGGATATGTAGATCTCCTACCCTTGTAACCGACTCTGTGTAACCCTAACCTATCCGGTGTCTATATAAACCGGAGGGTTTGATCCGTGGGGCGAACAACAATCATACCATAGGCTAGCTTCTAGGGTTTAGCCTCCTTGATCTCGTGGTAGATCTACTCTTGTACTACCCATATCATCAATATTAATCAAGCGGGAGTAAGGGTATTACCTCCATCGAGAGGGCCCGAACACAGGTAAAAACATCGTGTCCCTTGTCTCCTGTTACCATCCGCCTAGACGCACAGTTCAGGACCCCCCTACCCGAGATCCGCCTGTTTTGACACCGACAGTGTTCATGGAGTTCTTGGGTAAGTTTGTTGTGGTGTTCATTGATGATCTTGGTATGCTCGAAGAATGAAGAGGAACACAAGAAACATTTGCGTTTGGTTCTCGAGGAGCTTAGGGAACATCAGTTATATGCCAAGTTCAGCAAATGTGAGTTTTGGTTGAAGGAAGTTGGATTTCTTGGACATGTTATATCAGGAGAAGGTATAGTCGTGGATCCCACCAAGGTTCAGTCAGTTACTGAGTGGTTGGCACCCACCTCAGTTGGAGAGATCCTCAACTTTCCAGGAGTTGAAGAAACGTTTGACTACAGCCTCAGTGTTGATTCTGCCGGATATATGCAAGGATTTCCAAGTGTATTGCGACGCTTCTCGCTTAGGACTTGGAGGAGTGCTTATGCAAGACGGGAGAGTTGTTTCGTATGCCTCACGACAACTGAAACCGCATGAGTTGAATTATGCCACGCATGATTTGGAGTTAGCAGCTGTGGTGCATGCGCTCAAGACCTGGAGACATTTTCTCATTGGAAACCGTTGCGATGTATACACGGATCACAAGAGTTTGAAGTACATCTTCACACAGAAGGAGCTTAACCTCAGGCAGAGGAGATGGTTGGAGCTCATAAAGGATTATGATATGAAGCTGCATTACCATCCAGGAAAGGCCAATGTCGTAGCAGATGCCTTGAGCCGTAAGTGTTATGTTAACACCCTTGTAAGCGGAGGGATGCCAAAGAAGTTAGCCAACGATCTCGGTGAACTATGTTTGGAAATAGTCCCTAGAGGTTTTGTTGCAGCAATGGGGGTTCAGTCTACATTATTGGGAAAGATTAGAGAAGCTCAGAAGGATAACAAGGAGATTGCCGAGATAAAGGAGAAGATGAGCGAAGGGGAAGCCAAAGGTTTTCAGGAGGATGAGCACGACACCTTATGGTTTGAGGAACGTATATATGTGCCCAATAATGCAGAGATCAGGAAATTGATACTACAGGAAGCTCATGACTCGCCATACTCGATACACCCCGGAAACACCAAGATGTATTTGGATTTGAAGGAGCGTTTCTGGTGGACGGGTATGAAGAAGGATATCGCTGAGTATGTAGCCTTATGTGATGTATGTCAGAGAGTGAAGGCAGAACATCATAAGCCGGCAGGATTCTGCAACCTATGTCGATACCGAATAGAAGTGGGATAAGCTTGGCATGGATTTTATCACCGGATTGCCCAGGACTCGATCAGGATATGATTCTATCGGGTAGTAGTGGATCGCTTGACCAAAGTAGCCCACTTTATCCTAGTGAAAACCACCTATACAAGTGCGAAGTTGGCCAAGATATACATGACCAGGATCGTGGTCTGCGGAGTTCGAGGACCATCGTATCAGATAGAGGAACACAGTTTACTTCAAAATTTTGGCACCGGCTGCACCAGACTTTGGGAACCAGGCTAGAGTACATTTCGCCGGCAGACGGATGGACAGACCGAGAGAGTCATTCAGATTCTGGAGGACATGTTGAGAGCTTGTGCGTTGGATTATGGATCTAGTTGGGATGACAACTTTCCCTACGCAGAGTTCTTATACAACAACAGCTACCAGGCCAATTTGAAGATGGCACCGTTTGAAGCCCTGTATGGAAGAAGGTGCCGAACACCGTTGATGTGGGATGAAGTTGGAGACCGCCAGTTGTTTGGACCGGATTTGATTAAGGAATCTGAAAAGAAGGTTAAGCAGATTCGAGATAGACTGAAGGTAGCTCAGTCGAGATAGAAGAGTTATGCAGATTCAAAACACAAGGAGGTAGTCTATGAAATCAGAGACAGAGCGTATCTGCGAGTATCACCTCTTCGAGGAGTTAAGCGTTTTGGAGTTAAGGGAAAGTTAGCCCCGATATTTGTCGGACTGTACCTTGTTTTGGAACGTATGGGAGAAGTTGCCTACAAGTTGGAGTTACCTGAAGGACTGTCACGAGTACATGATGTGTTTCACGTTTCCCAGTTGAAGAAGTGCCATGCAGAGATGGCCAATATACCTTTGAGAGATACAGTGCCCCTGGAAGCGATTCAGTTGGACAGTGATTTGACCTATGAGGAGAAGCCAGTCAAGATCCTTGAGTATGCCGGTAGAGTCACACGCACAAGGTTATCAATTTTGCAAAGTTCGATTGGAGCCACCATACCGAGGATGAAGCCACACAGGAGCGAGAAGATGATCTCTGGAAAGACCACCCACACCTATTTTCTAGCCAACCCGAATCTCGAGGGCGAGATTCATCTTAAGGGGGGTAGGTTTGTAACATCCCAAATTTTTCAATTTGGAATGTTATACATAGATCATTCATGCATATCATATTCTATTGCATATTTTTTTTTGCAATCCTCGAAATTCTAAGCAACTCAAGGACCCTCAGAGAGAGTTGGAGATTTCACCGTTTCCGTATATGAAATTTTTATCGAATATCGAAACGAGGATCATTTGTTTTATTATTTTTCTCTCCGAAATATTTCCTATTAAAATATATGAGAGGAGATAATATGACTTCTCCTAATAAATGAAATATTGGAGGAAAATATTAAAATCAAGTATTTGATTTTATTCGGATTTTATTGCTATTTTATTTGCATAGGAAAAATTCGGGTTTTCCAAAATTGCATTATTGGCACAAATAAATGTTCACCTTGTCCGGCTTATTTTTTAGAGGACGGGGAAAATTTATTTCAGAATTTTTGGACTCCGTTTAGTATTTTTTTGCTTTCTTTTTCTGTACGTCGGATTTTTTTAAAGTAACCGACTCCGGGCCGTACCCTACAAGGACTCCGCCTCGGGGGCTTTATAAGTCGCGCTGCCCTGTCCCGCAGCCCACCCGCTCCCCCAAACCCTAGCCACCGCCGACCTAGCGCGTCGCCACCCCGCGCGCCGCGCCGCCACCCGCCGTGCCAGATCCCGTCGCCATTGACTGGTCGGTTTTCTTCGGATAATCCTGTTTTTTTATTTTCTTCGGTTTATTTTCTTTAGATCAGTTTTCTGACGGTTCATTTATTTTGCGGACGTTAAATCCGTTCGTTCGTTAAACGAACGCCCGTTCACCGTTAGTCACGAGACAGCGAGCGTTAGATTCGTTAGCACTGCTCGTCGGTTTTCTTTTTCTGGGATTTTCGCGATTATATTCGATCGCAATTTCGACCCGATTTTCGTTTTAGTTTATCTTTTAAGCTCGTTTATCGGTCGAGCGATTCAAGCGCCTAGATCCTCGTCTCGAAGCCCTTTTTCTATTTAACCAACTTGAACAAAATTTTGATACTGTAAAATTTGACTTTAGTATAAGGTGATAAAAAATAAGCATGGATGGAGTGCGTTATCGGGGTCTTGGGATCTCGGTCTCATTTACGTGAGGTGGAAGTATTCGGGGTAATCGGCCGTAATGGCAACCAACGCATTATCGATGCTAAGTTGGTGGAATACCTCGTCGATCAACTCCACCTTTATATCCGGATCCTCTTGGAGGTCGGATCGAGGACCGTTCGGATCCTCGGTTTGTGGAAGCGGGCTGTGTATCTTCTCCACGATCCGTAGCAGATTCTGTGAAACCACGAAATGAGATATTTAACCATGGGAACATGGATCAGACAGGTCACAAAGATGTTTGCTTACCCAGCTTCGAGGATTATTCGAAGAAAACTCCTTCAGTGGATTGACACGGAGGAAATCCTCCTCCTCCCCTTTGTACATGGCAGACAAGATCTTCACCAGTTCGGTGACCGATCCTGGCCCTTTGCGGCCATGGCGGGTGGGATCGACCTCCCCATTTAAGTCCCACATGGGGTGGCCCCTGTATTGGAGCGGCTGCACTCCCCTCATAATGCAGATTGCCATGACTCCTGTCATGGTCAATCCGGCATGAACCGATAACCTTATTCGGCTCATCAAATAGCGGACATCGGTCATCTTCTCTCCGGGGCTCCGAGGGCGCCAACAAGGCGCTTCTTCAGAGGAGCATTGCTGAACTCCGGAAGGCCGATCTGAACAGGATCCGGCAGCGGGGCGTCCTCCATGTAAAACCATTCGAAGGCCAGTCTTGGACGCCTTCTTTGGGGTTCGAATAGGTATCCGGTACGGCGATGCGCCATAGCTCGGCTCCGGCCACTTGATACATTGACCCCTCATGAGAGCGAAGTGCTGGGCAGAATATTCTCTTCCACAGCCGAAATGAGCCCCCGGCGCCGAGAACAGTTCGCAAAGGGCCATGGAGCCCGCGATGTGCAAGATGGGGCAGGAGTAAGATGGTGCGATTGGAGGCCGTAGAACTCAAGAGCCCCGGAGAAAGCGGATGGATTGAAATCGAGTCCACTTACTAGATAAGAGATGAAGCACACCTGCTCTCCTTTAGAGGATCGGGGCGCTCTCCGCTTGCTTTCCGCCCTTGGTGGTGGCAAGTCCGGCTCGAACGGAACCATGAAGGCGGAGGAAAAATCCCTTGGCTTGGGTATAACTAGCTCGCTATGCGGGACTGAGCATCTCTCCCAATTTCCTGGCCGGGGGCTGGGAGCGCGAGAGGAGGAGCCGTGTCGACTGTCCATGATGGAATGGGCTATGGTCAGAGGCGCTCCGATGAAAACTCGCAAAGGGGGGATGGTGTGACTCAGGTCTAGATCCTTGCCCCTTTTATAAGCGGCTCCTTTGCGCGGCTAGGGGGTAATTGTAAAGATACCCTGGCTTTTTGCATTCATTCAAACACATGGAAGATGGCCATTATTGGGCGCAGAAGCCGAGGAGCGCAACATTTATCAGAAGTCGGACACTATTCGACAAGTATATGGAATTTTGAGAAGAACCCGCCTCGCAATGCCGAAGACAATCAACGCGTCGGACTCATCGTCATTGAAGCCTGGTTGAGGAGGCTCTTGAGGAGTCCGGACTAGGGGTGTCCGGATAGCGGACTATCATCACGGCCGGACTCCAAGACTATGAAGATACAAGATTGAAGACTTCGTCCCGTGTCGGAAGGACTTTCCTTGGCGCGGAAGGCAAGCTTGGCGTCACGGATATGTAGATCTCCTACCCTTGTAACCGACTACTGTGTAACCCTAACCTATCCGGTGTCTATATAAACCGGAGGTTTTAGTCCCTAGGGCGAACAACAATCATACCATAGGCTAGCTTCTAGGGTTTAGCCTCCTTGATCTCGTGGTAGATCTACTCTTGTACTACCCATATCATCAATATTAATCAAGCAGGAGTAGGGTATTACCTCCATCGAGAGGGCCGAACCTGGGTAAAAACATCATGTCCCTTGTCTCCTGTTACCATCCGCCTAGGCGCACATTCGGGACCCCCTACCGAGATCCGCGGTTTTGACACCGACATTGGTGCTTTCACTGAGAGTTCCTCTGTGCCGTCGCCATCAGGTAGGATGCCTCATCTCGTCTTCAAAGACGGTACCATCGCCAAAGAAGCCTTGGCCACTGGTCAGACTCTCCGGCTAGGCGGTTTTCTCATGACCGCTAGTTCGGCCGCCGCGCCGACGATGACCTCTCGAGTCATCGAAACCAATCTCCATGTTAGTTCGGAACTTGCCGAACAGTTAGATCTGATCGAGCTCTCCTCCATAAACGAGCTCTTGGATCGCATCGCCGCCCTAGGAGTCGCCACAGATTACGACCGGAGCAGGCCTAAAACCGATCTGAGAGAGATCAACTCTCCCCAGGCTACCCATCATGTTGCTGTGATAGAGGAGCAATGCGGCGATTCTTCTTCTATCTTAAGGACTAGCTACGTCCGGATTCCCGATCCCTCCATGCCGGATTCCTGCGGAGGGACGGATGTCGATCAAGCTCTGAACTTAAAGTCAGGCGGCGGGTCGGACTCGTTGGATAGCACTAAAAAATCCGAACTTCCGAGTTCGGAAACTTCTCGGCCCTTGAGTCCTAAATTGGACGGGGTTCCGGATTTAGTGCCACCCGCCCACCCAAACATTAGCGATCTCTCTCGAATTCGGCAAGAGCCCGTCGAAACAGTACATCATTTCTGGGCCAGATTCCTCCTTGTTATGAACAAGATAAAGGACTGCCGAGAGGAGGGCGCAATCCCAATTTTTGCAATAATTGCACGGACAAGGAATCCTAAGCGCCATAAGTCGTTATGAAATTACGCTTTGCTGACTTGGCGACCATAGTACAAAAATCTGTGTGCGATGGAAGCGCTGGAAAACCGAAAGTAAATTTTGGGAAAATCCGGCCCGAATACATCCCTAGTCCGGAACAAAAGGATGCATCACTATCAAGCACCTGGGTTGAATACCAAAAACCAAAACCCCTAAAAGTGCGGAACCGTCTTGGAGGGTTGGCTAAGCGGACCTGCAAAATTCATAGCACGAGGCGCCACTCCAACTCATAGCCTTGAGCATGTTGGATACTACGGCAGTTGGCCAAAAGTGGCGAAGAGCTTCTAGCCGGAATCCCAGCCCAGCAACATCGATGCGGTGTTAACAGTCTTGAGACTTTCGCATCAAATAACATGCGAAACGAACACTCATAACCTTGCGAAGTCTACCAAGTAGTAATAATAAATCCATGGAGTGACACGGCTATTACCTTTAATGCCAGTGACGAACCTAAATTCTGAACTACCCGGGCACTAGCCGCATTTGTCCTCAGCCCGATAGTGGACGG
This sequence comes from Aegilops longissima, assembly GCA_021605205.1. Lineage (NCBI taxonomy): Eukaryota > Viridiplantae > Streptophyta > Magnoliopsida > Poales > Poaceae > Aegilops > Aegilops longissima. The sequence goes on from CM038680.1 coordinate 434,355,710, forward strand.
CTTTCGCCTTACTAAGGTACTCATGGATGGCGGCAGCGGACTAAACCTCATCTATGAAACCCTCCGAAAAATGGAAATAGACTGGAACCGCATTGGCGAAGCAGCACAACCTTTAGAGGAATAATCCCCAGCCGGGAAGCATGCTGCAGGGAAAAATCATCTTGGGCGTAGTGTTCGCTCATTGGACAATTACAGGTCCAAGGAGGTCACATTCAAGTAGCCCCGTTCAACAGCGGATATCATGCTTTATTAGGACGAGAGGCATTCACAATTTTTCAAGCTATACCCCATTATGGGTACATGAAGCTTAAAATGCCGGACCTAACGGAATCATCACTCTCGCTAGTGATCCGAACATAGCACTCAGCGCGAAAACAAGACAACTGCACTAGCCCTCGAGGCACTATCAAAGCCCTAGCGGCCGAGGAACTCACATGATCGCTCCATGGTGAACAGGGACGGCGTGATACTTGATAAAAGATCCAAGTCCACCTCTTTTAAACCAGCGGATGAAATAGTCAAATTCCAAGTCCACCCAGCGGACCTGCAAAGAGCGGACTCCATTGGGGCACAATTAAACCACGATGTAGGCGCTGCACACGAGAATTTCTACAAGAAAAGCTGGGACATCTTTGCTGGCACCCTTGGACATGCGGGAATCCCACGTCGGTGGTGAGCACAGCTTAAATATCCTAAAAGGATTCAAGCCAGACAAACATGCTCTTCGGCGCTTTTCCGAACCCAAGAGATAGGCCATGGGAGAGGAGCTAGCCAAAATTTTGGAAGCCGGATTCATCACAGATATAAAACATCCGGACTGGCTAGCAAACCTGGTGATGGTACCAAAGAAGGATAAATCCTGGCGCCTATGTGTTGTTTTCAAGGACCTTAATAAGGCTTGCCCAAAGGATCCCTTCCCTCTCCCTCGAATTGATCAAATCATTGACACTACAGCAGGACACGACTCATTGTGCTTCCTCGACGCGTACTCTGGCTACCACCAAATCAAGATGGCGGAGCCAGACCAAGCTGCAACAGCATTCATCACTCCATACGGCCCGTTCTGCTTCAACACATTGCCCTTTGGGCTCAAAAACGCCGGCGCAACATATCAGCGCATGATCCAGACATATCTGGCAAACCAGATCGGCAAAACAGTGGAAACATATGTAGATGACGTGGTCGTCAAAACCAAGCACGTCGAAACTCTAGTAGACGACTTGAGGCTCACATTCGACAATCTTGAAAATATGACATCAAGCTCAATCCGGAAAAATCGTCTTGGCGTTCGGTAGGAAAGCTCCTGGGCTTCATTGTGTCCGGTAGAGGAATTGAAGCAAACCAGCGAAGATCCGAGATCTGTCACAATTGGATATTCAAGCGACCTCAAATAAATAAAAAATGGGCCGGGATGCGAGCGGCTCTAAGCCGCTTTATTTCCCGATTGGGGAAAAGCGTTACCCTTTACCGCCTCCTCGCCGCACCAAACACTTGAGTGGGCGGATGCGCCACGGACGAACTCGAAGAAATAAAGGCCATTTGGCAACAAATCCGGTCTGGCGGCGTAGCGTGGGCGAACCAATGATATTATATATCGCGCAACACATCAAGTTGTCGGTAGCGGTGCTCGTTGTCGAGCGAAAGGGGCGGACACGGTTCCTGTTCAAAACCGGTTTATTATGTGTCCCTTGTCCTAACTCCATACAAGTCCGGTACCCACACTATCAAAAGATAGCATATCACGGTGTTCATGGCATCCGGAAGCTGCGACACTACTTTCAAGAGTGTTCGATAACGGTAGCCCTCGAAGTACCTCTTGCGACATTATAAACAACCGCGACGCGACGGGCGAATTGCTAAATGGGCCATAGAGCTCCTTCCATTCGATATAACTTATAAACCACGACGAGCTATTAAGTTGCAGGTTTTGGCCGACTTCGTGGCGAATGGACGGCGAACTCCCTAAAATGCGGCGCATACTCAATGGATCATGCACTTTGATGGCTCCACAATGTTGGCGGCACGGGGCTGGCGTTGTCTGACGTCCCCAACCGGGACACAATCCAATCGTCCTTGAGATAATGTATCACGGACTCCAACAACGCGGCGAATCTGAGGCCCTTACGCACGGCCTCCGGATGGCGATCTCCATGGGCATTCAACGCCTAGAGGTGCGCGGAGGATTGAATCTCGCAATATCTCAAATAAGCGGAGACTTTGATGCCAAAGATCCGAAAATGGCAACATACCGCAATGCGGTCCTAAAAATGTCGGCCGCAGTTGAAGGGCTCGAATTTCATCATATAGCGGGACAACAACCGGTGGCGGATATATTGGCGCGCATCGGTGCAAAACGCGATGCCGCCCCACCCAATATCTTTACGGAGCGGCTGTTCAAGCCATCCATACTATGGGAAGAAGTCCGGCAATCCGGACCCAACCGCCTTACTGACGCGAACACTCGACATAACGGAGGCTCTGCCCCGAGATAACACCCTCGCTAACGAAATGATGGCGGTTATCGCCCCGTGGACGGAACCATTCCTAGCCTACCTAACTAGGCAGGAACTCCCCGAAGACCAAAATGAGGCTCGCTGCATAGTACGACGCTCTAAAGCCTATAATGTCCATGAGGGAGAGCTTTATAAGAAAATCACTACCGGAGTCCTTCAAAGGTGTATCTCCGAAGAGGAAGGGCAAAACCTCCTGTCTGAAATTCATGCCGGACTGGGTGGGCACCGCGCCGCAGCCCGGGCCCTTGTAGGCAAGGCCTTCCGTATAGGATTTTATTGGCCGACGGCCCGGGCAGATGCGCAGGACTTAGTCCAACGATGTGTCGATTGCCAGATCTTTGCTAACCAAAGCCACATGCCACCCACCGCCCTGAAAACTATACCCATCACCTGGCCGTTCACGGTCTGGGGGATTGACATGGTTGGACCCCTCAAGGGAGGAACCCACAAGCAAAAATACCTATTGGTCATGGTGGATAAATTCACCAAATGGATAGAGGCCAAGCCTGTTAAAACAGCCGAATCTGGACCAGTGATAGACTTCATATCAGGGGTAGTACACTGTTACGGTGTCCCCCACAGTATCATCACTGATAATGGCACCAACTTCACGGCCGGTGAGGTCAAATCATGGTGCAAAAACATGGGCATCAAGCTCGATTACGCCTCAGTCTATCACCCTCAAACCAACGGCCAAGTCGAACGGGCAAATGGTCTAATAATGAGCGGCATTAAACCCAGACTAGTGGGGTCCCTCAAGGAATCTAACACGCACTGGGTTGAGGATCTCGACTCCGTACTCTGGGGGCTGCGGACCACGCCAAATCGTACTACCGGATTCACACCATTCTTCATGGTGTAAGGTGCAGAGGCAGTCTTGCCCTGCGACATAATACATGACTCACCTCGAGTGCGCATGTACGAAGAAAGAGAAGCCGAGCTTGATCGGCAGGACAGTTTGGACGCATTGGAGGAGGAGCACGACGTGGCAAAAGCTCGTTCCGCATTCTATCAACAGCAGGCTCGAAGATATCAAAGGAGGGAAGTACGGGCCAAAGCTTATAACGTTGGCGAACTAGTTCTATGCCTGCCGGACAAGAAAAAGGACAAACTCAAGCCCAAATGGGAAGGTCCCTTCATCATCGACCAGGTCCTGACCGGCGGGGCATACCGTCTGCGAAACGCATCGGATAACCGACTCGAGCCAAACCCATGGAACGCAGCCCGTCTACGAAGATTCTACGCCTAAGTTCCGGACTCCAAGTTCGTCTCCTTCCTCCGTCCGCATTTTTTATTTTTTGCTTTTTGTTGTCTTTTATTTCTCTCCTTCCTCCTTCTTCTTCTTGTAGCTTCTAGAGGCTCGTTTGCGCTTTTATCGCACACACTTGACGCGCTGTCCGCGCTCATTATACCTGGGGGCTTCTTTAACAGAAGCTTATTCATACGGGCTTTCATGCCCAACACATGCGTTAAACTTCCGCATGTACCTTTTATTCACCATTATATGCATCGATATGACTTAAGTTTTGGCTAAGCTGGGTTGCCTGGCTCCTGTGCTTACCCCTACATTCCCGATTGTTCGGCTAGGCGGTAAAGGAGCACCTCTGCGATTATTCTTGTCGGGTCGGCGGATGTGTACCTCAGATTGGGTGAAGCCGAAAGCTAGTGTTCTTAAGGGAATATTCGGTCGGTGAACTGAAAGATGATTTTTAACTATTTACGCATCTACCCCCAGATGATTTTCTGCTTTTATAGCAGCTTTGACATGCACTTTAGGGCATGCACCCCAGCGAAAGGAACCCTTAACGGAACTATTCTCCCTGGAAGATGTTTCTTACTACCCATGTAATATAACATAACTAGTTGGGCACTTGTCTGATATAGCAACAATGACCCCTACGCCTGGTCTCCATGCATACCACGGTTCTTATATAACCACGAAGGTATTGGACACACTCGAACTATTGGGTCCGGAGGTCGAGCGAAAAGGTCCACTATGACAAGCGATCTACAATCCGGCTAGAAGACATTCTTTCATGTCATATTTTTACATAGTCAACTCGACTCATTGTATTCCTCCTCAATGCCATCTAATAGGCTATCTAATTTACAATCTTCTGGGAATACTTGGCGGCCAATTCTACTTGGCGTATACTAACTTCTGAGGATCTCCATCCCATCCGCCCCACAGTCCGACCTCGCCATGTGATTTGGGTCAACAACCGTGTGCAGCGTCTTTACCATGGCCCGAGCTTCCTGGCGCCTTGACGGCAGGCCGATATCTTCCATAGCGGAGCGCCGCCGTGCTCCTTGAAGCCGTTCGCCAGCTCCCCAATGCCTTGGGCGGGGAGATAGATAGCCACAAGGCCTGGCCTATTCCTTTCATCACTGCGGATTCATTCGTACGGACGCAGTCGGGAAGAAGATCACCCGAAGAATTGGGCATCTCCTCCTCAGGACGACTTGTGAGCAAACCTACATACATGTTTATGTTAGTCGCCTTCCTCGCCGAACTCTTTCAAAGTTCGCTCAAGCACTTACTGAAAATGCCGCGACGAAGTCGTCGATTCTCCTTTACGGAGTCAGCTAACTGGGCACGAACGTCCTTTAGTTCCTCACCCAGCTTGGTGTCGGTGTCTTGGAGGTTATTCTTCTCCTGCCGCACCCTCGTAAGCACGCTCTCGCCGGCCTTTAACTGGCGTAAGAGTTGTTGCTTGTCCGGATCTAGTCCGGCGCCGTCTGCAATGTTTTTGTCAGATTTACACACCCGCCGCACTTCATAAATTATTTATCTTCAAGCGTATATTACGGAGGGGTCTCTGTGGCTCCCCCCGTAGCGGCTAGTGCGGCCTCAAGTTGGGCCCTGCACTCTTCCAGCTCCTGGGACAGTCGGGTATTCTTTTTTGTAAGATCCTGCATAACAAATGATCCTTAAATCAATTATTCTAACTATTTTAAGTCTCGGGGGCTACTAGCATATATAACTGTGAAATATCCTTACCCATATGTCCTTCACATACTGCTCCGTGGCTCTGGCCAGGCCATCTTGAGCGGCACGGAGATGCGCATCTCCCGAATCAAAGGCATCCAAGGCCTCTTGGGAGAAACATGCGTCATGAAGAACTGTCCGGCGGCGCCTGCGATTCAAGGCGCTCTCCACCTCGGAGTTGGTGGCGGACAACCTGTCGGCATCCTCTGTCGGAGGAGCATCCGACGCACGTCTCGTGCTCGCCTCAGCCTCCGGACCCGACTTTGAAGCTTGTCCGGTGAAGGTTCGATCGGCAGCCTCTCCGGACTCAGTCTGGCGAGCGCTCTTTTTCCTGAAAAGAGCATCAGCGTTAGTACGCCTTCCAGGAATCAATCCTGGGAGTATGGTGACATGCCATACCGTTGCGGCGGAGTTTCGATCCGGACCACACTTCTTTTTAGCCTGCGGGGCCGCACTGCCCTTTGTTGGCCAGCCGCCGCGGGCTCGGCTTCCTGCCTCGAAGGTACCCCCTGCGAAGCACCATTGGTATACGGTGATCAAAAATAAGCATGGATGGGTCGTTATCAGGGTCTTGGGATCTCGGTCTCATTTACCTGTGAGGCTGGAAGTATTCCGGGGTAATCAGCCGTAATGGCAACCAACGCATTGTCGATGCTAAGTTGGTGGAATACCCCGTCGATCAACTCCACCTTTACATCCGGTTCCTCTTCGGAGGTCGGATCGAAGGACCGTTCCGGATCCTCGGGTTGTGGGGGCGGGCTGTGTATCTTCTCCACAGTCCGGCGCAGTTCCTGCGCAGAAACCACGAAATGAGATATTTAACCATGGGAACATGGATCGGACAAGTCACAAAGATGTTTGCTTACCCAGCTTCGAGAATTATTCGAAGAAAACTCCTTCAGTGGATTGACACGGAGGAAATCCTCCTCCTCCGCTTTGTACATGGTAGACAAGATCTTCACCAGTTCGGTGACCGATCCTGGCCCTTTGCGGCCATGGCGGGTGGCATCGACCTCCCCGTTGAAGTCCCACATGGGGTGGCCCCTGTATTGGAGCGGATGCACTCCCCTCATAATGCAGATTGCCATGACTCCTGTCATGGTCAATCAGCATGAAACCGATAACCTTATTCGGCACATCAAATAACGGACATCGGTCATCTTCTCTCCGGGGGCTCCGAGGGCGCCAACTTAGGCGCTTCTTGAGAGGAGCATTGCTGAACTCCGGAAGGCCGATCTGAACAGGATCCGCAGCGGGGCGTCCTCCATGTAAAACCATTCGAAGGCCAGTCTTGGACGCCTTCTTTGGGGTTCCAGATAGGTATCCGGTGCGGCGATGCGCCATAGCTCAGCTCCGGCCACTTGATATATTGACCCCTCATGAGAGCGGGGTACTAGGCAGAATATTCTCTTCCACAGCCGAAATGAGCCTCGGCGCCAGAACAGTTCGCAAAGGGCCACGAAGCCCGCGATGTGCAAGATGGAGGCAGGAGTAAGATGGTGCGATTGAGGCCGTAGAACTCCAAGAGCCCCGGAGAAAGCGGATGGATTGGAAATCCGAGTCCTCTTACTAGATAAGAGGTGAAGCACACTCGCTCTCCTTTAGAGGGATCAGGGACGCTCTCCGCTTGCTTTTCGCCCTTGTAGGTGGCAAGTCCGGCTCGAACCGGAACCATGAAGGCGGAGGAGAAATCCCTTGGCTTGGAGTATAACTAGCTCGCTATACGGGATGAGCATCTCTCCCAATTTCTGGCTGAAATTTGGGCGCGAGAGGAGGAGCCGTGTCGATTGTCCATGATGGAATGGGCTTTGGTCGAGGCGCTCGATGAAAAACATAAGGGGGATGGTGTGACTCAGGTCTAGATCCTTGCCCCTTTTATAAGCGGCTCCTTTGCGCGGCTAGGGGGGTAATTGTAAAGATACCCTGGCTTTTCGCATTCATTCAAACACATGGAAGATGGCCATTATTGGGCGCAGAAGCCGAGGAGCGCAGAATTTATCAGAAGTCGTACACTATTCGACAAGTATATAGAATTTGGAGAAGAACCCGCCTCGCAATGCCGAAGACAATCAACGCGCCGGACTCATCGTCATTGAAGCCTGGTTCGGGAGCTCTTGAGGAGTCCCGGACTAGGGGTGTCCGGATAGCCGGACTATCGTCACGGCCGGACTCCAAGACTATGAAGATATAAGATTGAAGACTTCGTCCCGTGTCCGGATGGGACTTTCCATGGCGTGGAAGGCAAGCTTGGCGATACGGATATGTAGATCTCCTACCCTTGTAACCGACTTTGTGTAATCCTAACCTATCCGGTGTCTATATAAACCGGAGGGTTTTAGTCCGTAGGACGAACAACAATCATACCATAGGCTAGCTTCTAGGGTTTAGCCTCCTTGATCTCGTGGTAGATCTACTCTTGTACTATCCATATCATCAATATTAATCAAGCAGGAGTAGGGTATTACCTCCATCGAGAGGGCCCGAACCTGGGTAAAAACATCGTGTCCCTTGTCTCCTGTTACCATCCGCCTAGACGCACAGTTCGGGACCCCCTACCCGAGATCCGCCGGTTTTGACACCGACAGTGTTCATGGAGTTCTTGGGTAAGTTTGTTGTGGTGTTCATTGATGATATCTTGGTATGCTCGAAGAACGAAGAGGAACAGAAGGAACATTTGCGTTTGGTTCTCGAGAAGCTTAGGGAACATCAGTTATATGCCAAGTTCAGCAAATGTGAGTTTTGGTTGAAGGAAGTTGGATTTCTTGGACATGTTATATCAGGAGAAGGTATAGTCGTGGATCCCACCAAGGTTCAGTCAGTTACTGAGTGGTTGGCACCCACCTCAGTTGGAGAGATCCTCAACTTTCCAGGAGTTGAAGAAACGTTTGACTACAGCCTCCGTGCTGATTCTGCCGGATATATGCAAGGATTTCCTAGTGTATTGCGATGCCTCTCTCTTAGGACTTGGAGGAGTGCTTATGCAAGACGGGAGAGTTGTTTCGTATGCCTCACGACAACTGAAACCGCATGAGTTGAATTACGCCACACATGATTTGGAGTTAGCAGTTGTGGTGCATGCGCTCAAGACCTGGAGACATTTTCTCATTTGAAACCGTTGCGATGTATACACGGATCACAAGAGTTTGAAGTAAATCTTCACACAGAAGGAGCTTAACCTCAGGCAGAGGAGATGGTTGGAGCTCATAAAGGATTATGATATGAAGCTGCATTACCATCCAGGAAAGGCCAATGTCGTAGCAGATGCCTTGAGCCGTAAGTGTTATGTTGACACCCTTGTAAGCGGAGGGATGCCAAAGAAGTTAGCGAACGATCTCGGCGAACTATGTTTGGAAATAGTCCCTAGAGGTTTTGTTGCAGCAATGGGGGTTCAGTCTACATTATTGGGAAAGATTAGAGAAGCTCAGAAGGATAACAAGGAGATTGCCGAGATAAAGGAGAAGATGAGCGAAGGGGAAGCCAAAGGTTTTCAGGAGGATGAGCACGACACCTTATGGTTTGAGGAACGTATATATGTGCCCAATAATGCGAGAGATCGGAAATTGATACTACAGAAGCTCATGACTCGCCATACTCGATACACCCCGGAAACACCAAGATGTATTTGGATTTGAAGGAGCGTTTCTGGTGGACGGGTATGAAGAAGGATATCGCTGAGTATGTAGCCTTATGTGATGTATGTCAGAGAGTGAAGGCAGAACATCATAAGCCAGCAGGATTACTGCAACCTATGTCGATACCCGAATAGAAGTGGGATAAGCTTGGCATGGATTTTATCACCGGATTGCCCAGGACTCGATCAGGATATGATTCTATCTGGGTAGTAGTGGATCGCTTGACCAAAGTAGCCCACTTTATCCTAGTGAAAACCACCTATACAAGTGCGAAGTTGGCCAAGATATACATGACCAGGATTGTAGGTCTGCACGGAGTTCCGAGGACCATTGTATCAGATAGAGGAACACAGTTTACTTCAAAATTTTGGCACCGGCTGCACCAGACTTTGGGAACCAGGCTAGAGTACATTTCGCCGGCAGACGGATGGACAGACCGAGAGAGTCATTCAGATTCTGGAGGACATGTTGAGAGCTTGTGCGTTGGATTATGGATCTAGTTGGGATGACAACTTTCCCTACGCAGAGTTCTTATACAACAACAGCTACCAGGCCAATTTGAAGATGGCACCGTTTGAAGCCCTGTATGGAAGAAGGTGCCGAACACCGTTGATGTGGGATGAAGTTGGAGACTGCCAGTTGTTTGGACCGGATTTGATTAAGGAATCTGAAAAGAAGGTTAAGCAGATTCGAGATAGGTGAAGGTAGCTCGGTCGAGATGTAAGAGTTATCTGATTCAAAACACAAGGAGGTAGTCTATGAAATCAGAGACAGAGCGTATCTACGAGTATCACCTCTTCGAGGAGTTAAGCGTTTTGGAGTTAAGGGAAAGTTAGCCCCGATATTTGTCGGACTGTACCTTGTTTTGGAACGTATGGGAGAAGTTGCCTACAAGTTGGAGTTACCTGAAGGACTGTCACGAGTACATGATGTGTTTCACGTTTCCCAGTTGAAGAAGTGCCATACAGAGATGGCCAATATACCTCTGAGAGATACAGTGCCCCTGGAAGCGATTCAGTTCGACAGTGATTTGACCTACGAGGAGAAGCCAGTCAAGATCCTTGAGTATGCCAGCAGAGTCACACGCAGCAAGGTTATAAAGTTTTGCAAAGTTCAGTGGAGCCACCATACCAAGGATGAAGCCACCTGGGAACGAGAAGATGGTCTACGGAAAGACCACCCACACCTATTTTCTAGCCAACCCGAATCTCGAGGGCGATATTCATCTTAAGGGGGTAGGTTTGTAACATCCCAAATTTTTCAATTTGGAATGTTATACATAGATCATTCATGCATATCATATTCTATTGCATATTTGTTTTGCAATCCTCGAAATTCTAAGCAACGAAAGGACCCTCAGAGAGAGTTGGAGATTTCACCGTTTTCGTATATGAAATTTTTTATCGAATATCGAAACGAGGATCATTTGTTTTATTATTTTTCTCTCTGAAATATTTCCTATTAAAATATATGAGAGAAGATAATATGACTTCTCCTAATAAATGAAATATTGGAGGAAAATATTAAAATCAAGTATTTAATTTTATTCGGATTTTATTGCTATTTTATTTGCATAGGAAAAATTCGCGTTTTCCAAAATTGCATTATAGGCCCAAATAAATGTTCACCTTGTCCGGCTTATTTTTTAGAGGGCGGGGAAAATTTATTTCAGAATTTTTGGACTCCGTTTAGTTTTTTTTTTGCTTTCTTTTTCTGCACGTCGGATTTTTTAAAGTAATGTAGACTCGGCCGTACCCTCTGAGGACTCACCGAGGGGGCTTTATAAGTCGCGCCGCCCCTGTCCCGCAGCCCACCCGGTCCCCCAAACCCTAGCCGCCGCCGACCTAGCGCGCCGCCACCGCCGCCACCCAGCAAGCGCCGCCACCATTGTGTGCGGATCCGTCGCCATTGACTCGTCGGTTTTCTTCGGATAATCCTGTTTTTTTATTTTCTTCGGTTTATTTTCGTTAGATCAGTTTTCTGACGGTTCATTTATTTTGCGGACGTTCGTCCGTTCGTTCGTTTAAACGAACGCCGTTCACCCATTAGTCACAGACAGCGAACGTTCATTCGTTAGCCTGTTCGTCAGTTTTTCTTTTTCTTGGGATTTTCCGCGATTATATTCGATCGCGATTTCTGACCCGATTTTCGTTTTAGTTTATCTTTTCGCTCGTTTACCGGAATCAGGCGATTCAAGCGCCTAGATCCTCGTCTCGAAGCCCTTTTTCTATTTAACCAACTTGCACAAAATTTTGATACTGTAAAATTTGACTTTAGTCCAGATTAGTAAACGGATCTTGTTTCTTTCGCCGTTTGAGTTTCGTTGCTCTGTTTGTTTTGTTTCTTTTTGCAAACCGGAGCTCTTAAGTTGAACTTTCTAGTTAGATCTTCTTATTTGAGTTTTACCCTTGCATCTTTGCTTGATTGCTTATGTAAGCTATTGTTCCTTTGCGATAGAATTCCCGGAGTGCGAAGCGTGCTACTATGAGTCACTAAGTTTTGCGGAACATCAGCAAGGCAAGTAACACATTGATCATACCCCTTTATTTCCCAGTTTTTATGAATTAGATACAACACTCACACATTGCATGAGTAGGATCTCTTAATTTGTGGGTTTGGGATGTAGACGTTGAGGTAGAACCTATTGTGTAACATCCCAAATTTTGGAATGTTAATATAATTAATTGAATTGTTTGTTTGTTTGCTTGAGTGAATTAAACTTGAGTGAAATTTGAACCTTTTCAAAAACTTTTGAATGAGAGGGAATAAAATGACTTTCCCCTTCTCCGGTAAATTCAAATTCATCCTATTAAAATCAATGAGAGAAGATGACATGACTTCTTCAACTATAAAGAATTTGAACGGAGTTTTGCAATTTAATTCTTTCAAATATTTGCACTTGCTTCTCTATTTTTCTTCCCCAGAAATACCCGAAAAATAAATTCTTGCAAGCAAGAAAGAGCGGAGGAAAATGACCCTCCAAAATCAGGGGCACTTTTGAAAATATTTGAGCCAAGAAAACCAAAGTTTTTATTTAAAATTATTTGCAAAAAGAAATAAAGCCTTTAGGGATTTTCTGAAAAACATTTTTTAAGTTTTATTTTGGCCGTGGAATAATGCTCATCATCTATATTTTATTTTACGATAATTTTAGTATATAAAACTCTTGATTCGAATTGATTTGATTCCTTTTTATTGTTTTAGTTTCCTAATTTTAAAAATAGGAATGGAATCGTTTTATTAGGAAAAACCTGGCCCATTAAGTACTTTCCTATTCTAGCCCAACAAGAGATCATCTCCTTCCTCTGTTTCCTCTCACGTTCTGAAGCTTTCCATGTCCATGGAGCAGAAATCTCCACCTTCCCGATCTCCTCGTCTTTCCATCCCAGCGCCTCCCGAGACCGCCTATAAAACCCTCTCCTCTCCTCGTTCCATTTTCCCATCACCACGCCCCTCCTGCCCGTAGCCTTCTCGCCACCGTCCTCCTTTTCCTGCCTAGAAGCGCTCACGGGAGCTGCTGGAACCTCCCATCGCCCAGCGCCACCTCCCCAGCGCCGACCCCTCCTCCGCCACCCCACCCTGCTTGGCGACCTCGCCCCCTCGCCGAGCAGCCCTCCACATCGCCGTCTCCTTCCTGCCATCTCTGCCTCACGTCTGAGTAACTCCGTTTTGTTTTCAGATTTATTTCCGTAACAGATTTAGTTCCGTTCTTGTTTAGCCTATAAACTTTTGATCTAGAAGTCCAATGATGCTGATTCTTTTTGCGTTAGATCACAATTTTCTTGTAGTTTCCAAAATATATAATTTGTCTATGTTTGGATTTATAAAATTGAGTTAGATCAGATTTGAATTAAAGCTTGTTTTGCTTATTCGGGAGTTTAAAAATAGGTTTTAATTAATTCTTTTTGCTCCTGGTCTCTAGGACCTTTGTTTATCCAGTAGTATTTAGTATTTTATTTTCAGGTTAATTTAAATTAGGTTTTTAGCAAAACAGTACTGTTTTAATATTAGTTCTGTTTTAGCTTTTTATTTATTGTTTTATTATTTTAAATTATTTCTTTTTGTCACTTTTGACAAAATTAGTTGTGTTTCTGTTAGACAACAGGAGAAAATTTATTTTTTTTAAAAAAATTTCCTTAGTTTTGTATGAAACCTTCTATAGGTCATAGTTAGAGTTTTATAAAAGCTTTTTATTTGTTTCTTTTTGCAAATAAAATTTTATGGAAAAAATACTTTCTGTTAAATTAGTTATTTTACATTTTATTTTCTGTTAATTTATTAGTTTAGTATTTTAATTGTTGTTAAGTTTTTACTTACGGCAAAACTATATTAGATGTTTGTAGCAAAGTCATAGATCTTCGTTAGTAGTTTTTCTTTGTAGTTTTATTTGAAGTTTCTTTTGATTTTGTTTGAGTTTTATTATCGATTTTCCTTGCTGTTTTGATTGTTATTTGAGTGCTAAAATTGTTTGCTAGGATGTTTGCTTATGTGAATGCTATGTTTGACTATGTAGATTTTCAGCGGAGTGACGATTAGTTCTACCAAGTCATTTTTCGACAGCGTTGTTATCTTCATCAAGTATTACCGAGCAAGTTCACTTTGACCATGCTTTTCTTACCTATGTTTTATTGCATTTAGTGGCACCTTTGCAACCACCCCTCGATAGTGTTATTGAATCCTTGTAGTTGAGTAGTATGCATGAGGTAGGAACCCATTACCCTGTTACCAAGCCGGGACGTTTTATTTAAATGCTACGCTATAGTAGGCGGGGTTTGGTATGAGTGTTCGGAGTGGTGTGAGAAAGGAGGACTCTCGTCAATGGCGACAACTCCATGATGGCATCTGCAAGGACTGCATCTTCAAGGCCTCAAGACTTCAAGACTCGAGACAAGAATTCAATACACACTCTTTGGGTGAAGGGCGGTTGACGGGCACCTGGAGAAACCAGTGGTTGGCGGGATGCATGGAGAAGCGCCATGACATCTTGCGAAAGCTTCACCCAGACTCAAAGAGGCGGAAGAATACTTCATGCCGGAAGCTTACCTGCAACCGCAAGTCATTATGGGCTCTGGCTTGGTTGACCTTAGTTGTGACTCTGGCTGGGGCGGTACTAGCAGATGTAGAACTACGGTAGGATTGGATGGGTACGGACGGTGGTCGAGGAACTCTTTGGAAGACCATGTTTGGTCATCTTGTTCTCAAACACTCTGAAGTGCGAGAGCGTAAAGAGAGGATCGAATCTTGCGGGTAAAGTGTACAAACCTCTCTGAGAGGTTATAACCTAATCGATTAGCCGTGTCCCGATTACGGACAATTTGAGCCTCGGACTTGGATCTATTTCGAACTCTCAACACGGATTGATAACTTAATTGTGGGCAACTTATGATGATTTTGGGCTATGAGACATCGGTTGGCGAAACCATGTCATGATAGAAAACTCCATAGTACAGACTTCATTTATTCCTTTGATGTAGGGAAAATAAAATCAGCTTTTACGCAAACAAAACTCAGATCTGAGCCACAAAGCCAAATTGCATATAGTATAGTTTTACCATCTGTTTATTCATGTTGTGATCTTGCGGTACATTCAATGTCTTGACCTACACGGTTGCAACGTATCATGTTGCGATATTTCCTTGACGAGTAAGAGTTACGATCTGAGGTTACGGTCTACACTCAACCTGCCGATGGCGTTGATGGGACTCCACACCCGTTTGATTTGTTTCGCTGAGTATTATGAGGTATATATCATTTTACGTTATTTATACATGTGATTGCACTTTGATATATACATTGATGTCTTGTGTGTGCCGAGATCTTGATCCGAGGATGGCACAGAACACGTAGGCTTGACCGTTTGAGGTCGGGTCGCTCTGAAATGGTATCGAGCACATGTTGATTGTGAGGGCGTGACCCTAGAAATCGGAAAGCCCTAGGACAGGATATCTCAAAACTTTATTTTCAAAAGACTCTTACTTCTCATCTTTTCAGATTTTATCAAATAGACACTCTCACCTCAAATAGTTAGAATATACACCTTTCCTTTTGACCACACGGAAGATCAATGAAGTCACTCCAAGAATTAAAGATATCGGACAACCGATGGCCATTTCAGAGTAAAGAGGATTTCACCATGCATTAGAAGAGTTGAAGTTGCAACAATTGAAGACTCAAGACTAGAAGAATTTGAAGAATCTGAAGAATTATTTGACCTTTAGAAGACCAAAACCCTGTTACACACTTACGTAAGATCGGCGATTTGTGAGCTGTCATTTGTTTGATGTTTTCCGACAGCCACAAAGTAAAACCCGTTTCTTCAAAAACTATTGTTTGTATTGTGTGTATATCCTCCCCACCTCTCTCATATCTCATCCCAAAGCTTTTGGACCCCATAGATGATGAACGAAGTTGGCGGATATTCTCTGGATCGAAGACTCACCGGAGGCGAGCTATGGATTCGAACATGGAGAATCACTTGAGAGCAATTTGGTTTCAAGGAAGAATGAAGTATAAATGACGCTCTTGATACTTTGAAGGAAGTGATGCAACCTGGTGGAAAATGCATCAAGCCATACAAGGATTTAATGGAGCAAGAACTTGGGAGGAATTCAAGAAGACCTGTTGAGATCACGTCTCATCCGGAAGCACTATGATAACCCAAGAAGAAATCTTGTGCCTGCAAGATTTATGGAGAAATAGGACACACCTGGGAGGAACACAAGGATGGATGCCCACATAGTGAGGAGAAACACCCGGTGAGGAATGCCCAACTAGTCGGGTGACTTGTTTCTTGTGTGAAGGAACCACCCACTACCCGACTCGAGTGTCACATTTACCCCATGGTGCAACAAACTATTCAGGAGCAGGAAGAAGGAATGAAAGAAGCCCTCCGAGAAGTTATGAAAGAACCTGTGATGAAGGAATGTGTTAAAGACCACGATGGAGAAGGTCTCAACAGATTTTACTCCAATGCCTGCTATTCATGTGGAGAAGAAGGACATTTTCACGAAGATTGCACCAAGGAAAGAAAGGAGTATTCAGGATATTTCCGGCAGAAGTGAAGTTTGACCCCGGAGATAGAAACTCGATCATTCAGAGAAATCCAGGAAGAGAAAAGGAAGGCAACCCGAGAGCGACACAATTTTTGCAGAGAAGGACTTGAGTCATATCACCTGTTACAGGTGCAAGGATTTAGGTCATTACGCTAGTAAATGCCCGGAAAAGAAGCCAAGAATCCAAGGAGCCCGCATAATCACCAAGAAGCCCCGAGACATGTCGGAAGTCATTTGTTTTCGCTGCAAGGAGGCAGGACATTATGCTATTAAATGTCCCGACAAGATGGAAGCTGGAGTTGAGTAGTTGGAATTTTGAGATGGATAATAAGAGTAGTAGAAAGCAATTTCATTTTCATGAGCTCGATGAGTTGAGTTATGTAATAGATTACTCGAGATTGTAATAGTTCATGACTCAATAAAGTTGTAGTGTCACATCTGAAAAGCTTTAAGGAGTTGCCATGTTTTATCTTGAAATTAATATTTTGATGAACATGGAAGAAAGTGAGTTGTGATGCATAAAACAGGAAATTGGAAATTGAGTTTGAAGTTCTGTTTGGATGATATGAATGTATGCCCGGAGATAAGTACCTTAATTCGAGCATCATTTCTGTTCCACAACTGCAGATGACAACCCTTTATGAGTCTTTCCTTAAGGGGCCTGAAACGATCATGACCACGACAAGTGATCATGATTACCGAAGATCTTGAAGGACATGATGAAGCATATTCACCTTGAAGGAGATGCAGTCTACAAAGGCTACCCTTCATGCAAAAGGAGTGGAACTTTGGTATGTGGAGGTACACCTCCACCGTTTGAAAGGAGTTTGCCCAAAGAGGATGGGGCATTACTTTTTCATCTCACGTGTGCCACAAGCAACTTTCTTCGATGCCGTTAGTGAAGCAGCCATGGAAGCCATCGCCGATCGGAGAAATACTTGAAGCAAGACTCCGTTATACTCGGGAATACCTAAGCGAAGTGCATGCAGAGATGATGAAGGTGAAGCTCAAGACCACCATGATGAAACAGAAGATTGAAGATTTCAAGGCTCATGTCGCACAATTCGAGTGGGATGAAGAATCCTCGAGGAGGATAAATAAATAAAGTGGAAGTAATGTCCGACCATACCAAATCATGTGGGTGGCAGCATTTGTAACAAGTACTTTTGGAATTTGGATTCTGAAAAGGTTAAGGATGTAATGAAAGATTGATATGAGAATAATGAGATGTTATGGATAAACTTGTGCATTTATTTTGGTCATAGTACTCTGTAAAGCCACAGGATCAACGAAGAAAGAAATGTGTTATCCATGACGGTCCGTAGAAGGAAGCTGGACAAAATAAGTTGGAATTTTGCTTTTGATATGATGGTATGAAGAAACAGAGTACTACTAGATTTAAAGGAGGTGTAACAAGAGAGTTACTCCAAAGATGAGTTAAAGCTGCACTAGTGTTGACGTGGGCCATAACCCACAGGCCCCGGATTTTGAAAAGGAACAGTTGTAACCTTGATAAAGGAATACATTTGGAAGAATCAGTGATCCAATCAGCATACGTTTCGTAGGAGGTTACGCAAAAACCTAAGAGTGGTGAAGTAACGATAGATGTTTCGTTTGGCTTGCAGAAACCATGGAATTACTCGAACCCAGTTCGAGAACAAGAGAAATTCTGCAATGCTTGTGAGTATGCCCAAGTGTTAGAATCGTGATTCGATATTTACGTATGTGGTAATGATTCAAATGCAGGATGGATTGGCCCCATACGGAGACTTCTATCATGAACTATCATATGTTGATGGAAAATCGAGAGCCTTGAAAAACTTAGAAGAGTGTCGACGCGATAAGCCATAAAACCATAAAATGGTAGGACGATGGAACCCCATTACAGCAACCGTTGCCAAGCGAGGTTATCGGTGAGGTTCAACCAGACCCGTTTTCTGCAGGAGAAAACCATAAATTGTAGACCACCATGAGTGTTTCGATAGTTGTCTAGATTGGACACGAGCCTATCAGCTAAGAAGATCCAGTCCCGGACAAAATTCAACTTTGACGAACCGACCCAAGCTTTTGAGGAAAACTCTATGCTTCTGACAGAAGAGCTTTAATGAAGGAGCTATTGTAAGATATGTGAAGAGACATACATTGTCAGCCCTCCAGAGGAAATATCTGAGTTTATTGGAACCATGACCTTGTTTTTTAAGTGTGGTAGCACCCCTGACCTTTCTGACCAAGACATTTGCTAGAAGTCCCCAACCCCTAACCTTTTCTTGCTAGCCTCTTCGAATCTCGAGGACGAGATTCATTTTAAGTGTGGTAGGTTTGTAACATCCCAAATTTTGGAATGTTAATATAATTAATTGAATTGTTTGTTTGTTTGCTTGAGTGAATTAAACTTGAGTGAAATTTGAACCTTTTCAAAAACTTTTGAATGAGAGGAATAAAATGACTTTCCCTTCTCCGGTAAATTCAAATTCATCCTATTAAAATCAATGAGAGAAGATGACATGACTTCTTCAACTATAAAGAATTTGAACGGAGTTTTGCAATTTAATTCTTTCAAATATTTGCACTTGCTTCTCTATTTTTCTTCCCGAGAAATACCCGAAAATAAATTCTTGCAAGCAAGAAAGAGCGGAGGAAAATGACCCTCCAAAATCAGGAGCACTTTTGAAAATATTTGAGCCAAGAAAACCAAAGTTTTATTTAAAATTATTTGCAAAAGAAATAAAGCCTTTAGGGATTTTCTGAAAAACATTTTTTAAGTTTTTATTTTGGCCGTGGAATAATGCTCATCATCTATATTTTATTTTTCTGATAATTTTAGTATATAAAACTCTTGATTCGAATTGATTTGATTCCTTTTTATTGTTTTAGTTTCCTAATTTTAAAATAGGAATGGAATCGTTTTTATTAGGAAAAACCTGGCCCATTAAGTACTTTCCTATTCTAGCCCAACAAGAGATCATCTCCTTCCTCTGTTTCCTCTCACGTTACTGAAGCTTTCCATGTCCATGGAGACAGAAATCTCCACCTTCCGATCTCCCTCGTCTTTCCATCCCAGCGCCTCCCGAGACCGCCTATAAAACCCCCTCCTCTCCTCGTTCCATTTTTCCCATCACCACGCCCTCCTGCCCGTAGCCTTCTCGCCACCGTCCTCCTTTTCCTGCCTAGAACGCTCACAGGAGCTCGCTGGAACCTCCCATCGCCCAGCGCCACCTCCCCAGCGCCGACCTCCTCCTCCGCCACCCCACCTCGCCGGCGACCTCGCCCCCTCGCCGAGCAGCCTCCACATCGCCGTCTCCTTCCTGCCATCTCTGCCTCACGTACAGGTAACTCCGTTTTCGTTTTCAGATTTATTTCCGTAACAGATTTAGTTCCGTTCTTGTTTAGCCTATAACTTTTGATCTAGAAGTCCAATGATGCTGATTCTTTTTGCATTAGATCACAATTTTCTTGTAGTTTCCAAAATATATAATTTGTCTATGTTTGGATTTATAAAATTGAGTTAGATCAGATTTGAATTAAAGCTTGTTTTGCTTATTCCGGGAGTTTAAAATAGGTTTTAATTAATTCTTTTTGCTCCTGGTCTCTAGGACCTTTGTTTATCCAGTAGTATTTAGTATTTTATTTTCAGGTTAATTTAAATTAGGTTTTAGCAAAACAGTACTGTTTTAATATTAGTTCTGTTTTAGCTTTTTATTTATTGTTTTATTATTTTTAAATTATTTCTTTTGTCACTTTTGACAAAATTAGTTGTGTTTCTGTTAGACAACAGGAGAAAATTTATTTTTTTTAAAAAAATTTCCTTAGTTTTGTATGAAACCTTCTATAGGTCATAGTTAGAGTTTTATAAAAGCTTTTTATTTGTTTCTTTTTGCAAATAAAATTTTATGGAAAAAATACTTTCTGTTAAATTAGTTATTTTACATTTTATTTTCTGTTAATTTATTAGTTTAGTATTTTAATTGTTGTTAAGTTTTTACTTACGGCAAAACTATATTAGATGTTTGTAGCAAAGTCATAGATCTTCGTTAGTAGTTTTTCTTTGTAGTTTTATTTGAAGTTTCTTTTGATTTTGTTTGAGTTTTATTATCGATTTTCCTTGCTGTTTTGATTGTTATTTCGAGTGCTAAAATTGTTTGCTAGGATGTTTGCTTATGTGAATGCTATGTTTGACTATATAGATTTTCAACGGAGTGACGATTAGTTCTACCAAGTCATTTTCTGACAGCGTTGTTATCTTCATCAAGTATTACCAGGCAAGTTCACTTTGACCATGCTTTTCTTACCTATGTTTTATTGCATTTAGTGGCACCTTTGCAACCACCCCTCAGTAGTGTTATTGAATCCTTGTAGTTGAGTAGTATGCATGAGGTAGGAACCCATCACCCTGTTACCAAGCCCGGGACGTTTTATTTAAATGCTACGCTATAGTAGACGGGGTTTGGTATGAGTGTTCGGAGTGGTGTGAGAAAGGAGGACTCTCGTCAATGGCGACAACTCCATGATGGCATCTGCAAGGACTGCATCTTCAAGGCCTCAAGACTTCAAGACTCGAGACAAGAATTCAATACACACTCTTGGGTGAAGGCGGTTGACGGGCACCTGGAGAAACCAGTGGTTGGCGGGATGCATGGAGAAGCGCCATGACATCTTGCGGAAAGCTTCACCCAGACTCAAAGAGACGGAAGAATACTTCATGCCCGGAAGCTTACTGTGCAACCGCAAGTCATTATGGGCTCGGCTTGGTTGACCTTAGTTGTGACTCTGGCTGGGGCGGTACTAGCAGATGTAGAACTACGGTAGGATTGGATGGGTACCGGACAAGTGGTCGAGGAACTCTTTGGAAGACCATGTTTGGTCATCTTGTTCTCAAACACTCTGAAGTGCGAGAACGTAAAGAGAGGATCGAATCTTGCGGGTAAAGTGTACAAACCTCTACAGAGGGTTATAACCTAATCGATTAGCCGTGTCCCCGGTTACGGACAATTTGAGCCTCTGGACTTGGATCTATTTCGGAACTCTCAACACCGGATTGATAACTTAATTGTGGGCAACTTATGATGATTTTGGGCTATGAGACATCGGTTGGCGAAACCATGTCATGATAGAAAACTCCATAGTACAGACTTCATTTATTCCTTTGATGTAGGGAAAATAAAATCAGCTTTTACGCAAACAAAACTCAGATACAGAGCCACAAAGCCAAATTGCATATAGTATAGTTTTACCATCTGTTTATTCATGTTGTGATCTTGCGGTACATTCAATGTCTTGACCTACACGGTTGCAACGTATCATGTTGCGATATTTCCTCGACGAGTAAGAGTTACGATCTGAGGTTACGGTCTACACTCAACTTTGCCGATGGCGTTGATGGGACTCCACACCCGTTTGATTTGTTTCCGCTGAGTATTATGAGGTATATATCATTTTACGTTATTTATACATGTGATTGCACTTTGATATATACATTGATGTACTGTGTGTGCCAGCATACTGATCCAGGGATGGCACAGCAACACAGAGGCTTGACCGTTTGAGGTCGGGTCGCTACATATTGCCTGTTTTCATTTCAAACCCTTGGGAGTTACTTCTACGTTATGCTTATATTGTTGTGCTATGCTCGTAGACGTGGATTTGGGTTTGAGTGTATCCACGACAGATGTGAGTTGTTAATTAATTGTTCAACTTAAGGTGGCAACTTTAATACACATGTGGGTGGATTGCTTGTTTGGGCACCTGGGGTATCCAGTGTTGTCCTAGGAGATCCCGGGGTATCCGTGTGATCATCCTACGGTCCGCCACCCAGGCTCAAAGGGATCGTGAGATTATTCATGCTAGAAACTTCCGTTTGCAGCCACAAGCCATTATGGGCTCTGGCATAGTTGAGTGTGTGACCTTTGTCAGTGGTGCGCTAGCAGATGTAGGGGAAAGTAGGTGTAACTGTCCACCCGGAGTAAAGGGTTAATGCTTCTGAAAGACTATGTCTCGGTCATCCGTTTCTCAAACACCACGTAGTGCGAGAAATCCAACGGAGGCGACCGAGTCTTGTGGGGAAAAGTGCGCAAACCTCTGCAGAGTGTATAAACTAATCATGCTTAGCCATGTCCCCGGTTATGGACATCTTGAGTGTCTAGTTCTTGGATTTTCCTATTGTATCTCATCACTCTAATTTAATTTGTTGGGTTAATAATTAACTTTAATTGGGATCGAGATGGGGTTACCATTCTCAATGATGTTTCAACTACCATGATAGTTAAATAAAATTTATTCCTTTGTTGTAGGGAAAAATTGGCTTTTCGCAAAAAATCATATAACCATAGAGCCTCCACCAGCCATATATGCATATAGTGATTGCATTATCTGTTCATTTCTCTAATGTGTTATATTGCCAGCATATTCCATGTGCTGGCCCGTTTTCGGCTGCAACATATTATGTTGCAGACTTTTCAGACGATGAGTGAAGGTGCGATAGGTCGTTCTCATGCACTCAGCTATGCCGTTGGAGTTGATGGACTCACTTTATCTTCCAAGCCTTCCGTTGTGATCGTATTAGATGGCCTTAAGGCATATTTATTATAATAAGTTCTCTTTTGAAACATTCGATCTAATAAGTGTGTGATTGCTACTCTGTTATAAATCCTGCGAGTACTGTGTGTGTCAGCATTACCGATCCAGGGATGACACTGAAGCACAGAGACTTGAACGTTTGAGGTCGGGTCGCTACAGTGTGGGCGATAGGGGGGGGGGGTTCTTCCCACACGACCCAGAAACCGTCGGAGATAGGCCCTCCTGGCTCACAGGCTGGGGCAAAATGAGCTCGTTTGCGATCTGGCGGGGCATCGAAACCCAATTGTTTATGTTCATATGTACATCCCACACCGTGAATCCCAGAAAATCATTTCCGTTCATATGTATATCACAGATAGTTCTTTGTGTGGAAAAGTTTGTGCAAGGTGGCCTAACGCAAACAGTTCTCTGCTGGAAGCCGTGTGTGATTGTTAGTTGATCGAACACGCCTACTTTCTAGAAACCGTGCGGGTTGTTTGAGTTCATCGCCCACGGTGATGTCTGAGTAACCGTCTGCAATAGAAAACCCCAATAAGCAGGGTAATTAGCCTACTATTGATAATCCATGTACTAATCAAATTGATATTTCTTATATGACACACTAGATATTTCATATCCGTATAACTGCAACCAGCATTTCATAATCGAATTACATCAGGTAGCTCCGGCACTCAGTTACGCCATTACACAACAGGACCAAGTTTCACATGCAACATCAAAAACCTTTGGAAAGTAGCATCATACATGGTAAATAGATAGATGAATCTCATCTGGGAAACTGCAGAAGCGAAAGGCAAATATTGAGCCTTCAGTGATGTTGAATGTCCTTGCAACATCAAAAACCTTTGGAAACTAGCATCATACACGGTAAATAGACAGATGAATCTCATCTGGGAAACTGCAGAAGCGGAAGGCAAATATTGAGCCTTCAGTGATGTTGAATGTCCTTGCAACTTTAGGCCAGTGACAATGGATAATTGCCCGCCTAACCTTCGTCCTCTTTAGCAAGACTTCAATATTGTACCGTCGGTGTTGAATGAATACCTTCCTCGCCTCTTGACCATGCAGGTGGTTTGAGTGCTAATCATCAGTGACCTTCTTTCAAAACTACTCAAAACAAAGATATGCATAAATCGCTGTCATAAATTTTGAAATGGCGCAAGGGGTAAAACAAGGTAAAAGAGTTAGTACCATCTTATAGTTGATTGATGTCTTTTTCATTGTGCAAATGAAGATCTTGCTGTTATGCATCGCAAGTTTCTTCATCCTAACAATCTTTCTGAGTTTCTTGACTTGACTGATATTCATGGACATCTCATTTCCCCATATGCAAAATGGGCCGAACAGTGGGTCTAAGCCTCTGACAGCAGGACCTACATGTGCAAGAAAAAATTGTAAGAAACCTAAATATTAGAATGATTCCTGCAACTACACAATAATGTGCTATTAGCCAAAGGACCATGCTTGAACAAACCTCGACGGTAAACCACACGGTCTCCCATTGTTTCCCTGCAACACACATAAGGGAGATCTTGATTAGGTTAACTGAGAGTTGACATACTATCAGTAGAATATGTATTGAGTACAGCCAAATTTGATTTATTTCACATGCATAACAATACAAAATTGTACCCACAGCAAATGAAAATCAAATTGCAGAACTGAACCAAACAGTAAAATGGACCGCAGACCAAATGAACCAAAATAGTTAACTGAGCATGACATTACAGAATAGAAACATGTACTAGAACATAAGACAGTTAACAAAGCAAAGAATGCTTGAGAACAGTACTACAAAATGTAGAAATTGTTGGACCAAAAGTGTTAACTGTACATTACATTTCAGAGGACCAAACTGTTAACTGAACATCAGATTGCATATTGACATTGCAGAGGACAAATCACTAGAAGGCACTGGCGGTGGCCTCGAGAAAACAACACAAACTGTATTTTAAAGTAGACAACCGCATGGCGGTGTCGACAGTGGCCTCGAAGACGAGGTGCTCCTCCATGATCTGACGGTCGGCACGCATGGCAGCCATAGCGACCTCATGCGCGCGTGCGGCCGCATGCTACTGAGCTCCATATTATACTGCGTGCAAAATGGATGTGGGCGGCGCTTAATTGGAGGAGTGGAACAGTGATTTCGGCGGAAGGTCTAGCGCCGTCGGTCGGGGCATGTGGGATTGGAAAGGAGGACGATGGTGTGGGTGGGGTGTGGATTACCTGACCATATCGACGAGGCCGAGTAGCAAGAAGAAGGGTCGATGGTGAGGAGGTCGCGCAACAAGAAGAAGGATCGCCGGCGACGTGGCGGCGCTGCAAGAAGAAGGGTCGCCGGCAAGGAGGCGGCGCTGCAAGAAGAAGGGTAGTCGGCGAGGAGGCGGTGCTCCAAGAAGAAGGGTCGCCGATGAGGAGGCTGAGCTGCCAGTAAGGAGCAGTGAAGGTTTGAACTTGGAAAGCAAGGAGGAATAGTGGAAATGTGGCTTTTGGTGGGAGGGAGAGGGCGGGGAGATAAATATTTTCGCGGTGGCAAAAAAATTTCGCTTGGTGCCGCGAGAAACTGGCGCGCAAGTGTGGTTCAAGCAGGGGCGGTGGACTGTAGACGACGAAGCTTCCTTTGTAAGCCAGAGAAGATGGTGCGCCAAGATATTTTATATCGCATCCCACACGATTATTTCTAGTAAACAGTTTGTGGTATACCTGATTTTTTTCACTATGTTTTGAAAGACAAAATGGTCTTACAGAGGGAAAGTATGGTGTTTGAATTGCTGGAACATTTACCTACAGTCAACATGCAACTAGTACATGAGTGTCGTGTTTAAATTTGGAATTATTCCGGGTTCGTTTGTCATTTTATGCATTAATTGAATTTCTCGGCTTTAATGTGCATAATTAAAATTTTAACTACAAGCACATGCTCCAGTGCACCAAAGTTTGTTGAAAAATCACATGTGTGTCTTTGGGTGAATTTATAGGTCCCATGCAAGAAATGGGAATGAAATTCAAACATCTGGGCGTCGTGTCTCGGCCGAAAAGATTGAGAAACTTGGTTTTTTAATTCCTGTAAATCCAAAACACGCCTGAAAATCATGAAACTTGGCATGGTGTCATGACATGGCACCAACATGCTATGGTAAATTTTTGGGCCGAATTGGGACAAGCTATGGTATAAGCTTCTTGCAAACCGGAGCTTCCCTCAAGAAGGCTTGTGGTTCCAAGAGGGAACGTGTCACCTCCGTGTGCGAAACGGCATATGTACACTCCCTTCTCCCGCCTTAATTTTTTACACAGGCAGATTAGACCAAATAGAAGTATCATGCTAAATTTTGGAATTATTCCTGGTTCGTTTGGCCTTTTTTATACACTACTTGAGTTTCTGGGCATTTAATGTGCATAATTCAAATTTGAACTACATGCACATGCTTCAGTGCACCAAAGTTGGTTGAAAAATCACATGTGTGTCCGTGGGTGAATTTCTAGGTCCAATGTAAGAAATGGGAATGAAATTCAAACATCTGGGCATCGTGGCTTGATACGTCTCCAACATATCTATAATTTTTTATTGTTCCATGCTATTATATTATCTGTTTTGGATGTTTAATGGGCTTTATTATACACTTTTATATTATTTTTGGGACTAACCTACTAACCAAAGTCCCAGTGCAAATTGCTGTTTTTTTTGCCTATTTTGGTGTTTCGCAGAAAAGGAATATCAAACGGAATCCAAACGGAATAAAACCTTTGGGAGAGTGATTTTTGGAACAAACGTGATCCAGGGGACTTGGAGTGGACGTCAAGAAAGAAGCGAGGAGGCCTAGAGGCAGGGAGGCGCGCCTGCCCCCTGGGCGCGCCTCCACCCTCGTGGGCCCCTCGCAGCTCCACCGACCTACTTCTTCCTCCTATGTATACTCATATACCCCAAAAACATCCAGGAGCACGACGAAACCCTATTTCTACCGCCGCAACCTTATGTACCCGTGAGATCCCATCTTAGGGCCTTTTCTAGCGCTCCGCCGGAGGGGGAATCGATCACGGAGGGCTTCTACATCAACACCATGGCCTCTCCGATGATGTGTGAGTAGTTTACCACAGACCTTCGGGTCCATAGTTATTAGCTAGATGGTTTCTTCTCTCTCTTTGGATCTCAATACAAAGTTCTGCTCAATCTTCTTGGAGATCTATTCGATGTAATTCTTTTTGCAGTGTGTTTGTCGAGATCCGATGAATTGTGGATTTATGATCAAGATTATCTATGAACAATATTTGAATCTCCTCTGAATTCTTTTATGTATGATTTGTTATCTTTGCAAGTCTCTTCGAATTATCAGTTTGGTTTGGCCGACTAGATTGATCTTTCTTGCAATGGGGGAAGTGCTTAGCTTTGGGTTCAATCTTGCGTTGCTCGATCCCAGTGACAGTAGGGGAAACGAAACGTATTGTATTGTTGCCATCGAGGATAAAAAGATGGGGTTTATATCATATTGCTTGAGTTTATCCCTCTACATCATGTTATCTTGCTTAATGCGTTACTCTGTTCTTATGAACTTAATACTCTAGATGCATGCTGGATAGCGGTCGATGTGTGGAGTAATAGTAGTAGATGCAGAATCATTTCGGTCTACTTGTCGCGGACGTGATGCCTATATACATGATCATGCCTAGATATTCTCATAACTATGCACTTTTCTATCAATTGCTCGACAGTAATTTGTTCACCCACCTTAATACTTATGCTATCTTGAGAGAAGCCACTAGTGAAACCTATGGCCCCCGGGTCTATTCTCCATCATATAAGTTTCCAATCTATTTTACTTTGCTATCTTTACTTCCAATCTTTATCATTAAAATACCAAAAATATTTATCTTATTATCTCTATCAGATCTCACTTTTGCAAGTGGCCGTGAAGGGATTTACAACCCCTTTATCGCGTTGGTTGCAAGGTTCTTATTTGTTTGTGTAGGTATGAGGCGACTTGCGTCTAGTCTCCTACTGGATTGATACCTTCGTTCTCAAAAACTAAGGGAAATACATACGCTACTTTGCTGCATCACCCTTTCCTCTTCAAGGGAAAAACCAACTCAGTGCTCAAGAGGTAGCAAGAAGGATTTCTGGCGCTGTTGCCGGGGAGAAGGATTTCCGGCGCCGTTGCCGGGGAGATTTACGCACAATTCAAGACATACCAAGTACCCATCACAAACTCTTATCCCTCGCATTACATTATTTGCCATTTGCCTCTCGTTTTCCTCTCCCCCACTTCACCTTTGCCGTTTTATTCGCCCTTCTTCCGTTCGTCCTTTTGTTTGCTCGTGTTGCCATGTGCCTTCTATATGCTTGCATCTTTGCTTGCTCAAAATCTATTGATATGGATCCACTTAAAATGTTCTACTTGGATCATCTTCGATCCTTATGCGCTCGTGCTGAAACCCTAACTAGCCTAGTTGATGGGAAATCTTTAAATGAGCATGCTCATTTTGTGCGTCACCGTTTGTCTGAAAAAGGGAGACTCTTATGGGATCAAATGAATAGATTGTTGTGTTATGCTTGGAATCTTTGTGGGATTTATGATTTTACTTGTTGCTCTGAGAACCCTAAAAAACACCTTCCCTACCTATGTGAGTTTAATGATAATGAAATCTTACCTTATTATGAAGAATTTGTTTCTTTTAAGGGTGCTTATGAAGTTGCTTCTTTGATTGAAAAGTATGATATTACTCTCTACGAATCTGAAATTTTTGACATACTTAAATATTGCTATGAAAACTATGCTCATAATGTCTATGTCAAAGAATTTATAGAAAGAATGACCGTTGCTTCTGAAGAAAATAATGATATGCATGAATCTATAGATAATTATGATTTCGATGATTTGATTGAAATATCCCTTGATGAACATGATGCTTGCTATTCTTGCGGCCATGATGCCAATATTTATGAAGATGAATTTGCTATATATAGTTCCTTATGTTAAACATGAGATCGTTGCTATTGCACCCATACTTGATAGTTCCTTCGATGAAAAGCATGATTGCAATGATTTTACTATAAATTCTCTTGATGTCAATTGTGCTAATAATATGCAAAACCCTAAGCTTGGGGATGCTAGTTTTGCTATGTCTACTACTTGTTGCAATGATCAAGATTGGGCTGATTCTTCTTATGATATTGAAAATTTATTTAAGCCCCATGATGAATATTAGATTGATAACAGTGTTTGCAATATATTTGAAAGTGGGTTTGGAAGAGTGTCAACTTTAGATCCCACATATTTGGAGAATATTCAATCTTATGGTATTTTTGATAAAAGTGGGTTTGGAGAGGTCATGACTTTAGTCAACTTTGCATACATGTGGATTGTGTTAAGAATATGTTATGTGATAGCTATATTGTTGAATTTTCTTATGATCTTACATGTAATTATTATGAGAGAGGAAAATATGGTCGTAAAAAAATTTAATGTTACAAGATTACCTCTTTTCATGTTGAGATTGCTATTGCTTCTTTCTTGTTCCTTGCATATGGTGGTCTTTGCTTGTCTATAACTTTCCAATCTATTTTACTTTGCTATCTTTACTTTCAATCTTTATCATAAAAATATCAAAAATATTTATCTTATTATCTCTATCAGATCTCACTTTTGCAAGTGGCCGTGAAGGGATTGACAACCCCTTTATTGCATTGGTTCCAAGGTTCTTATTTGTTTGTGTAGGTACGAGGCGACTTGCGTGTAGTCTCCTACTGGATTGATACCTTGGTTCTAAAGTGATAGATATCCAAGAAGGATATAATAAAAACTTTCATGAAGATCATTGGACAAAATAAACTTGATTCCTTGTAATAGTTTTGAGATGTGATGAAGTGATATGTGATTCATGTTGATGAGTAATTATGCTTTAGTAAGAATATTGGAGTTAAGGTTTGTGATTCCCTATGCAAGCATGAAAGTCAATAGTCATGCAATGAAATTACATCCTACTTGCGGTGCATTATTTGGTGTTAATTATGCTTAATGCTCGCTTATGAGATTATTCATTTCTTGGTTGGTCGCTTCTCAATATTTTGCTAGCCTTCATTTTGCACTAAGGATGATCACTACTTGTGCATCCCCAATCCTTTAAACCAGTTTTGCCACATGAATCCACTATACCTACCTATATGCGGTATTCTTTTGCCGTCCTAAGTAAATTTGTATGTGCCATCTCTAATATTCAAAATAAATTTCTCTTTTGTGTGCTCTTACCGCTCGCGAGGCGGTGAGGGGTGGCTAATTTTTTTCCATGCTAGATGTGTTATTCTCATGATGAGTGTTTATTCGCTTGTCATTGCGCGAGAGTAAGGCAAAGGTATTAGGGATGCCCAGTCCCAAAATGAAAAATGAATTTACTTTATGTTGTCAAATAATAAATTCCTTGGAAAGTGTTGGTATGGAGGGCAACCGTGGATACGGCTAGCCATGGAAAGTGAAAGTATGGTTGAAAAAGGAACAAACTTTATTTTCTTTTTGGGAACCGCCTATGATGTATATAGCATGGAAAGTGTTGGGAGCTCTATGTCTTTTTCGTTGGTGGGAAAAGTATGCCTCTCAAAATGTTTCTATCTCTCAATTTTCACTTTGAGCTCTAGCACCTCTACAAATCCCTACTTCCCTCCGCGAAGGGCCTTTATTTTACTTTATGCAATGTTTTTTATTTGAGTCTCCATCTTCTCTTATAAAGCACCAACTAGGGGGCACTATGATCGTACTTGAGCATTGGGTGTAGCTAATATGCGAGTGTGTTTCATGAATGGATCAATGATTGAGCATGATAGGCTAGGGATAACTTATTTTAGCATTGATATTTTGAAAGACATGGTTGCTTGTTGATATGCTTGAGTATTGAAGTTCGTATGTCAAAACTAGACTATTGCTTTGAACCATATAAAAGTACAAATGTCCATGCTATAAAGAAAAGAATGTGAGATGACATGATAGGCAGCATTCCACATCAAAAATTATGTTTTTATCATTTACCAACTCGAGGACGAGCAGGAATTAAGCTTGGGGATGGTGATACGTCTCCAACGTATATATATTTTTTGATTGTTCCATGCTGTTATATTATCATTCTTGGATGTTTTATAATCATTTTATAGTCATTTTATATCATTTTTTGGTACTAACCTATTGACATAGTGCCAAGTGCCAGTTGTTATTTTCTGCATGTTTTTTACATCGCAGGAAATCAATACCAAACGGAGTCCAAACGCAGCGAAACTTTTTGTGGATTTTTTTGGACCAGAAGACATCCAGTGGGCCGGAGAAGCACAACCCACTAGGGCGCGCCTGGGGGCCTGATACATCTCCGTCGTATCTACTTTTCCAAACACTTTTGCCCTTGTTTTGGACTCTAACTTTCATGATTTGAATGGAACTAACCCGGACTGACGTTGTTTTCAGCAGAATTGCCATGGTGTTATTTATGTGAAGAAACAAAAGTTCTCGGAATGACCTAAAATTCCACGGAACTTATTTTTGGAAAATATTAAAAATATTGGCGAAAGAATCAAGGCCAGGGGGCCCACCACCTGTCCATGAGGGTGGGGGGCGCGCCTGACCCCTGGGCGCACCCCCTGCCTCGTGGGCCCCCTGTTGCTCCGCCGACCTCAACTCCAACTCCATATATTCGTGTTCGGGGAGAAAAAATCAGAAAGAAATATTCATCACGTTTTACGATATGGAGCCGCCGCCAAGCCCTAAACTCGCTCGGGAGGGCTGATCTGGAGTCCGTTCGGGCTCCAGAGAGGGGAATCTGTCGCCGTCGTCATCATCAACCATCCTCCATCACCAATTTCATGATGCTCACCGCCGTGCATGAGTAATTCCATCATAGGCTTGCTGGACGGTGATGGGTTGGATGAAATTTATCATGTAATCGAGTTAGTTTTGTTAGGGTTTGATCCCTAGTATCCACTATGTTCTGAGATTGATGTTGCTATGACTTAGCTATGCTTAATGATTGTCACTAGGGCCCGAGTGCCATGATTTCAGATCTGAACCTATTATGTTTTCATGAATATATGTGAGTTCTTGATCCTATCTTGCAAGTCTATAGTCACCTACTATGTGTTATGATCCGGCAACCCCGAAGTGACAATAATCGGGACCACTCCCGGTGATGACCATAGTTTGAGGACTTCATGTATTCACTATGTTTAATGCTTTGGTCTGGTACTCTATTAAAAGGAGGCCTTAATATCCCCTAGTTTCCGCTAGGACCCCGCTGCCACGGGAGGGTAGGATAAAAGATGTCATGCAAGTTCTTTTCCATAAGCATGTACGACTATATTCGGAATACATACCTACATTACATTGATGAATTGGAGCTAGTTCTGTTTCACCCTATGTTATGACTGTTACATGATGAACCGCATCCGGCATAATTCTCCATCACCGATCCAATGCCTACGAGCTTTTCACATATTGTTCTCCGCTTATTTACTTTCCCGTTGCTATTTTTACAATCACTACAAAACCCAAAAATATTACTTTTTCTACCGTTACTGTTACTATCATACTACTTTGCTACTAAATACTTTGCTGCAGATACTAAGTTATCCAGGTGTGGTTGAATTGACAACTCAACTGCTAATACTTGAGAATATTCTTTGGCTCCCCTTGTGTCGAATCAATAAATTTGGGTTGAATACTCTACCCTCGAAAACTGTTGCGATCCCCTATACTTGTGGGTTATCAAGACTATTTTCTGGCGCTGTTGCCGGTGAGCATAGCTCTATTCTTTGAGTCACTTGGGATTTATATCTGCTGGTCACTATGAAGAACTTGAAAGGCGAAAAAATAAAAATTTATCCCTCAACTACGAGGGGAGGTAAGAAACTGCCATCTAGCTCTGCACTTGATTCACCTTCTGTTTTGAGTAAGCTTGTGACACCTAAACCTGCTTCTGCTATTCATTCTGATATGTCGCATGTTATTGATGATGCCACTTCTGCTATGCATGATACTTATGATGAACTTCTATGCTTGATAATACTGTGCCACTTGGTGAATTTTTTGATGAACAACTTGCTAGGGCTAGAGAGAATGAAATTATTGAAACTGATAATATTGATGAAAGTGATGATGAAGGCTCCCCCAATAAATATGAATTGCTTGTTGTGCCTGAGGGCTAAGTTATGTATGAGGAAACTAAAAGAGTCTTTCTTGCTTGCAATGATAGAAGTGATCTTAAGAAATTATTAGCTAAGCTTAAACAAAAAACTCTAAATGCTAGAATGAAATATGATCCTGCTTATGCTACTTCACCTATCTTTGTTACTGATAAGGATTATGAATTCTCTGTTGATCCTGATATAATTACTTTGGTTGAATCTGATCCTTTTTATGGCTATGAATCTGAAACTGTTGTGGAACATCTTACTAAGTTAAATGATATAGCCACCCTGTTCACTAATGATGAGAGAACTCACTACTTTTATATCCTTAAAATATTTCCGTTCTAATTAAAGGCTGATGCTAAGATATGGTTTGATTCTCTTGATCCTGGTTGTGTGCGTAGTCCCCAGGATATGATTTATTACTTCTCTGCTAAATATTTCCCTACACATAAGAAACAAGCTGCTCTAAGGGAAATATATAATTTTGAAAATGTGCAAATTGAAGAAGAGAGTCTCCCACAAGCTTGTGGGAGGCTTCTCCAATTACTTAATGCTTTGCACTTACATAGTTGTGTTGGTTCTGTTTTCAGGGAAATAACACCGGATGAAGCTGAAATTCTATTGAATAATATGTTGACTAATGAAAATAATTGGACACTTCCTGAGCCTATTCCTAAACCAACTCCGAAGAAAAGATGTGTTCTATTTCTCAGTCCTGAAGATATGCAAGAGGCAAAGGAATCTATGAAAGAAAAAGGTATTAAAGCTGAAGATGTTAAGAATTTACCTCCTATTGAAGAAATACATGGTCTTAATTTACCGCCTGTTGAAGAAACGCATGGTCTTGATAACCCAACACAGGTAGTAAAGGTAAATTCTCTCTATAGATTTGATGAGGGTGATATTCCTCGTTATAAGTTTGCTAGCTAATGCTTAGATGAGTTTGATAACTTTAGGGTTAAGCAAGAAGACTTCAATGCTTATTTTGGTAGACAATTAAAACAAAATGCTTATATGCTTGAACACTTGGGTGATTATATGTCTAGAGTTAAAGGTGAACTTAAACTCATTAGTAAACAAGCTTCTATGATTACCACTCAAGTAGAACAAGTACTTAAAGCTCAGAATGATTTGCTCAATGTAATGAACAATACGAATAATGACTATGCTGTCAGAGTGGCTACTAGAACTGGTAAAATTACTCAGAAACCTTTGTATCCCGAAGGCCACCCTAAGAGAATTGAGCAAGATTCTCAGAGAAATAATATAGATACACCAAGTCCTTCTAAAAAGAAGAAAAAGAAAAATGGTAGGACTTTGCATGCTTCTAGTGAACCTGTTGTTGACACACCTGAGAATCCAAATGATATTTCTATTTCTGATGCTGAAACACAATCCGGCAATGAACATGAACCTAACGAAAATTTTAATGATGATGTTCATGTTGATGCTCAACCTAGTAATGATAATGATATAGAAATTGAACCTGTTGTTGATCTTGATAACCCACAATCAAAGAATCAACGTTTTGGTAAGAGAGACTTTCTTGCTAGGAAACATGGTAAAGAAAGATAACCATGGGTTCAGAAACCCATGCATTTTCCTCCCAAACCATCCAATAAAAAGGATGATGAGGATTTTGAGCGCTTTGCTGAAATGATTAGACCTATATTTTTGCGTATGCGTTTCATTGATATGCTCAAAATGAATCCTTATGCTAAGTATATGAAAGAAATTGTTACTAATAAAAGAAAGATACCGGAAGCTGAAATTTCCACCATGCTTGCTAATTACACTTTTAAGGGTGGAATACCAAAGAAACTTGGAGATCCAGGAGTACCCACTATACCATGCTCCATTAAAAGAAATTATGTTAAAACTGCTTTATGTGATCTTGGAGCCGGTGTTAGTGTTATGCCTCTCTCTTTATATCGTAGAGTTGATTTGAATAAGTTGACACCTACTGAAATATCCTTGCAAATGGCTGATAAATCAACTTCTATACCTGTCGGTATTTGTGAGGATGTGCCTGTTGTAGTTGCAAATGTTACTATTTTAATGGACTTTGTTATTCTTGATATTCCCGAGGACGATAGTATGTCTATTATTCTTGGAAGACCTTTTTTGAATACTGCAGGGGCTGTTTTTGATTGCAACAAAGGCAATGTCACTTTTCATGTTAATGGTAATGAGCATACGGTACACTTTTCGAGGAAACAGCCTCAAGTCCACAGTATCAATTCTATTGGGAAAATTCCATCGATTATTATTGGAGGTTTTGAATTTCCTCTACCTACTGTCAAAAAGAAATATGATATTCTTATTATTGGGGATGAGCATATCCCCATTGAGGTAACATAGTGTTATTTGAAATTTCTCCGGTTTCATGTGATTCGGAATGAGTTTGTTGACAAGACCTGATCAACCTTGTTAGTGGATTCCTTTTGATAAGCATGAGATAGATGAAGTTAGAAAGCACAACCTTCTTTACCCCTCTTTTGCTTTCTGTTATTTAGTTGAAATAAAGTAAAAATAGTATTTTCTGTCTGTTTTCTGAATTATCCGTGCAATATAAAAATACCCCGAAAATAAAAGTTCTCCAAATGCCCTGAAATTGAAATATGATTTTTTCTGGAATATTTGAGAATATCTGGCACTGAGATACAACAGGGGGAGCAAGCACCTGGCCACGAGGGTCCAGGGTGCGCCCACCCCTACAGGGCGCGCCCCCTGCCTCGTGGGCCCATGGTGGCTCCCCTCCACTTATTCCTGCACCCACACACTTCTTCTTCCTCCCAAAAAAATCACCATCCAGCTCAAGCACGAGTTCTAGCTCATTTTGTTGTGATTTATGATCTCCTTGCTCAAAGCACCTCTCACAAAACTGCTTTGGGAGATTGTTCCTTGGTATGTCACTCCTCCATTGGTCCAATTAGTTTTTGTTCTAGTGCTTTATTCATTGCAAATTTGTGCTGCCCAGGTGACCATCTTCTTGAGCTTGCATGTCAAATTTATATGGTTGCAAGTAGTTCTAATGCATGATATAGGCTCTAGGCACTAGTAGGAGTAGTTGCTATCAATTTTGTTGAGTTTGGTTCACTTTTATTTGAAGTTACTAAAAATTTCAGAATTTTTTCAGAAAATAATGAAGAGATTTTTGAGGGGCTCATCGAGCCGAAGCTCGAAGGAAAAGCAAAGTAAAGAAGCAGAGAGGCCCAAATATAATCTGCCTCGCACTGCGGAGGTTCGACCGTGTGAATGGTCTTCCAATGATTTCTTGAGAGCAGTCGGGATTTATGATGATTTTTATGAATTGGCTGAGAATGCATGCCTCACCAACTTCCTCCGCGACCAACGCGAACAATATCTCTTACTCACCAATACTTTTGTGCAAAACTTCTACTATTATCCTAAGGAATCACCTCCTTCAGTAGAGTTTCATTTATATGATGTGGTTAAGAAGATGCCACTTTATGAATTTTGCAGGGTTTGCAAAATACCTTTTGAGGGTAGCTTAAAGGAACCACATCGTAAAGATTTGGACGGGTTTATTGACACTATTACTGTAGGGGAAACTAGGAAGGTTTCCGATGCAAGAATCACTAGCATACATTTTCCTGTTTACTTTGCAATATTTGATAGTCATTGCTTAATTTTTCGCGGAAACTGTGAAAACCGTAGTGTTCCTGATATTATTATTTCGTTCCATGGTTTATTCCGTGACGACTCTGTTAGTATGGGCGGTATTATTGCCAAACGTTAAGTCTGAACCGTACAAAGGGCCCCATCTTTGGAGGTCCCTATGCTTCACGCGTTGCTGCATACTATAACATACCTATTAGGCACTATGAAAAAGAGGAAAAATTGCTGCCTACTGTTTATTTAG
Source organism: Aegilops longissima (assembly GCA_021605205.1). Classification (NCBI taxonomy): domain Eukaryota; kingdom Viridiplantae; phylum Streptophyta; class Magnoliopsida; order Poales; family Poaceae; genus Aegilops; species Aegilops longissima. The sequence continues at coordinate 434,392,511 of CM038680.1, forward strand.
ATTATAAGAGCATGGTAGCGCATGATTTTATTATTAAGAATAGGGAAAGGGAGCTTAAATATAAATTGTTCTTTGATAAACATCACCTTGAGATTATTACCTTGCATGTTCCTTCCTTGTTTGATTTATCTGCATGCTAGTATCTCGTTTCGTTGGCGGCCATTCACGCCTACCGGAACCCTACATCAGCCACAGAGCCAGAGCCGGAACCACAATTTGATCCTCCACGACAGTCTAATTACCAGTGGGATCCGGAGATGATTGCCAACCAGTGGCAATCGGAGTCCTCCTCTTCGCAGTACGACCAAAACTACAACTATGGATATCCGCCAGGCCATCCGTGGCAATAAACCAACTTAGGCCAAAAGCCTAAGCTTGGGGAAGTACGTATTTCCCACCGACATTACATTTATGTTTACACACTCATTGCTAGATGTCGGTGCTCATACTTTTTCAATGTAAGATCCATGCTAGTTTATTTCCTTTTTATAATTTTTTCTTGTGTGTTTGAAAAAACATAAGAAAACTAAAAAAATTAGTTGTAGCTTTTTGCTAGTTTACTTTCTTGTTGTAGTAGTAATAATTAAAAGAAAACCCAAAATATTTCCTGTTCTTCTTTTGCTTGTTGGGAGCTTTCCCGTGTGAATAGTTTTATTTCTTTTCTTTTGTTTGGGGGTCGATAGGAGAAGACCATAATAAAATTGATGAAGTGGCTCTTATATGCATTATTGTTGATTTAACAAACAGCCTGTATTGCCTTGTCTTCTCCTGTTTATTGAATGCTCGCATATTCCAACTTAGTCCAATGCACGTGCATTATTATTATTATTCACATCGTTCGGTCGTGCAAGTGAAAGGCAATTATGACGATATATGATGGACTGATTGAGATGAGAGAAGCTGGTATGAACTCGACCTCTCTTGTTTTTGTAAATATGATTAGTTCATTGTTCCTGATTCAGCCTATTATGAATAAACATGTTTGCAATGACAATTAGAGATTATAGTTGCTCGTGCCATGCTTAATTAGCTAGGATTTTATAATGGCCTGTCTTGCTTGCCAACAATGCTATTAAAATGGTTGTGATGTGGTATGATGAGGTGGTATCCTCCTTGGAATGATTCAAGTGACTTGACTTGGCACATGTTCACACATGTAGTTGAAAAAATCAACATAGCCTTCACGATATTAATGTTCATGGTGGATTATATCCTACTCATGCTTGCACTCAATGTTCATTAATTTTAATGCATGTTCATGGTTGTTGTTGCTCTCTAGTTGGTCGCTTCCCAGTCTTTTGCTAGCCTTCACTTGTACTAAGCGGGAATACTGCTTGTGCATCCAATCCTTTAAATCCCAGAGTTATTCCACATGAGTCCACTATACCTTCCTATATGCGGTATCTACCTGCCGTTCCAAGTAAATTTGTATGTGCCAAACTCCAAACCTTCAAATGAAATTCTGTTTTGCATGCTCGAATAGCTCATGTATCAACTAGGGCTGTCCTTATCTTCCATGTTAGGAAGGTTATTCTCAAGAGGAGTGGACTCCGCTCCTCACTCACGAGAAAATGGCTGGTCAACAGGATGCCCAGTCCCATGCTTTATGCAAATCAAATCAAAATAATTGCAAACAGAACTCCCTCTAGGACTGTTGTTAGTTGGAGGTACTCATTGTTTCGAGCAAGCCATGGACTGATGCTTGTTGGTGGAGGGGGAGTATAAACTTTACCATTCTGTTTGGGAACGGCCTATAATGTGTGTAGCATGGAAGATATCGCCATCTCTTGGTTGTTATGTTGACAATGAAAGTATGCCGCTTAAAATATTATTATCTCTGCTTTAAAATCGAGCTCTGGCACCTCTAGAAATCCCTGCTTCCCTCTGCGAAGGGCCTATCTATTTACTTTTATGTTGAGTCATCACCCTCTTATTAAAAAGCACCAGCTAGAGAGCACCGCTGTCATTTGCATCCATTACTGTTAATTTATATTGGGTATTACCATGACTGGATCTCTTTTACCATGACTTACAATGTTTAGTCAGTCCTTGATCTTTAAAGGTTCTATGCATTTATGTTTTGCAGTCTCAGAAAGGGCTAGCGAGATACCATCTTGTTATATCATATTATGATTGTTTTGAGAAAGTGTTGTCATCCGAGATTTATTATTATTGCTCGCTAGTTGATTATGCCATTGACATGAGTAAACATAAGACCTAAATGTTATTGTGAATGTGGTGAGTTCATAATCTTTGCTGAAAACTTGAATGCTGGCTTTACATGTTTACAACAAAAAGAGCAAACAGAGTTTGTAAAAGTTTTTCTTTATCACTTTCAGTTTGTCAACTGAATTGCTTGAGGACAAGCAAAGGTTTAAGCTTGGGGGAGTTGATACGTCTCCGTCGTATCTACTTTTCCAAACACTTTTGCCCTTGTTTTGGACTCTAACTTGCATGATTTGAATGGAACTAACCCGGACTGACGTTGTTTTCAGCAGAATTGCCATGGTGTTATTTATGTGCAGAAACAAAAGTTCTCGAAATGACCTGAAACTCCACGGAACTTATTTTTGGAAAATATTAAAAATATTGTCGAAAGAATCAAGGCCAGGGGCCCACCACCTGTCCACGACGGTGGAGGGCGCGCCAGCCCCTCTGGGCGCGCCCCCTGCCTCGTGGGCCCCCTGTTGCTCCACCGACATCAACTCCAACTCCATATATTTGTGTTCGGGGAAAAATTCAGAGAGAAAGATTCATCGGGTTTTAGGATACGGAGCCGCCGCCAAGCCCTAAACTCTCTCGGGAGGGCTGATCTGGGTTTCCGTTCGGGGCTCCGGAGAGGGGAATCCATCGCCGTCGTCATCATCAACCATCCTCCATCACCAATTTAGTGATTCTCACCGCCGTGCGTGAGTAATTCCATCGTAGGCTTGCTGGAAGGTGATGGGTTGGATGAGATTTATCATGTAATCGAGTTAGTTTTGTTAGGGTTTGATCCCTAGTATCCACTATGTTCTGAGATTGATGTTGCTATGACTTTGCAAGCTTAATGCTTGTCACTAGGGCCCGAGTGCCATGATTTCAGATCTGAACCTATTATGTTTTCATGAATATATGTGAGTTCTTGATCCTATCTTGCAACTCTATAGTCACCTACTATGTGTTATGATCCGGCAACCCCAAAGTGACAATAATCGGGACCACTCCCGATGATGACCATAGGTTGAGGAGTTCATGTATTCACTATGTGTTAATGCTTTATTCCGGTACTCTATTAAAAGGAGGCCTTAATATTCCTTAGTTTCCGCTAGGACCCCGCTGCCATGGGAGGGTAGGACAAAAGATGTCATGCAAGTTCTTTTCCATAAGCACGTATGACTATATTCGGAATACATGCCTACATTACATTGATGAATTGGAGCTAGTTCTATGTCACCCTATGTTATGACTGTTACATGATGAACCGTATCCGGCATAATTCTCCATCACCGATCCAATGCCTACGAGCCTTTCACATATTGTTCTCCGGTTATTTACTTTCCCGTTGCTATTGTTACAATCACTACAAAACCCAAAAATATTACTTTTGCTACCGTTACTATTACTATCATACTACTTTGCTCCAGATACTAAGTTATCCAGGTGTGGTTGAATTGACAACTCAACTGCTAATACTTGAGAATATTCTTTGGCTCCCCTTTTGTCGAATCAATAAATTTGGTTTGAATACTCTACCCTTGAAAACTATTGCGATCCCCTATACTTGTGGGTTATCAGGGCCCAGGCGCGCCCAGGTGAGTTGTGCCCACCTCGGGTGCCCCCTCTAAACCGCCTCTTTGCTCTATAAATACCCCAATATTCCAGAAACCCTAGGGGAGTCGACGGAAATCAATTCCAGCCACCGCAGAGTACAGAACCACCAGATCCAATCTAGAAACGATCACGGAGGGGTTCACCACTTCCATTGGTGCCTCTCCGATGATGCGTGAGTAGTTCTTTGTAGACCTTCGGGTTAGTAGTTAGTAGCTAGATGGCTTCCTCTCTCTCGTTTGATTCTCAATACAATGGTCTCTTGGAGATCGATATGATGTAACTCTTTTTTGCGGTGTGTTTGTTGGGATCGAATGAACTTTGAGTTTATGATCAGATATATCATTTTATCCATGAAAGTTATTTCAGTTTCTTTGATCTCTTATATGCATGATTGCTTATAGCCTCGTATTTCTTCTCCGATATTTGGGTTTTGTTTGGCCAACTTGATTTGTTTATCTTGCAATGGGAAGAGGTGCTTTGTAGTGGGTTTGATCTTATGGTGCTTGATCCCAGTGACAGAAGGGGAACCGACACATATGCATCGTTGCTACTTGATACGTCTCCGTCGTATCTACTTTTCCAAACACTTTTGCCCTTTATTTGGACTCTAACTTGCATGATTTGAATGGAACTAACCCGGACTAACGCTGTTTTCAGCAGAATTGCCATGGTGTTATTTATGTGCAGAAACAAAAGTTCTCGGAATGACCAGAAACTCCACGGAGATTATTTTTGGAAAATACTAAAAATACTGGCGAAAGAATCAAGGACAGGGGGCCCACACCCTTGCCACGAGGGTGGGGGGAGCGCCCCCTGCCTCGTGGGCCCCCTGTTGCTCCACCGACCTCAACTCCAACTCCATATATTTGTGTTTGGGGAGAAAAAATAAGAGAGAAAGATTCATCGCGTTTTCCGATACGGAGCCGCCGCCAAGCCCTAAACTCTCTCGGGAGGGCTGATCTAGAGTCCGTCCAGGGCTCCGGAGAGGGGAATATGTCGCCATCGTCATCATCAACCATCCTCCATCACCAATTTCATGATGCTTACTGCCACGCGTGAGTAATTCCATCGTAGGTTTGCTGGACGGTGATGGGTTGGATGAGATTTATCATGTAATTGAGTTAGTTTTGTTAGGGTTTGATCCCTAGTATCCACTATGTTCTGAGATTGATGTTGCTATGACTTTGCTATGCTTAATGCTTGTCACTAGGGCCCGAGTGCCATGATTTCAGATCTCAACCTATTATGTTTTCATGAATATATGTGAGTTCTTGATCCTATCTTGCAAGTCTATAGTCACCTACTATGTGTTATGATCCGGCAACCCCGAAGTGACAATAATTGGGACCACACCCGGTGATGACCATAGTTTGAGGAGTTCATGTATTCATTATGTGTTAATGCTTTGGTCCGGTACTCCATTAAAAGGAGGCCTTAATATCCCTTAGTTTCCGCTAGGACCCCGCTGCCACGGGAGGGTAGGACAAAAGATGTCATGCAAGTTCTTTTCCATAAGCTCATGTAACTATATTCAGAATACATGCCTACATTACATTGATGAATTGGAGCTAGTTCTGTGTCACCCTATGTTATGATTGTTACATGATGAACCACATCCGGCATAATTCTTCATCACCGATCCAATGCCTACGAGCTTTTCACATATTGTTCTCCGCTTATTTACTTTTCCGTTGCTACTGTTACAATCACTACAAAACCCAAAAATATTACTGTTGCTACCGTTACCGTTACTTCCATACTACTTTTCTACTAAATACTTTGCAACAGATACTAAGTTATCCAGGTGTGGTTGAATTGACAACTCAACTGCTAATACTTGAGAATATTCTTTGGCTCCCCTTGTGTCGAATCAATAAATTTGGGTTGAATACTCTACCCTCAAAAACTGTTGCGATCCCCTATACTTGTGGGTTATCAAGACTATTTTCTGGTGCCGTTGCCGGGGAGCATAGCTCTATTCTTTGAGTCACTTGGGATTTATATCTGCTGGTCACTATGAAGAACTTGAAACACGAGAAAACAAAAATTTATCCCTCAACTACGAGGGGAGGTAAGGAACTGCCATCTAGCTGTGCACTTGATTCACCTTCTGTTTTGAGTAAGCTTGCGACACCTAAACCTGCTTCTGCTATTAATTCTGATATCTCGCATCTTATTGATGATGCTACTTCTGCTATGCATGATACTTATGATGAAACTACTTCTATGCTTGATACTACTGTGCCACTTGGTGAATTTCTTGATGAACAACTTGCTAGGGCTAGAGAGAATGAAATTATTGAAACTGATAATATTGATGAAAGTGATGATGAAGGCTCTCCCAATAAATATGAATTGCATGTTGTACATAAGGGCTATGTTATCTATGAATAAACTAAAAGAGACTTTCTTGCTTGCAATGATAGAAGTGATCTTAAGAAATTATTAGCTAAGCTTAAACCAAAAACTCTGAATGCTAGAATGAAATATGATCCTGCTTATGCTACTTCACCTATCTTTGTTACTGATAAGGATTATGAATTCTCTGTTGATCCTGATATAATTACTTTGGTTGAATCTGATCCTTTTTATGGCTATGAATGTGAAACTGTTGAGGCACATCTTACTAAATTAAATGATATAGCCACCCTGTTCACTAATGATGAGAGAACTCGCTACTTTTATATCCTTAAAATATTTCCATTCTCATTAAAGGCTGATGCTAAGATATGGTTTAATTCTCTTGATCCTGGTTGTGTGCGTAGTCCCCAGGATATGATTTATTACTTCTCTGCTAAATATTTCCCTACTCAAAAGAAACAAGCTGCTTTAAGGGAAACATATAATTTTGTGCAAATTGAAGAAGAAAGTCTCCCACAAGCTTGGAGGAGGCTTCTCCAATTACTTAATGCTTTGCCTGATCATCCTCTTAAGAAAAATGAAATACTTGATATCTTTTACAATGGACTAACCGATGCTTCCAGAGACCACCTTGATAGTTGTGCTGGTTCTGTTTTGAGGGAAAGAACACCGGATGAAGCTGAAATTCTATTGAATAATATGTTGACTAATGAAAATAATTGGACACTTCCTGAGCCACTCCTGAGCCTATTCCAAAACCAACTCCGAAGAAAAGAGGTGTTCAATTTCTCAGTCCTGAAGATATGCAAGAGGCAAAGAAATCTATGAAAGAAAAAGGTATTAAAGCTGAAGATGTTAAGAATTTACCTCCTATTGAAGAAATACATGGTCTTAATTTACCGCCTATTGAAGAAATATATTATCTTAATCCATTACCTATTGAAGAAACTCATGGTCTTGATAACCCGACACAGGTAGTAAAGGTAAATTCTCTCTATAGATATGATAAAGCTGAAATCCCTCCTACTAAGTTTGCTAGCGAATGTTTGGATGAGTTTGATAACTTTATGGTTAAGAAAGAAGATTTCAATGCTTATTTTGGTAGACAATTAAAACAAAATGCTTATATGATTGAACACTTGGGTGATTATATGTCTAGAGTTAAAGGTGAACTTAAACTCATTAGTAAACATGCTTCTATGGTTACCACTCAAGTAGAACAAGTACTTAAAGCCCAGAATGATTTGCTCAATGAATTAAATAGTAAGAATAATGACTATGTTGTTAGAGTGGCTACTAGAACTGGTAAAATGACTCAGGAACCTTTGTATCCCGAGGGCCATCCTAGGAGAATTGAGCAGGATTCTCAGAGAAATAATATTGATGTACCTAGTCCTTCTAAAAAGAAGAAAAGGAAAAATTATAGGACTTTGCATGCTTCTAGTGAATCTGTTGTAGACACTCCTAAAAATCCCAATGATATTTCTAATTCTGATGCTGAAACACAATCTGGTGATGAACATGAACCTAATGATAATGTTAATGATGATGTTCATGTAGATGCTCAACCTAGCAATGACAATGAAGTAGAAACTGAACCTGATGTTGATCTTGATGACCCACAATCAAAGAATCAACGTTATGATAAGAGAGATTTTGTTGCTAGGAAGCATGGTAAAGAAAGAGAGCCATGGGTTCAGAAACCCATGCATTTTCCTCCCAAGCCATCCAAGAAAAAGGACGATGAGGATTTTGAGCGCTTTGCTGAAATGATTAGACCTATCTTCTTGCGTATGCGATTAACTGATATGCTCAAAATTAATCCTTATGCTAAGTACATGAAAGAAATTGTTACAAATAAAAGAAAGATATCGGAAGCTGAAATTTCCACCATGCTTGCTAATTACACTTTTCAGGGTGGGATACCTAAGAAACTTGTAGATCAAGGAGTACCAACTATACCATGCTCCATTAAAAGAAACTATGTTAAAACTGCTTTATGTGATCTTGGAGCCGGTGTTAGTGTTATGCCTCTCTCTTTATATCATACAGTTGATTTGAATAAGTTGACACCTACTGAAATATCCTTGCAAATGGCTGATAAATCAACTTCTATACCTGTCGGTATTTGTGAGGATGTGCCTGTTGTGGTTGCAAATGTTACTATTTTAATGGACTTTGTTATTCTTGATATTCCCGAGGACGATAGTATGTCTATTATTCTTGGAAGACCTTTTTTGAATACTGCAGGGGCTGTTATTGATTGCAAAAAAGGCAATGTCACTTTTCATGTTAATGGTAATGAGCATACGGTACACTTTCCGAGGAAACAACCTCAAGTCCTCAGTATCAATTCTATTGGAAAAATTCCATCGATTATTATTGGAGGTTTTGAATTTCCTCTACCTACTGTCAAAAAGAAATACGATATTCTTATTATTGGGGATGTGCATATCTCCGTTGAGGTAACATAGTGTTGTTTGAAATTTCAATGGTTTCATGTGATTCGGAATAAGTTTGTTAACAAGACCTGATCAACCTTGTTAGTGGATTCCTTTTGATAAGTATGAGATGGATGAAGTTAGAAAGCACAACCTTCTGTACCCCCCTTTTACTTTATGTTATTTAGTTGAAATAAAGTAAAAATAGTATTTTCCGTCTGTTTTCTGAATTATCCGTGCAATATAAAAATACCCCGAAAATAAAAGTTCTCCAAATGACCTGAAATTGAAATATGATTTTTTCTGGAATATTTGAGAATATCTGGCACTGAAATCACAACAGGGGGAGCAAGCACCTGGCCACGAGGGTCTAGGGCGTGCCCCTTGCCTCGTGGGCCCATGGTGGCTCCCCTCCACTTATTCCTGCACCCACACACTTCTTCTTCCTCCCAAAGAAATCACCATCCAGCTCAAGCACGAGTTCTAGCTCATTTTGCTGCGATTTATGATCTCCTTGCTCAAAGCACCTCTCACAATACTGATTTAGGAGATTGTTCCTTGGTATGTCGCTCCTCCATTGGTCCAATTAGTTTTTGTTCTAGTGCTTTATTCATTGCAAATTTGTGCTGCCTAGGTGACCATGTTCTTGAGCTTGCCTGTCAAATTTATATGGTTCCAAGTAGTTCTAATGCATGATATAGGCTCTAGGCACTAGTAGGATTAGTTGCTATCAATTTTGTTGAGTTTGGTTCACTTTTATTTGAAGTTACTAAAAATTTCAGAATTTTTTCAGAAAATAATGAAGAGATTTTTGAGGGGCTCATCGAGTCGAAGCTCGAAGGAAAAGCAAAGTTAAGAAGCAGAGAGGCCCAAATATAATCTGCCTCGCACCACGGAGGTTCGACCGTGTGAATGGCCTTCCAATGATTGTTTGAGAGCAGCCGGGATTTATGATGATTTTCATGAATTGGCTAAGAATGCAGCCTCACCGACTTCCTCTGCGACCAACGCGAACGGTATCTCTTACTCACCAATACTTTTGTGCAAAACTTGTACTATTATCCTAAGGAATCACCTCCTTCAGTAGAGTTTCATTTATATGATGTGGTTAAGAAGATGTCGCTATATGAATTTTGTAGGGTTCGCAAAAGACCTTTTGAGGGTAGATTAGAGGAACCACATCGTAAAGATGTGGACGGGTTTATTGACACTATTACTGTAGGGGAAACTAGGAAGGTTTCCGATGCAAGAATTACTAGCATACATTTTCCTATTTACTTTACAATATTTGCTAGTCATTGCTTAATTGGTCGCGGAAATTGTGGAAACCTTAGTGTTCCTGATATTATTATTTTGTTCCATGGTTTATTCAGTGAGGACTCTGTTAGTATGGGCGGTATTATTGCCAAATGGTTAAGTCTGAACCATACAAAGGGCCCCATCTTTGGAGGTGTTTATGCTTCACGCCTTGCTGCATACTATAACATACCTATTAGGCACTATGAAAAAGAAGAAAAATTGTTGCCTACTATTTATTTAGATTATAAGAGTATGGTAGTGCATGATTTTATTGTTAAGAATACGGAAAGGGCGCTTAAATACAAATTGTTCTTTGATAAACATCATCCTAAGACTATTACCTTGCCTGCTCCTTCCTTGTTTGATTTATCTGCAGGCCAGTATCTCGTTCCGCTGGCGGCCATTCACGCCTACCGGAACCCTACATCAGCCACAGAGCCAAAGACGGAACCACAATTTGATCCTCCACGACAGTCTAGTTACCAGTGGGATCCGGAGATGATTGCCAACCAGTGGTGATACGTCTCCAACGTATCTATAATTTTTGATTGCTCCATGCTACTTTATCTACTGTTTTGGACTATATTGGGCTTTATTTTCCACTTTTATATTATTTTTGGGACTAACCTATTAACCGGAGACCCAGCCCAGAATTGCTGTTTTTTTCTCTATTTCAGTGTTTCGAAGAAACGGAATATCAAACGGAGTCCAAACGGAATGAAACCTTCGGGAACGTGATTTTCTCACCAAACGTGATCCAGGAAACTTGGACCCTACTCCAAGAAGTAACAGAGGCGGTCACGAGGGTGGGGGGCGCCCCCCCTAGGGCGCGCCCCTGCCTCGTGGGCCCCCTGTTGATCCACGGACGTACTCCTTCCTCCTATATATACCTACGTACCCCCAACGATCAGAACAGGAGCCAAAAACCTAATTCCACCGCCGCAACTTCCGGTATCCACGAGATCCATCTTGGGGCCTGTTCCGTAGCTCCGCCGGAGGGGGCATCCACCACGGAGGGCTTCTACATCATCACCATAACCCCTCCGATGACGTGTGAGTAGTTTACTTCAGACCTTCGGGTCCATAGCTAGTAGCTAGATGGCTTCTTCTCTCTTTTTGGATCTCAATACAATGTTCTCCCCCTCTCTCGTGGAGATCTATTCGATGTAATCTTATTTTTGCGGTGTGTTTGTTGAGACCGATGAATTGTGGGTTTACGATCCAGCTTATCTATGAATAATATTTGAATCTGCTCTGAATTCTTTTATGTATGATTGGTTATCTTTGCAAGTCTCTTCGAATTATCCGTTTGGTTTGGCCAACTAGATTGGTAGTTCTTGCAATGGGAGAAGTGCATAGCTTTGGGTTCAATCTTGCGGTGTCCTTTCCCAGTGACAGAAGGGGCAGCAAGGCATGTATTGTATTGTTGCCATCGAGGATAACAAGATGGGGCATTTATCATATTGCATGAATTTATTCCTCTACATCATGTCATCTTGCTTAAGGCATTACTCTGTTTTTAACTTAATACTCTAGATGCATGCTGGATATCGGTCGATGAGTGGAGTAATAGTAGTAGATGCAGAATCGTTTCAATCTACTTGTCACGGACGTGATGCCTATATACATGATCATACCTAGATATAATCATAACTATGCTCAATTTTGTCAATTGCTCAACAGTAATTTGTTCACCCACCGTAGAATACTTATGCTCTTGAGAGAAGCCACTAGTGAAACCTATGGCCCCCGAGTCTATTCTCATCATATCAATCTCCATCACTTTAATACTTGCTTTGTTTTTACTTTGTCTTTTACTTTTCACTTTGCATCTATATACCAAAAATACCAAAAATATTATCTATCATCTCTATCGATCTCACTCGTAAGTGACCGTGAAGGATTGACAACCCCTAATCGCGTTGGTTTGGAGTAGCTATCATTTTGTGCCGGTGCGAGGGACTTGTGCGTGGCCTCCTACTGGATTGATACATTGGTTCTCAAAAACTGAGGGAAATACTTACGCTACTTTGCTGCATCATCCTCTCCTCTTCGGGGAAATCCAACGCAGTGCTCAAAAGGTAGCAAGAAGAATTTCTGGCGCCGTTGTCGGGGAGTCTACGCAAAAGTCAACATACCAAGTACCCATCACAATCCCTATCTCTCACATTACATTATTTGCCATTTGCCTCTCGTTTTCCTCTCCTCCACTTCACCCTTGCTTTTTTATTCGCCCTCTCTTTCCCAATCTCCTCCTCTTTTTCCCGTTGCCTTTCTCGCTTGCCTTTTGTTTGCTCGTGTGTTGGATTGCTTGTTTGTCGCAATGGCTCAAGATGCTACCAAATTGTGTGACTTCACCAATACCGATAATAGTGATTTCCTTAGCACTCCGATTGCTCCTCTTGCCAATACTGAATCTTGTGAAATCAATACTGCTTTGTTGAATCTTGTTATGAAAGATCAATTCGCCGGCCTTCCTAGTGAAGATGCCGCTACATCTGAATAGCTTCGTTGATTTATGTGATATGCAAAAGAAAAAAGATGTCGATAATGATGTTGTTAAATTGAAGCTATTTCCTTTTTCGCTTAGAAATCGTGCTAAAGCGTGGTTTTCATCTTTGCTAAAAATAGTATTGATTCTTGGAACAAGTGCAAAGATGCTTTTATCTCTAAGTATTTTCCTCCCGCTAAGATTATCTCTCTTAGGAACGATATTATGAATTTTAAGCAACTTGATCATGAACATGTTGCACAAGCTTGGGAGAGAATGAAATTAATGATACGTAATTGTCCTACCCATGGTTTGAACTTGTGGATGATTATACAAAAAATTTATGCCGGATTGAATTTTGCTTCTAGAAATCTTTAAGATTCGGCCGCGGGAGGCACTTTTATGGAAATCACTTTAGGAGATGCTACTAAACTCCGAGATAATATTATGGTTAATTATTCTCAATGGCATACCGAAAGATCTACTAATAAAAAAGTGCATGCGATAGAAGAAATCAATGTTTTGAGTGGAAAGATGGATGAACTTATGAAATTATTTGCTACTAAGAGTGTTTCTTCTGATCCTAATGATATTCCTTTGTATACTTTGATTGAGAATAATAATGAATCTATGGATGTGAATTTTGGTAATAACTTTGGTAACAACGCATATAGAGGGAATTTTAATCCTAGGCCTTATCCTAGTAATCCTTCTAATAATTATGGAAATTTCTACAACAACTCTTATGGAAATTTTATTAAGATGCCCTCTGAATTTGAGAGTAGTGTTAAAGAGTTTATGAATTCAAAAAGAATTTTAATGCTTTGCTTGAAGAGAAATTGCTTAAAGTTGATGATTTGGCTACTAACGTTGATATAATTTTTCTTGAGGTTGATTCTTTAAAGCTTAGATCTATTCCTCCTAAGCATGATATCAATGAGTGTGACGCCCGGGTAATCAAGCTACAGTAACCCTGTGCTAATGATGCCACGTCACCTAGGTTACTCTTGGTAAACTCGTGTTAGTGCAAAACGATTCAAATTCAATTTTAAAATATAGGCAAACAACAAAAGTTTTCAAATAATAAAACAAAATGTTCTGCTTGTGCCAAATAATACTTAGGTAATTATTGTGGAGAAACGACACTTTTATAAAATATTTAAAGGCTCTAAAGTAATTAAAACAGCATCTATGACAATTAATTAAATGCCTTTTAAAAATAATAATAATGCAAACTATTTTAATTAGGTGTCAAACTTTTTGGGCCAGTAGAATAAATTATAACATTAATTCAGGAGAAGTATTTATATTTTATAAAATAGAGATTAAAAGAATAAAATAGAAAATAAAATAGATAGGGAAAAGAAAACAGAAAACAAAGCTATAAAAAAGGAGAGAAAGCAAACCCCCCCATCGGGCCCGGCCCAAAGAGACCACAGCCCAATGGGCCAACCCACCCGGCCCAACCAACCGGCCGGCCCACTCCCTCTCCTTAACCCCCCCGAAACCCTAGCCGTAACACCGTCGCCCACCTCCCCCCTCGCGCCCACTTCTCTCCTCCCCGATCCAGATTCGATCGGGATCGGCCGACGCCCGCCCCCCACGCCGCGCGCCGCCCCCATTGCCAATCCCGCCGCTCGTCACCTCGCCACCTCATCGGAGCCGCCACCGTCGCCCTCCGCCTCGACAACCCCCCTCGTCGGACCGCTTTACCTCGAATCCTCCTCGCCCACGGCACCGTCGCCGGAGCTACCTCACCGGACGCCATCGCCGGCCTGCCTCCTCTTCCCCATCGGCCTGCTACCCCTACGCACGTCGTCTCCGTCTCCCTCCTCGCGCACCGCTGCCACGGTCCCTACTCCCCGCCGTGAGGATCCCTCCTCTCCCCCTTTCCCTCTATCGCTAGCGCCATTCGCGACGCCTCGGCCTTCTCTACCACGCGCCGCGCGACGCAGGCCATCGGGTCGCGCCGCCGCAGCAGCGCCTCTCAGGCGGTCATGCCGTCGCCCCTCGCGCCGACCGCACTTCGGCTGTGCCCTGCCGCTAGCGTGCATCCACCGTGGCTCGGCCGTCACCCGAAGCGCTCCGCCGCTGCAGACGCCGTGCTCAACCCGCCTGTGGCTGCTCCCGTCGCCTCGGGATCCAGCGCCCCGCCACTCACCAAGAACCACCTCCGCTGCTGCCGACCCGCTCTGCGGTGGTCCGGCCGCACCCTCGGCGGCCCCAGGCGCTTCGCCCTCGCCTCTCATGGCGTCGGTGCGAGCACCCGCACCAGATTCTTGCCGTCAAGACGCCCCCAGGCTCCGCCCGTTAGCCGCGCTCGGGCGCCCGCTAACGGCCGCCTGCTTGGTCCTGTGTCATTGAACGCAGGGCCCACACCCTTAACAGTTTAATAAAAAAGAGAATTAAAAATAAAATTAATAAATAAAAATGAAAATGATTAATAAAATTAATTATTAATTAATTAATTAACTAATGAATTAATTAAGTTAATTAATCCGGTTTAATTAATTTAATTAACTAGTTAAGTTTAATTAAACTATAATTAGATTAACCTAAACCCTAATTAACCTAATTAGAGGATGACAAGTGGGTCCCCCCCTGGACCCACATGCCAGGTTGACCAAGTCAACTCTGTTGACTGCTGACGTCAGCATGACATCATGCTGACGTCATAAATCCATTTTTTGAATTAATTAATTAATTAAATTCCAGAAATTAATTAAATCTTTAGAAAATCATATCTTTTAATCCGTAACTCGGATTAAAATATTTTCAACATGAAAGTTGCTCCGAACGACGAGACGAATCCGGATAAGCGGTCTGTTCGTCCACCACACCTCCCTAACCTATCGAACTCGCAACTTTCCCCCTCCGGTCCATCCGTCCGAAAACGCAAAACATCGGGAATACTTTTCCGGATGTTCCCCCCCTTCGCCGGTACCACCTACTGTCGCGTTAGGACACACCTCGCACTGCTCATTGTTATGTCACGCATCGTCATGTTTATGTTTGCATTGTATTTACTGTTTCTTCCCCCTCTTCTCTCCGGTATACTACGAGACCGACGCTGCTGCTTTGCTTGATTCGACCACGGAGTTGGCGACCCTCTCTCTTGCCAGAGCAACCAGGCAAGCCCCCCCCTTGATCACCAGATATCGCCTATTCTACTCTATCTGCTTGCACTAGAGTAGTGTAGCATGTTCTCGCTTTCCTTATACCTATCCCGATGCATAGCCTGTCCTTGTTACTCTGTTGTTACCTTTACGCAATCCTATATGCTTAGTATAGGATGCTAGTATTTTCATCTGTGGCCCTACATTCTTGTCCGTCTGCGTGCTATACTATCGGGCCGTGATCACTCGGGAGGTGATCACGGTATATACTATATACTTTATACATGATACATGTGGAGACTAAAGTCGGGTCGGCTTGTGGAGCACCATGAGTGATTCACGGATTGGGGGCTGAAAGGACCTTTGTCCCGACGGCCCTCTGGATGGATCTTTGTGGCGGAGCGACAGGGCAGGTTGAGACCGCCCAGGAGAGAGGTGGGCCTGGCCCTGTTCGGCGTTCGCGGATACTTAACATGCTTAACGAGATCTTGGTATTTGATCTGAGTTGGCTACGAGCCTATACTCACTAACCAACTACGTGGGAAAGATATGGGCACTCGGCGTCGTGGTATTAGCCGAAGCACATCAGACGTCAGCGACGGAGCGGTGCGCGCCGGATTGGACTGGAACGCCTGTTAGGCTAGGTCTGCTTCCGGCCGCCCTCGCAACGTGCAGGTGTGCTATGGGCGATGGGCCCAGACCCCTGTGCGCTTAGGTTTAGACCGGCGTGTTGGCCTCTCTGTTTTGCCTAGGTGGGGTTGCGACGTGTTGATCTTCCGCGGCCGGGCATGACCCAGGAAAGTGTGTCCGGCCAAATGGGATCAAGCGTGTTGGGTAAGTTGGTGCACCCCTGCAGGAAGTTAATCTATTGAATAGCCGTGATCTTGATAACAGGACGACTTGGAGTTGTACCTTAACCTTATGACAACTAGAACCGGATACTTAATAAAACACACCCTTCCAAGTGCGGATACAACGGTGGTCTCTCTCTCTCGGGATACGAGGAGGGATCGCGGGTAGGATTATTGCTATGTGATGTTACTTGGAGGACTTGAGCTGCCCTCTTCTACTGTTGCAAGGCGGTGATCGAAGCGTAGTCTTCGATAAGACTAGCTATCCCCTCTTATTACGGCATTCTGCAGTTCAGTCCACTCATATGGCCCTTTACACATATATCCATGCATATGTAGTGTAGCTCCTTGCTTGCAGTACTTTGGATGAGTACTCACGGTTGCCTTGTTCCCCTTTTCCCCTACCTCTACTCGATTGCTGCAACAGACGATGGAGCCGGAGCGACGCCACCGTCGATGGCGACTACTACACGGAGGTGCCTACTACTACGTGCAGCCACCGGCGACGACTGGAGTAGTTTAGGAGGATCCGAGGCGGGAGGCTGCGCCTCTTCGATATGTATCCCGGTTTGTGCTAGCCATCTTATGGCAACTTGTTTAACTTATGTCGTACTCAGATATTGTTGCTTCCGCTGACTCGTCTATGATCGAGCACTTGTATTCGAGCCCTCGAGGCCCTGGCTTGTATTATGATGCTTGTATGACTTATTTAGGTTTTAGAGTTGTGTTGTGATATCTTCCGTGAGTCCTCGATCTTGATCGTACACATTTGCGTGCATGATTAGTGTACGATTGAATCGGGGGCGTCACAAGTTGGTATCAGAGCCGACTGCCTATAGGAATCCCCCTTCCCAACTCCTTGTCCGAAGTCGAGTCTAGTCATTGCAAAACTTTTACTAACATGGCTGTGTGCCTTACGGGCCCACGTCGCCATTGGGTGGTACTAGGATCTTTTACTCCTCGACCTTTACTCTGGGATTATGAACTCTCTTCTATTCGGGTTAAACGATTTTTACTAAAATCTAACTTTAGGTTCTCGAAAATACTTCCTTCCGGAGAGGCCCTTCAGTCCAGATGATCGCCTGCTACATCAGAAGATTCCGAAGATACTCTATGATGTGCTCTCGAGACTATGTGCCATCGCTTTTGCCATTCACTTGCATCGATAAATCCTTATGGATAACTACTTACACTTGCCATTCTTACGATCATCCCCCATTGATCTTGTTATTACAAGATACCCGAAGTTTTCTCTATTGTGCCGAGAATACTTCGTGCCTACTGCCTAGCAGTTCCTTGCCACATGAATACCCCTTCAAATAAATCCTCGCACTTGTCGAGTATCCGCTCATCCCCAGTTGTTCATGAGTTTCACAAAAGTCTTCAAAATACTATTCGATCTTCGAAAATCCTCTGGAGCCTTTGGCTCTTGAAATTCTTGTTTGCTCGCATTATGGTTAATCCCATAAGTCTCGTAGTCTTATTGACATTCCTTGTCATTGTCATTTTGGGTCTATTGACTCAATATGTTTGCGAATACACGCAATCATCATTGATCCTTATAAATTACCTTTCCGGCTGAGCTGCCATTCTTCTAACTGGAATTGGTTCTCGACCAATCCAATTGTCGTTGATTGTACCCTAAGTCTATTCAGCTTATCCATTCTTGATCGAGCATTTGCTCTCGATCCCTTGATTTGAAAATCATAATTTCTTTGCTAATTAAGCGTTGAACTATTCAGCTGTTCTACAAACCGATGCATTTGAAATCTTTCTTCCTCTGATTGGGTATCGATACTCATATCAGCCCCATTGTGGATCGCCATATCCACTTTGTTGGATTATTATCCCATGGTGTCCTTCATAATTAATCACTTTGTGAGTTCTATCTCCGATACATAATGCCTTTGGTAAATTGTATCCTTTCCTTTTGTCAACCATGCTCTGCTTTCGAGCTGGTAATATTTACTCTTGAAGCTTATGGTATATGTTCGTAAGGAGCCCCGATGGGATTGAACCAACTCCTTCCCTCATCGGTGTGAACCCGAAAGATTTCACGAGTCATACTTATCTGGTATTGCACCAGGTAAAACTTTCAACAACTAATGTCATCTTCGAAATACGAGAGGCGAATGGAAGATTATGCATTGAGGAAGTGGGAGTCGACCTTGAACTTTGTGTTCATGCCCATGGACGCGATGTATATCCTATCATGGAAGCTTCTTGTAATAATAACTATTTCCTTGATAACTAACATATGGTATCTGTGAATCGATCCCTTGCAACCGTGGTTCCAACCATGATTGTTCTTCTTTGATTCCATTTCTCGGACAAGTTAAAACAATTGTCTCCTATGGATCAATACACCAGTCCAACCTTTACTTTGATCTTGTGTCGAGTATTACCCCCTGGTATCTCGAGATTATCATGGAACTGCATAACTTATTATGAGTTCTTCATCAAGTGCTACCTTCCCACTGATTCCATTTTTCACGGGCTCTGAGTTATTAAACACTCAAAGACACCGATAACTGAACCGAGTCCGCTCTACGGTTCAACAACTCTTCAGTAAGCTTCGATAAGTACGAGTTTGTACCCGATCACGCCATTCCTAGATTGTTTGGCTATATCTTTGTCGTGACGGTTCTAACTATGCTACCTGGTCCTTATTCTCGGAGCACCAATTTGCGATGATAGCTAAGCTTACGTCGATTTTCCTCGTCATACCCTTTCACCTTAAACAACAAGCTTGAGTTCGAGTTTGTGTCGTAACTGTGGTTCCAATAACCTCTTGCTTCATCATTCCTTTGACTTGATGTCGTTGCTGATTGATTACATCTGCATGAAATCTCTCGACAATTGTGTCGTGATCATCATCAACCTTATGAGCTCTTCCAGGAATTCAATTGAATTCATGATGGGTAATACCATCCTTGCCCCTCGATGATTCCTGTTCTCATCGACCACTTTATTGCCTTCCGTTCAACACAACTTGTTCGTGTTTTGTGTAAACCTTGAGATCCCTGCTACCCAGCAGTTGATCTTCCTTACCTCGGAAGTATTACCATCTCTTTTTGTCAAGAATGTGGTGAGAATTTCACCACCTCTTAAGAATTCTTGATATCATAATACTTCTTGCCATCTTCGTTCATTCCTTGGTTCCCGTATTGTTTTCTACCGGAATACCGACAATGGAGCTATGACGTGTGAATTCAAAACTTCTAGCAACCCTATTGCTTTGAAGTGAATGGGCGATAGTTCATTCTAAGTTTTTCGATAATTGAATCACCATTCTAACATTGGCCGTGCAACCCAACCCATATTTCGGGTGCACCGTTCAACCAATGTTTAATTATGTATGTTTTCCTCGAGCATGTCCCATTATATCAATTGATCTAACAAATGTCATCTTCTTGTTCACATTATCGTGGAAATCCATCCGTTTGGAATTCTCGATGAATTGTCGCTGAGCCCATCAGCCACCTTCGCATCCCCTCCTTGGTTTAATGATGAACTAGTGCTTGAAACCCGCTCCCATAGTTCATTTCTCGAGAATCTTGCAATGTCATTTAAATCGATTTGTGTTGCACCTTTTCCTCTCGGACCCCCTGAGTCTGAGGTATCACGACACCAATTGGATATGAATCTCGGTCAGATATGATGGTTGGGACAACTTTCCAAGAGTTATGATGTTGATCCTTTGATGACCCGGTAACATGATGTCATGCCTAGCACTTCCGGTGAAGGACCTATCATTATAGATTCCTTTTCAGCAAGGTTATCCATTCATCCATGAGGAAATTGTAAACTTATTCTACAAGTTATTCCTGATGGATCCTTCGTGTTTCCAATGTCAATGCTAACTCGAAGCATGTCAATGGTACTCCGATTTGCAACAGAACATTTGAAGCACGATGCTAAATTTTATTTATCGTTTATCCTAACACCGTTGTATGGGTAATATCATGAGATTCCTCCCCCTTACGAATGGTTTTCTACTTTATATCCTGTCATGGATATCTTGCTCGCTTGTCCTTGGGAAGGATATACCCTTGAAATATGTGTTTAAACATATTTTCCTTTCCATTGTTCATTTAATCTGATGATCATATTTTCCTTCCATTGGTTTGTTTAAACCTTTTCTATGATCTATATGATATAAGCAGTAATAATCCACCGCTTGTGCAAACACCTCGATGTACAACTCTGTCAAGAAGACCTTGTTACTATTGTTGATGACATTCGGTAACCACCGATGGACGGGAACCTTGCCTATTGGTCCGCCTCGTTTCAACGAGCAAGAAAATGGTTCTCTTCGTCCCTCGCCCTTGGTACCTATGTTGTTGCCGACATGACCCTCAGACACTCCTCTAACATGCCTTGCTTACATGATCGTGCCAGATGTCACCGACCTTCCTACTTTAACCACATGGTGGGCCCATAACCCACAGTTTCACAGGATCGAAACCTGACTCTCCTGTACACCCCTGTTGCCCAAGTTATTCCCCGTGCTTGACTTTGTATGTAATTCACGGGCCACTTGCCTGTTGATCTATTCTAGTATCGGACACAATACTTATTCCCGTTGCTCAGAACCACTTTTGCACTCCGCTTCAGGCAATGAACGATTGCCTATCCGCTTGAAACTTCTTTTTGCACCGTCTTACTTTGCTCTCGATATGTGTAATTTGTTCAACTCGAGAGATACTCATATGTTCATTCTTGGGATACCCCCAGATGAATTTCCCTTATAACATCCTATCATTGTAGAGCTGCCCTTACCTATTCGTAAATACGATGGAGTTCCCGAAGAAAGGGCGACAACTTCATCATGATGCTTTGGAATAAAGAATTGAAGACATCAACGAAAGGGATTGACTTCTTGAGGAGATCCGTCGAATGTCGTAACAGAACTTTCCCCTTACTCCCTCTTAAATCTCGGACGAGATTTCTTGTAGTGGAGGAGAATTGTGGCGCTTGGGTAATCAAGCTACAATAACCTGCGCTAATGATGCCACGTCACCTAGGTTACTGTTGGTAAACTCGTGTTAGTGCAAAACGATTCAAATTCAATTTTAAAATATAGGCAAACAATAAAAGTTTTCAAATAATAAAACAAAATGTTCTGGTTGTGCCAAATAATACTTAGGTAATTATTGTGGAGAAACGACACTTTTATAAAATATTTAAAGGCTCTAAAGTAATTAAAACAGCATCTATGACAATTAATTAAATGCCTTTTAAAAATAATAATAATGCAAACTATTTTAATTAGGTGTCAAACTTTTTGGGGCAGTAGAATAAATTATAACATCAATTCAGGAGAAGTATTTATATTTTATAAAATAGAGATTAAAAGAATAAAATAGAAAAGAAAATAGATAGGGAAAAGAAAACAGAAAACAAAGCTATAAAAAAGGAGAGAAAGCAAACCCCCCCCCACTGGGCCCCGGCCCAGCAGGCCACAGGCCCAACTGGGCCAACCCACCCGGCCCAACCAACTGGCCGGCCCACTCCCTCTCCTTAACCCCCCCCCCCCGAAACCCTAGCCGTAACACCCGTCGCCCCACTCCTCCCCACTCGCTCCCACTTCTCTCCCTCCCCCTCCCCGATCCATTCTCGATCGGGAATGGGCCAACCCCCACGACGCCGGCGCCGCCCCCATTGCCAATCCGCCGCTCGTCACCTAGCCACCTCATCGAGCCGCCACCGTCGCCCTCCGCCTCGACACCCCCTCGTCGGACCACTTCTACCTTGAATCCTCCTCGCCCACGGCACCGTCGCCGAGCTACCTCACCGGACGCCATCGCCGCCTGCCTCCTCTTCCCCACCGCTGCTACCCCACGCACGTCGTCTCCGTCTCCTCCTCGCACCGCTGCCACGGTCCCTACTCCCCGCCGTGAGGATCCTCCTCTCCCCTTTCCCTCTGTTGCTAGCGCCGTTCGCTACGCCTCGGCCTTCTCTACCACGCCAGCGCTCACATGATCGGGCGCGCCACAGCAGCAGCGCCTCTCGCCCGATCATGCCGTCGCCCCTCGCGCCGACCGCACCCCTGGTTGTGCCCTGCGTCGCCCGGCGTGCATCCACCGTGGCTCGGCCGTCACCGGCGCTCCGGCGCCGCTGCAGACGCCGTGCTCACCCGCCCTGTGGCTGCTCCCGTCGCCTCGGGATCCAGCCACCGCCACTCGGCAAGAACCACCTCCGCTTGCTTTCGCCGACCCGCCTGCGGTGGTAAGGCCGCACCTCCACGGCCCCAGGCGCTCGCCCTCGCCTCTCATGGCGTCGGTGCGAGCACCGCACCGATTTGCCGTCGCCGCCAGACGTCCCGAGGCTCGCCCGTTAGCCTTGCCCGGCGCGCGCTAACGGCCGCCCGTTTGGTCCTGTGTCATTGAGCAGGGCCCACACCCCGAAACAGTTTAATAAAAAAGAGAATTAAAATAAAATTAATATATAAAAATAAAAATGATTAATAAAATTAATTATTAATTAATTAATTAACTAATAAATTAATTAAGTTAATTAATCCGGTTTAATTAATTTAATTAACTAGTTAAGTTTAATTAAGCGTAATTAGATTAACCTAAACCCTAGTTAACCTAATTAGAGGATGATAGGTGGGTCCCCCTGGACCCACATGTCAGTTGACCAAGTCAACTCTGTTGACTGCTTGACGTCGACATGACATCATGCTGATGTCATAAATCCATTTTGAATTAATTAATTAATTAAATTCGAAATTAATTAAATCTTTAGAAAATCATATCTTTTAATCCGTAACTTCGGTTAAAATATTTTCAACATGAAAGTTGCTCGAGCAGCGAGGCGAATCCGGATAAGCGGTGCTCGCCCACCACACCTCCCTAACCTATCGAACTCGCAACTTTCCCCTCCGTCCATCCGTCCAAAAGCATAAAACATCGGAATACTTTTAGGATGTTCCCCCTTCGCCGGTACCACCTCCATCGTCGTTAGGACACACCTCGCCTTGCTCATTGTTATGTCACGCATCGTCATGTTTATGTTTGCATTGTATTTACTGTTTCTTCCCCTCTTCTCTCCGGTATACTACGAGACCGACGCTGCTTGCCTTGATTCGACTCACGGAGTTGGCGACCCTCTCTCTTGCCGAGCAACAGGCAAGCCCCCCTTGATCACCAGATATCGCCTATTCTACTCTATCTGCTTGCACTAGAGTAGTGTAGCATATTCTTGCTTTCCTTATACCTATCCCGATGCATAGCCTGTCCTTGTTACTCTGTTGTTACCTTTACGCAATCCTATATGCTTAGTATAGGATGCTAGTATTTTCATCTGTGGCCCTACATTCTTGTCCGTCCGCGTGCTATACTATCGGGCCGTGATCACTCGGGAGGTGATCACGGTATATACTATATACTTTATACATGATACATGTGGAGACTAAAGTCGGGTCGGCTTGTGGAGCACCCATGAGTGATTCACGGATTGGGGCTGAAAGGACCTTTGTCCCGACGGCCCTCTGGATGGATCTTTGTGGCGGAGCGACAGGCAGGTTGAGACCGCCCAGAGAGAGGTGGGCCTGGCCTGTTCGGCGTTCGCGGATACTTAACACGCTTAACGAGATCTTGGTATTTGATCCGAGTTGGCTACGAGCCTATACTCACTAACCAACTACGTGGGAAAGATATGGGCACTCGGCGTCGTGGTATTAGCGAAGCACATCGACGTCACGACGGGGCGGTGCGTGCGGATTGACTGAACGCGCTGTTAGGCTAGGTGCGCTTCGGCCGCCCTCGCATAGCGTCTTGGTGTGCTATGGGCGATGGGCCCGAACCCTGTGCACTTAGGTTTAGACCGGCGTGTTGGCCTCTCTGTTTTGCCTAGGTGGGGTTGCGGCGTGTTGATCTTCCGCGGCGGGCATGACCCGGAAAGTGTGTCCGCCAAATGGGATCAAGCGTGTTGGGTAAGTTGGTGCACCCTGCAGGAAGTTAATCTATTGAATAGCCGTGATCTTGATAGCAGGACGACTTGGAGTTGTACCTTAACCTTATGACAACTAGAACCGGATACTTAATAAAACACACCCTTCCAAGTGCGGATACAACGGTGGTCTCTCTCTCGGGGATACGAGGAGGGATCGCGGGTAGGATTATTGCTATGTGATGTTACTTGGAGGACTTCAGATGCCTCTTCTACTGTTGCAAGGCGGTGATCGAGCGTAGTCTTGATAAGACTAGCTATCCCCTCTTATTCGGCATTCTGCGATTCAGTCCACTCATATGGCCCTTTACACATATATCCATGCATATGTAGTGTAGCTCCTTGCTTGCAGTACTTTGGATGAGTACTCACGGTTGCCTTGTTCCCCTTTTCCCCTACCTCTACTCGATTGCTGCAACTGGACGATGGAGCCCAGGAGCAGGCGCCACCGTCGATGGCGACTACTACACCGGAGGTGCCTACTACTACGTGCAGCCCGGCGGCGACACAGAGTAGTTTAGGAGGATCCCGAGGCGGGAGGCTGCGCCTCTTCGATATGTATCCCGGTTTGTGCTAGCCATCTTATGGCAACTTGTTTAACTTATGTCTCAGTACTCAGATATTGTTGCTTCCGCTGACTCGTCTATGATCGAGCACTTGTATTCGAGCCCTCGAGGCCCCTGGCTTGTATTATGATGCTTGTATGACTTATTTAGGTTTTAGAGTTGTGTTGTGATATCTTCCCGTGAGTCCCTGATCTTGATCGTACACATTTGCGTGCATGATTAGTGTACGATTGAATCGGGGGCGTCACAAGTTGGTATCAGAGCCGACTGCCTATAGGAATCCCCCTTCCCAACTCCTTGTCCGAAGTCGAGTCTAGTCATTGCAAAACTTTTACTAACATGGCTGTGTGCCTTACGGGCCCACGTCGCCATTGGGTGGTACTAGGATCTTTTACTCCTCGACCTTTACTCTGGGATTCTGAACTCTCTTCTATTCGGGTTAAACGATTTTTACTAAAATCTAACTTTAGGTTCTCGAAAATACTTCCTTCCGGAGAGGCCCTTCAGTCCAGATGATCGCCTGCTACATCAGAAGATTCCGAAGATACTCTATGATGTGCTCTCGAGACTATGTGCCATCGCTTTTGCCATTCACTTGCATCGATAAATCCTTATGGATAACTACTTACACTTGCCATTCTTACGATCATCCCCCATTGATCTTGTTATTACAAGATACCCGAAGTTTTCTCTATTGTGCCGAGAATACTTCGTGCCTACTGCCTAGCAGTTCCTTGCCACATGAATACCCCTTCAAATAAATCCTCGCACTTGTCGAGTATCCGCTCATCCCCAGTTGTTCATGAGTTTCACAAAAGTCTTCAAAATACTATTCGATCTTCCGAAAATCCTCTGGAGCCTTTGGCTCTTGAAATTCTTGTTTGCTCGCATTATGGTTAATCCCATAAGTCTCGTAGTCTTATTGACATTCCTTGTCATTGTCATTTTGGGTCTATTGACTCAATATGTTTGCGAATACACGCAATCATCATTGATCCTTATAAATTACCTTTCCGGCTGAGCTGCCATTCTTCTAACTGGAATTGGTTCTCGACCAATCCAATTGTCGTTGATTGTACCCCTAAGTCTATTCAGCTTATCCATTCTTGATCAGAGCATTTGCTCCTGATCCCTTGATTTGAAAATCATAATTTCTTTGCTAATTAAGCGTTGAACTATTCAGTTGTTCTACAAACCGATGCATTTGAAATCTTTCTTCCTCTGATTGGGTATCGATACTCATATCAGCCCCATTGTGGATCGCCATATCCACTGTTGGATTATTATCCGACAGTGTCCTTCATAATTAATCACTTTGTGAGTTCTATCTCCGATACATAATGCCTTTGGTAAATTGTATCCTTTCCTTTTGTCAACCATGCTCTGCTTTCGAGCTGGTAATATTTACTCTTGAAGCTTATGGTATATGTTCGTAAGGAGCCCCGATGGGATTGAACCAACTCCTTCCCTCATCGGTGTGAACCCGAAAGATTTCACGAGTCATACTTATCGGTATTGCACCGGTAAAACTTTCAACAACTAATGTCATCTTGAAATACGAGGCGAATGGAAGATTATGCATTGAGGAAGTGGGAGTCGACCTTGAACTTTGTGTTCATGCCCATGGACGCGATGTATATCCTATCATGGAAGCTTCTTGTAATAATAACTATTTCCTTGATAACTAACATATGGTATCTGTGAATCGATCCCTTGCAACCGTGGTTCCAACCATGATTGTTCTTCTTTGATTCCATTTCTCGGACAAGTTAAAACAATTGTCTCCTATGGATCAATACACCAGTCCAACCTTTACTTTGATCTTGTGTCGAGTATTACCCCTGGTATCTCGAGATTATCATGGAAGCGCATAACTTATTATGAGTTCTTCATCAAGTGCTACCTTCCCACTGATTCCATTTTTCACGGGCTCGAGTTATTAAACACTCAAAGACACCGATAAGCGAACCGAGTCCGCTCTACGGTTCAACAACTCTTGAGAAGCTTCGATAAATGCGAGTTTGTACCCGATCACGCCATTCCTAGATTGTTTGGCTATATCTTTGTCGTGGCGGTTCTAACTGTGCTACCTGGTCCTTATTCTCGGAGCACCAATTTGCGATGATAGCTAAGCTTACGTCGATTTTCCTCGTCATACCCTTTCACCTTAAACAACAAGCTTGAGTTCGAGTTTGTGTCGTAACTGTGGTTCCAATAACCTCTTGCTTCATCATTCCTTTGACTTGATGTCGTTGCTGATTGATTACATCTGCATGAAATCTCTCGACAATTGTGTCGTGATCATCATCAACCTTATGAGCTCTTCCAGGAATTCAATTGAATTCATGATGGGTAATACCATCCTTGCCCCTCGATGATTCCTGTTCTCATCGACCACTTTATTGCCTTCCGTTCAACACAACTTGTTCGTGTTTTGTGTAAACCTTGAGATCCCTGCTACCCAGCAGTTGATCTTCCTTACCTCGGAAGTATTACCATCGCTTTTGTCAAGAATGTGGTGAGAATTTCACCACCTCTTAAGAATTCTTGATATCATAATACTTCTTGCCATCTTCGTTCATTCCTTGGTTCCCGTATTGTTTTCTAACGGAATACCGACAATGGAGCTATGACGTGTGAATTCAAAACTTCTAGCAACCCTATTGCTTTGAAGTGAATGGGCGATAGTTCATTCTAAGTTTTTCGATAATTGAATCACCATTCTAACATTGGCCGTGCAACCCAACCCATATTTCGGGTGCACCGTTCAACCAATGTTTAATTATGTATGTTTTCCTCGAGCATGTCCCATTATATCAATTGATCTAACAAATGTCATCTTCTTGTTCACATTATCGTGGAAATCCATCCGTTTGGAATTCTCGATGAATTGTCGCTGAGCCCATCAGCCACCTTCGCATCCCCTCCTTGGTTTAATGATGAACTAGTGCTTCAGAAACCCGCTCCCATAGTTCATTTCTCGAGAATCTTGCAATGTCATTTCGTCGATTTGTGTTGCACCTTTTCCTCTCGGACCCCCTGAGTCTGAGGTATCACGACACCAATTGGATATGAATCTCGGTCAGATATGATGGTTGGGACAACTTTCCAAGAGTTATGATGTTGATCCTTTGATGACCCGGTAACATGATGTCATGCCTAGCACCCCCCCCCCCCGGCTGAAGGACCTATCATTATAGATTCCTTTTCAGCAAGGTTATCCATTCATCCATGAGGAAATTGTAAACTTATTCTACAAGTTATTCCTGATGGATCCTTCGTGTTTCCAATGTCAATGCTAACTCGAAGCATGTCAATGGTACTCCGATTTGCAACAGGAACATTTGAAGCACGATGCTAAATTTTATTTATCGTTTATCCTAACACCGTTGTATGGGTAATATCATGAGATTCCTCCCCCCCCCCTTACCTGAATGGTTTTCTACTTTATATCCTGTCATGGATATCTTGCTCTGCTTGTCCTTGGGAAGGATATACCCTTGAAATATGTGTTTAAACATATTTTCCTTTCCATTGTTCTATTTAATCTGATGATCATATTTTCCTTCCATTGGTTTGTTTAAACCTTTTCTATGATCTATATGATATAAGCAGTAATAATCCACTGCTTGTGCAAACACCTCGATGTACAACTCTGTCAGTAAGACCTTGTTACTATTGTTGATGACATTCCGGTAACCACCGATGGACGGGAACCTTGCCTATTGGTCCGCCTCGTTTCAACGAGCAAGAAAATGGTTCTCTTCGTCCCTCGCCCTTGGTACCTATGTTGTTGCCGACATGACCCTCAGACACTCCTCTAACATGCCTTGCTTACATGATCGTGCCAGATGTCACCGACCTTCCTACTTTAACCACATGGTGGGCCCATAACCCACAGTTTCACAGGATCGAAACCTGACTCTCCTGTACACCCCTGTTGCCCAAGTTATTCCCCGTGCTTGACTTTGTATGTAATTCACGGGCCACTTGCCTGTTGATCTATTCTAGTATCGGACACAATACTTATTCCCGTTGCTCAGAACCACTTTTGCACTCCGCTTCAGGCAATGAACGATTGCCTATCCGCTTGAAACTTCTTTTTGCACCGTCTTACTTTGCTCTCGATATGTGTAATTTGTTCAACTCGAGAGATACTCATATGTTCATTCTTGGGATACCCCCAGATGAATTTCCCTTATAACATCCTATCATTGTAGAGCTGCCCCTTACCTATTCGTAAGTACGATGGAGTTCCCCGAAGAAAGGACGACAACTTCATCATGATGCTTTGGAATAAAGAATTGAAGACATCAACGAAAGGGATTGACTTCTTGAGGAGATCCGTCGAATGTCGTAACAGAACTTTCCCCTTACTCCCTCTTAAATCTCGGGACGAGATTTCTTGTAATGGAGGAGAATTGTGGCCTTGGGGTAATCAAGCTACAGTAACCCTGCGCTAATGATGCCACGTCACCTAGGTTACTGTTGGTAAACTCGTGTTAGTGCAAAACGATTCAAATTCAATTTTAAAATATAGGCAAACAACAAAAGTTTTCAAATAATAAAACAAAATGTTCTGGTTGTGCCAAATAATACTTAGGTAATTATTGTGGAGAAACGACACTTTTATAAAATATTTAAAGGCTCTAAAGTAATTAAAACAGCATCTATGACAATTAATTAAATGCCTTTTAAAAATAATAATAATGCAAACTATTTTAATTAGGTGTCAAACTTTTGGGGCGATAGAATAAATTATAACATCAATTCAGAGAAGTATTTATATTTTATAAAATAGAGATTAAAAGAATAAAATAGAAAAGAAAATAGATAGGGAAAAGAAAACAGAAAACAAAGCTATAAAAAGGAGAAAGCAAACCCCCCCCGGGGCCCGGCCAAGAGAGCCACAGCCCAATGGGCCAACCCACCCGCCCAACCAAGCTGGCCGCCCCTCCCTCTCCTTAACCCCCGAAACCCTAGCCGTAACACCGCCGCCCCACCTCCCCACTCGCTCCCACTTCTCCCCCCCCTCCCGATCCGATTCTGGATCGGGAACGGGCCGACGCCCCCCCCCCCCCCACGACGCCGGCGCCCCGTCCCCCATTGCCAATCCCGCCGCTCGTCACCTAGCCACCTCATCGGAGCCGCCACCGTCGCCCTCCGCCTCGACAACCCCCCCTCGTCGGACCACTTCTACCTTGAATCCTCCTCGCCCACGGCACCGTCGCCGGAGCTACCTCACCGGACGCCATCGCCGGCCTGCCTCCTCTTCCCCACCGGCCTGCTACCCCTACGCACGTCGTCTCCGTCTCCCTCCTCGCGCACCGCTGCCACGGTCCCTACTCCCCGCCGTGAGGATCCCTCCTCTCCCCCTTTCCCTCTGTTGCTAGCGCCGTTCGCTACGCCTCGGCCTTCTCTACCACGCGCACGCGCGCTCACATGATCGGGCAGCATACAGCGGGCAGCGCCTCCGCCCGATCATGCCCGTCGCCCCTCGCGCCGACCGCACCCTGGTTGTGCCCTGCGTCGCCGGCGTGCATCCACCGTGGCTCGGCCGTCACCAGCGCTCCGGCCGCTGCGACGCCCGTGCTCACCCGCCCTGTGGCTGCTCCCGTCGCCTCGGGATCCGGCGCCCGCCACTCACCCGCAACCACCTCGCTTGCTGCTCGCCGACCCGCCTGCGGTGGTAAGGCCGCACCCTCCACGGCCCCCAGGCGCGCTCGCCCTCGCCTCTCATGGCGTCGGGTGCGAGCACCCGCACCAGTTTGCCGTCGCCCGCACGTCCCCAGGGCTCCGCCCCGTTAGCCACTGCCCGGGCGCCCGCTAACGGCCGCCCCGTTTGGTCCCTGTGTCATTGAACGCCGGGGCCCACACCCCAGAACGGTTTAATAAAAAAAGAGAATTAAAAATAAAATTAATATATAAAAATAAAAATGATTAATAAAATTAATTATTAATTAATTAATTAACTAATAAATTAATTAAGTTAATTAATCCGGTTTAATTAATTTAATTAACTAGTTAAGTTTAATTAAACTGTAATTAGATTAACCTAAACCCTAGTTAACCTAATTAGAGGATGATAGGTGGGTCCCCCCTGGACCCACATGTCAGGTTGACCAAGTCAACTCTGTTGACTGCTGACGTCAGCATGACATCATGCTGATGTCATAAATCCATTTTTGAATTAATTAATTAATTAAATTCCAGAAATTAATTAAATCTTTAGAAAATCATATCTTTTAATCCGTAACTCGGATTAAAATATTTTCAACATGAAAGTTGCTCAGAACGACGAGACGAATCCGGATAAGCGGTCCGTTCGTCCACCACACCTCCCTAACCTATCGAACTCGCAACTTTCCCCCTCCGGTCCATCCGTCCGAAAACGCAAAACATCGGGAATACTTTTCCGGATGTTCCCCCCCTTCGCCGGTACCACCTACTGTCGCGTTAGGACACACCTCGCACTGCTCATTGTTATGTCACGCATCGTCATGTTTATGTTTGCATTGTATTTACTGTTTCTTCCCCCTCTTCTCTCCGGTAGACTACGAGACCGACGCTGCTGCTGCCCAGTTCGACTACGGAGTTGACGACCCCTCTCTCTTGCCAGAGCAACCAGGCAAGCCCCCCCCTTGATCACCAGATATCGCCTATTCTACTCTATACTGCTTGCACTAGAGTAGTGTAGCATGTTACTGCTTTCCCTTATACCTATCATGATGCATAGCCTGTCCTTGTTACTATTGTTGTTACCTTTACCTGCAATCCTATATGCTTAGTATAGGATGCTAGTATTTTCATCTGTGGCCCTACATTCTTGTCCGTCTACCGTGCTATACTATCGGGCCGTGATCACTCGGGAGGTGATCACGGGTATATACTATATACTTTATACATGATACATGTGGAGACTAAAGTCGGGTCGGCTTGTGGAGCACCCCAGTGATTCACGGATTGGGGCTGAAAGGACCTTTGTCCCGACGGCCCTCTGGATGGATCTTTGTGGCGGAGCGGCAGGCAGGTTGAGACCGCCTAGGAGAGAGGTGGGTCTGGCCCTGTTCGGCGTTCGTGGATACTTAACACGCTTAACGAGATCTTGGTATTTGATCTGAGTCTGGCTACTAGCCTATACGCACTAACCAACTACGTGGGAAAGATATGGGCACTCGGCGTCGTGGTATCACCAAGCACTTGAGACGTCGGACGACGGGCGGCGCTAGCCGGATTGGATCTGGAACGCTGTTAGGCTAGGTGCGCTTCGGCCGCCCTCATAACGTCTGTGGTGTGCTATGGGCGATGGGCCTGCACCCTGTGGCGCTTAGGTTTAGACCGCGTGTTGGCCTCTCTGTTTTGCCTAGGTGGGGCTGCGGCGTGTTGATCTTCCGCGGCGGGCATGACCCAGAAAGTGTGTCCGCCAAATGGGATCAAGCGTGTTGGGTAAGTTGGTGCACCCCTGCAGGGAAGTTAATCTATTCGAATAGCCGTGGTCTTCGGTAACAGGACGACTTGGAGTTGTACCTTGACCTTATGACAACTAGAACTGGATACTTAATAAAACACACCCTTCCAAGTGCCAGATACAACCGGTGGTCGCTCTCTCTCAGGGATACGAGGAGGGGATCGTCGGGTAGGATTATTGCTATGTGATGTTACTTGGAGGACTTGAGATGCCCTCTTCTACTGCTGCAAAGCGGGTGACGAAGCGTAGTCTTCGATAAGACTAGCTATCCCCTCTTATTCGGCATTCTGCAGTTCAGTCCACCGATATGGCCCTTTACACATATATCCATGCATATGTAGTGTAGCTCCTTGCTTGCAGTACTTTGGATGAGTACTCACGGTTGCCTTGTTCCCCTTTTCCCCAACCTCTACTCGATTGCTGCAACAGACGATGGAGCCGGGAGAGACACCACCGTCGATGGCGACTACTACACCGGAGGTGCCTACTACTACGTGTAGCCCACCGACGATGACTGGAGTAGTTTAGGAGGATCCCAGGCGGGAGGCTGCGCCTCTTCGATCAGTATCCGGTTTGTGCTAGCCATCTTATGGCAACTTGTTTAACTTATGTCTGTACTCAGATATTGTTGCTTCCGCTGACTCGTCTATGATCGAGCACTTGTATTCGAGCCCTCGAGGCCCCTGGCTTGTATTATGATGCTTGTATGACTTATTTAGGTTTTAGAGTTGTGTTGTGATATCTTCCCGTGAGTCCCTGATCTTGACCGTACACATTTGCGTGCATGATTAGTGTACGATTGAATCGGGGGCGTCACAAAGAGTCTCTCAAAGCTATGAGAATTTCCATTGATGAGTGCAAAGAAAGAACCGCTAGGATGCGTGCTTGCGAAGATGCCTTTATTAAAGCGTGTTCTTCCGATTCCTTTGAAAATCAAGATGAAGATCTAAAAGTTATTGATGTGTCCCCCATGAAATCTTTGTTTTGCAATATGAATCTTGATGAAACTAAATATGATCTTCCATTACCTAGAAGGCGTTCTAAGAATTCAGAGTTTTTAGATTTTGATGATGAAATTGATAAAAGTGGGATTGAATGAAATAAAAACCTAAATGTTGCTAAACCCACCATTTTGGATCTCAAGGAATTTAATTATGAAATTTTCTCTTTAATTGATTGTATTTCCTTTTTCCAATCTGTGCTAAATTCTCCTCATGCTTATAGTCAAAATAAGGCCTTTACCAAACACATTGTTGATGCTTTGATGCAATCTTATGAAGAAAAACTTGAGTTGAAAGTTTCTATCCCTAGGAAGCTCTATGATGAGTGGGAACCTGCTATCAAAATTAAAATTAAATATTATGAGTTTCATGCTTTGTGTGATTTGGGTGCTAGTGTCTCCACTATTCCCAAAACTTTGTGTGATTTGTTAGATTTCCGTGACTTTGATGATTGCTCTCTAAACTTGCATCTCGCGGATTCCACTATTAAAAAGCCTATGGGAAGAATTAATGATGTTCTTATTGTTGCAAATAGGAATTATGTGCCCGTAGATTTTATCGTTCTTGATATAGATTGCAATCCTTCATGTCCTATTATTCTTGGTAGACCTTTCCTTAGAACGATTGGTGCAATTATTGATATGAAGGAAGGGAATATTAGATTCCAATTTCCATTAAAGAAAGGCATGGAACACTTTCCTAGAAATAAAATAAAATTACCATATGAATCTATCATGAGAGCCACTTATGGATTGCCTACCAAAGATGGCAATACCTAGATCTATTCTTGCTTTTATGCCTAGCTAGGGGCGTTGAACGATAGCGCTTGTTGGGAGGAAACCCAATTTTATTTTTATTTTTTGCTTTTTCTTATGTTTAGGAATAAATAATCCATCTAGCCTCTGTTTAGATGTGGTTTTATGTTTTAATTAGTGTTTGTGCCAAGCTAGACCTATTGGATCTTCTTGGATAATTGTTATTTGATCTTGCTGTAATTTCCAGAAACTTTGCGCTCAGTGCCCGAATTATTAAAAATCACCAGAACGTGATAAAATACTGATTACAATTGCTGCTTATCAATAAACAAATTTTCTAGGTCGTCTAATTTTGGTAGATGTTTTGGAGTTCCAGAAGTTTGCGTTAGTTACAGATTACTACAGACTGTTCTGTTTTTGACAGATTCTGTTTTGCGTGTGTTGTTTGCTTATTTTGATGAATCTATGGCTAGTAAAATAGTTTATGATCCATAGATAAGTTGGAATACAGTAGGTTTAACACCAATATAAATAAATAATGATTTCATTACATTACCTTAAAGTAGTCTTTTGTTTTCTTTCTCTAACGGAGCTCACGAGATCTCTATTGAGTTTTGTGTTGTGAAGTTTTCAAGTTTTGGGTGAATTCTTTTGATGGATTATGGAACAAGCAGTGGAAAGAGCCTAAGCTTGGGGATGCCCATGTCACCCCCAAGATAATACAAGGACACCAAAAATTCAAAGCTTGGGGATGCCCCGGAAGGCATCCCCTCTTTCGTCTACTTCCATCGGTAATTTACTTGGAGCTATATTTTTATTCACCACATGATAAGTGTTTTGCTTGGAGCGTCTAGTATTATTTGCGTCTTTGCTTGTTAGTTTACCACAATAATCCTTGTTGTACACAACTTTTGAGAGAGCCATACATAAATTGGAATTTGCTAGAATACTCTATGTGCTTCACTTATATCTTTTTAGCTTGATAGTTTTGCTCATAGTGCTTCACTTATATCTTTTGAGCGTGATAATTTTTGCTCTAGTGCTTCACTTAGATATTTTAGAGCACGGTGGTGGATTTGTTTTAAAGAAACTATTGATCTCTCATGCTTCACTTAGATTATTTTGAGATTCGTTAATAGAATGGTAATTTTCTTAATATTAATATACTGGGTATTCAAGATATGTGAAACTTTCTTTTGAGTGCGTTGAATACTAAGATAAGTTTGATGCTTGATAATTGTTTTGAGATATGGAGGTGATAATATCAAATTCGTGCTAGTTGATTAGTTTTGAATTTGAGAAATGCTTCTGTTGAAGTTTGCAAATCCCGTAGCATGCACGTATGGTTAAAGTTGTGTAACAAATTTGAAACATGAAGTGTACCTGGCTTGTGCATCCTTATGAGTGGCGATCGGGGATGAGCGATGTTCTTTTCCTACCAATCTATCCCCCTAGGAGCACGCGCGTAGTACTTCATTTTTGATGAATTCTAAATTTTTGCAATAAGTATATGAGTTCTTTTGACTAATGTTGAGTCCATGGATTATACGCACTTTTACCTTTCCACCATTGCTAGCCTCTTCAGTACCGTGCATTGCCCTTTCTCAGCTTGAGATTGGTGCAAACTTCGCCGGTGCATCCAAACCCCGTTATATGATACGCTCTATCACACATAAACCTCCTTATATCTTCCTCAAAACAGCCACCATACCTACCTATTATGGCATTTCCATAGCCATTCCGAGATATATTGCCATGCAACTTTCCACCGTTTCGTTTATCATCATCATGACATACTTTACTTTTGTCATATTGCCATTGCATGATCATGTAATTGACATCGTATTTGTGGCAAAGCCACCATGCATTATTTTTCATACATGTCACTCTTGATTCATTGCACTATCCCGTACATCACGGAGGCATTCATATAGAGTCATATCTTGTTCTAGTTTCGAGTTGTAATCCTTATGTTGTAATCAATAGAAGTGTGATGATCATCATTATTAGAGCATTTCCCAAAAAAGGCCAAAAAAAAAGAAAGGCCCAAAAAAATAAAAAAATAAAAAAATAAAAAGGGCAATGTTACTATCTCTTTTTCCACACTTGTGCTTCAAAGTAGCACCTTGTTCTTCATGTAGTGAGTCTCATATATTGTGCTACAAAGTAGCACCTTGTTCTTCATGTAGTGAGTCTCATATATTGTGCTTCAAAGTAGCACCATGTTTTTCATATAGTGAGTCTCATAAGTTGTCTTTTCATACTAGTGGGAATTTTTCATTATAGAACTTGGCTTGTATATTCCTACGATGGGCTTCCTCAAAATGCCCTAGGTATTCATCAGCAAGCAAGTTGGATGCACACCCACTAGTTTTCTTTTGTTGAGCATTCATAGCTGTAGTGCATCCGTTGCATGGCAATCCCTACTCCTCATGTTTACATCAATTGATGGGCATCTCCATAGCCCGTTGATTAGCCTCGTCAATGTGAGACTTTCTCCTTTTTTGTGTTCTCCACACAATCCCCATCATCATATTCTATTCCACCCATAGTGCTATATCCATGGCTCACGCTCATGTATTGCGTGAAGGTTGAAAAAGTTTGAGATTGTTTAAGTATGAAACAATTGCTTGGCTTGTCATCGGGGGTATAGAAGTTGGGAACATCTTTGTGTGACGAAAATGAAGCATAGCCTAACTATATGATTTTGTAGGAATGAACTTTCTATTGCCATGCTATTTTGAGAAGACATGATTACTTTGATTAGTATGCTTGAAGTATTATTATTTTTATGTCAATATGAACTTTTGTCTTGAATCTTTCGGATCTGAATATTCATACCACAATTAAGAAGATTTACATTGAAATTATGCCAAAGTATCACTCCGCATCAAAAATTCTCTTTTTTATCATTTACCTACTCGAGGACGAGCAGGAATTAGGCTTGGGGATGCCTGAAACGTCTCCAATGTATCTATAATTTTTGATTGCTCCATGCTACTTTATCTACTGTTTTGGACTATATTGGGCTTTATTTTCCACTTTTATATTATTTTTGGGACTAACCTATTAACCGGAGGCCCAGTCCAGAATTGCTATTTTTTTTGCCTATTTCAGTGTTTCGAAGAAACGGAATATCAAATGGAGTCCAAACGGAATGAAACCTTCGGGAACGTGATTTTCTCACCGAACGTGATCCAGGAGACTTGGACCCTACTCCAACAAGTAACAGAAGCGGTCACGAGGGTGGGGGGCGCCCCCCCTAGGGTGCGCCC
Source organism: Aegilops longissima (assembly GCA_021605205.1). Taxonomy (NCBI): domain Eukaryota; kingdom Viridiplantae; phylum Streptophyta; class Magnoliopsida; order Poales; family Poaceae; genus Aegilops; species Aegilops longissima. Next base: position 434,429,907 of record CM038680.1, read on the forward strand.
CCTGCCTCGTGGGCCCCCTGTTGCTCCACCGACGTACTCCTTCCTCCTATATATACCTATGTACCCCCAAACGATCAGAACAGGAGCCAAAAACCTAATTCCACCGCCGCAACTTCTCAGATCCACGAGATCCCATCTTGGGGCCTATTCAGGAGCTCCGTCGGAGGGGGCATCCACCACGGAGGGCTTCTACATCATCACCATAGCCCCTCCGATGAAGTGTGAGTAGTTTACTTCAGACCTTCGGGTCCATAGCTAGTAGCTAGGTGGCTTCCTCTCTCTTTTTCGATCTCAATACAATGTTCTCCCCCTCGCTCGTGGAGATCTATTCGATGTAATCTTGTTTTTGCGGTGTGTTTGTTGAGACCGATGAATTGTGGGTTTCTGATCCAGCTTATCTATGAATAATATTTAAATCTTCTCTGAATTCTTTTATGTATGATTGGTTATCTTTGCAAGTCTCTTCGAATTATCCGTTCGGTTTGGCCAACTAGATTGGTAGTTCTTGCAATGGGAGAAGTGCATAGCTTTGGGTTCAATCTTGCGGTGTCCTTTCCCAGTGACAGAAGGGGCAGCAAGGCACGTATTGTATTGTTGCCATCGAGGATAACAAGATGGGGTATTTATCATATTGCATGAATTTATTCCTCTACATCATGTCATCTTGCTTAAGGCGTTACTCTGTTTTTTAACTTAATACTCTAGATGCATGCTGGATAGCGGACGATGAGTGGATTAATAGTAGTAGATGCAGAATCGTTTCAGTCTACTTGTCACGGACGTGATGCCTATATACATGATCATACCTAGATATACTCATAACTATGCTCAATTTTGTCAATTGCTCAACAGTAATTTGTTCACCCACCGTAGAATACTTATGCTCTTGAGAGAAGCCACTCGTGAAACCTATGGCCCCCGGGTCTATTCTCATCATATCAATCTCCATCACTTTAATACTTTCTTTGTTTTTACTTTGTCTTTTACTTTTCACTTTGCATCTATACCAAAAATACCAAAAATATTATCTATCATCTCTATCAGATCTCACTCTCGTAAGTGACCATGTAGGGATTGACAACCCCTAATCGTGTTGGTTGTGAGTAGCATCGTTTTGTGCAGGTACGAGGGACTTGTGCGTGGCCTCCTACAGGATTGATACCTTGGTTCTCAAAAACTGAGGGAAATACTTACGCTACTTTGCTGCATCATCATCTCCTCTTCGGGGAAATCCAACGCAGTGCTCAAGAGGTAGCAAGTGGCAATTAGAGTCTTCTTCATCTCAGTACGACCCCAACTACAACTTTGGATATTCGCTAGGCCATCCGTGGCAATAAACCAACTTAGGCCAAAAGCCTAAGCTTAGGGGAGTACGTATTTCTCACCGACATTACATTTATGTTCACACACTCATTGCTAGATGTCGGTGCTCATACTTTTCACTGTAATATCCATGCTAGTTTATTTTCCTTTTTATGCTTTCTTCTTGTGTGTTTGATAAACCTTAAGAAAAACAAAAAAAATTAATAGTAGCTTTTAGCTATTTTATTTTTCTTGCTGTAGTAGTAATAACTAAAAAGAAAACTCAAAAAGATCTCCCTTTCTTCTTTTGCTTGTTGGGAGCTTTCCCGTGTAAATAGTTTTATTTCTTTTCTTTTCTTTGGGGGTCGATAGGAGAAGACCATGATTAAATTGTTGAAGTGGCTCTTATGTGCATTGTTGTTGATTTAACCAAGAGCCCATATTACCTTGTTTTCTCCTGTTTATTGAATGCCTGCAGATTCCAGCTTAGTCCAATGCACGTGCACTATTATTATTATTCACATCATTTGGTCGTGCAAGTGAAAGGCAATTATGACGAGATATGATGGACTGATTGAGACGAGAAAAGCTGGTATGAACTCGACCTCTCTTGTTTTTGTAAATATGATTAGTTCATCGTTCCTGATTCAGCCTATTATGAATAAACATGTTTGTAATGACAATTAGAGATTATAGTTGCTCGTGCCATGCTTAATTAGCTAGGATTTTATAATGGTGTATCTTGCTCGCCAACATGCTATTAAAATGGTTGTGATGTGGTATGATTTGGCGGTATCCTCCTTTGAATGATTCAAGTGACTTGACTTGGCACATGTTCACACTTGTAGTTGAAACAAATCAACATAGCCTTCACGATATTAATGTTCATGGTGGATTATATCCTACTCATGCTTGCACTCAATGTTCATTAATTTTAATGCATGTTCATGGCTGTTGTCGCTCTCTAGTTGGTCGCTTCCCAGTCTTTTGCTAGCCTTCACTTGTACTAAGCGGGAATACTGCTTGTGCATCCAATCCCTTAAACCCCAAAGTTATTCCATATGAGTCCACTATACCTTCCTATATGCGGTATCTACCTGCCGTTCCAAGTAAATTTGTATGTGCCAAACTCTAAACCTCCAAATGAAATTATGTTTTGTATGCTCGAATAGCTCATGTATCAACTAGGGTTGTCCGTATCTTCCAAGTTAGGCGGGTTATTCTCAAGAGGAGTGGACTCCGCTCCTCACTCACGAGAAAATAGCTGGTCACCGGGATGCCCAGTCCCATGCTTTATGCAAATCAAATCAAAATAATTGCAAACAAAACTCCTCCGGGACTGTTGTTAGTTGGAGGCACTCGTTGTTTCGAGCAATCCATGGATTGATGCTTGTTGGTGGAGGGGAAGTATAAACTTTACCATTCTGTTTGGGAACCGCCTATAATGTGTGTTGTTATGTTGACAATGAAAGTATGCCGCTCAAAATATTATTTATCTCTATTTCAAAACCGAGCTCTGGCACCTCTACAAATCCCAGGGCTTACCTATTTACTTTTATCTTGAGACATCACCCTCTTATTAAAAAGCACCAGCTGGAGAGCACTGTTGTCATTTGCATCCATTACTATTAATTTATATTGGGTATGACCATGACTGGATCTCTTTTAACATGAATTACAATGTTTAGTCAGTCCTTGATCTTTAAAGGTGCTCTGCATTTATGTTTTGCAGTCTCAGAAAGGGCTAGCGAGATACCATCTTGTTATATCATATTATGATTGTTTTGAGAAAGTGTTGTCATCCGAGATTTATTATTATTGCTCGCTAGTTGATTATGCCATTGACATGAGTAAACATAAGACCTAAATGTTATTGTGAATGTGGTGAGTTCATAATCTTTGCTGAAAACTTGAATGCTGGCTTTACATGTTTACAACAAAAGAGCAAACGAGTTTGTAAAAGTTTTCTTTATCACTTTCGATCATCAACTGAATTGCTTGAGGACAAGCAAAGGTTTAAGCTTGGGGGAGTTGATACGTCTCCGTTGTATCTACTTTTCCAAACACTTTTGCCCTTGTTTTGGACTCTAACTTGCATTGTTTGAATGGAACTAACCCGGACTGACGTTGTTTTCAGCAGAATTGCCATGGTGTTATTTATGTGTAGAAACAAAAGTTCTCGGAATGACCTGAAACTCCACGGAGCTTATTTTTGGAAAATATTAAAAATACTGGCGAAAGAATCAAGGCCAGGGGGCCCACACCCTAGCCACGAGGGTGGGGGGCGTGCCCCCTGCCTCGTGGGCCCCCTGTTGCTCCACCGACCTCAACTCCAATTCCATATATTCGTGTTCGGGGAGAAAAAAATCAGAGAGAAAGATTCATCGCGTTTTACGATACGGAGCCGCCGCCAAGCCCTAAACTCTCTCAGGAGGGCTGATCTAGAGTCCGTTCGGGGCACCGGAGAGGGGAACCCATCGCCGTCGTCATCATCAACCATCCTCCATCACCAATTTCATGATGCCCACCGCCGTGCGTGAGCAATTCCATCGTAGGCTTGCTGGACGGTGATGGGTTGGATGAGATTTATCCTGTAATCGATTTAGTTTCGTTAGGGTTTGATCCCTAGTATCCACTATGTTGTGAGATTGATGCTGCTATGACTTTGCTATGCTTAATGCTTGTCAATAGGGTCCGAGTGCCATGATTTCAGATCTGAACCTATTATGTTTTCATGAATATATGTGAGTTCTTGATCCTATCTTGCAAGTCTATAGTCACCTACTATGTGTTATGATCCGGCAACCCCGAAGTGACAATAATCGGGACCACTCCCCGTGATGACCATAGTTTGAGGAGTTCATGTATTCATTATGTGTTAATGCTTTGGTTCGGTACTCTATTAAAAGGAGGCCTTAATATCCCTTAGTTTCCGCTAGGACCCCGCTGCCACGGGAGGGTAGGACAAAAGATGTCATGCAAGTTCTTTTCCATAAACATGTGTGACTATATTCGGAATACATGCCTAATTACATTGATGAATTGGAGCTAGTTCTGTGTCACCCTATGTTATGATTGTTACATGATGAACCACATCCGGCATAATTCTCCATCACCGATCCAATGCCTACGAGCTTTTCACATATTGTTCTCCGCTTATTTACTTTTCCGTTGCTACTGTTGCAATCACTACAAAACCCAAAAATATCACTTTTGCTACCGTTACCGTTACTTCCATACTACTTTGCTACTAAATACTTTGCTGCAGATACTAAGTTATCCAGGTGTGGTGGAATTGACAACTCAGCTGCTAATACTTGAGAATATTCTTTGGCTCCCCTTGTGTCGAATCAATAAATTTGGGTTGAATACTTTACCCTCGAAAACTGTTGCGGTCCCCTATACTTGTGGGTTATCACTACTAAGGATAAAACGATGGGGTCTATTTCTACATAAATAGATCTTGTCTACATCATGTCATCATTCTTATTGCATTACTCTGTTTCTCCATGAACTTAATACACTAGATGCATGCTGGATAGCGGTCGATGTGTGGAGTAATAGTAGTAGATGGAGGCAGGAGTCGGTCTACTAATCTTGGACGTGATGGCTATATAATGATCATTGCCTGGATATCGTCATGACTATTTGAAGTTCTATCAATTCCCCAACAGTAATTTGTTTACCCACTGTTTGCTATTTTTCTCGAGAGAAGCCACTAGTGGAACTACGGCCTCGGGTCTCTTCTTTAATATATTTGCCTTTGCGGACTATTTTCCTTTCCTTTTATTTTCAGATCTATTAAACCCAAAAATACAAAAATACCTTGCTGAAATTTAATATTATTTATTTTATCTCGTGTTCCCGCAATCCAATCGGTCATATTTTTATCACGTTCGTTTGCCAATTTTTGGTGCCGCTACCCAAAAGGGATTGACAACCCCTTTAATACGCCGGGTTGCGAGTATTTGTTATTTGTGTGCAGGTGCTGTTACGTAGTGTTGCTTGGTTCTCCTACTGGTTTGATAATCTTGGTCTCATCACTGAGGGAAATACCTACCGTCGCTGTGCGGCATCATCCCTTCCTCTTTGGGGAAATACCGACGTAGTCTTAGCCGACATCAGTCAACTCCTTGAACTTGTTGAAAACCTTTTGCGACAAGTCGAGTTTTGTAGACAGTAACATTACCATGAGCGTCAATCTTCTTCTTGAAGATCCATTTATTCTCTATGGCTCGCCGATCATCGGGCAAGTCCACCAAAGTCCACACTTTGTTCTCATATATGGATCTTATCTCATATTTCATGGCTTCAAGCCATTTATCGGAATCTGGGCTCATCATAGCTTCTTCATAGTTCGTAGATTCGCCATGGTCTAGTAACATGACTTCCAGAACAGGATTACTGTACCACTCTGGTGCGGATCGTGCTCTGGTTGACCTACGAGGTTCAGTAGTTGTTGGAGATATGCCCTAGAGGCAATCATGTATGATGATATTTCCTGTGTGTTTATGAATAAAGATAGTCCTTGGACATTATCAATGATGTGTATCAGCAAGTACGTGACTTGTTTGTGAGACTATGCATTGTATGATGACTGTCCTAAAAGGTCCCTAGTCGAAAGGGCTGTGTGGACACGTAGCCGGCTAGACTGGCATATGACACGGTCGATGGCTTGGTCTCACTAGCCATGGAGCATTGGATGCTAACCGGATAATATGGACTTGGAAGGGTCTGGTCGGATTCGGCGTAGTCGGATCCGAGTCGAGATAAGGTCCGAGTCGGACAGTCCCAACTATGAGACGCAACGATATGTCATCTGTGAGTCTCTAGTACAACATCGTTCTATGTCCTAAGACCTGTGGCGCATGTACTCGAGATGGTGATAGACTTGCTTTGGGCCGACCAAACGCTACTCCGTGGTCGGGTAGTTACAAAGGTAGGTTTCGGTTTGTCCAATCCCATGCTGCGAGACATGGTCGAGCAAGATGGGATTGCCCTCCGATCGGAGAGATATACTCTGGGCCCTCGTGTGATCCGACCAGAACAGCATGGCCATGTGACAAGGATTATGAGATAATCCGGATAGTGGTCGATATCCTTTGGAGCGAGAAAGAGGTCGGGTTAGCACAAGGATGACAGTCTCGCCTTGAGCCCGACAACATATATCGTACGGCAAAGGGAACAGAAGTGTGACACGTTGTACATGTTTTCCTAACCAGCTTCATCGTCGGCTTGGTGGTCGGCACTCCTTGCTAGAGGCCGCTACCAACCGTACAGGTCGGAGGTGATCCGAACTGTGACCAAGCCGACTTGAACCTAAGGGGTCGCGCTTAAGGGAAGGAACCACGAGGTCAGTTAAGTAGGACACTTTGGTCGGATGTGATCTGAATGGACTAGAAACGTGACCGAATAGACTTTGGGCTTTAGGGTCCGTGCGAGGCCCAAGTGTTGAGCCCGCGACGGACGCCTATATAAAGTGGAGGTGCGGCACACTCAGGCGGTTGATCGCTTCGGCGCTGCACTAGGGTTTGCATGTGTTGCGAATAGCCACCTCCACTCGCTGCCGACTATGTGATCGGACCTAGCAGTCCGCCGCACGGTGTTCCTCCTGCACGCGCGGATACCGTTAGAGGCGGTGCACTTGCGCCGCTCCGGCGAACTTGTACATGGGATCGGACGACCGGCTGTTCGAGGGAGATCGAACGAGGAGGAGACGATCCACGCGGACGCGCTGCCCCAACTCTTCTTCCGCTGCACGGCACTGCGCATCTAGTGGTAACGAACTGTGATCCATCTCCCGTAGCATGTTCCTGGATGTTCTGCGCGTAGGAATTTTTAATTTGCAGTCGACGCACCCTACCGTAGAACCCAACAGTAGTAACATGATCTAAAGTTTCATGATCATCATCATTAGCTTCCTCTCTAGTTGGTGTAGGCATCACGGGAACGGATTTCTTTGATGAGCTACTTTCCAAATTGAAAGAAGGTACAATTACCACATCAAGTTATACTTTCCTCCCACTCATTTCTTTCGAGAGAAACTCCTTCTATAGAAAGGTTCCATTCTTGGCAACAAAGATCTTGCCTCCGGATATGTGGTAGAAGGTGTACCCAATTGTTTCCTTAGGGTATCGTATGAATACGCACTTCTCTTATTTGGGTTCGAGCTTATCAGGCTGAAGCCTTTTGACATAAGTGTCGCAACCCCAAACTTTAAGAAACGACAGCTTAGGTTTCTTGCCAAACCACAGTTCATACGGTGTCGTCTCAACGGATTTAGACGGTGCCCTATTTAATGTGAATGCAGTTGTCTCTAATGCATAACCCCAAAACGATAGTGGTAAATCGATACGGTTACGACGTTCGGACACAACATTATGCTATGGTGTTCCAGGTGGCGTGAATTGTGAAACTATTCCACATTGTTTTAAATGAAGTCAAACTCGTAACTCAAATATTCGCCTCCGCGATCAGAACTTAGAAACTTTATTTTCTTGTTATGATGATTCTTCACTTCACTCTGAAATTCTTTGAACTTTTCAAATGTTTCAGACATGTGTTTCATTAAGTAGATATATCCATATCTGCTCAAATCATCTGTGAAGGATAGAAAATAATGATACCCGCCGCGTGCTTCAACACTCATCGGACCGCATACATCGGTATGTATTATTTCCAATAAGTCATTAGCTCGCTCCATTGTTCCAAAGAACAGTGTTTTAATCATCTTGCCCATGAGGCATGATGTCTACTACACAACCTTGTTCTTGTAGACGTTGTTGGGCCTCCAAGTGGAGAGGTTTGTAGGACAGTAGCAAATTTCCCTCAAGTGGATGACCTAAGGTTTATTAATCCGTGGGAGGCGTAGGATGAAGATGGTCTCTCTCAAGCAACCCTGCAACCAAATAACAAAGAGTCTCTTGTGTCCCCAACACACCCAATACATTAGTAAATTGTATAGGTGCACTAGTTCGGCAAAGAATGGTGATACAAGTGCTATATGGATGGTAGATAAAGTTTTTTGTAATCTGAAAATACAAAAAACAGCAAGGTAACAAGTGGTAGAAGTGAGCGTAAATGGTATTGCAATTCTAGGAAACAAGGCCTAGGGTTCATACTTTCACTAGTGCAAGTTCTCTCAACAATAATAACATAACTGGATCATATAACTATCCCTCAACATGCAACAAAGAATCACTTCAAAGTCACTAATAGCGGAGAACAAACAAAGAGATTATGGTAGGGTACGAAACCACCTCAAAGTTATTCTTTCCAATCAATCCATTGGGCTATTCCTGTAAGTGTCACAAACAGCCCTAGAGTTCGTACTAGAATAACACCTTAAGATACAAATCAACCAAAACCCTAATGTCACCTAGATACTCCAATGTCACCTCAAGTATCCGTGGGCATGATTATACGATATGCATCACACAATCTCAATTCATCTATTCAAACCAACACATAGAACCTCAAAGAGTGCCCCAAAGTTTCTCTGGGAGAATCACGATGAAAGCGTGTGCCAACCCGTATGCATAGGTTCATGGGCGGAACCCGCAAGTTGATCACTAAAACATACATCAAGTGAATCACGTGATATCCCATTGTCACCACAGATACGCACGGCAAGACATACATCAAGTGTTCTCAAATCTTTAAAGACTCAATCTGATAATATTAATTCAAGGGGAAAACTCAATTCATTACAAGAGAGTAGAGGGGGAGAAGAAACATAAGATCCAACTATAATAGCATGATCGTGCCAAATCAAGAACACGAGAGAGAGAGAGAGAGAGAGAGAGAGAGAGATCAAACACATAGCTACTGGTACATACCCTCAGCCCCGAGGGTGAACTACTCCCTCCTCGTCATGGAGAGCGCCGGGATGATGAAGATGGCCACCAGTGAGGGTTCCCCCCTCCGGCAGGGTGCCAGAACAGGGTCCCGATTGGTTTTTTGTGGCTACAGAGGCTTGCGGCGGTGGAACTCCCGATCTATTCTCTATTCTGGAAGATTTAGGGTACGTGGAGTTATATAGGCGGAAGAAGCACGTCAGGGGAGCCACGAGGGCCCCACGAGGCAGGGGCGCACCCTAGGGGGGTGGGCGCGCCCCCACCCTCGTGGCTTCCTCGTTCCTTCCTTGACGTGGGGTCCAAGTCCATCCGGTAGCTTTCCTTCCAAAAATAACTTCTCTAGTTGATTTCGTTCCGTTTTGACTCCGTTTGATATTCCTTTTCTTCGAAATACTGAAATAGGCAAAAAACAACAAATCTGGGTTGGGCCTCCGGTTAATAGGTTAGTCCCAAAAGTAATATAAAAGTGGATAATAAAGCCCAATATTGCCCAAAACAGTAGATAATATAGCATGGAGCAATCAAAAAGTATAGATACGTTGGAGACGTATCAAGGCATGGTTCGCAAGTATTAAATGATTCATAATCAAGTGATTCCAAAAGTCCATCAACATGGAGTTTCCTCTTGCGCTTTACACCAATATGACCTAAACGGCAGTGCCACAAGTATGTTGCACTATCATTATCAACTTTGCATCTTTTGGCATCAATATTATGAATATGTGTATTACTATGATCGAGATTCAATAAACCATTTACATTTGGTGTATGACCATAGAAGGTTTTATTCATGTAAACAGAACAACAATTATTCTCTGACTTAAATGAATAACCATATTGCATTAAACACGATCCAATCTTGTTCATGCTCAACGCAAACACCAAATAACATTTATTTAGGTTCAACACTAATCCTGAAAGTATAGGGAGTGTGCGATGATGATCATATCAATCTTGGAACCACTTCCAACACACATCGTCGCCTCACCCTCAACTAGTCTCTGTTTATTCTGCAACTCTTGTTTCCAGTTACTAATCTTAGCAACTGAACAGGTATCAAATACCCATGGGCTACTTTGAGCACTAGTGAGGTACACATCAATAACATGTATATCAAATATACCTTTTTTCACTTTGCCATCCTTCTTATCCACCAAATATTTGGGGTAGTTCCGCTTCAAGTGACCATTTCCTTTGTAGCAGAATCGCTCAGTTTCAGGCTTGGGTCTAGCTTTGGGGTCCTTCTCAGGAGTGGCAACTTGCTTGCCGTTCTTCTTGAAGTTCCCTTTCTTTCCCTTGCCCTTTTTCTTGAAACTAGTGGTATAACCATCAACACTTGATGCTCTTTCTCGATTTCTACCTTTGCTGATTTCAGCATCGCGAAGAGCTCGGGAATCATTTTCGTCATCCCTTGAATATTATAGTTCATCACGAAGTTCTAGTGCCTTGCTGAGAGTGACTAGAGAACTCTGTCAATCACTATCTTATCTGGAGGATTAACTCCCACTTGATTCAATTGATTGTAGTACCCAGACATTCTGAGCATATGCTCACTAGCTGAGCTATTCTCCTCCATCTTATAGGCAAAGTACTTGTTAGAGGCATCAGACCTCTCGACATGGGCAAGAGTTTGAAATACCAATTTCAGCTCTTGGAACATCTCGTTTGTTCCATGGCATTCTAAACGTCTTTGAAGCCCCGATTTTAAGCCGTAAAGCATGGCGCACTAAGCTATCAAGTAGTCATCATACTGATCTTGCCAAACGTTCATAATGTATGCATCTGCTCCTGCAATAGGTTTGTCACCTAGCAGTGCATTAAGGACATAATTATTCTGTGCAGCAATGAGGATAATCCTCAGATCACAGACCCAGTCTGCATCATTGCTACTAACATCTTTCAACTTAGTTTTCTCTAGGAACATATCAAAAAACAGGGGAACTACATCGCGAGCTATTGATCTACAACATAGATATGCAAATACTATCAGGACTAAGTTCATGATAAATTAAGTTCAATTAATCAAATAACTTAAGAACTCCCACTTAGATAGACATCCCTCAAGTCATCTAAATGATATGTGATCCAAATCAACTAAACCATGTCCGATCATCACGTGAGATGGAGTAGTCATCAATGGTGAACATCTCTATGTTGATCATATCTACTATGATTCACGTTTGACCTTTCGGTCTCCGGTGTTCCAAGGCCATGTCTGTACATGACAGGCTCGTCAAGTTTAACCCGAGTTTTCTGCATGTGCAAAACTGTCTTGCACCCATTGTATGTGAACGTAGAGTCTATCACACCCGATCATCACGTGGTGTCTCAACACGATGAACTATCACAACGATGCATACTCAGGGAGAACACTTATACCTTGAAATTTAGTTAAGGAATCATCTTATAATGCTACCGCCGTACTAAGCAAAATAAGATGCATAAAAGATAAACACCACAAGCAATCAAAATATGTGACATGATATGGCCATCAACATTTTGTGCTTTTGATCTCCATCTCCAAAGCATCGTCATGATCTCCATCGTCACCGGCTCGACACCTTGATCTCCATCGTAGCATCGTGGTCATCTCGCCAACTATTGCTTCTACAACTACCGCTAATGCATAGTGATAACGTACATCAATTACATGGTGTTTGCATTTCATACAATAAAGAAACAACCATGAGGCTCCTGCCGGTTGCCGATAACTTTTACAAAACATGATCATCTCATACAATAACGTATATCACATCATGTCTTGACCACACATCACAACATGCCCTGCAAAAACAAGTTAGATGTCATCTACTTTGTTATTGCAAGTTTTACGTGGCTGCTACAGGCTTCTAGCAAGAACCGTTCTTACCTACGCATCAAAAACCACAATGGTGATTTATCAAGTTTGCTGTTTTAACCTTCAACAAGGACCGGCCGCAGTCAAATTCAATTCAACTAAAGTAGGAGAAACAGACACCCGCCAGGCACCTTTATGCAAAACTAGTTGCATGCCTGTTGGTGGGACCGGTCTCATGTACATGGACATGTAAGGTTGGTCCGGGCCGCTTTATCCCACAATGCCGCCGAATCAAAATAAGACGTTGGTGGTAAGCAGTATGACGATCACCGCCCACAACTCTTTGTGTTCTACTCGTGCATATCATCTAAGCATAGACCTGGCTCATGATGCCACTGTTGGGAAAGTAGCATGCAATTTCAAAAAAAAATCCTACGCTCACGCAAGATCTATCTAGGAGATGCATAGCAACGAGGGGAGAGTGTGTCTATGTACCCTCATAGACTGAAAAGCGGAAGCGTTTGACAACGCGGTTGATGTAGTCAAACTTCTTCTATCTCCGATCGATCAAGCACCAAACGTACAACACCTCCGAGTTCTGCACACGTTTAGCTCGGTGACGTCCCTCGCCTTCTTGATCCAGCAAGGTGTCGAGGTAGTAGATGAGTTCCGTCAGCACGACGGCGTGGTGACAGTGATGGTGAAGTGATTCTCGCAGAGCTTCGCCTAAGCACCGCAAAACTATTACCAGGGGTGTAAAAACTGTGGAGGGGGCACCGCACACGGCTAACAATTGATGTTGTGTGCTTCTGAGGCGCCCCCTCCTCACATATATATAGGTGGGAGGGGAGGGGAGGCAGCCAGGGCGCCCTAGGGCTTGGCCGCTGCCCCCTAGGGGGCCCTGCCATGCCCTGCGCCCCATTCCTTCTATACGGAAGGGGGAAGGAAAGAGGGGAGAGGGGGAAGGAAGGGGGAATCCTATTCCCTCTCTTTCCTTTCCTGCTCCTGTAGCGACCAGACCTCAAACAGTCCGATCTCTGTGCATCAGTGTCATTCCTGGATCAGTAATGCTGACACGCACAATACTTGAAGGATTTATAACAGAGTAGCAATCACACACTTATTACATCGAGTGTCTCCAAAATAGAACTTATTACAATAAATATGTCTTAAGGCCTTCTAATAACGATAACAGCGGAAGGCTTGGAAGATAAGCGAGTCCATCAACCTCAACGGCATCACTGAGTATAGAACCACGACCTAAGGCACCTTACTCGTCGTCTGAGAAGTCTGCAACATGAACGTTGCAGCCCGAAAACGGGTCAGCACATGGAATATGCTGGCAATGTAACACATAGAGAGCAATATGAAAGAGTAATACTATACTACATGCATATATGGCTGGTGGAAAGCTCTATGGTTACAGTTTTGCGTAAAGCCAATTTTTCCCTACTGCAAAGGAATAAATTTAGTTTAACTATCATGGTGGTTGTTAAACATTGAGAATGGTTGACAGCATTCTCAATCCCAATTAAAGTATCATCGTTAAAACCCAACAATATTAATTAAAGTAACATGATGAGATTCACATGATAATCCAAGTACTAGATACTCAAGATGTCCATAACCCGGGACATGGCTAACCATGATTAGTTTGTTACACTCTGCAAAGGTTTGTGCACTTTTCCCCACAAGACTCGATCTCCTCCGTTGGGATTCTCGCACTACACGGTGTTTGAGAAATGGATGACCGAGACATAGTCTTTCAGAAGCGCTAGCACCTTACGACCGGGTAGACAGTTTCACCTACATCCCTCTACATCTGCTAGTCTACCACTGTAAGAGCTCGCACGACTTAGTCAACTATGCTAGAGCCCATAGTAGCTTGTGGCTGCACACGGAAGTTTCTAGCATGAATAATCTCATGATCCCTTTGAGCACGGGTGGCGGTCCAAAAGCAGGCAATCTGGAATACCAGTACCTCAATCCACCCGGATGTGTGTTTTAGTTGCCACCTTAAGTAAACCATTTATTAACAATCTCACATCTGTCATGGATACACTCACCCAATCCACGTCTACTAGCATAGCATGGCATAATAAGGAAACGTAGAAGTAACTCCCAAGGGTTTGATAGTAAAACAGGTAATAGGTACTACCTCATCTACTTCCCAAAACCCACAATTTAATTAGATCCAAATCATGCAATGTTCGAGGATTGATCTAATGCATAAAAATTGGGTATGAAAAGAGGTATGATCAAAGTGTTACTTGCCTTGCTGATGATCCATGAAACCTAGGGATTCGAAGTAACAGGCGGCGCACTCCGGGTACTCTATCAGAAACAAACAAGCACACAATAAGTACTCAACTAATGCACAAGTAAAACTCAAATAAAAGATCTAACCAGAAAGTTCAACTGAAGAACTCCGGTTTGCAAAAAAAATCAAATCGAACGAAGCAACGAAAGTCAAACGGCGAAAAATACAGGATTCGTTTACTAATCTGGACCTAAGTCAAATTTTACAGAGGCAAAATCTTGTTTGAGTAGATTATTTGGAAAGAGGGTTTCGAGACAAAACTCTAGGCGCTTGAATCGCCTGATTCCGATAAACGCGTGAAAAGTTATACTAGATCGAAAATCGGATCAGAAATCACGATCAGAAAAATCGCGGAATAAATCCGAGAAAAAGAAAAACGACGAACAGCTTAACGAACGAACGTTCGTCATCTGTAACTAAACTGTGAACGCGTTCGTTAAACAAACGAATGAGCAAACGCTCTCTAAATAAATAAACCGGAGAAAAACCGATCTATTTAAAAAACGAAAACTAGGGTTTTTCTAAGAAAACGAAACGGTTTTTCTTAAAAAAACGGCGGCGGCTACCTCGGCTCGGGCTCCGGCGAACTCCGGCGGGGCTCGGCGTGTGGGGAGTCGGGCGGCGGTGACTCTGCGGTGGCTGGGCGGCTCGGTTGGCGGCGACTTCAAGGGCGCGCGGGCGGCTCGGCGGCGGCTCGAGCGGCGAATGTGTGGAGCGAGGCGGCGGGCGGTTCAAGGGCGGGCGGCTCGGGTGGTGGGGTGAGGAGAGGCAGCGTCGGCAGGGCGGGCTATTTTAGGAGGGTGCGGGCGGCTTGGGAAGGGGTGTGGGTCGGCCTCGGGAGGCGTGCCCCGGCCGGACTCGGGCGGCGGCGGCGGTGCGGTCTCCCAAGGGAAGGCGACAATGGTGGGCCTTCGCCCGGTCAGTCTTGGTAGCGTTTTTAAAAATAATTCCGCCGAGACTTAGAAAAATTCTAGAAAAATAAAAAAAATCTAAAAATGCCAAAACAAATCTTCACCGCCTAAATAAAATATTTAAAACGAGGTGAACATTTTCTTGGCTCTAAAATGCAGTTTTTGAAAACGTGCAATTTTTCCTAAATTCAAATAAAATAGAGAAAAACTCCAAATAAAATATTATTTGATTTTTTATTAAATATTCATTATTCCTTTATTTTGGGAAAGTCATTTTATTCCCTCTCTCCTATTTTGGCAATAGAAATAATTGAAGATAGAATAAATAAAATCAAATGATCCTATTTTCAAAATTTGAGAAAACTCAAATATGAAAATAATGAAATCTCCAAGTTTCTCCGTGGTTCCTTAAGTTGCGTGAAATTTCTAGGATCGAGCCAAAAGCAAAAGAAAATATGATATGCAAGTGATGATCTATGTATAACATCCCAAATTGAAAATTTGGGATGTTACAGCTCCCCTTTCCTTCTCCACTTAGGACGACCTGCTATGGGGGGCGCACCATCCCCTTGTGGCTGGTGTGTTCCCTCTCTTGACCCATAATGCCCATAAATTTTGTCGGGGGCACCCGAAACACCTTCTGGTGACCCGATAAGTACCCGATACACTCTGGAACACTTCTGGTGTCCGAATACCTTTATCCTATATATCAATCTTTACCTCTCGACCATTTAGAGACACCTCGTCATGTCTGTGATTTCATCCGGGAATTCGAACAACATTCGGTCACCAAATCACATAACTCATATAATACTATATCGTGAACGAACGTTAAGCGTGCGGACCCTATCGGTTCGAGAACTATGTAGATATGACCGAGACACCTCTCGAGTCAATAACCAATAGCGGAACCTGGATGCCCATATTGGCTCCTACATATTCTACGAAGATATTTATCAGTCGAACCATTATGATAACATACACAATTCCCTTTATCTGTCGGTATGTTACTTGCTCGAGATTTGATCGTCGGTATATTCATACCTAGTTCAATCTTGTTACCGGAAAGTCTCTTTACTCGTTCCGTAATACATCATCCTGCAACTAACTAATTACTTACTTTGCTTGCAAGGCTTCTTATGATGTGTATTACCGAGAGGTCCGGGTGGGTCTTGTCCATCACATCATTCTCATAATGATGTGATCCCATTATCAAATGAAAACTCATGTCCATTGTCAGGAAACCTTAACCATCTTTGATCAATGAGCTAGTCAAGTAGAGGCTCACTAGGGACACAGTGTTTGTCTATGTATTCACACATGTATTAAGGTTTCCGACCAATACAATTCTAGCATGAATAATAAACCTTTATCATGATTTAGGAAATATAATAATAACTATTTTATTATTGCCTCGAGGGCATATTTCCATCAACGAGCAACCCACAGGTGCCAATCTGCGGTTTTGAGACAAATATGGAGTACAAGAGAAGAACTAGGGTTTGAGAGGAGATGGTGCTGGTGAAGATGTTGATGGAGATTGACCCCTCTCGATGAGAGGATCGTTGGTGATGATGATGGCTTCGATTTCCCCCTCCCGGAGGGAAGTTTCCCAGCGAACAGCTCGCGGACCCCTATATTACTTCGCCCAGTTCGCCTCGAGGCAGTGGCGCTCGTCAGCTTCCTTCTGATTTTTTCCAGGTAAAAACCCTTCATAAAGCAGAAGATGGACATCAGGGACCTGCCAGGGGGCCCACAAGCCCTAGGGGCACACCCCCCAGGCTTGTGGCCACTTGGTCGGTCCCCCTCTAGTATTTCTTCGCCCAACATTTTTTATATATTCCAAAATAATTCTCCGTAAATTTTTAGGACTTGTGGAGTTGTGCAGAATAGGTCTCTCGGTTTTTTTCCTTTCCGGTCCAGAATTCCAGCTGCCGGCATTCTCCCTCTTCGCGTAAACCTTGTAAAATAAGAGAGAAAAGGCATAAGTATTGTACCCTAATGTGTAATAAAAACCCATAATGCAATAAATATCAATATAAAAGCATGATGCAAAATGGACGTATCAACTCCCCCAAGGTTGGACCTCGCTTGTCCTAAGCAAAAGCCAAAATCGATAAATATGTCCACATGTTTAGAGATAGAGGTGTCGATAAAATAAAATACGGACATGAGGGCATCACGATCATCTTTAGAACAACAACTTTATTGTCATATAATTTCTTATGCTAAAGTGACAATTTGTTCATAAGGTAGAGTATGAATAAAACTTCATTGAAAACCAACAAATGTGATCTCAGTCATTGAAGCAATTGCAATTTATCATAATATCGGCAAGATTCAATGTAAGAGCTTTTGTATATATAGCAAGTCCACATACTCAACCATCCTTTAGTATTTCACAATTGCTAACACTCACGCGATACTTATGAGATCAAAGAATCAGTCGGACACAGAGAAGGATAGGGGCTTATAGTTTTGCCTCCCAACCTTTTACCCCAAGGGTAATGTCAACAATAATACTTTATGATAACCTACATCCAAGTGCATATATATATAACTAGATCTTTCCCCAACATATAGTTCTTGCCAAAAAGAAAATGTGTAAAAAGGAATGGTGAAGATCACCATGACTCTTGTATAAAGGTAGAAGTAAAAGATAGGCCCTTCGCAGAGGGAAGCAGAAGGTGTTATGCGCTTTTATGGTTGTATGCACAAAGTCTTAATGCAAAAGAATGTCACTTTATATTGCCGCTTGTCATAAAGAACTTTATTATGCAGTCCGTCGCTTTCATTTCTTCCATATCACAAGTTCGTATAAAGCTTATTTCCTTCACACTAAAAGAATATACATATATAAAGAGCAATTTTTATTGTTTGCACCGATGACAACTTACTTGAAGGATCTTACTCGATCCATAGGTCGATATAGTGGACTCTCATGGAAAAACTGGTTTAAGGGATGTTTGGATGCACAAGTAGTATCTCTACTTGGTGCAAAAGATTTGACTAGCATGGGATGAGAAGCAAGCTCAACATGTTGGAGGATCCATGACAATATAACTTCTATTTGGATATAAGAAAGCATAACCCATTATGTTATCTTCCTTGTCCAACATCAACTTTTTAGCATGTAATATAATGCATGCTCACAATTAAAAAAGATGTCCAAGATAGTATATTTATATGTGAAACCTCTCTTTCTCTATTACTTCCTATTAATTGCAACAATAACCAAAACTATGTTTGTCAACTCCCAACAAATTTTATTCATCATACTTCTTATATGTGAAGTTATCACTCTCCATAAGATCATTATATAATCTTTTTACTTCTTTTATTCTCTTTCTTTTCCTCAAGATCAAAGCAAGAAAGCAAAGCCCTCAACTCAAAACTATTCTTTATTATATAACTCATGGACTCAATTACATAGATAGAACACAAAGCAAAACTCAAATACAAAATCACACTAGAACTTTTATTCTACTAAATCAAGGTATAACCAAAAGGATGGAACTAAGAAAAATGATAAAGGTAAAGATGTGATGGTGATACGATACCGGGACACCTCCCCCAAGCTTGCACAAGACAAGGGGAGTGCTCATACCCTTATACTCAATTTTCCTTCTTCGGAGGTGGTGATGATGGAGTTGATGATTTTGTGGGCTTGTCCTCTGTCTTCCAAGGCATAGGTTCACCATCATAAAAAGATGAATGAGTCTCCGGGATCCTCAAACCTGCAGCCAAACTCATCCTCTTAAATCTGTATTCATACTCACAGTTTTGGTTTTGCAGGTCATAGATCTGGGCTTGGAGATGCTCGATTTTCTATTCAAGCTTGAAGATGGCCTCCCCGATGTTCTTGGCGTCCAACTTATGGTCACGGGTAAATTCCGTGATCATGGAGTGATTGGCGTTGAGTCCATGTTCCACCATTCCTTGGCATTTGAAGACTTGCTGCTCCATTGCTTCGAGCCATGTCTCCACGCTTCCGGTCCTCTTTGGCCCTTGAACATCACAGATGTGCAGCACCCCCTCACACATATCAATGGTTTAAGGTGTTGTAGCACCTCCGCAAGGTAGGGGGTTGATGACCTTCTCGAAGAACTTGTCCTTCGGTGCACTTGCGGACGTCATAGCGATCTAGATCTGTCAGAAAAACAGCTCGAAACATGAACAGAGGATTTTTGCCGTGGTACGGTGCTCAAATCCTTCGCGAGATTATACAATGAATTTTTACTGACCAAAAGAAGTGTTCTTCAAGAAAACAGAGTTCAAAGGGCACACGAGGTGGTCAGAAGCCTGGGAGGCGCGCCCAGGGGGGTAGGGCGCGCCCCCAAGGCTTGTCGCCTCCTCGTGCAATTTTTGGACTACGTTTTATTTCCCTAATTTTTTTAAATATTCCAAAACGGGGTAAAATTGCCATTGGAAATTTTTTGGAGTCGGTTTACTTACCGTATCACATACCTATTCCTTTTTGGGGGTCTCGAACGTTCTGGTAGGTCTCCCTTATGTACTCCTCCGGTGTTATGGTATTAATAATATTGGTTTCAACATTTATGGGAGTACATGAGATATAATGTTTGATTCTTTGCTTGTTTACCACCTTCGGGTTAGTGCCTTCAGCATTGTTGATCATGATGGCACCGGAACGATAAACTTCCTTGATTATGTAAGGCCCTTCCCATTTAGAGAGAAGTTTTCCTCCAAAAAATCTTAAACGAGAGTTGTATAGCAGGACATGGTCACCTACATCGAATTTACGCTTTTGTATCCTATGCCATATCTTAACTTTTAAACAACTTGGCATTTTCATAGGCTTGGGTTCTCCATTCATCAAGCGAGCTAATGTCAAATAGCCTCTTTTCACCGGCAAGTTTAAAATCATAGTTGAGCTCTTTAATTGCCCAATAAGCTGTATGTTCTACTTCAAGAGGTAAGTGACATGCTTTTCCATAAACCATTTTATATGGAGACATACCCATTGGATTTTTATAAGCAGTTCTATAAACCCATAATGCATCATCAAGTTTCTTAGACCAATTCTTTCTTGATCTATTAACAGTCTTCTGCAAGATTAATTTTATTTCTCTGTTGCTTAATTCTACTTGACCACTAGACTGAGGATGATAAGGAGATGCAATTCTATGGTTAACATCATACTTAGCAAGCAATTTACGGAGAGCACCATGAATAAAGTGTGAACCACCATCATTAAATATCTAGGGACTCCAAACCTTAGAAAAATAACTTCTTTAAGCATTTTAATAGAAGTGTTATGATCAGCACTACTAGTTGGAATAGCTTCCACTCACTTAGTAACGTAATCAACAACAACTAAAATATGTTTATACTCATTAGAGGATGGAAAAGGTCCCATATAATCAAATCCCCAAACGTCAAATGGTTCAATAACAAGTGAATAATTCATAGGCATTTCCTGACATTTATTAATATTACGAATTCTTTGACATTTATCACAAGACAAGACATACTTACGAGCATCTTTGAAGAGAGTAGGCCAATAAAAACCAGATTGTAATACCTTGTGTGCAGTTCTGTCTCCAGCGTGGTGTCCTCCGTAAGCTTCAAAGTGACACTTGCGTAGGATATGTTCATGTTCATTCTCAAGTACACAACGTCTAATAACACCATCTACTCCTTCTTTATAAAGATGTGGGTCATTCCAGAAGTAATGCTTTAAATCATAGAAAACATTTTTCTTTTGTTGGTATGTGAACCTAGGTGTTATAAATTTAGCAACGATGTAATTAGCATACTCAGCATACCATGGAGTACTACGAGAAGCATTTATGACAGGTAGTTGTTCATTAGGAAAGCTATCATCAATAGATAGTGGGTCATCAAGAACATTTTCTAACCTAGACAAGTTGTCTGATACGGGGTTCCCAACTTCCTTTCTATCAATAATATGCAAGTAAAATTCTTCTAGCAAGAGAACCCATCTAATAAGTCTAGGTTTAGCATCTTTCTTTTCCATAAGCTATTTAATAGCAGCATGATCAGTGTGAATAGTTACTTTGGAATAAACAATGTAAGATCTGAACTTATCACAAGCAAACACAACCGCTAAAAATTATTTTTCAATAGTAGCGTAATTTCTTTGAGCACTGTCTAGAGTTTTACTAGCATAATGGATAACATTTAATTTCTTATCAACTGTTTGTTCTAGAACAACACCAATAGCATAATCACTAGCATCACACATAATTTCAAATGATAGGTTCCAATGATGTGGTTGAACAATAGGTGCAGAAATTAAGGCTTTCTTAATAATTTCAAAGGCTTCTACACAATCATCATCAAAAACAAATGGGACATCTTTTTGGACGAGATTGAGAAGAGACCTAGAAATTTTAGAGAAGTCTTTAGTAAATCTCCTATAGAAACTAGCATGACCAAGGAAACTTCTTATACCTTTGATACCTTTAGGACACGACATTTCTCAATAGCATCAACTTTAGCTTTATCCACTTCAATACCTCTTTCGGAGATTTTATGCCCCAAAACAATACCTTCATTAACCATAAAGTGGCACTTCTCCCAATTCAAGACAAGATTAGTTTCTTCACATCTCTGCAAAACTCGATCAAGGTTGCTTAAGCAATCATCAAAAGAAGTTCCATAAACGGAGAAATCATCCATGAAAACCTCAACAATCTTTTCACAAAAGTCAGAGAATATAGCAGTCATACATCTTTGAAAGGTAGCAGGTGCATTGCATAAACCAAAAGGCATATGTCTATAAGCAAAGGTACCAAAAGGGCATGTAAAAGTAGTTTTTTCTTGATCCTCTTGTGACACAGGTATTTGAGAAAAAACAGAATAACCATCTAGAGACATCGGGGAAGAGAGGATCGTGCACGCGGTGGGGGGTGGCTGCATGTACCACGGCACCGATCCGTGGGAGGGAGGGGTAGGCCAATAGGAAACAAGCATTACTTTGTGTTTGTTTACCCTCTTAATTTTGATGAAACAACTATGTTAAAATTTAGTAAAATATTTCAAACTTTTTCCACACATTCTAGCAATCATAAACCAATACCATGTCAAATTTCATATTTTTTAGACCTTATTTGCATTTTCAAAAAATAAATAATAGAAATAGAGATTTTATCGTCAGTTGTCACAAAAGCAGATGGCAAAGACTAAAAAAATGGGGGGGGGGGGGGCACGACCGTTAGTTAGGCAAATTCTTTGCCGTCCGCTAGCGGACGGCAAAGATAAGGCGGACAACAAAGATTTAACATAGCCAACTCCACGCCCCAGTGGGCCCAACTAGTCTCTTTGTCGTCTGCCTTTGGCCCCTTTGCTATCCGTTGGCTGACAGCAAAGAACTTGCCATCTATCAGTTCTTTGCCGTCTGTTTATTGGAAGCAGACGACAAAGAACTAGCTGACGGCAAATTCCCTGATTCCAGTGGTGCAAATATAATGGGAGAAAATCATCTTGTGGGTAACCAAGAACTAGAAAACCAGTTGGGTATTTTATTTTCGCACACAAGACTTCAACATCTCTAACAATCCCAATTGGTGAGATAGTATCTCTATTCGCAAGCTTAATAGTAACATCAATATCTTCTATTTCAGCAGCTGCAATATCATTCATAATTTCTTGGTATAAAGTAAAGGGAATTGCACTCACACTAGCACCCAAATCACATAAACCATGATAACAATGATCTCCTATCTTAACAGAAACAACAGGCATGCCAACAACAGGTCTATGTTTATCTTTATCATCGGGTTTGGCAATTCTAGCAGCTTCATCACAGAAATAAATAATATGCCCATGAATATTATCGACCAAGAGATCTTTAATCATAGCAATACTAGGTTCAACTTTAATTTTTTCTGGGTGTGTAGGTGTTCTAGTATAACTCTTACGAACCACTCCTAAGACTTTAGCATGTTATTTTATTCTAATAGGAAAAGGTGGTTTCTCAATGTAGGCAGTAGGAACAACTTGATCAACATTATAAGTAATGGTTTCTTCTTCATCTTTAATAGGTTCTACTACTTTTAGTTCAATGGGAGGATGATATTTAAAGCACTTCTACTTAGGGAGATCAACATGAGTAGCAAATGATTCACAAAAAGAAGCTACTATCTTAAAGTCAAGTCCATATTTAGTGCTAAATTCACGAAAAGCATCGGTATCCATAAAAGATTTAACACAATCAAACTTAAGGTTTATACCTGACTACTTACCTTCGTCGAGCTCACAATCTTCAGAGATGCATTTAATTCTTTACAATAAATCCCATTTGAATTCAATAGTCTTCTTTATAAAAGAACCAGTACAAGAAGTATCGAGCATGGATTGATCATTACGAGAAAGTCGAGCATAAAAATTCTGGATAATAATTTCTCTTGAGAGCTCATGATTGGGGCGTGAATATAACATTGACTTAAGCCTCCCCCAAGCTTGAGTGATACTTTATCCTCCATGAGGCCAAAAATTATATATATAATTCCGATCATGATAAACTAGATGCATAGGATAAATTTTCTGATGAAATTCCAATTTCAATCGGTTATAGTTCCAAGCTCCAATATCATCACATAGCCTATACCATGTCAATGCCTTACAAAGATAAAGGGAAGACCTTCTTATTTACTTCATCCTCGGGCAAACCTGCAAGCTTAAATAATCCACAAACTTCATCCACATAGATTAGATGCATATCAGGATGTCGTGTTCCATCTCCTACATAAGGATTAGCTAGCAGTTTCTCTATCATACCCGAAGGAATTTCATAATAAATATTTTCAGTAGGTGCAGTAGGTTAAGGAGCAGCTCTTTTCTCTTCCGGTCGAGGTGAAGATACCCCAAACAAGCCCCTCAAAGGATGATTCTCCATAGTAACAAGTGACCGTAAATTTCAGCACGTAATATAAATTTTTCCTTACCAAATTCCACTCACGAAAGGCGCTTCACTCCCTGGCAACGGCGCCAGAAAAGAGTCTTGATTACCCACAGGTATAGGGGATCCATCGTAGTCCTTTTGATAAGTGTGTCGAACCCAACGAGGAGCAGAAGGAAATGACAAGCGGTTTTCAGCAACTATTCTCTGCAAGCACTGAAATTATCGGTAACAGATAGTTTTGTAATAAGATAATCCATAACAGGTAACAAGTAACAAGTGTAACAAAGGTCCAGCAAGGTGGCCCAATCGTTTTTGTAGCAAAGGATAAGCCTGGACGAACTCTTATAAAAAGCAAAGCACTCCCAAGGACACATGGGAATTATTGTTAAGTTAGTCACTAATGCAGGATGCTGCTAACGCGACACTACGATTAGAGACCCTTCGAGAAACTATGTGCGATGCAATAATCGCAAACGGTGGTATATTAAAACCGTCAAAAAAGGTGAAAATGTTTGCGATGGAGGATGCATCAAACACGGTTCGGATTTTAGTTGCATGTGCGATGAAGGGCATACGGTTCAGTTCAATTAACTGTTTGCGGTGAGGAGGAACAAAAGAAACGGCAGCCAGATGAAGGCATGTGCGATACACAGCATACGGTTCACTCGGATGAACTGTTTGTGATTAGGCAACACAAAAGAAACGGGCAGCCAGATGAAGGTGTGTGCGATATACAGCATACGGTTCACTCGGATGAACTGTTTGTGATTAGGCAACACAAGAGAAACGGTCAGCCAGATCAAGGTGTGTGCGATATACGGCATGCGGTTCACTCGGATGAACTGTTTGCGTTGACACAAGAGAACATAAACGGTTCAACTTAATAAGACGTGGGTGTTGTGCGATGGGATTGCATGCAGGTCACTCGGCCTTGTCGTCAGTGTGTGACCTCTGTGGCAACCGTTCGCTCCCCAGGAGCCTCTTCGTGTACCGTGGCAACCGTCCATCTACTCTTCGCCTTTCCCTCTCGATTTGGAACTGTTGTCGCACGCTAGCTCTTCCTCCCTCCTCCATTTGCCTTCACCCTTCCTTCTGCCATTGTTTGATCATCTTCTCCATGGAGGGAACAAGCCAGAAACGACCCCGTTATTCTTGCCCTGATCTGAATGATGACGCGGTGGAGGAACTCATTGATCGGTGTGACGTCATCACCTCGGCTAGCATGGCAGGTTCGTTCAAGACCATTCTCGACTCAACTAATAACATCATTACAACGAACCCAAGGGTCCAGGAGCGGTTTGATCTCCCCTATCTTCTTCGTCATGACCCTGCTGACTGACGCGGGGACGAGGGAAGCCTTGCCTTGTGTAAGTTGATGCCGCTTGATAATGATATGTATGATGTTAAGATGCCATCGCTTAAGGGTAGGGCTTGGGCAGGCGCAAATGGAGATTGGGTTGTTTATATTGGGTACAACTGCAAGTGGGAACTTGTGAATGTGTACACTCGTCACCGGGTTCCACTTCCAAAAATCTCAGACAACTGCCCAGAGGTTGAGTACACCGGTATTCTACGTGAGTTCAAATATGATCATGCTGATTGTCGTCTATGGAAGATAGCAATTTGTCAAGTTCCCAACCGCTTTTGGGATAACACGAACTATGAAGTTGTTGCTATCTTCGACAAGCTTGTTGCCGTCCTTACTTCCATGCCTTGATGGATATTGCTCAAAAATCAATTTCTGTACACGGATGAGTCTTGTGATGCGATTCAATCGAGGGTCTTGTGTTTGCTGCCACCACTGTGGCAATTGTTTTTGCATGGAATCTGATGCTTTGATGCGTTTGTCTTCCACCGCAATTATAATTGTTTCATCCACATGCATGCGGGTTAGCTAGTTTCCCTTTACTAATTAACCTTCTTGTGTTTCCAAGGTCCTGTGAACATTCCACCACCTATACTTGAAAAAATTTATAACCAAGGGGAGATGGCGATCTTGATGATCACGAGCATGAGGACGAGCAGGACCCATATACTCAGTGGCGCCTGGCAACTTATTCTGATGGATCACCTCTTCTTGTCTGTATACAAGGCACTGCTGATGTTACTAAGGAAGCAGGTGTTGTCTCTCATGGTCGCACTCCCCGGACCTATTCCAATATCTGTTGCAGGGTATTCGGGATGGATACTAGTGTACGAGCGCAAACACCTTCTCCCTGGTTCAGTATTGAAAGTCTTGGAGGAAGCTCGCTCTTCCTTGGACAAAACTATCCAATGATGGTGGAAGGCGATCCAGCTGCTGTTGACACAACGTTACTACCATTTATGAGAAGCAACTGTATCTATACCTTAGACATTACTATGCTTCCCTATCGTCCCAATATGGGTCCTGACATAGGCCGCTTCAGCCTCGATGATCAATCCTGCGTTGGTCTCGAGATTGACAGTAGCTGGCCCTTCCCAGAGAATCACTTCTGGTTCAAAGCAAGCGTTTCCAACGCCGACGAGTGGTTGAGCTAAAGTTCATTTCATCGCTTTGTTATTTGTTGTGTGAGAAATACTTTACTAGAATGTTTTGTTGGAAATGATCTATAATCTAACGTGTATCCTCATTGTCGTTGTGGGTTGATGACTTGTTGTATGTAATCAATGGTACATTTGCATATGCGTCCATCAACTCACGCCTGCTAGTGGTGTCCATATGAACAGTGCTTGTGATTTTAGTTGGAAAAATTAGATAATGCTAGTGATTTGTAGCTGCATATTTTGACAAATCGCAGTGTTACAAGGTTGACAAATGGCAATGTTACTAGATAAACAAATGTCAATCTTTCCAGTTTGAGAAATGGCAACATACCCAAAATGACAGATATGCAAATCTTACCCAATTGTGTGTACGTGGTTGCACATGGGTCATGCAAAACAACTGTTTGCATTGAAGGGATGCAGAAATCCTGCTCGGCACATTTTCCCTCGGCTTCCTGAGGAAGCTATCGGTTTGCATGCGGGTGTTCTAACTAAAAAGTTTGCGATGAGTGTTTTATATTTAAAAACCATTGACATTTTTTTCAAAATAAAATTGTTTGATAAGTCTGTACATTAAGAGAGAAAAACGCAAGTTCGTTCAAACCATATCTTTCATTCAGTAACACTGCGAATTTATATTCATATAATCGAGAATTGAGATCTGATATTAAACCCCAAAAAACTATTTCTGGCGGCGCCGGAGGCGGCGTGCCGCACCGTCGTTGTCGTTGTCGTCCTTCGGGACGCCGTTGTTGAAGTCTTCAAGGCAGCACAAAATGTTCTTCACTTGTAAATCAAACGTCATGTCGTCGATCGATCGACGGGTGGGGCACGGGAGGACAGCAACTAGCACCGCTAAGAGGTAGAGGTCGATGGCAGCGTCCCATGCCGCTAAGGGTGGAGGGGGCGCGCACGGGCACGGGCACTGCGGGTGCAGCCAAAAGCACGGGGAACGGCGCCGCGGTGGGTGGAGGGGCGCGCACAAGCGCGGCGGATGCAGCCAAACGCACGGGGGCCGGCGGCACGGTGGGTGGAGGGGCGCGCACGGGCACGGGCGCTGGCGCTGGCATGTACACGAGCTCGCGCGGGTCCGCGGAGACCTCGCTGACGCCCGCGGCTTCCAGCTCTGCGATAGTGCTCGGCGACCAGCCCGTCAATGCTACGGGGATGGTCGCTGGCGCGGGTGCATGGATGGGAGCTGGGACGGGAGCGGGGGCAGCAACCGCCGCGGCCAGCTCGTTCTGGGCCATGTCCATGAGGCCCCATTCGTCCTTATTTTCTATCTCCTCCGGCTCGGAGTCGACTTCACCAAACTTGAAGACTAGTGGCACATGATCATTCTACGCCATGGCGCTGGAGGTCTGCAGGGGGGAGGGGAATGGGAGGCGAACAGTATGGTCGCCCGTATTAAACAGCGGCTCATGCGCCATTAATGGAGAGGAAGGCGGGCGGCCATGGAAGTCAAAGGGCTCGCTTCCTAGTGAGCCTTCACAACGTAAAGCTCGCACGCTTCCCGGTGAGCCTGCGCATTGGAGGACAGCTTGCACGCCTTTCGGTCAGCCTGCGCAGTGGACTACGCTCGCACGCGTCCCGTTCAGTCAAGGTCGAGCAGCTGTCCGCACGGCACCTCCTACAGCCATTAAAACCAAGACACATGACGTCACGTGAATGGTTAACAGAACGCACATGTTTTGAATTATACAAACGTTTGAGATATTAAGTGGCAGCTATTTTTCAAAATGCCTTTGTTGGTTGTCATTATTCGAGTGCGCCTTCTCTCAAAATGGACACAAAAATATCACATCATGTCGGGCGCCATTCCATGATAGAATGCCAAGTTTCATAAATTTCAAACGAGTTTTGGATTTACTAGAATTTAAAAACCAGGCATCTCAATGTTTTGTCGGCAATCAACGGTGCACTAGTGTTTGAAATTCATTCCCATTTATTGCGTGGGACGTAAGCATGCACCCAAGGACACAGATTTGATTTTTCAACAAATTTATATGCACTGGAGCATGTGCATGTAGTTCAAATGTAAATTATGCACATAAATGCATTGAAACTCAGTTAATGCATAAAAATGTCCAAAAGAACCTCGAAAAATCATAAAAAATGACACAACACTCCTGTTGTACTATGTTGACACGAGAAAAATTTTGGAAGCAATAAGAGGCAGTGGATATCATTTCATCCCCAAAGATGGGACGTTCCCTACCGAAACCATGATGCTTGTTGTAAGAAGCTCTGGTTTGTGAGAAGCATATACCCAAACCTACCCCAAACGGGACAAAAAATTTATCGCGGAATGTTGATGCCGCTCCATGAAAGCATGCCAAGTTTTATGAATTTCAGACGAGTTTTGGATTTACTAGAATTTAAAAACGAGGCATCTCAATGTTTTGCCGGCAATCAACGGTGCCCTGGTGTTTGAAATTCATTCCCATTTCTTGCATGGGACCTAAGCATGCAACCAAGGACACAGATTTGATTTTTCAACCAATTTATATGCACTGGAGCATGTGCATGTAGTTCAAATTTGAATTATACACATAAATGCATTGAAAACTCAGTTAATGCATAAAAAAGTCCAAACGAACCCCGAAAAATCCCAAAAATTGACACAACACTCCTGTTGTTCTATGTTGACACGAGAAAATTTTTGAAAGCAATAAGAGGCAATGTATATCGCTTCGTCCCCAAAGGTGGGACGTTCCCTACCGAAACCATCATGCTTGTTGTGAGAAGCTCCGGTTTGTGAGAAGCATATACCCGAACCTGCCCCAAATGGGACAAATTTTTTAACAAGGAATGTTGATGCCGCTCCATAATAGCATGCCAAGTTTCATGAATTTCAAATGCGTTTTGGATTTACTAGAATTTAAAAACCAGGCATCTCAATGTTTTGCCGGCAATCAACAGTGCCCTGGTGTTTGAATTTCATTCCCATCTCTTGCATGGGACCTAGAAATTCACCCAAGGACACATATTAGAATTTTCAACCAACCTTGGTGCATTGGAGCATGTGCTTGTAGTTCACACTATGCACATAAAATGCCTAGAAAACCCAGCTAATGCATAAAAATGTCAAAACGAACCCCAAAAAATCACAAAAAACGACACAACACTCCTGTTGTTCTATGTCGACACTAGAAAATATTTGAAAGCAATAAGAGGCAATTGATATCATTTCGTCCCCAAAGGTGGGGCGTTCCCTATCGAAACAATCATGCTTGTTGTGAGAAGCTCCGGTTTGTGAGAAGCTTATACCCGAACCTGCCCCAAACGGGACAATTTTTTTACCATGGCATGTTGATGCCGCTCCATGATAGCATGCCAAGTTTCATGAATTTCAGACGAGTTTTGGATTTACTAGAATTTAAAAACCAGGCATCTCAATGCTTTGCCGGCAATCAACGGTGCCCTGGTGTTTGAATTTCGTTCGCATCTCTTGCATGGGACCAAGAAATTCACTCAAGGACACACATGTGATTTTTCAACCAATTTTAGTGCATTGGAGCATGTTCTTGTAGTTCAAATTTGAATTATGCACATAAAATGCCTAGAAAACCCAGTTAATATATAAAAGGTCCAAACGAACCCCAAAAAATTCCAAGATTGAACACAACACTCCTGTTGTTCTATGTTGACACTAGAAAAATTTTAAAATTTTGAAATCAATAAGAGGCAACGAATATCGTCCCATCACCAAAGGTGGTACTTTCCCTATCAAAACCATCATGCTGTTATGAGAAGCTCTGGTTTGTGAGAAGCTTATACCCGAACCTGCCCCAAATGGGACAAAATTTCACCACGGCATGTTGATGCCGCTCCATGATAGCATGCCAAGTTTCATGAATTCCAGACGAGTTTTGGATTTACTAGAATTTAAAAACCAGGCATCTCAAAGTTTTTCCGGCAATCAACAGTGCCATGGTGTTTGAATTTCATTCCCATCTCTTGCATGGGACCTACAAATTCACCCAAGGACACACATGTGATTTTTCAACCAACTTTGGTGCATTGGAGCATGTGCTTGTAGTTCAATTTTGAATTATGCACATAAAATGCCTAGAAAACCCATTTAATGTATGAAAAAGGCCAATCGAACCCCGGAAAGTTCCAAGATTGAACACAACACTCCTGTTGTTCTATGTTGACACTAGAAACAATTTGAAAGCAATAAGAGGCAACGGATATCGTCTCATCCCCAAAGGTGGTACTTCCCTATCGAAACCATCATGCTTGTTGTGAGAAGCTCTGATTTGTGAGAAGCTTATACCCAAACCTGCCCCAAATGGGACAAAATTTTCACCATGGCATGTTGATGCCGCTCCATGATAGCATGCCAAGTTTCATGAATTTCAGACGAGTTTTGGATTTACTAGAATTTTAAAACCAGGCATCTCAATGTTTTGCCGGCAATCAATAGTGCCCTGTGTCGGCGTTCTGGGAACGGGGGTCCCCAGACTTTCCTGCCTGCGGCCCACGGCATGTCTCCAGCAGTGGCCCTGTATGGCCCATCTTCACCAGCGAACACCAAAGACCCTCGTGAGGGGCCAAGCTTCACGAGGCGGACGACACAAGACCTCCTCGGGGGCAGACACACCAGGCTGGGCTCTTGAGGGGCGGAGAGATCAAGGCAAGAGGCACCTCGCGAGGTTCCCGTGACGTAAGCCATGACGACCAAGGCCAGGCGGGCGCCAGCGCGTGCAGTGTCCTCGCTTCCTCTTTGGTGCTAAAGGGGCAAGCGCAGGCGAGGAGTCCCGAGGCATTAGGCAAAGGTTTCCATATTGGTGCAAGGAGACCAAGAGCAGAAGGACGTCAAGATGAAGGTCACCGTGGAGCCCAAGATGGCGTCACCACCAGAGCCTTTGGCAAGCGAAGACCACCTTTAGTCAGGATAACTTGTACTCGTTGTCCCCCTTCAAACTGGCCGTTGTGGGATCCCTTCCCGCTCAATATTTGGGAAGTGGACCAAGGCCTCTATAAATAGGACTAGCCACCATAATAGCTAAGAGACTGATCACTCAGTTCACCAACCACCACACAAGCTCACCGAGCACAAGAGCACCTCTCCTCAGGAGGCTGTTCTTCCCTTGTACTATTCATCCTCAGCCCAAGAGGCAATCCACCGCACCACACTGGAGTAGGGTATTACACCATAACGATGGCCCGAACCAGTATAAACCTTGTGTCTCCTTGTTCTTTGGGTTCGTCGAGCTAGGCCGTGAGATCGTGATGCGAGCAAGCTAGACGGAGGAGACATTTTCGTGCGCACCCCAGTGTTCGAACCTCAATGGTTTTGCCGGAACCCGAAATCCGACATTTGGCGCACCAGGTAGGGGTGCGCTGAATCTTTCCTCTCGTCGATCCGCGTTTTGCCACTCCACAAAGTTCATGGTCGACGCTCGCCGGGCCCGCGCTGAGCGCCGGGCCACTCTCGCCACCTGCGTCGCTTAGACAGCCCCTGTCGGCGGGCCTCCCCGTCGTTTTCCGTCACCCGCCGCCAACGCCGCCACCGGTCCGGCGGGAAACGAGCAGTAGGCGTCCTCTCTGCACCCCTCCGTGCGGCAAGATGGCCGCACCGCCACTCCGTCGCTGACCCCAGCTGGTTCGTCATCTCACGCCCGTCATGCTCCCGCGGATGCACTGGCTGCGCTTCTCATGGCACGCGAGCTCCTGCGCTACCGCCCGGTCGACGACCTCTATTAGGCCTGGCTGCACCGCATCGCAGAGCTTGTCAGCGTCGCCGGGGGCTCCCCTGCGCCATCCCTCTCGCTGCCTCGCCCTCCGCCAGCTGTGAGCGACATGGCTCGTGGAGCGCCTCCACCACCTCCGCACCAAGACGGCGTCCTGGAGCCAAGGCGTGTGGTCCTCTGGCGAGACCCACCGCGTCAGGCGCCCACGCGTGAAGAAGGAAGCTGCCAAGAAGTTCCCCGACTGCAAGAAAATGCTCCACCGCTCCCAGCACCGCCGTGGCAGGGCCACGCACCACCTGCCGTGGCAGCGCAGGGACACCAAGATCAAGTTCCGCCCCCACAACGGGCCCAGGTGGCCACGGCGGGCTGCCGTGCCTTCACCCCTGAGCTGCGTGGCGTTGTCTGGCCGGGAAAGTTCAAGCCGGATCTGCCTCCCCGCTACGAAGGCACCCCCGACCCTGCGGAGTTCTTGCAGCTCTATGAGCTGAGCATCGAGGCGGCCAACGCTGACGAGAAAGTCAGGGAGAACTGGTTTCCCATGGCTCTCAAGGACGGTGCTCGCTCGTGGCTCCTGAACCTGCACCCGGGCTCGATCTCCTCCTGGGGTGAGATGCGTGACCGCTTCGTCACCAACTTCCAAGGCACTCGCGACCGTGCCCCGGCCGCGGGTGACCTGTGCCGCACCAAGCAACAGCCAGGAGAGACCTTGCAGAAGTACATCCAACGCTTCAATAGCGTTCGCGTCAAGATCCCCAAGGTGATGAACGAGGCCATCATCTCGGCGTTTTCTGATGGCGTCCGTGACGTCAATATGAAGGAGGAGCTCACCATCCATGATGAGTTGTGCATGGCTCTGGAGCTGTTCAACCTGGCGACCAAGTGTGCAAGAGCTGAGGAAGGGCGCCTTTCCCTCCTCGAGCTCCCAGCTACTGACCTCGAGGACAAGAAAGCCAAGGCCAAGGACGTGAAGTGCAAGGGAGTGGTCGTGCTCGCGGCGGAGCCAGACACGAAGCGCGGCCGGGATCATCTCGAGTCGTCCAAGAGCAGCCGACCATTATGCGCCTTCCACAACGTACACAGCCACAACACCAAAGACTGTCAAGAGCTCAGGTCCATTCGAGAAGGACGCTTAGGTTGATGCCCCGAGCGCAATGACCGGGGCTACAGCCGAAGAGGAGGGCATGGCAGAGGACACTGGGACGATCGTGGCCCCCGCCAGGAGTGGCATGACCGGCCTTGTGAGGACCGCTGGCAGGATCAGCCTCGTGAGGAAGCCTGGAGGGACCAGCCTCGCGAGGACCGCCCTTAGGGCAACGCTGGTCTTCCTCTGCTGCCGCCACCGCCCAGAAGGAACGACGACCACCATCAGGACGAGGGGGATGGGGGTTTCCAGGAGGTGCAGGCTATCGCCTGCATCTTGGGCGGAGCTCAAGCCCCAGCGTCTCAGCGTATCTTCAAGTAGTTTGCTCGCAAGGTGAACGTGGTCCTTCCCAGGCTCGAGGCCACACGCTCGTCAGGTGGTCCAAGCATGCCATCACCTTCAGCTCGGTGGACCAGCTCAAGTGCGCCACGTCCGCTGGTGCTCTCCCGATGCTCTGCTCGCCTGTCATCAGCAACGTCCAAGTCACCAAGACCCTCATCGATGGTGGTGCGGGGCTCAATGTCCTGTCCATCAACACATTCGATTGCCTTCAAGTACCTTACGACCAGCTACAACCGACCAAGCCTTTCTCAGGAGTGACCGATGGTTCCACCACCCCAATCGGGCAGGTCCGCCTCCCAGTCACCTTCGGTGGGCGCAACAACTACCACACCGAACTCATCAACTTCGATGTCGCCCACACTTGTCTGCCATACAACGTCATCCTCGGGTACCCGGCGTTGGCCAAGTTCATGGCAGTGACCCACCACGGCTACAACGTCCTCAAGATGCCAGGAACCGGTGGTATCATCACAGTCTCTTGTGAGGAAAAGGATGTAGTGTGCTCCCTTGAGCGCGCTTTCTAGGCTGCAGCAATCGAAGACCCCGACAACGAAGGAATCCTGTACCCTCCTGAGGCCACCCCCAAGAAGAAGAAGCAGCTGCTCCACCAAGGGCCGCAGGAGAGCGGCGTCACCAGCAGCAGCACCTCAAGACTTGCGCCCTCAGATGGGGCACCTCCCTCCCGCACATAGGATGGCACGCCCAGTGCCCTCCTCGGGCGGGGCTCTCTTCTAGAGGGCCTTAGACCTAGCCAACATCACGAGGGAGGCGCTTGGGCACCACATGGAGGCGTGCTTTGCGGCGTGTTTCCTTCAGGAGGGCACCAGGCGAGGAGCGCCTGGTGCTCAAGAGTTCATCACCTAGACTACCCAAGAGCTTCAAGAAGCAAGAGCCATGCGCACAATCGCCGCTCACCCGGCGCAGCTCCCTATCCAGGCGAGGATGGCGGGCTGCGCGTCTGCATCGACATCCCAGGGCTCAATAGGGCCGCATCTCAGGAGTTGTTCTGGCCTTCGCGCGTGGGACGCTGCGAGGGCCCACCTCATAGCTATGTTTGCATGCCATTCGGCCTGCCAAGCATGGCATCCGCCTTCCAGCGCAACCTGCGGAGCGTCCTGGCGGCGCAGGAGGCTAGGCATCACGCAGTCCTGGCGGAGATGGGGAAGGTCCTCGAGGAACCGCCTGGGCCTCCAGAGCCTCCCGAGGCTCAGGGTCCCGGTGGCTCGTGAGGAGCAACCCCTTCGTCACGCATCTTCAGCGACCCCAACACCCCTTCGACGATGGAACCAGGTGACATTTTCCAAGTTTATTTAGCTGGGAGTGCCCCTCGGGATGCATCATTCCCAGGCCGCGTGGGCCTGTCCCTGCGGCATGTATCCTTTTGCATCTATAGCTTACTCTGCTGGGGCCTCCCCTCGGGCTGCATCCTCCCCAAGCCGCTCGGGTCCAACCCAGTGGCGCGTATCGTTCCTGCATTTACCTAAGCTATTTTGTTTTCCATGCACAATCTACCTATGGTTATCACCTGCTTGATTGTCACCCATCATGGGAGCTGCTCACGCTGGCACGACGCTTGTGCTCGGGTCCGTCCCTGCAACACCGACAAATCTGAGCGGTCGAGCTCTAACTGGCGGCACGCCCTGCGCACGTCACCTCACCAGGCCCTCAGTGCCTTCATCTCCTTGCTAAGCAACCTGCGGTGGACCAGCAGTCGTAGTAGCAACCTTTGTCCCTCCTTGCGCTAACCTGCAGGAACTTCCCGAGGATGATAGCAGGCGGTACCACTGGCTCTCTCTTCTCCCATGTGATTCGCTTGCGCGTTAAAAGGGGGGCTCCTGAGCATCGCGACTCAGGAGCTCCTACTGGCTCTCTAGCTCTCACCCCCTGGCCTTGACCACGGCATCGCGACCTGGCATACCAGTGGCGGCTGAGCTCGCTCGAGGGCCGGGACCTGAGGACGTAGAGCACCTCGAAGAGCATGGAGAAGAGGGGGGGGCTCGCTCGGGCCTGACCTGGCTGCGCTACGATCGCTGATGCACGAGTCTGGCGCATCACAAGGAACCGACCCTGGATTGCCAAGATAAGTTTCGCGCCCGGGTCAACCAGTCGCTACTACATAGGATTCTCACTTGCTGTAGCCCTGTTGCGGCAACGTCGCTTCCCTTTCTTACCTCTCGATGGCCGCTTGCGCGCTAATGGGGACCTCCTGAGCATCGCACCTCAGGAGCTCTTACTGGACCTCGGGCCGCTCACCTACTGGCCTTGACCACGGCATCGTGACCTGGCATACCAGCGACGGCTGCAGCCTGCCTGGGGACAGGGACCTGTCAGCGTAGAGCACCAAGCCGTCGCGGGGTTGGAAAGGGGAGACCGAGCCAAAACAGGACACGTGCTTGCAAATTTTCATAATAAGGACAATATCAACAAAAGACATTACAGACCCTTTACACGCCCCCGCGGGTTCGTCTCGATTCCTGCAGTGAACAAAAGAAGGGGGAGCTTCTAGGAGTCCTATCTACATGCGCCGGCGGGGCCGACGCCATCATCAACAGTGAGCCATGGGAGGCCGGTGCCAAGCCCATCCAGATCAGCGACGGCGGCGGCGGGATGCTGCGGCCTTGCTCTGGGCACGGCGAGATCTCGGGGGCACGTAGCTGTCGTCTCTCGTCTCCGTAGTCTCGTAGAGATCGGGAGTCACTGGACTCCCAAGCAGCGCCGTTGCTGCTTGAAGAGCCGCTGGCGAGGCAGGCGGCAGGCCTAGCTCCAGCCGCGGCGCCGTCCAGGCGGCCCTCTCTGGGGCAGCACTCCAAGCGACGGCCTTTCGCGTCGAAGACCTTGAAGAACATCATGGAGGCGCCGTCGTACTCGAAGTGGATCGCGAGGGCGCCTTCCGTACGGCAAATCCGGGTGACCTCACCCCAGCCGCGGGTCATGAAGATTTTGCCTGGGGAAACAACTTCAACCTCCGCTCCAGTCATCGGGGCGTCGCAATCGGCGCTCTGCAGCCAAAGCTCGAGGGCCCCCCTTGGCGGCATCTCGGCGGAGAAGAATTGTGGGAAGCGGATCCAGGTGCGTGGGGGCATCGCCTCCCACATCACGAGTTCGCGCGAGGAGTCCGCGGCATGGGTTCCTGGGGCGACGGCGTGTGTCACCGCGATGCGGCGACCATGGTTGCGCCGTGGGCGGCGCCGCCTGCCGCCTCTTCCTCTTGAGCCCTCGGCTTGGGCGTACAGAGGCAGCGGATACCCGGGAGGAGGCCGCTCGCACCAAGGCCTTGTCACCTCCAACCTCCCGACCACGTCACGGCAGGGGACCGGCCTCTTCTTTAGTGGAAGTGGCCCGGGCTCGTCGCGAGGGGTCTTTCCCTTCTCCGCGGCCGAGAACCTTTGGATTGGCGCCATGGAAGTCGCTGCTAGCAATGGAGCAAGGGAGATGGAGCAAGTGGAGCAGGAAGAGATGAGCGATGTGGGCTCTGGCCCCCTCCTCATTTATAGCAGGAGAAGGCCAACCTTCGATCCACACTATTACAGGTAATGATGGCTTTTCCTTGCATGCAGCAGGGACTCGTCAAGTCGGGCAGTTGCCGAGGCAGCGTGGGGAAGCGGAGACGCCCACGTCCAATCAATCGCCACGCGTCGAGCGGGGCCGCAGGCTATTGGAGCCCGCGGCGCTCCGCACTTGCCCTTTGGCTTCGCCGTGAAGCCAAGTCCAAGCGCGCCTTGGGCCCGGGAGCTACTGCCAGCGTTCTGCGAACGGGGGTCCCCAGACTTGCCTGCCTGCGGCCCACGGCGTGGCTCCACCAGCCGCCCTGTATGGCCCATCTTCACCAGCAAACACCCAAGACCCTCGCGAGAGGCCAAGCCTCGCAAGGCGAAAGACACAAGACCTCCTCGGGGGCAGCCTCACCAGGCTGGGCTCGCGAGGGGCGGAGAGATCAAGGCAAGAGGCACCTCGCGAGGTTCCCGTGACGTAAGCCATGATGACCAAGGCCAGGCGGGCGCCAGCGTGTGCAGTGTCCTCGCTTCCTCTTTGCTGCTAAAGGGGCAAGCGCAGGCAAGGAGTCCCGAGGCATC
This sequence comes from Aegilops longissima, assembly GCA_021605205.1. Taxonomy (NCBI): domain Eukaryota; kingdom Viridiplantae; phylum Streptophyta; class Magnoliopsida; order Poales; family Poaceae; genus Aegilops; species Aegilops longissima. The sequence goes on from CM038680.1 coordinate 434,467,767, forward strand.
AGGCAAAGGTTTCCATATCGGTGCAATGAGACCAAGACCAGAAGGACGGCAAGACGGAGGTCACCGTGGAGCCCAAGACGGCGTCACCACCAGAGCCTTTGGCAGGTGAAGACCACCTTTAGTCAGGATAACTTGTCTCATTGTCCCGCTTAAAACTGGTTGTTGTGGGATCCCTTCCCACTCAATATTTGGGAAGAGGGCCAAGGCCTCTATAAATAGGACTAGCCACCATCATAGCTAAGAGACGGATCACTCAGTTCACCAACCACCACACAAGCTCACCGAGCACAAGAGTACCTCTCCTCAGGAGGCTGTTCTTCCCTTGTATTGTTCATCCTCAGCCCAAGAGGCAATCCACCACACCACACTGGAGTAGGGTATGACACCATAACGGTGGCCCTAACCAGTATAAACCTTGTGTCTACTTGTTCTTTGGGTTCGTCGAGCTAGGCCGTGAGATCGTGATGCGAGCGAGCTAGAGGGAGGAGAGATCTTCGTGCGCACCCCGGTGTTCGAACCTTGAGGGTTTTGCTGGAACCCGAAATCCGACACCCTCGTGTTTGAAATTCATTCCCATCTCTTGCATGGGACCTAGAAATTCACCCAAGGACACACATGTGATTTTTGAACCAACTTTGGTGCATTGGAGCATGTGCTTTGTGACGCCCCCGATTCAATCATACACTAATCATACTGCAAAAGCGTATGCGATCAAGATCGAGGACTCATGGGAAGATATCACAACACAACTCTAAAAATAAAATAAGTCATACAAGCATCATAATACAATCCGGGGCCTCGAGGGCTCGAATACAAGTGCTCGATCATAGACGCAGTCAGCGGAAGCAACAATATCCGAGTCTGGACATAAGTTAAACAAGTTTGCCTTAAGAAGGCTAGCACAAGCTGGGATCTGAGATCGAAGAGGCGCGGGCCTCCTGCACAGGATCCTCCTAACTACTCTGGTCGTCGTCGGCCGGGCTGCATGTAGTAGTAGGCACCTCCGGGGTAGTAGTCGTCATCGACGGTGGCGTCGCTCACAGGCTCCATCGTGCAGTCGCAGCAATCGAGTAGAGATAGGGAAAAGGGGAAGAAGGCAACCGTGAGTACTCATCCAAAGTACTACTTAAGCAAGGAGCTACACTACATATGCATGGATATATGTGTAAAGGCCACATCGGTGGACTGAGCTGCAGAATGCCGAATAAGAGGAGATAGCTAATCATGTCGAAGACTACAACCAGCAGCCCCGCCTTGCAGCAAGAGTAGACTGAAGTCCTCCAAGTAGCATCACATAGCAATAAACCTACCCGGCGATCCCCTCCTCAATGCCCTGTTAGAGAGCGACCACCGGGTTGTATCTGGTACTTGGAAGGGTGTGTTTTATTAAGTATCCGGTTCTAGTTGTCATAAGGTCAAGGTACAACTCCAAGTCGTCACATTGCAAGCGATCACGGCTATTGAATAGATTAACTTCCCTACTGTGGGTGCACCACATAACCCAACACGCTTGATCCCATTTGGCGGACACACTTTTACGTGTCATGCCCGACGCGGAAGATCAACACGTCGCAGCCCCACCTAGGCACAAGAGAGGTCAAGACGACGGTCTAAACCTAAGCGCCACGAAGTGCAGGCCCATCGCCCATAGCACACCAAGACGCGTTGCGGCGGCGAGCAGACCTAGCCTAGCGGCGTTCGGTCCAATCCGGTAGCGCCACTCGGTCGGCGACGTCACGAAGTGCCGGTGATACCACGGCGTCGAGTGCCCATAAGCTGTTCAGCGTGAGTTGGTTAGTGCGTATAGACCAAATGGCTGAACTCGGATCAAATACCAAGATCTCGTTAAGCGTGTTAAGTATCCATGACGCCGACAAGGGCTAGGCCCACCTCTCTCCTAGGTGGTCTCAACCTGCCTGTCGCTCCGCCATAAAGTAACAATCGGGGCCGTCGGGAACCCGGGCCCACCTCTACGGGATGGAGCCACCGTCCTTTCACCCCCATCTCGAACGATATCACGAGGTAATGTAACAGATGTAAAGTATATGGTATATGCCCGTGATCACCTCCGAAGTGATCACAGCCCGATGGTATAGCATGGCGGGCGGACAAGAGTGTAGGGCCCTTGATGGAACACTAGCATCCTATACTAAGCGAGAGGATAGCGGTAAAGGTAACAACTTGAGAGTAGCAAGGACGAGCTATCACGATATAGGATTAGCGAAAGCGATAACATGCTACACTACTCTAATGCAAGCAGTATAGAGAAGAGTAAGCGATATCCAGTGATCAAAGGGGCTTGCTGGTTGCTCGAGACAAGAAGGAGGGTCGTCAACACCGTAGTCGATTGGGGTACCAACAATGACATCGATCTCGGGGTCTACCGGGAAGAAGAGGGGAAGAAGCGAGAATCTGAACAAACAAAGCATCACAAAACATAACGAGGCAATACGCGGTGCTAGGTATGCCCTAAGCGGTAGGAGGTGATCCGAACGAAGGGGAATCATCCGGGAAAGTATCCCGGTGTTTAGCATTTTGAGGCAGAGGAGCGGAGGGAAAGTTGCGAGTTCGATAGTATAGGGATGCGTGGCGGATTAAGCAGGTTGCGTATTCGGGTTCGTCTCGTCGTTCTGAGCAACTTTCATGTTGAAAATAATTTAATCCGAGTTACGGATTAAAAGATATGATTTTCTAAAGATTTACTAATTTCTGGAATTTAATTAATTATTTAAATTAAGTCAAAAAATGGATTAATGACATCAGCATGATGTCATGCTGACGTCAGCAGTCAACAGAGGTGTTGACTGGTCAATTGACATGTGGGTCCCGCATGTCATTGATTGTTAATTAACCTAACAGATTAATTAACTAAACTAGGTGATTAGGTTAATCTAATCAAGATTAATTAAGTTAATTAATTATTTAATTAATTAACTAATTAATATTTTAATTATTTTATTTATTATTATTATTATTTAAATCCCCTTTTTTATTTTTCGTTCTGGGGCTGGAGGCCCCACTTGTCATAGGCCCATAGGGCAAAGTGGATCGGGCGCAACGGACACGGGCGCCGGCGTGCGAGCGTGGTTACCGGCCCCAACAGGGCACCCGAGGGGGCGCCCGGCGCAGGCGGCGCCACTGCCACCGCTAGACTAGCGACAGCAGGCGCAGGAGGCCCAGAGCGACGGCGGCAGCGAGGAGACAAGCGCGGGCGGCGGTCGTGGGTGGCGGCAATGGCGAGGCAGTGAGGCAGCGTGGCCTTGATTGGGAGGTAGGCGTGGCGACAGCAGGGCAAGCGCGGGAGCACGGCGAGCAAAGGCGAGGCGACGGCCCGGGAGGGGCGACGCCGTCCCCGGCAAAACGAGGCCGGGCGCAGGCGAGGCGATAGTCCAGCGGGAACTCGGCGCGGCGTCGGCGTCGACATCGTGGAGCGAGGGGCAGCAGAGGGGGAGGCGGCCAAGCGGGCAGGGGTGCGGTCATGCACCGGGCGCGAACGGCGAGGAGGCGTGCTTGAGCGCGGACGGCGCGGGCACAGCGCTGATGTCGAGCGAGAGGAGAGAGGAGAGGTCGGGCTCACAAGGGAGGCGAGGAAGCAGGCGGTGTGCTCGGGATGGTCGGGAGGGCGTTGTGGAGGGACGAGGGCGGCGTCATCGTGGAGGAGCAGGCGGGCGAGGTGGTCCGCGAGGGTTCCGGGCGGCGGTGGCCTCCTCTGGATCCCGACCCAAATCGGGAGAGAGGAGGGGGGCCGACGCGGGGTCGAGGCGATGGGGTGCCCGTCGACTGGGTTGGGGTGCTGGCGTCGCGAGGTGGGGGGGGGAGCGGGCTCGTCCCCAGTCCAGATCGGATCGGGAAGGGAAGAGGAGAGGCGTGGGGAGTGGGGGTGACGGGGTGGATGGGTTAGGGTTTTCCCCCTGGTGGGGGTTATGGAGGGGAGGGGTTGGGCCGGTCGGTGTGGCCGAATGGGCCAGCCTGTTGGGTCGACTGGCCCGGGGGGTCCTTTTCCTTTTTGTTGTTTGTTATATCTTTTGTATTTTCTTTCTTTTATTTACTTTCTTTTCTGTTTTTAAATCATTTTAAATTACTTAGGCATTTTATAAAAATGGGTTTGTTGCACCATAATTACCTTTGTAATATTTAGTACAAGCCAAACATTTGTGTTTTAATGTTTGAAAACTTTTATTGTTTGACTTAAATTCAAATTTGAATTTGGATCGGTTCTGAACTAACGCGAGATTATCAACAATAATCGAGGTGACGTGGCATCATTAGCGGAGGATTACTTTAGCATAACTATCCGGGCGTCACAATTCTCCTCCACTACAAGAAATCTCGTCCCGAGATTTAAGAGGTGGAATAAGGGGGAAAGGTCTGGTTACGAAATCCTAATGAATCTTCTCGGTCTTGGTTGCTCTTCTCGAAGTGGTCGATCCATAGCGCTGATGTCTTCATTCCTCTGCTTCAGGTCATCATGATGAAGTTGTCGTCCTTTCTTCGGGGGTCTCATCGTACTTATGAAAAATGATCAAGGTTATTTTCAGAGGAACTGACCTCTACAAGGTCACGTATCTGGTAGAGAACATCAGGGAGGGTGACGAATAGTAACTCTCGAATTGAAACTTAAGAAATTATTGAGAGCAAAGTAAGGAGGTGAAAAAATAGAAGTTTTCAAGCGCTTAGGCAATCGTTCGTTGCCTAAAACGAAGTGTGAAAGAGGGTTCAAAGCAATGGGAATAAGTATTGTGTCTGATACCATAATAGATCACTAGGCAGGTGGCCCGTGAATTACATACGAAGTCAAACGTGGGGAATAACTTTGACAATAGGTTGTATAGGAGAGTCAGGTTTCGATCATGTGGAACTGTGGGTTATGGGCCCACCATGTGGTTAAAGTAGGAGGGGCGGAGACGTCTTGCGTGATCATGCAAGCAAGGCAAGTCAGGGGGTAGCCCGTCGATTATGTCGGTAACAACGTCGATACCCAAGGCGAGGGACGAAGAGAACTATTTTCCTGCTCGTTGAACGAGGCGGGCCAATAGGCAAAGTTCCCGTCCATCGGTGGCTACCGGAATGTCATCAACAGTAGAAACAGGGTCTTACTGACAGAGTTGTAGACCGAGGTGTTTACATAAGACGGAGAACAATACTGTTTAAATTATATAGACCTCAAGAAAGGTTAAACCAACCAATGGAAAAGAAAATAAGATTATCAGATTAAACAGAACAATGGAAAGGAAAATGTGTTTAAACACATATTTCAAGGGTATATCCTTCCCAAGGACAAGCATGGCATGATATCCATGACAGGATATAATGTAGAAAACTCTTTAGGTAGGGGAGAGAAATTTCATGACATTACCCATACAACGGTGTTTTGGATAATTGATAAAGAAACATTTAGCATTGGGCTTTAAATGTTCTTATTGAAAATCGGAATACCATAACATGCTTCGAGATGGCATTGACATGGTCTTTAAGCAAAGGTCAGACATTGAATACACAAAGGATCCATCAGGATAACTTATTAAACAAGGCATTCAATTTCCTCATGGAAAAATGGTTAACCTTGTCAAAAAGGAAACTATTTCGCTAGGTCCTCCGGTCAGGTATGCTAGGCATGACATCACCTTACCGGGTCTAATAAAGACTAAATATATAACTCTTGGAAATATGTCCCAACCATCATATCTGACCGAGATTCGGATCTGGTTGGTGTCAGGATACCTCAGACTCATGATGCCTGAGAAGAAAAGGTGCAACACAAATAGACGAAATGACATTTCAAGATTCTCAGGAAATGAACCATGGGAGCGGGTTCTTGAAGCAATAGTTCATCCTTAAACCAAGGAGGGAATGAGAAGGTGGCTGATGGGCTCAGCGACAATTCATCGAGAATTCCAAACGGATGGCTTTCCACAATAATGTGAACAAGAGGATGACACTTGTCAATTCAAATGATATAATGTCGTATGCTCGAGGAGAACATACACAGTTAAACATTGGATGAGAGGTGCACCCGAAATATGGGTTGGGTTGCACGACCAACGTTGGAATGATGATTCAATAATCAATAGTCTATGAATGAACTGTCGATCGTTAACTTCAAAGCAATAGGGTTGCTAGAAGTACAGATCTCAAGCAGCATCGTCAGCATATTGGTATCCCGGTTAAAAACAACACGGGGACCGAGGAAGAATGGTGGTGGTGAGAAGTATCATCATACTGAGAATTTCTAAGAGGTGGAGCAAACCTTCAAGGCAGAACACAACACTAGTTGGAGAGCAAGTTGTATTCATAATGTGGACAAGTCGCGATGTAAGTAAGTCAAGGGTGTTGTCGGTGGCAACACAAATTACCAAGGGACGAGGATGGTACTTATCATCATGAATTCGATCGATGTCCTGAAAGGAGTCAATGTCGATGATGATCACGACAATTTTTTTGTTGAGATTTCATGAGGATGTAATCGATCAGCGATGCATCAAGTCAAAGGAATGATGAATCAAGAGGTCAATGGAAGCACAGGTACGACACAAACTCGAAACCAAGCTTGCTTTTCAAGGTGAAATGATATGACAAGGAAAATCAACATAAGCTTAGCTCATCATCGAAGTGGTGCTCCGAGAATAAGGACCAGGTAGCACAGTTAAAATCACCACGACAATGATATAGCCATACAGGCTAGGAATGGCGTGATCGGGTACAAACTCGTACTTAAAGAAGATTATCAAGTATCGTTGAGCCGTAGTGCAGACTCGGTTCGGTTATCGGTGTCTTTGAGTGCTTAATAACTCAGAGCCCATGAAAAATTGTAATCAATGAGTATGTAGTACTTGACGAAGAACTCATAAGAAATTATGTAGTTCCAAGATAATCTCGAGATACCAGGGGGTAATACTCGACGACAGATCAAAGTAGAGGTTGGACTGGGGTATTGCTCTATAGAAGACAAGTGCTTAAACTTGCACAGGAAATGGTATTTAAAGGAGAACATGGTCGGAACCATGATTGCAAAGGATCAATTCACCGATACCAAAGGATATTATGTCAAGGAAATAGTTACAACAAGCTTCCATGATAGGTTCCACCTCGAGTCCATGGGCATGAACACAAAGTTCAAGGTCGACTCCCACTTCTCCAAAGCATAACCTTACATTCACTTCTCGTTTCGATAATGGCATTAGTCTTGAAAGTTTTACCTGGTGAAATACCAGATGAGTATGACCCGTGAAAACTTCCGAGTTCACACATAGTAAGGAAGGCATAGGTTCAACCCATCAGGGCATCTTACAAACATATACCACAAACTTCGGGGTAAATAATACAAGCTCGAAAGTAGAGCATTGTTCAAAAGCAGATGATACAATTTACCAAAGGCATTATATCCCCATAGAAAGGCTCTCAAGGTTATTCAATATGAAGGACACTGTCGGATAAAATCCAACAAAGGAACCGATGGTCCACAAGGGATCTGATGTGAGCATCGGTACTCAACCAGAGGTAGAAGAATGCATGGTCATCATATTATAGAACAACTGAATAATTCGATGCTTAGATAACAAAGGAATTTCGATTTCCAGAACAAAGGATCAGAAGCAGTCGCTCTAATCAAGGAAGGATAAGTTGGATAGACCAGAGGCACAATTGACGACAAATAGTTTGGTCGAGAACCAGCTCATGTTCAAAAATGATGTCTGAGCCGGAAAGATAATTTAGAAGGGTTGATAGATGATTGTGTGCATTCACACACATGTTGAATCAATAGGATCAAAATGACGGTGCCAAAAGATACAAGTGAATATCACCAGATATATGGGAAGCATCCATCATGCAAGCAGACAATTATTGCAGAGCAATAAACTACTAAGAATTTTTGGAGGATCGAATAGTATTTCGAAGACCATTGTGAAACACATGAACAACTGGGGGATGAGCGGATACTCGATAAGTGCGAGAATTATCCATAGGGTATTCAGGTGACAAAGAACAGCAAAGCAGTCAGCTCAAAAGATTATCGAAACAACGACGAGTATTTTGGGGTATCTTGTAATAACAAGATCAACTGGGGATGAATGTAAGAAGAACAACTGCAAGTAGTTATCCATAAGGGTTGACGGTGGAAGGGGAATTGCAAACGCGATTGGCACAAGGTCTCTAGAGAATATCGGAAGGTATCTTCAGAATCCTTCGGTGCACCAAGTAATCATCCGGACTGAAGAGGCTCTCCGGGAGAAAGTATTATCGAGAAACTAGAGTCAGAGTTAGTAAAAATCATTTAACCCGAGTAGAAGAGATTTCAGAGTCCCAGAGTAAAGGTCGAGGAGTAAAAGATCCTAGTACCACCCAATGGCGACGTGGGCCCATGGGCCACACAACCATGTTAGTAAAAGTTTTGTAAAGTCTAGACTCGACTTCGGCCAAGGAATTGGAAGGGGGGTTCCTACAGGCAGTCGGCTCTGATACCATCTTGTGACGCCCCTGATTCAATCGTACACTAATCATACACGCAAACGTGTACGATCAAGATTAGGGACTCACGGGAAGATATCACAACACAACTCTAAAAATAAAATAAGTCATACAAGCATCATAATACAAGCCAGGGGCCTCGAGGGCTCGAATACAAGTGCTCGATCATAGGCGAGTCAGCGGAAGCAACAATATCTGAGTCTGAGACATAAGTTAAACAAGTTTGCCTTAAGAAGGCTAGCACAAACCGGGATACAGATCGAAGAGGCGCAGGCCTCTGCACAGGATCCTCCTAACTACTCACAGGTAAATCGCCGTGGGCTGCTGCGTAGTAGTAGGCAACTCCGGGTAGTAGTCGTCATCGACGGTGGCGTCGCTCCTGGGCTCCATCGTCAGTCGCAGACAATCGAGTAGAGATAGGGCGAAAAGGGGAACAAGGCAACCGTGAGTACTCATCCAAAGTACTACTTAAGCAAGGAGCTACACTACATATGCATGGATATATGTGTAAAGGGCCATATCGGTGGGTGAACTGCGAGAATGCCGAATAAGAGGGGATAGCTAATTCAGCCGAAGACTACGCTACAGCAGCCTCCGCCTTTGCAGCATGTAGCGAGAGAGTAGATCAAGTCCTCCAAGTAGCATCACATAGCAATAAACCTACCCGGCGATCCCCTCCTTAATGCCCTGTTAGAGAGCGACCACCGGGTTGTATCTGGCACTTGGAAGGGTGTGTTTTATTAAGTATCTGGTTCTAGTTGTCATAAGGTCAAGGTACAACTCCAAGTCGTCCTGTTACCGAAGATCACGGCTATTCGAATAGATTAACTTCCCTGCAGGGGTGCACCACATAACCCAACACGCTTGATCCCATTTGGCGGACACACTTTTACTGTCATGCCCGCCGCTGAAGATCAACATGTCGCAGCCCCACCTAGGCACAAGAGAGGTCAAGACGCGGTCTAAACCTAAGCGCCACGGGTCCGGGCCCATCGCCCATAGCACACACAGACGCGTTGTAGGGCGGCCGAAGCAGACCTAGCCTAGCAGCGTTCAGTCCAATCCGGCGCGCCGCTTCGATCGCCGACGTCACGAAGTGCCGGTGATACCACGACGTCGAAAGTGCCCATAAGCTGTTCCCGCGTGAGTTGGTTAGTGCGGATCGACCAAATGGCGGACTCGATCAAATACCAAGATCTCGTTAAGCATGTTAAGTATCCCATGAACGCCGACCAGGCCAGGCCCACCTCTCCTAGGTGGTCTCAACCTGCCATGTTGCTCCGCCATAAAGTAACAATGGGGCTGTCGGTGTCGAACCGGCGGATTTGGGTAGGGGTCCCGAACTGTGCGTCTAAGGCGGATGGTAACAGGAGACAAGGGACACGATGTTTTACCAGGTTCAGGCCCTCTTGATGGAGGTAAAACCCACGTCTTGCTTGATTAATATTGATGATGTGTGTTACAAGAGTGGATCTACCACGAGATCAAAGAGGCTAAACCCTAGAAGCTAGCCTATGGTATGATTGTTGTCCGTCCTATGGACTACACTGACCGTCCGTTTATATAGACACCGGAGAGGGCTAGGGTTACACAAAGTCGGTTACAAAGTTAGGAGATCTACATATCCGTATCGTAAGCTTGCCTTCCACGCCAAGGAAAGTCCCATCCGGACACGGGCGAAGTCTTCAATATTGTATCTTCATAGTCTTGGAGTCCGCCGATGATGATATTTCGCTATCCGGACACCCCTAGTCCGAACTCCTCGGTAGCCCCGAACCGGGCTTCAGCGACGACGAGTCCGGCGCGTATATTGTCTTCGGCGTTGCAAGGCGGGTTCTCCTTCAAACCTTATGTTCCCGTCGAATAGTGTCTAGCTTCCTTATAAATGTTGCGCTCCTTGGCTTCTACACCCAATAATGGCCTTCTTCCACGTGTCGTGCGAATGCGAAAGGCTGGGGTATTTTTACATTTTACCCCTAGCCGTGCGAACGAGACGCCTATAAGAGTGACAAGGATCTAGATCCAGCTCACACCATCCTCCATCCGGAAGTTCTCATCGAAGCGCCTCTGACAAAGATCCATTCCATCATGGATAGACGACGCGTCTCCTCCTCTCGCGCTCCCAGCCCTAAGCCGGGAGATTGGGGGAGATGCTTAGTTCCACATAGCGAGCTAGTGGCACTCCAAAACCGAGGGATATCTTCCCCCAGCTTTCATGGTTCCGGTTCGAGCCGGACTAGCCACCTACAAGGGTGGAAAGCAGGCGGAGAGCGTCCCCAACCCTTCCAAAGGGGAGCGGGTATGCTTTGTCCCCTATCTAATAAGGGGACTCGGATTTCCCATACACCCGAACTGTGCGTCTGAGGATCGAAGGTAACAGGAGGCAGGGACACGATGTTTATCTAGGTTTGGGCCCTCTTAATGGAGGTAATATCCTACTTCCTGCTTGATTGACTTTGATGAATACAGGGGTTACAAGAGTTGATCTACCTCGAGATCGTAATGGCTAAACCCTAGATGTCTAGCATGTATGATTATGATTGCCTCTATAGACTAAACCCTCCGATTTATATAGACACCTGAGGGGCCTAGGGTTGTACAAAGTCGGTTTACAGAGAAAGGAAACTACACATCTGAACACCAAGCTTGCCATCCACGCAAAGCAGAGTCCCATCCAGACACGGGGGAAGGCCTTCTATCTTGTATCTTCACGGCCCACCAGTCCGGCCCATGTCACATAGCCCGGCCGCCCAGCGACCCCCTAATCCAGGACTCCCTCAGTAGCCCCTGAACCAGGCTTCAATGACGATGTGTCTGGCGCGCAGATTGTCTTCAGCATTGCAAGGCGGGTTCCTCCTCCGAATACTTCAAAGTAGTTGAACAAGAGAACTATATCCGGCTCTGTATAACAGTTACAACCCCCAACCACAGGGCAAAATACTTGAACAAAATAAGTCATGTCTACTGACAGCTTTCTCGGCAAGATGTTACGTCTGACCTTATTATTATTTCAAACCGTTTTATGGCCTCCCGCTTCTCGTTTCGAGGCGCAGCCTCTATTAACACGTCTTGTCAAAGCAGAGATCGTGTCCCCTTTTTGAGGGATTCTCATCAATACGGGTTCGGGTATTCCAACTGTGTCATTCACACGACCCCTTGGGAATAGGCGAGTTTTAAGGTTCGCGAGGGGGCGCTTGATATTCACTACCTTTATATAAGAGGACAGGGACCCATCTTTTTACCCCACGCCTTCTTCTTCCTCTGCCCTCCCATCCTCGAGCTCCAGCGCCCAAGTTTCGATCTTTCCATCGCCACTTAAACACTCCAACCATGTCCGGATCCGGCTCTCAAGGCAAGTGGGTGCCTTCCTCCGTTACGGAGAAGAACATCAAGGAGCTCCGGGAGGCGGGGTACTTAACTGTGGAGATCACGCACAGGCTTCCGGCCCCGAAGCAGGTCATCCCCACTCCGGAGCCCGGCGAAAGAGTGGTATTCATCCCCCACTTCCTCCGTGGACTAGGGTTTCCTCTCCACCCCTTTGTTCGCGGTCTCATATTTTATTACGGGCTAGATTTTCACGATCTAGCTCCAAACTTCTTCCTCCACATCTCGACGTTTATCGTCATGTGTGAGGCATTCCTCCGCATCCCCCCACATTTTGGCCTGTGGCTCAAGAGCTTCAATGTGAAGCCGAAGGTGGTCGATGGGCAGCACGCGGATTGTGGCGGTGCCATGGTGAGCAAGCTCCCCAAAGTTATCTGGCCCAAAGGGTCCTTTGTGGAGACCGTCAAGATATGGCAGCAGGAGTGGTTTTACATCACTGAACCCCGCGGCACCAAGTGGGCGGCCCCTCCTGCATTCAGATCCGGACCCCCGCCGCGGCTTGCGTCATGGACCAACAAGGGTCTGGATGGGGATCATCCGACGAAGTGTTGATGCTGCAAAAGCACATCAAAAATATCATAGAACAGGGCACCAGCCTCACCAACGTGATCCAGGTGATGCTCGTCCGCCGAACCCTTCCCTGCCAGCGATGGCTTCTCCGTATGTGGGAGTTCAACCCGGAAGGGCCAGGGAGCCTGCAGCAATTCTTTGGCACGACGCACAAAGAGATCTGGAAACTGCTCTTCAAGGCTCAGAAGTCATGGCTGAAGACGTCCGAGGACATTGGCCTCGACTGCAATCATCCAGCCACTCCGGTAAGTGTTCAATTTTTGAACATAACTTAACTCATCAATCAGAGGAGTGTATTGAAAATTCCATCCTCTAAACAGGGTTGGACAAAGAAGGCGGAGCAGATCAGATGTCCAGCTCCACTGCCTGAAAACCTAGTTGATCCTCTACTAGTGAAGATGCTGGTCCCGGCGCCCTATCAGGCGCCGAAGAAAAAGGCCAAGAAGAAGAACAAGAAGGCCAAAGATGGCCTCCGCCGCAAAGGTACTTCGGACGCAATGTCCGGAGAGACCAAAACTCACTCCTCCCACGAGGAGGATGAAGATGAAGAGGAGGACGAGGCGGAAAGCAATCCTTCCCTGAAGGGGAAGAGGAAGAAAAGGGCGGCCTCCGGAGACCCAGAGCGGAGGCGTCCAAAAGGGGGAAAATATACCTCCCAGACGGCTCGGATTCGGACGCTGAAGCCATCCCCGAGTGGCGCCCCATGTCGAAGCCCCTGGCCGAATCGTAAGTATTTGAAGATACTATGCATATGTCCGGCCTTTATGATGGTAATCTAATACATTATATGGTGTAGTCCCGTGATCTCCCCCAACAATCATTATCGGAGGGGAATTCTTTGGATCCGGGGATGATGGAGAGTGAGTCGCCTCTGCGAGCGTCCCCTCAAACCGCCACGGACGACACCGAAGTGTTGTCCCGAAGGGCCTCTACGGGCCACGGAGCGGTACGGGAGGCCGCCGAAACGGCGCGGGGGGTAATGCCTCGGCTGCCGAGAACATGGGGGATGCAATCCCCATGGAGACTAGCGGTGGGGGATTTGATCAGTTCGGCCCCCAGCCGAACACCGTTCCAGAAACCCAAGTGGCTCTGGAACCGAATAAGCGACCCCCTTCAAGGGAGGGGGGATCGCTAACTCCAGCGGCGACCTCCACTAATGCGGAGCTTCCGAACACACTGATGGAGGCACTGCAACGTGCTTCCATCATGGAGGAGCACCGCACCCTGATGAGTGTGGTGGTTGAGAAGTTTCATTCCGCCAAGAGCGGGCTGACCGAAGCCTTCACTAGCCTGCTAACAGGCTTCGAGGTAGGCAATGTAATATTCTTGGCTGCTTTTTATATGAAAAATATGCCTGTATATAGATAGTAGCCCCTGAGACTCTATTCGGATTTTGGAAAAAAAACCGGACAGAGGATCGATAATAGTCGCAGGAGGTAATGTACTTGTCTATTTTGAGAAGCAGGCTTCGCTGGTAGCGGCAGCCGCCCAGGCCGCCGAGGTATCCGAGCTCAAGCGGAGGCTGGGGCTGGTAGAGGACGATCTGGTCCACATCAACAAGAGGTTTGATGAGGCGCAAGGTATGCTTCAGAATATTATGCCTGTGTTAATATGCAGACTCTAAGTCGAAGCTCATGCGTTGTTATGTGTACGATTGCAGGCAGTGCTGCTGCGGTTGCGACCCTCAGGAGTGAACTTGCCCAGCCAAAGAGCAGGCAAGGGTGAACAAGGCGGTCGCTGATAAAGCGGCCGTGGACCAGAAGTCTGAACAGGTCGTCCGTCGCCAATACGAGGAGCGGGTGACCGAAGTGGAACAAGCGCTCAAGGATGCCGCCAGCAAGTGCGAGCCCCTAGAGGAGAAGAATAAATCCTAGGCGACCGACCTTGCCAAGGCCCTTCAAGAGACCAAGGAAGCGCGGGCCAAATCCCGAGCAGCGCGCGAGGAGATCAGGCAGGCCGAACAGATAGTGGCTGGTAAGTCCTTTCTCTTGCAGAGTAAATTCGGCAATAAAAAGTATGCCTTGTTCACTCGACTGTGGAGTGCTCCAGACACCTTTGCGGATCTTCCGAAGAGTGCAGCCGACGCCGCGCAGTTCTTCCGGGCCGAGGAGGGGCACACGATGGAGAAGCCATTCTGGTCACAGTTCATGACGCAGGAGCGCCCAGTGCTACGTCTTGAGCTTGCGTTGGTTTTCCCCGAAGAGGAGAGTATGATGCAGCACAGTAGCGTAAGTATTTCCCTCAGTTTTTGAGAACCAAGGTATCAATCTAGTAGGAGGCCACGCGCAAGTCCCTCGTACCTGCACAAAATGATAGCTACTCGCAACCAACGCGATTAGGGTTTGTCAATCCCTTCACGGTCACTTACGAGAGTGAGATCTGATAGAGATAATATTTTTGGTATTTTTGGTATAAAGATGCAAAGTAAAAAGTAAAAGCAAAGCAAGTAAATAAAGTGATGGAGATTGATATGATGAGAATAGACCCGGGGGCCATAGGTTTCACTAGTGGCTTCTCTCAAGAGCATAGATATTCTACGGTGGGTGAACAAATTAATGTTGAGCAATTGACAGAATTGAGCATAGTTATGAGTATATCTAGGCAATGATCATGTATATAGGCATCACGTCCAAAACAAGTAGATCAAACGATTACGCATCTACTACTATTACTCCACTCATCGACCGCTATCCAAGCATGCATCTAGAGTATTAAGTTAAAAACAGAGTAACGCCTTAAGCAAGATGACATGATGTAGAGGATAAATTCATGCAATATGATAAAAAACCCATCTTGTTATCCTCGATGGCAACAATACAATCGTGCCTTGCAACCCTTTACAT
Organism: Aegilops longissima; assembly: GCA_021605205.1. Lineage (NCBI taxonomy): Eukaryota > Viridiplantae > Streptophyta > Magnoliopsida > Poales > Poaceae > Aegilops > Aegilops longissima. The sequence goes on from CM038680.1 coordinate 434,483,030, forward strand.
CCTTTGGGTAAGGACACATGGGATTGAACCCAAAGCTAAGCACTTCTCCCATTGCAAGAACTACCAATCTAGTTGGCCAAACCAAATGGATATTTCGAAGAGACATGAAAAGATAAATCAATCATACATAAAAGAATTCAAAGAAGAATCAAATATTTTCCATAGATAATATTGGATCATAAACCCACAATTCATCGGTCTCAACAAACACACCACAAAAAGAAGATTACATCGAATAGATCTCCACGAGAGAGGGGGAGAACATTGTATTGAGATCCAAAAAGAGAGAAGAAGCCATCTAGCTACTAGCTATGGACCAAGATCTGAAGTAAACTACTCACACTTCATCGGAGGGCTATGGTGATGATGTAGAAGCCCTCCGTGGTGGATGCCCCCTCGGTGGAGCTCGGAACAGGCCCCAAGATGGGATCTCGTGGATACAGGAAGTTGCGGCGGTGGAATTAGGTTTGGCTCCTGTTCTGATCTTGGGGTGCGTGAGGTATATATAGGAGGGAGGAGTACGTCGGTGGAGCGTCGGGGGCCCACGGGCAGGGGGCGCGCCAGTGGGCGCGCCCACCTCGTGACCGCCTCTGGCACTTCTTGGAGTAGGGTCCAAGTCTCCTGGATCACGTTCGGCGAGAAGATCACGTTCCCGAAGGTTTCATTCCGTTTGGACTCCGTTTGATATTCCGTTTCTTCGAAACACTGAAATAGGCAAAAAAACAGCAATTCTGGGCTGGGCCTCCGGTTAATAGGTTAGTCCCAAAAGTAATATAAAAGTGGAAAATAAATCCCATTATAGTCCAAAACAATAGATAAAGTAGCATGGAGCAATCAAAAATTATAGATACGTTGGAGACGTATCAGGCATCCCCAAGCTTAATTCCTGCTCGTCCTCGAGTAGGTAAATGATAAAAAGAGAATTTTTGATGGAGTGATACTTTGGCATAATTTCATTGTAAATCTTCTTAATCATGGTATGAATATTCAGATCCGAAAGATTCAAGACAAAAGTTCATATTGACATAAAAATAATAATACTTCAAACATACTAATCAAAATAATCATGTCTTCTCAAAATAGCATGGCAAAAGAAAGTTCATCCCTACAAAATCATATAGTTAGGCTATGCTTCATTTTCGTCACACAAAGATGTTCCCAACTTCTATAACCCCGATGACAAGCCAAGCAATTGTTTCATACTTAAATAATCTCAAACCTTTTCAACCTTCACGCAATACATGAGCGTGAGCCATGGATATAGCACTATGGGTGGAATAGAATATGATGATGGGGATTGTGTGGAGAACACAAAAAAGGAGAAAGTCTCACATTGACGAGGCTAATCAACGGGCTATGGAGATGCCAATCAATTGATGTCAACATGAGGAGTAGGGATTGCCATGCAACGGATGCACTAGAGCTATGAATGCTCAACAAAAGAAAACTAGTGGGTGTGCATCCAACTTGCTTGCTCATGAAGACCTAGGGCATTTGAGGAAGCCCATCGTAGGAATATACAAGCCAAGTTCTAAAATGAAAAATTCCCACTAGTATGAACAAGACAACTTATGAGACTCACTATATGAAAAACTTGGTGCTACTTTGAAGCACAATATATGAGACTCACTACATAAAGAACAAGGTGCTACTTTGAAGCACAATATATGAGACTCACTACATAAAGAACATGGTGCTAATTTGAAGCACAAGTGTGGAAAAAAAAGGATAGTAGCATTGCCCCCTTTTTTATTTTTATTTTTATTTATTTTTTGTTTTTTTTGCCTTCTTTTTTTTTCTTTGGCCTTTCTCTTTTTTTTGGGACAATGCTCTATTGAATGATGATCATCACACTTCTATTGATTACAACATAAGGATTACAACTCGAAACTAGGACAAGATATGACTCTATATGAATGCCTCCGGCGGTGTACCGGGATGGTGCAATGAATCAAGAGTGACATGTATGAAAAATAATGCATGGTGGCTTTGCCACAAATATGATGTCAACTACATGATCTGTTGGAAATATGCCCTAGAGGCAATAATAAAAGGATTATTATTATATTTCCTTGTTCATGATAATTGTCTTTTATTCATGCTATAATTGTATTATCCGGAAATCATAATACACGTGTAAATACATAGAACACAATACGTCCCTAGTAAGCCTCTAGTTGACTAGCTCGTTGGTCAACAGATAGTCATGGTTTCCTGACTATGGACATTAGATGTCGTTGACAACGGGATCACATCATTAGGAGAATGATGTGATGGACAAGACCCAATCCTAAGCATAGCACAAGATCGTGTAGTTCATTTTGCTAGAGCTTTTCCAATGTCAAGTATCTTTTCCTTAGACCATGAGGTCGTGTAACTCTCGGATACCGTAGGAGTGCTTTGGGTGTACCAAACGTCACAACATAACTGGGTGACTATAAAGGTACACTACAGGTATCTCGAAAGTGTCATTGGGTTGACACGGATCGAGGCTGGATTTGTCACTCCGTATTACGGAGAGGTATCACTGGGCCCACTCGGTAGTGCATCATCATAATGAGCTCAAAGTGACCAAGTGTCAGTCACGGGATCATGCATTACGATGCGAGTAAAGTGACTTGCGGTAACGAGATTGAGCGAGGTATTGGGATACCGACGATCGAATCTCGAGCAAGTAACTATACCGTCGACAAAGGGAATAGCATACGGATTGCTTGAATCCTCGACATCGTGGTTCATCCGATGAGATCATCGAGGAGTATGTGGGAGCCAACATGGGTATCCAGATCCCGCTGTTGGTTATTGATCGGAGAGTCGTCTCGGTCATGTCTGCATATCTCCCGAACCCGTAGGGTCTACACATAAGGTTCGGTGGCGCTAGGGTTATTAGGAAGACTTGTATGTGATTACGAATGTTGTTGAGTCTGGATGAGATCCCGGACGTCACGAGGAGTTCCGGAATGGTCCGGAGGTGAAGATTTATATATGGGAAGTTGTCATACGGACACCGGAAAGTTTGGGGGCATATCGATTGTACTGGGGCCACCGGAGAGGTTCCAGAGGTCCACGGGAGGGGCCACCCTCTCGGAGGGCCTCATGGGCCCTGAGGCAGGAACCAGCCTGGAGGCTGGGCCCCCCTTGGGCCCATGCGCCTAGGGTTGGGGGAACCCTAGTGGGGCGCCCCTTTGCTTGGGGGCAAGCCCCTCCTCCCCCCCTCTAGATCTCATCTAGAGGGGTCGGCCCCTCCCCTTCCCTATAAATAGAGGGGTGAGGGAGGCTGCAACACACTTCAAGGCGCAGCCCTCCCTCCCAACACCTCTCCTCCTCCGTTGAGTGCTTGGCGAAGCCCTGCCGAGATCTTGCCTCTCCACCATCATCACGCCTGTCGTCTGCTGCTTTGGAGCCTTCTTCCTCAACCTCTCCTTCCCCTTGCTAGATCAAGAAGGAGGAGGCGTCGTCCGTTCGTGCGTGTGTTGAACGCGGAGGTGCTGTCCGTTCGGCACTTGGTCATCGGTGATCTGAATCATGGCGAGTACGACTCCATCATCACCGTTCCCTTGAACGCTTCCGTACGCGATCTACAAGTGGTATGTAGATGCAATATCTCTCCCATGACTCGTTGCTTAGATGAACTCATAGATGGTTCTTGGTGAAACCGTAGGAAAAATTTTAATTTTCTGCAACATTCCCCAACATGATCATGCAATGGCAATATGACAAAAGTAATGTATGTCATGATGATGATGAACGGAATGGTGGAAGGTTGCATGGCAATATATCTCGGAATGGCTATGGAAATGCCATAATAGGTAGGTATGGTGGCTGTTTTGAGGAAGATATAAGGAGGTGAAAGAGCGTATCATATCACGGGGTTTGGATGCACCGGCGAAGTTTGCACCAACTCTCAAGGTGAGAAAGGGCAATGCACGGTACCGAAGAGGCTAGCAAAGGCGGAAAGGTAAAAGTGCGTATAATCCATGGACTCAACATTAGTCAAAAGAACTCATATACTTATTGCAAAATTTAGAAGTCATCAAAAATCAAGTACTACGCATGCTCCTAGGGGATAGATTGGTAGGAAAATACCATCGCTCGTCCCCGACCGCCACTCATAAGGATGCACAAGCCAGGTACACTTCATGTTTCAAATTTGTTACATAACTTTAACCATACGTGCATGCTACGGGATTTGCTAACTTCAACACAAGCATTTCTCAAATTCACAACTACTCAACTAGCATGACTTTGATATTATCACCTCCATATCTCAAAACAATTATCAAGCATCAAACTTATCTTAGTATTCAACGCACATAAAAGAAAGTTTCACATATCTTGAATACCAAGTATATTAACATTAAGAAAATTACCATGCTATTAACGACTCTCAAAATAATCTAAGTGAAGCATGAGAGATCAAGTTTATTTAAATCAAATCCACCACCGTGCTCTAAAAGATCTAAATGAGGCACTAGAGCAAAAGTTATCACGCTCAAAAAGATATAAGTGAAGCACTATGAGCAAAACTATCAAGCTCAAAAGATATAAGTGAAGCACATAGAGTATTCTATCAAATTTCAATTCATGTATGGATCTCTCAAAAGGTATGTACAGCAAGGATTATTGTGGTAAACTAACAATCAAAGACTCAAATAATACAAGACGCTCCAAGCAAAACACATATCATGTTGGTGAATAAAAATATAGCTCCAAGTAAATTACCGATGGAAGTAGACGAAAGAGGGGATGCCTTCCGGGGCATCCCCAAGCTTTGACTTTTTGGTGTCCTTGGATTATTTTAGGGGTGCCATGGGCATCCCCAAGCTTAGGCTCTTGCCACTCCTTGTTCCATAATCCATCAAAAGAATTCACCCAAAACTTGAAAACTTCACAACACAAAACTCAATAGAAATCTCGTGAGCTCCGTTAGAGAAAGAAAACAAAAGACTACTTTAAGGTACTGTAATGAACTCATTCTTTATTTATATTGGTGTTAAACCTACTGTATTCCAACTTCTATATGGATTATAAACTATTTTACTAGCCATAGATTCATCAAAATAAGGAAACAACACACGCAAAACAGAATCTGTCAAAAACAGAACAGTCTGTTGTAATTTGTAACTAACGCAAACGTCTGGAACACAAACAATTATACCAAAATTAGACGACCTGGACAATTTGTTTATTGATCAGCAGAAATTGGAATCAGTATTTTATCACGTGCTGGTAATTTTTAACAATTCGGGCACTGAGCACAAAGATTCTGGAAATCACAGCAAGATCAAATAACTATCATCCAAGAAGATCCAATAGGTTCAACTTGGCACAAACACTAATTAAATGATAAAACCACATCTAAACAGAGGCTAGATGGATTATTTATTCCTAAACAGAAGAAAAAAACAAAAAATAAAAATAAAATTGGGTTGCCTCCCAACAAGCGCTATCGTTTAACGCCCCTAGCTAGGCATAAAAGCAAGGATAGATCTAGGTGGTGCCGTAGTAATAAGATAGATCGGTGAAACTCATTTCATATTCTCTACGTTCGGCAGCAAGTTTTCTTTGAGACAAGCAAAAGTAATCAAAAGGGCTAAATTTAATAGGACAAAATTCCCCAATATCAATTTTAGGAGGTATAGGTTCCTCTTTCGGCCCTTCGTATTGCACAACCAATTCATCATTATAAGCATTCTTTTGACAGAATTTGGCGAGCCTATACTCAAGAGAGCATCCTAGCTCATTATTTCGAATAGCCAAATCATCATTAAGCTCAGAGATTCTATCAATTAAAATATTGGTAGGCACTTTTTTCTAAGATTTTCATTGAAAGCAACATAGTCGATAGATTGAAAACGCATTATTTCTTCTTGATCAAAAAGGATAGATTCTATGGGAGGACGGTCGGCGTCCACCCTATAATGCGCAAAGATTTCTTTGACTTCTTTTATTATAAATCTGAATTCATGAGCCAAAAAGATAGTAGCGGCACGCTTAATAGAGGAGTGTTCAATATTAGAAAATTCTAGGAAAATTCTTTGTATAGAAGGGTGCATATGCATAAATTGCCTTTCAAGTTCAACGATAAGCATGGCAATAGTGTCCGCAAGACTACTAGTTCTATGGAGAATAGAACCACCCATAGAGGGTAAAGCACCAGCACAAGTAAAGAAATCTTGAATAACTCCTTTTCCAATAATATTACCACTACCGATTCGAAGTCTTTTTGTGTGATAGGTAGGGTATTCTTCAGCAGGAGTTTCAGAATTTTCCATATTATTATCACCCATATCGGCGATAATTTCCCCAATTTCAGACATAGCGACAAGCAAGCAAACTAACACACGAGCAAACAAACGGACGAGGAAAAAGGCAAAGGGAAAAAGGAGGAGGAGATTGGGAAGAGAGGGAAAATAAAACGGCAAGGGTGAAGTCGGGGAGAGGAAAACGAGAGGAAAATGGCAAATAATGTAATGCGAGAGATAGGGATTGTGATGGATACTTGGTATTTTGACTTTTGCGTAGACTCCCCGGCAACGGCGCCAGAAATCCTTCTTGCTACGTCTTGAGCTTGTGTTGGTTTTCCCCGAAGAGGAGAGGATGATGTAGCACAGTAGCGTAAGTATTTCCCTCAGTTTTTGAGAACCAAGGTATCAATCCAGTAGGAGGACACGCGCACGTCCCTCGTACCTGCACAAAATGATAGCTACTCGCAACCAACGCGATTAGGCGTTGTCAATCCCTTCACGGTCACTTACGAGAGTGAGATCTGATAGAGATAATATTTTGGTATTTTGGTATAAAGATGCAAAGTAAAAGTAAAAGCAAAGCAAGTAAATAAAGTGATGGAGATTGATATGATGAGAATAGACCCGGGGGCCATAGGTTTCACTAGTGGCTTCTCTCAGGAGCATAGATATTCTACGGTGGGTGAACAAATTACTGTTGAGCAATTGACAGAATTGAGCATAGTTATGAGTATATCTAGGCAATGATCATGTATATAGGCATCACGTCCAAAACAAGTAGATGGAAACGATTCTGCATCTACTACTATTACTCCACTCATCGACCGCTATCCAGCATGCATCTAGAGTATTAAGTTAAAAACAGAGTAACGCCTTAAGCAAGATGACATGATGTAGAGGGATAAATTCATGCAATATGATAAAAACGCCATCTTGTTATCCTCGATGGGAACAATACAACACGTGCCTTGCAACCCTTTCTGTCATTGGGTAAGGACACCGCAAGATTGAACCCAAAGCTAAGCACTTCTCCCATTGCAAGAACTACCAATCTAGTTGGCCAAACCAAACGGATAATTCGAAGAGACTTGCAAAGATAACTCAATCATACATAAAAGAATTCAGAGAAGAATCAAATATTTTCCATAGATAATATTAGATCATAAACCCACAATTCATCGGTCTCAACAAACACACCGCAAAAAGAAGATTACATCGAGTAGATCTCCACGAGAGAGGGGGAGAACATTGTATTGAGATCCAAAAAGAGAGAAGAAGCCATCTAGCTACTAGCTATGGACCCGAAGGTCTGAAGTAAACTACTCACACTTCATTATAGGGGCTATGGTGATGATGTAGAAGCCCTCCGTGGTGGATGCCCCCTCTGGCGGAGCTCCGGAACAGGCCCCAAGATGGGATCTCGTGGATACAGGAAGTTGCGGCGGTGGAATTAGGTTTTTGGCTCCTGTTCTAATCGTTTGGGGGTACGTAGGTATATATAGGAGGAAGGAGTACGTCGGTGGAGCGTCAGGGGGCCCACGAGGCAGGGGCGCGCCCAGGGGGGCGCCCTCCACCCTCGTGGCCGCCTCTGGCACTTCTTGGAGTAGGGTCCAAGTCTCCTGGATCATGTTCGGCGAAAAGATCACGTTCCCGAAGGTTTCATTCCGTTTGGACTCCGTTTGATATTCCGTTTCTTCGAAACACTGAAATAGGCAAAAAAATAGCAATTCTGGGTTGGGCCTCCAGTTAATAGGTTAGTCCCAAAAGTAATATAAAAGTGAAAAATAAAGCCCATTATAGTCCAAAACAATAGATAAAGTAGCATGGAGCAATCAAAAATTATAGATACGTTGGAGACGTATCACCCAGCACTGTTGAATGACCGGATGGTGCAGTGGGCCGAGCTACATAGGATGTACGAATTGGCCATGAGGGACGTCATAGTCCGGTTGTGGCCAACCGAACCCCTTCCAAGAAGCTATTTCAGCTTGGTGCAGCGACTCGTTGACGCGCTGCCCCAAATTGACGCGGTCAAGCGGTTGTCATGTATAGAAGGTGCGCGGCTGGCCTTCGCCCGTGTCAAGATGCACTGGGCGAAAATGAAGGCCGCCGTCGTGGTAGTCGAGGGCCCGCCAGGAGGCAAGGACCACCGCAAGCCGAAGCGCTATTTTGAAGACGTCTTAGAGGGTGCCCGTTTGATAGAGGGCCAATGCTTGAAGGATATCATGTTCGAATAAATGTATCCGAACTACCCGGACGTTGTATTGTAAACCAAGGCTTTGTAATATATTTATGCCTTTTATCTTAAAGTTTTTTCCTCCTGTGCGGACGTTTTTATCACTGAGAATTTGCCAGTCGTCGGCTTCAGCCCCCACGTAGATACTACGGGGGTGTTCAAAATAGCACATGACCACAATTGACCCAACGTCTTGGTCTGTAAAGGAGGTGTCAGTGTGTTGAACCAGGCAATCGGACTATGCGGCTTTATCACTCTCACTTAGCCATAGGAGTTTGATAATGCGGCTGCAAGATAGCCCCTGGTGCGTATGCGGGTATCCGTACTTGGATGCCTTAAGCGCATGACTGGAAAGAACCGGTCCTTCATGTAATACGGAAGAAATCGCTAGAGATTTAGTAAGTCGCCAAATTGCTGACCAGCTCTCGCCGCATCTTGACAGTCAGTTTTCGGCTTTCTCTACTGAGGTGCTTGATCGGGTGAACCAGAAACACAATCATGGTAGTTCTCCCTTTACTACCTTAGGCGAACAAGCAAAACGTAAGGTAGCAAACACAAGAGCCGGGCAACCCAACTATTGATCAAAGACATGATTCGGAGCCGACGCATATAATGCAGTATTCGGGACGCTAAAGTCTACTCTGAGAGTGTTCGGACTTTCTGTTTTCGAAGATATATATGGCTGAATAGAGCCTCTAGCGATTTAAGTCGTGCCGAGGTGTATATGCCAATCTGACGTAGAGGGGGAAGACAGATTAAGAAATAAGCCAATACCGAACAAGGTTGGGCGAAACTGTTTCCATTATAATCTGATTGGTACGTCAAAATGTATTTTTGCAGAAGATGCCATAAGCATCAAGGATATTTTACATGCCGAGAACAAGGGAAATTTGTATACAGGTCCTAAAAAGGAAAGATGATCTTGAAGATCCTTTGGACACTCTGCCGCACGTCTACGCCGCTTTTCACCATGGTGCATGATCCTTTGAGAGGATCAACAATCGAGTATGCATAAGGGGCCTGGAAAGGGGCCCTTGGTACCATCGGAAAGTGATGTGGGTTATAAAGAACCTAAAAAATAAAAATAAGAAGAAAAGGGTGGAAAAATATGAAGGTCCGGATAGGGTCGAGCCGTACCGTGGACTTTATTTTTAGTATGCCTCCGTCCTTGCCCATGGTATCTTTAGTTCGTAATTATGTACGCACGGTACGTATTCCGCTATCAGGTTGGGGCTTTGACGGAGGCTGAATTGCTAATCTAGCTCTGGACGAGCCGGACTGCCATTCTGCAGGGTAGGCCGGACTCATTTGATAGTGTCCGGGGGCTTGACTGCCAATGTGGTATGTGGATTGATGAGGCCACCCTGTACTTTGGCTGCAAGGGCCGCGGTATGCTCCTCAGTACGGAGGGAGCGCTCCATGTTTCCATCTACTATTATGACACCACGTGGTCTGGGCATCTTGAGCTTTAGATAAGCATAGTGCGGGACTGCATTGAAACGGGCGAAGGCGGTTCGTCCGAGCAGTGCATGATAGCCACTGCGGAAGGGGACGATGTCGAAGATCAAGTCTTCGCTTTGGAAGTTGTCCGGCGAACCAAAGACTACTTCCAGTGTTATGGACCCTGTGCAACAGGCCTCGACGCCGGGTATAACTCCTTTGAAGGTGGTTTTAGTGGGCTTGATTCTTGACGGATCAATACCCATTTTACGGACAGTGTCCTGATAAAGCAGGTTAAGGTTGTTGCCGCCGTCCATAAGGACTCGCGTGAGATGGAATCTGTCGATAATTGGATCAAGGACCAATGCTACCGATCCTCCATGACGGATACTGGTCGAATGGTCTCTGTGATCGAAACTAATCGGACAGGCTGACCATGGGTTGAATTTTGGGGCGACTGGCTCTATGGCATAGACGTCCCTTAGTGCGCGCTCGCGCTCCCTCTTGGGGATATGTGTAACATATATCATATTTACTGTTTTTACCTCGGGGGGAATTTCTTATGTCCCCTTGTGTTCGGTGGGCGAGGCTCTTCATCTCGTCCTCGTTGGGCGGCCCTTTCCCCTTGTGTTCGGTGTTTAGCTTACTGACCTGTTTAAAGACCCAACAATTTCTGTTGGTATGGTTGGCAGGCTTGTCAGGGGTGCCATGAATCTGGCAAGGCCGATCGAGTATTCTGTCTAAACTAGATGGACCATCTTTATTTCCTTTGAATGGCCTCTTCCGCTGACTGGTTCTAGAGCCACTGAATCCGGCATTGACCATCATATCTTCAGTATCTTCATTGTTGCTTCGACGCTTGTGTTTGTTGCATCGTGGCTTGCCGTTGCCATCTCTGGCTTCGGAGGTACCAGGGTCACTGGTGTTGTTGCTTCATGAGCTAACCAGCTATCTTCTCCCGCGCAAAAGCGGGTCATGAGTGCGGTGAGGGCTGCCATAGACTTCGATTTTTCTTGGCCGAGGTGTCGGGCGAGTCACTCGTCACGGGCGTTGTGTTTAAAGGCCACAAGGGCTTCAGCGTCCGGACAATCTACAATTTGGTTCTTTTTAATTAAGAACCTGGTCCAAAGTTTCCGGGCTGACCCTCCAGGTTGCTGGACTATGTGACTGAGGTCATCAGCATCTGGGGGCCGAATATAGGTACCTTGGAAGTTGTCTCTAAAGGCATCTTCCAAATCTTCCCAGCTACCAATGGAGTTTTCTGGGAGGCTGTTTAGCCAATGCCGAGCCGGTCCCTTTAATTTTAGCGGGAGGTACTTGATGCCATGGAGATCATCACCGCGAGCCATGTGGATATGGAGAAGAAAATCTTTAATCCATACTGCAGGATCTGTTGTTCCATCGTATATTCAATGTTCACGGGTTTAAACCCTTCTAGGAACTGGTGCTCCATTACCTCATCGATGAAGCATAAGGGGTGTGCAGCGCCTCTGTATCGGGCGATGTCACGACGTAGTTCGGATGAAGTTCGTATGCGGTTTTCGGCCCGGGTGAGGTTGTGCTTGTCACGCCAGGCCTGATGACCGTCTACTTGCATTGGAGCATGCCCCCTTGATCCATAGATTGATCTGGTCTGACCGGCTCTATTGTCCAGGTCCTTACGTAGGTCGTAGGTGTAGCCCATAGCTGCTACCTCCGTGCCTCTACGGAGGGGAGGTGCGGGCTGATGTTCGGCGTAAGTAGCCGCTCTGTCTCGCCCACGTGGTTGTCGGTCAGGTTCGTCAGCAGCTTTATACTTTGGCGGTATTGGCTCAAGGGCCTCGTCATCAAATTGTGGTAGTAGCTTGCGCTTTGGATAGCTCTTTGTTGGGCGTTCGAGGATATATTCTTCGGCTGCCAGGACTTTAGTCCATCTATCGTTGAGCGTATCATGTTCGGCTTGAAGTTGTTGCTGCTTATTTTTTAGGCTTCTCGCTGTTGCGATTAGCTGGCGCTTGAAGCGCTCTTGCTCGAGGGGTTCCTCTGGCATGATGAAATCTTCGTCGTCGAGGCTCACATCATCCTCGGAGAGTGGTAGATAATTACTATCCTATGAATCCTCGTTCCCGACTGGATCGTCAGGGTTAACTTGCCCCTCCTCCCAATCATCTTGTTCGGATGTTGGCTCGACGGGGGCTTCGGGGTCTTCAGCTTTCTCCGGAGTGTTATTGTCTCCGGTGCCGGTATTACTGTCTTTTTCGCGACACGATTTTAAGCGGTGGCGCTGACGTCGATGCTTTGGAGGTGCCTCAGCAGGCTTGTCCTCAACCAGATCCTTCCCGCCGTCGTCGTCATCCTCTTTGGGTGTGTCCACCATATACACGTCATATGTGTAGGTGGCCATCCAACGTCCGGTAAACGGCGGGTCTTGGCCTTGTTCGTCTACGGCATCATTGTTCATGTTGTCGATGTCTTCAGAGGCGTAGTCCAGCATGTTGGTTAGATCTTCGACAGTGGCTATGAAGTGGGTGGTGGGTGGGACGTAAAATTCTCCGCTTTCAGCCCCTAGTCCAGGCTGAGCGTAGTTTGGAAGTGATTCCTCTGTAATAGTGAGGGATCGCATTAGGTCCACGGCCTCGTTCAAAAGCGAGGTTTGGACGGGGAAGAGAGACTCCATGAAGCTAGGCGGGCCAGAAGCCTCCTAGCCCTGCTCACTTGACGTGGACCTCGAGAGTTCGGAGAGGGTGTGCGGGGGCGAGTCTGGCCTTTTGATGACAAGGGGAGTCCGGTTTGACTCCGACCTTGCCGATGACGCAGTCCCCTCCGGATCTCCGGCAGCGAGCTCCATAATTGTAGAGAGTCCGGCGGACTCTAAACTCTTCGTTTTCGGACCTGGTAGTGTGCTCCGGATCTATGGCCAGAGAAGTGGTTGGGGCCGCGAACCCTTCGAAGATCAAATCTCCTCGGATATCAGCGACATAGTTCAGATTTCCAAAACTGATCTGATGACCAGGGGCATAGTTGTCGATCTGTTCAAGGTGGCCAATCGAGTTGGCATGCAGTGCAAAGCCGCCGAATACGAAAATTTGGCCGGGGAGGAAAGTCTCCTCGGAGACGGCATCGTTGTGGATGATCGAACGAGCTATCGAACCTTCTATCGACGGCATAGAGGAACTCTCAATGAAAGCACCAATGTCGGTGTCAAAACCGGCTGATCTCGGGTAGGTGGTCCCGAACTATGCGTCTGTGGACCGAAGATAACCGGAGGCAGGGGACACGATGCTTACCCAGGTTCGGGCACTCTTAGTGGAGGTAATACCCTACTTCCTGTTTGATTGACTTTGATGAGTACAGGGGTTACAAGGGTTGATCTACCTCGAGATCGTAATGGCTAAACCCTAGATGTCTAGCCTGTATGATTATGATTGCCTCTACGGACTAAACCCTCTGATTTATATAGACATCGGAGGGGCCTAGGGTTGTACAAAGTCGGTTTACAGAGAAAGGAAACTACACATCTGAACGCCAAGCTTGCCATCCACGCAAAGGAGAGTCCCATCCGGACACGGGGGAAGGCCTTCTATCTTGTATCTTCACGGCCCACCAATCCGGCCCATGTCACATAGCCCGGTCGCTCGGGGACCCCCTAATCCGGGACTCCCTCACATGTGTCGTTTCGTTCCTCAATGGGCGGAACATGCGCGCCGCGGGCCTGGGGGCTACTGTCGGCCCGGCGGGAACCAAGGTACCACGGCCATCTACCTATGTCTCAGGAAGGGCCCCTTGGCCCCAACTTAGGAGGCGGCCAACCGGCGGGCGCCTAAGCCAGCAGCCTCACGGGGGCCTTGCCCCGCGAGGGGCTTCCCTGACGAAGGACTTCACCAAGACCACCATCATAGCATGCAGACCCACGAGGCCTCTCTCGCGAGGTGCTGTTCCGCGAGGCCTTCGAGGAGCCCACGCGGCACTGGTCGTGTGCCCATCACATGGGTGACGTCGCCGCGACAAGCGCCAGCCTGTGCGGCCAGGGTAGTTTCCCCTTTCTTGCTAAGGCAGAAGTTGCACCTACCTGCCCCCAAAGCGAGTCCCAAAGGTTTCCCCTTTCGTGAAAGAAGACCAAGATGATGGCGCGGCGGGGCAGAGGTCATCGTAGAGCCCCCTACGCGTCATGGATAACACTTTAGCAAGTGAAGATTGTCTTTTGTCAGGATAAGCACCGGTGCCTGTCCCCTTTCAAAATTGCCGCCCTGTGGTAGCCCTTTCTCGCTCAAATTTTCAGGGAAGAGGCCCAAGGCACCTATAAAAGGGGCAGAGTGGCAACTGTAGCAGAGGATCGGCTTCTTGTGCCATTGTAGACCCCAAGAGCTCTTGCTCGCGTTGTAGCTCCAAGAGCACTGTCCACAAGCAATTCCACCAAGCAAGAGTAGGGTTTTACACCGCATGGTGGCCCGAACTTGTGTAGCTTGTTGTGTCCTTGTCGTGCCTAGCTCGTAGCCTCATAGATGTGAGCAAAGCCCCAAGAGCTCGAACCAGGGTTTTGGAGGATTTCCCATGGCTCATAATCAACCACCCAACAATAATAATATATGAATTGTATTTTTTTACCTACGACAATAATTATGACGGAAATGAATGCCACCCCCCTTCTCTGGTCCCACATGTAAGCACTCACGTAAGCATCTTTCGGGCCAATCTGTTATTAGTACTGTTGACTGGTCCAAACTGACAACCGACCTATTACTAACTACCACAATCAGTGATAAAACCACAGCCGAACCCACATGGACAGCCACGTCGGCAACAACTGGCCTCATTTTTCAAAAAAACTTTGACCGGTCAAACCGAGGAACCGATAACAGATTATCGTCACCAAAAATGATCTTAGGTGACAAATCGACCTATCATAGGTGGCAATTTGGTTCGTCGCTGAAAATGTCCATTCGTGACAAACTAAGGTCGTTGCCTATGATACGATCTTAGGTGACAAAAAAGTGGTACGGTCAAGAATTTATTTATTTATTGACGACGCTTCGGTGATGGTGGGGGTGATGGCCAAAAACCGTCACCAGACAGTATTCGATGACGAAAAATATTTTTACGTGACACAAGTGGGACATCACAAAAGAATCTCCATTTTGTAGGGGCTGCTTGGCCTGAACTGCACCCACTATTCAAATATGGCCTCACCCAGTTCCATCCGCACAACAAACACATCTGCTTCCAATCCTCTTCCGTGCACCACATCCGCCATGACTGCGAGCTCTAGAGTGTTGTGGAAGTGCCTCTCGATGGAGCAGAAGCATGAGCTAGTCGCCCTTGTGGTAGGTCTGCAGGGCGGCCGTGCGCACTGGATAGAGGCCAGCTTGCCGGCGAGCTCGCCGGAGGTCTTTGACGATGATCCGATGATGAAGGAGGTCTCCGACGACGAGCCAGTGTCCCTACCCGCTTCGTTCCATGCCGCCTTGACCATTGAGCAGGCGCAAACGCACTTTGATGTCGCCATGGCGAAGAAGAAGCCGCGTCGTAGCCGGTGTCGGTGTTTCGGCAGGTGCATGAGGAGCAACGCTGCAACCTCGCTCTCCTCACGCACCTTCGACGATAAAGGGCTTGATATCCAACAAGTTCGCGAGTAACATGGCCAAGCTGGCCATGGCCGTGGAGAACCCACACTTCGCACAGGAGACAGGTGCTCTACAAGGCCATGCGCAACGCTCACGCGACGGCGGCAGACGCGCGGGCTGTCACGGACGGATATGCCGCCAGTTGCGCCTCGTTCACGCTGATAGCTGCCTGACATTGGTGTTGCTATGACGACGAGCCACCCAGTCAACGTCTATCGTCGACCTCACCTCCATCGGTGACGGCTAGGTGACAGACTCAAGCAAGGAGTAGGGCATGGGAGACGGCAGCATCTCGTGTTCCATGTGGGGTAGTGTGTGTCCCATGTCCTATGCTTCCGCGTTGGCGGCCGCACCTTCACTTTCCGAGGCTCATGGCCATTGGACATTGACATTGAGGGGAAGGACAAGGACTTGGAGTACGGCGCTGGCAAAGATTTAGACTAGGTTAGGGTCTGCACGCTTTTGTTTTAAGGAAATATGTCGAAAATGTAAAAAAATTGTCAGGTTTAAATTAAAACCCTCTATGGTTTCCATGAAATTTGATTGGTCTGTTGAAATCCCGTTCGGAATGTACGCAAACATGGTTGGATGGTCAACCCCCCTATCACAATCCACGGATGCTTCTTCCCTTCTACTGACACTGAGTGAGCTGCAAGCGTACTTCATATCAAGAGGAAAGGTAGCTTGTCAAGCTGGTTTCGATCTGCTTTGTACTCTTAAACTAAAGAGGCCTAACTCCTTGAATTATTTGGTCATGCACTATGTTGTAAATACTAAGAATAAAATGCATTTCGAACCCGTCCTATTTCACAACCATTCCGTAGCATCGAGTGTGGCTGAACCATGTACGATGGGGGAGGGAAGGGAGGAAGCTTAGATACGAGAATACCCTCTCTCATTGCTTTTGTTTAGAGAACTCTTTTTTAGAGAAAAGGTCAGAGCCCAACTTTATAGATAAAGCCACCAGGCAGAGTTAACAACGGGTCCAGTGCAACCACGCGCAGAAGAGTATCAACGCCCATCAAGAAAGTTTGGAAAAGCAAGCGTACATGGCTCCTAGGCCAGCGCACGGCACGCAGGCCGGAGACTAAGAAAGAGATGACAAAAGGACCACAACGTTCCTAGCCGCTGGACTGAAGCTGCAAAAGAGAGGTGGCGGTAGCTCGGATCTTGGTGGACATAACATCAAAAGCATCCCGGTCCACCTCCTAAGTCAATAATCTCCACTGTTGCAAGAATATGCATGATTTGAATAAGCAATCAGAGGGTTTAGCAGGAAAGATATGCTCGATGGTAAACTTGTTTCTAGTGGTCCAACGGGTCCAGCACATGGCTGCGAACCCCACCCAGGACAATCTCCTCTCGACCCCAACCAGGTTAGAAGCCAAAAGACGAAGATCTGAGAAGGAAGCAGGCATCCACGAGACATGAAGCCAGGACCTAATATAGCACGAAAAAAGTTTAGCCAAAACACAACTGAAGAAAATATGGTCCATATCCTCCCTTTGACCACACAAAGCACATCTATTGGTGCCTGTTCTGTTTCGCCTACGGATCTGGTCAGCCGCCGGTAACCGCCCTCTAAAAGCTTGCCAAAAAAGACCTTAATCTTAGGGGGGATACGGGCCCGCCATGTCACCTTGAACTTGGAAGTAGTAGAGCTGGAAACAAGCTTGGCGCAAAGCGATTTTACGGAGAAGCAACCAGACGCACTGTGGGGCCACATCACCGAGTCCTCCTCCAAGAGCACGTGGAAGAGGGCAACAAGACGCTGCCAATCTTCCAACTCTACAGGAGAAAGAGACCGGCAAAGCTCCAGGTCCCATTTGTTTTCTGAGAGGTCAAAGATAGAGATCTCAGGGTTCGGGCAATAAGAGTAAAGAACCAGAAAGGAAACCACCAGCGACGCCGTACCGCACCATCAATCATGCCAAAAACGAATGGACCTGCCATTGTGAACAACAAATTTGACGAGAGATTTGAACACCGGCCGAACTTTAACTAGGTCTTTCCAAAATTGAGACGCTCCTACAGCCGAAGCAAACATAGGACTGGAATTAGGGAAATACTTCGCTTTAAGAATGCTAAACCAGAGTGGGTCCTCAGAATTAGTCATGATCTTCCACCACTATTTGATAATAAGACACTTGTTCATGATCAAGGTATTGATAATACCCAACCCCCCAAGGTTCTTGGGCTTGCAAATGTGTTCCCGTTTCACTGTACTTGCATTTATTATCAGCCGCATTCCAGTAGAAAGCACCCCCGTGCTAGTCAAACCCGGCATGGGTGCCGTTAGGGAGGAGGTCGAAACCCATCAGAAACATGGGAAGGGATGACAAACAAGCATTGATTAGGGCAATCTTACCAGCCTGAGTATTGTATCTACCCCTCCAAGGCATGACACGATTGCCTACTTTGAACAACGCAGGGGCAAAATATTTTGCCAAAAGTTTATCAGAGGAGATAGGTAGCCCGAGGTATTTTATAGGAAAGGAGCCTGGAGAGCAGCTCAATAGTTGAGAGACACGCAGGGCCTCAGCATCAGAAACCCCAGTAACAATCACTTCACTCTTTGCAAAATTAATCTTGAGCCTCGACAAGGCATCAAAACAAAGCAGTAAGAACTTAAGGTGGGTAATGCAAGCGTCGTTTAATTCGACCATAATAATCGTGTCATCAGCATATTGGAGGTGAGTGATCCCCTCCGGAATGAGGTGAGAACTGACAGGGGAGATGTGCCCGGCCGCAGCGCCCTAGATAGGAAGCCGGATCGCCTGTCTGAGGCCCCTGGAGTTACGGAAGAAATTGCTCACCCTACCATTCACCGACACTGCCGTGTGACCACCCGACACCAATTGCATGACCTTATGGACAAAGGCTCCTTCAAAGCCTTTTGCCAGTAGGATCTGCCATAAAAACTTCCAACTACCGAGTCATAAGCTTTCTCAAAGTCCAACTTAAGGATTACTGCTTTGCTACCTTTCTTACGAATGTCATGGATAATTTCGTGAAGACAAAGAACTCCGTCCAGGATGAATCGCCCTTTAACAAAGGCGGGCTGATAAGGGGAGAGAGTACGGTGTGCAACAGGTGAGAGACGAGAGGCATAGCCTTTGGCGGGGAACTTCCCAAAGTTATTAATAAAGGCAATAGGTCTGAATTGAGAGATCAGGTCCGCGCCCTTGACTTTAGGAATGGGGTGATGACAGCGTAGTTAAGCCTGGAAATATTAACCATGCCCAAAAAGAAACCCTTGAATCACAGCACAAACAAGAGTAGTTTAGAGAACTCTACGAGCGAGAAAAAGGGTCTGGCTGCGGATAAAATACTGTGTCCTTTTAGAGGTCTACGTTTTAGATGCCCTTAGAGCAATGTACAATGGTACTATTTTAGAAGTGCCACGTATAATAAATGTGAAGGAGAGAGAAATCATAAGAAAAAAAATTCTTCTCTTGTTTAAGAGATGATCTCTTAGGAAAATATTTCTCATCATGTTTTTAGGAATAAGTAGTTATTAAAGATAAGACTAAGATATAATTCATTATAGACATACATTTTTGTCATCTCTAAATTATATGCTTAGTGATCCGTTTTAATAGAATGCACAGATCGGAGTGCTTACCTCCATCGATCGAAAGAGACCGAGAGAGCACAGGTCAAATACACAAACTGGCATCCCGTACAAAATACTGGAGATGACTAACACCACACTGGTACCACTATATATGTGCATGTGCGTCCTCTTAGGCACGCTAAGACAAATGGTGATCACGCCCTGCGCATGCTATCTAGGCGTACGTACGACGTGCATGTGCTCCTATCAAAACATTCGTTGTTCGTTGATAATGATCTTCACTTGTGAACGTTGCAATCAGCTCCTGCAAGAGCACTATCCCCACGGCCGTCACCGGGTCCCCAGCCGTCCTCGAGCGGCATCGTCGGCATTGCCGGCATGATGTTCTTCCAGAATCTATGCTTGCTCCAGAGCAGCACCATCTCCTCAATCGGCACGCCCTTGGTCTCCGGCAGGAAGACATAGACGAAGGCGGTCATGACGGCGATCCAGCCGGCGAAGAAGATGAAGATGGCGTACTTGAAGACGCATAGCAGCGACAGGAACGCCTGCGCGATGACGAAGGTGAAGAAGAGGTTGACGGCCACCGTGATGCTCTGCCCCGCCGACCGCGTCTCCAGCGGAAAGATCTCGCTCGGCACCGTCCACCCTAGCGGACCCCACGACCACCCGAACGCGAGCATGAAGAGGCAGATCACGAAGACCACCGCGGTCGAGCAGCCCCGCGATAGATGCTTGTCTGAGCCGAACTCCACCCCCAGTATCGCCGCCACGATCACCTGGCAGATGATCATTAGGATGCCGCCGCTGATGAGGAGCTTCCTCCTACCGAGGCGGTCGACGGTGGCGATTGAAATGATCGTGGAGAACAGGAGTACGGCGCCGGTGAGCATAGACGAGTAAAGGGACCAGCTGGCGCCGAAGCCCATGCTCTGGAACAGCACCGGCGCGTAGAACAGGATGGAGTTGATGCCCGTCAGGATCTGAAACGCCGGCATGCACACGGCCATCACCAGCTGCGGCCGGTTGCGCCGCTCGAGGATGTTCCGGAACGGATGTTTGATGGTGTTGGCCAGTTCACTCGCCTCCGCCATGTCCGTGAACTCAGCGTCGACGTCCGTGGTGCCACGGATCAGCTCCAGCACGCGCCGGCCCTCCTCAACGTGCCCGCGCTCGATGAGGCTATTCGGCGTCTCCGGGAGGAGGAACCCGCCCACCGTCATCAACAGCGCCGGTGCTGCCACGAGGCCAAGCGAGAGTCGCCACCCCCACGGCTTGATTTTCTGCGTGCCGTAGTTGATCATGTTCGCCGAGAAGATGCCAAGCGTCGTCGCGAGCTGGAACATCATGTTCAGCCCGCCGCGGAGGTGCGCCGGCGCCATCTCCGACAAGTACAGCGGCACAGCCTATGATGGCACCAAGAACTTTGTTGAAGTGGCAATTCTACAAGCACATGCAATCGCCCACTCTCCGTATGTGTGAGCTTACCACACCTGATTGCCGAAACCGATGCCGACGCCAAGCATGACGCGGCCGAGGATCAACGTCGTAAGGTCCGCAGCCGCGGCGTTTAGGGCTGCGCCGATGAGGAAGCTGATGCCGCCGCAGATAATACTGGCGCGACGGCCATAGTTCCGTGTCACCGGTGCGGCTGCAAGCGTAGAGACTTGACCGGAGAGGTAGAGGATCGATGTGAAGGCGGAGAGGGCCTGGTTGTCGTACTTGCAGTAGTTGTTTAGGGTCACCAAGTTCTTCCGCCGGAACACCGCCGGGAAGAACCTCTCTAGGAACGGGTCCATGGTGTTCACTCCTGTTTCGATATGCACAACAAGTGAGACACGGAACACAAAGTTTCTTTGTAGCTCAGGCTACATGAAACCTCTTATCCTCAATCCTCCAACCTTGCTTTGAGATCCGTACTCTCCAACTAACTAACAACAAAGATTTTCTTTTTGTTTCTCGAAAACGAAACAACATATGAACTTCAAACTTTGCAGATCGAACAAACATTAGAACATCAATGTGTGAAAAACTTTCAGATTTTTGGTCTGATATAAATATACAAAATGAGATTTTCTTTGACTAAAATATTATTTCAAGTATTTAAAATGCATGAAAAAATCTGAAAGTTTTTTCCTAGATTGTAGTTAGAATGTATTGTTGTTCTGCAAAAGTTAAAGTTCATATGTTGTGTCGTTGAGAGAAACAAAAAGACAAATGTCTGCACGGATCTTGATGCATAAATGAATCAAGAAAGATAAGTGCAAGTGTAGCGCAATTCTGAAAACCACACTCGACACGGAATGACATGAACACATCAAAAAAGAAGGAAAAAATCCCTAAAAGCATGCGTCTGATTCGTCTCATCGGGATTCTCCCGTTAGTGCATGCATGGAAACAACCTCATAAACTTGTCGTGTGTGGTCATATGCCTTGTCACATAACTTGTGATGTCAAATGACATCACAAAATTGTCTAGAACTCGATCGCTTAAATAGTTTGATGTTCATGAAAATAATTCACACGATTATGAAGAGTTTGGGATTGAAATCAAAGTTTCAAATCTGGCACTGGCACTGCAGCGTGTTACGTGATTACCCTACTAGTCGTCTAAAAGCATGCGTTGTGAATGTCTTCTGCTGCCTCAAAACACTCTCCTTCCTCTCATAGGAGGTCTCCATATGTTTGCAGCTTTCGGCCTCTAAGCAAGGTAGCCTCTTGTCCTCTTCGCTTAGAGGTTTGTCTCTTCCAACTATAAAATAATCGAGTTGCCCCCAAGTGACTCGACCGAGATAAAAGAAAAGGAAGGAACAACATGATCATGATTGTTCATGCACCTAGCTAGCTAGTAGGTGGGTGCGTACGTACCGGAGATCCCGATGTCGTAGCCGAAGATGGAACCCCCGATGGCGGCGACGATGCACGCCATGGCGACGGCGAACGTCATGTGGCCCTTGTACTCCGCCGCCCTCTCCTTCTTCACTCCCAGCGGAGCCATGCTGCCAGCCATCTCCTGCTCCTCTCCGGGAATTCAAGTCAAGCGAGTGTTGTACCTATGTTAAGCCCAAGGAACAAGAGCTCTCTCTACACATAGCATAAGCCATGCGCGAGCTAGCTTTTGTAGCTCCTCAGAGGGGAGTGACGGCAGTGGCGGGGGCGAGTGACATCGCCATCACATCAGGTGTTTGTGACACGCACGACGCCGACATGGCCTCCTGGCCAGCTCGCGCCGATCGATCAACGATGGCGCCATCAAGGCACTCAGCGGGAGCGTGTGCACGTGGCGCCGCTCTCTGCGCGCCTCGCGTCGACGTACATTGCCACCTGGATGTTTCCTTTTTTTCGATTATACATATATATGTAAGGAGTCCCACACCGGGCCCCCAATTTCATCACAAAATTGAGTGGCTGCACATCACAGCATCCACCAACACCGGTACAGACCAAAAGAATTTCGCTCCATATAGCGATCAGGGGCGGCAAGAACGCTAATAAAGCAAGACCATAACCAGGAGAGAAAAAACGGAAAGTGCATGAATCAGGATGCTGATTGGTTGCTGTCCACAATTGACATGCCAAATGTTGACAAGTCTGAAAAATAGGCTACCAAGTGATTTTTGTCAACCTCTAAAAAAATTGTCAACTTTCGACAACGTTTGATTTTTTTATTTTATTTTTCAATAATGCAGCCTTGTCAAATATTGATATCAAACCAATCAGCCTCTATAGTTGTTTCAGAGCCGGGGGTCACTACACACTATGATAGCATGGAAACACATTCACATGGAACAGGAATAGAGTTCAGCGGACGGCTACATCATCATCCTCCTCGACACAAGATTTCAGCCATGCGATCATAGATTGCCGGTCTCTGCGAGAGAGAAATTCAGCCATGCAGTCATATATACATCGCCAATCTCCTCGACACAATATTCCAGCCATGCATTCACCCAAACATCTTATGTGCCGTCAAGGCCATTTTTTTTGTCCCCTGCGGCCAGCGCCTTTGTAGCACTTCTCGCAAAGGAAAGAAAAAAACCTTTGTAGGTCGCCTCGCGGGAGTTTCCACCCCAAGTGTTTAACAACGGGTGTGGAAATGGAATTACATTAGTATGGTTGCTAGATTTAACACCTAGAACAGATGATTTGTTGTGTTTTTCAAATTTAGTCTTGAAAATAGTAGCCCCTATCATGACTATCTTACGATCTCTATCTATGAAAGTGGGAAACTAGCTGCTAGCTACAAAGATCGGCAAAATTGCTAAGCTTCTTGTTAATCCATGAGGAAACACTAGCTAAGTTTCTTCAAAGATTAATGCGGGGGTCTTCCGGAATGTATCCACCATGCCAACCATCATCATGAATTTAGCTAGGTTTTCAAGATTATTATGACACCAAAAGATTTAGTTAGGGGTTTAGAAACAACGGAAGCGCTCAAAAAGGGATGGCGTCCCTCCTTATGCTTACCTCGTGAGAAATATGAACGAGCGAAATGTGAGGATCTTGCGGAATGTATCCACCATGCCAACCATCATCGCAGGTAAGATTAGGTCGAAAGCTGCTTTGTGGGGCTGGCGGAGGCTAAATGTTTAAGTTAATTGATGCCATGGAAGTGGACTCTTGAGTGTGTTGTTTCTATAAGGCATGTGTACTTCTCTGTAAAACTCTTCTTAATTAAAGATTGAAGGCAAAGCGTTTGCCTCCCTTTCTTAAATATAGGTGCTCCGGAGTTTTATCACATCAAAAGATTCATGTTCCTTCCATACATTTCTTTAAGTTATCTTATTCTTGTTATCTTATTCTTTGGTCCAGATATGATTCCTAATCACCAGCTAGCAGCCAGTAGAAGACCTTGATTCTCAGATGGGTCTTGAGAATCCACGGAAGCTCATACGGAACAGAAAATATTGAAAAGATAATCATGCTGGCTGACAAAAGTTCTCAAATGGGATTCACGGTAGACGATAAACCTGATTTAGTTAACATGGTTTGGTATCTGAATACAACCAATGAGAGACGGTGGCACAGAATACATATAACCAGTTTGAATAGCGGTCCCTTTGTATGTAGACATATATTCTTATTTTGCCCAGTTGTGGCTATTTTTATGGGGTTTTTTTTTACTTTGTTACTGGAGCTTGTTACTTGGAACTTTAAAAAATAGAATATATGATTGTGTACATAGTTACAATGGAGAGGCCAGGGATTACCCTCCTATTTTAAAAAAGTTAACATCCACTTAACTCTGTGAAGCTCATCTGGTCATGCCTTGTAACCAGGGGCGGCGCCAGGGGTCTTCTTGGGTATTCGGTTGAATACCCAAGATTTTGACAAACCATTGAAATTTTATATAAAACAGGCGATTTTTTTTGCAAAACAGTGATGATTTGGGCAAAATGAATACCCTCCTTCAAAATGAATACCCACCCTCTAGAACCTGGCGCCGCCACTGCTTGTAACCCGCCCGATATCCACAACCCTGTGTGATTGAGCATGAGTCATGGAGGCAGACGTTTGGAACCTGGGTGTAGATGCACCTGTTTTCTTAAAAAAAGAGTAATTGCAAAATAGTCAAACATTCATGATATTTTTTGGCAAAAAAGGATCAAGTGTTCTTCTGTAAAAAAAACACCAAGAAATGACTTTGACGGTAATGTGGGCGGGAAAAAAAGCAACATTTTTTTGCGGGTAAAAAAGGCAACACTATATTGAAGTTAATATTCACCCTTTTTGTCCTGCAAATTTTCTTTTTCCTTTTCTTTTTGCTCAAAAGTCGATGGTAATTATTCATCCATCAAATTTTTTATATACGTGTACAACATAAAATCGAGTTTATTGCCGAGAATTTTTGGACTCTTTTCACAATTTACATGCCAGGTGGCTATGCACCCGAGAGCCAAGCCGCATTTTCTGACGAGTCACACGCTATTTTGCTGTCCCGCACCGTGTGGTTACCAATAATGCGATGCTGAGTTGCTGACAAGAAAATCGTCTCGTGGTGTCACGTCCCATGGTACGGCACGGTTCCCATTGTGCGCTGGCTGAGGTGAGTTGAGGTGAGGTGAGGTGCCGTCCCGTCCTTCACTTCTCCCAGACGAACCCTGTTCTGTCGTTTCTTTCTCTTTTCTGAGAGGAGCGGAGTCCTGTTTCGGGGAAGCATATGCAGCCCGTTGAAACCTCAAAGGGGCAAGCCAGCAAGTGCGTGGCCAGGTCAGGTTTGTGGGACGGACACCCGGGCAGAAGAACAGTTCGTCCACGGACGGACGGAGCTATCCACCGGACCACCAGTGACCCGTCGTGGATCCCGGACATTCGTGGGGAGCCTTTACTGCCCCTCGCCCGCGATGATTACGATCTTGACGTATGTAACAGATCTCGTGCGTGTGTTGGACGATGAAATGATGATTCGTCCATGGACTATGCATGCAGGTGGTGAACTAGGTCATGGCAAACGGTCATGACATATTATTATTATTATCTTGACGGGGCAACGGAACTGAATTATTGGAGACCGTATCAGTGTGCATCGTTGTCCAATGAGCATCCCCTTTGCTATCGTCTGTCCTATCTGGGAGAAAGGCGTGAGCGAGATGCATGCACTAGCTACTACGAGCGCGATCTACTCTAGATCGGATGCCCGAGGTTACGAATGGGACATCTCCGTGGGTGCTCGGGCACGATGCCACACATATCTTGCTGCTCTTGCAAGTAAACCAAGTTTTAGCTCCAGCATTGAACTTCATGCCCTATTGGCATGTTCCCGGAAAACAAAGAATAAAGGGGAAAAAATAGCCAGGGAAACAACAGAATGTCTTTCTCTCAACCAAAAAAATGCCATTTGTCATCGTTAACACGCGTAATATTTGTTCGGTCTTCAAAACTAACGAGTGAGAAATGGGACCCCTAGAAAATACCCCATCGTTTGCAATGACCTCATATTAATACTGACATCAAAGCTAGATATGGCTCACAAATCCGCCCGGGACGACATTTTTCAACCATCTATGATGCTTTTTTTATCAACATGTAGGCAATATAGTAAGGAATGCATCTTGGACTTGGTAGACCGGTGGAGGTAATAAAGCTCTTCATATATTCAACCTGATAGGTCACAGTCGCAATATCTATTGAGTATCACACCCACGTGGTTTTCTTTTACCCTACAAAGTAAGCATCTCATATCTGATGCTGCCATGACGTGAAAAACTTTGTTATGCACAAACCAATTGCCAATATTTTAAACCTGGCAAGATTTATCTTTAGAATATGAAATGGCCCCAAAATCACGCGATCGTCTACAATGACCTCATATTATCGCTACAAAAAATATTATCACACCGACTATTAAAGCCAGACAACATCTCAAAAACCATATGCGATAACTTTTTCTAATCATCTATGATGGCTTTTTGTCGATACAAATAACAATATGATAATAGGTATTGGACCTGATAGGTCACATTCACAATATCTGTTGAGCATCACACTCACTTGATTCTTTTTACAATTAAAATAGATTAAATTGCAACCAATGTGCTACAAGAGTTTCTGATTTTTTAGCAATGAAAGCCAGCAAAAAACATAAAGAAAAAGCTAGCCAACGAGGTAACAAAATGTCATCTGTTTCTTAATCCTTTGTCTTTGTTAAACCAATTAATGTTTACTTAGTCACGCAAAATTAATGAGTAAATAATAGCCCAAAAGTTCAAGACCGTCTGCAAAACCTCGTATCATTATTGACTATTAAAGGCAGATGGCTGAAAAACCCAAACCCATTTGTGACAACATTTTTTATCATCTGTGATGACTTTTTAGCGACACAAATGACAATATAATACTCCTTCCATTTCAAAATGTGGTGCATATAAAGTTTTGCATAAGTCAAACATATCTATGTTTAACCAACTTTATAGAAGAAACTATCAACATCGGGAGTATTAAAAAAGTCAGCATCTACAATATTAAATAATTAAAATATAAAAGTGCATTTCATTATGGATCCAATAATACTAATTTTGCATTGTGGATGTTGGTTTTAAATATAAATTTGGTCAACCTTTGACATGTTTAATTTAGAAAAACTAATACACACTACATTTTGGAACGGAAGTAGTATGTAGTCCCTTATTTCTTTTTACTCTGCATATAAAATTTGTCTCAAGTCAAACTTCATGAAGTTTGACCAAATTTATATTAAAAATTATCAACATTACAATACTAAATATATACAACATAAAAGTTAATTATATGGTGCATATAATGATACTGGTTTGATATTCTGAATTTTTTTTATTTTTTCTATAGTTTTAGTCAAACTTGATGAAGTTTGACTTTAAGATAAAATTATATGCAGAGTAAAAAAAGAAACGAAGGGAGTATTGGACATGATAGGTCGGTGAAGGTAATAAAGCTCTTCATATATTCGACCTGATAGGTCACGGTCACAATAATACTCTTAGTATTACACTCATGTAATTCTTTTACCATACAAAAGTAAGCAGCTCATATCAGCTGTTGCCACGAGGTAAAGAACTTTGTTATGCACAAACTGATTGCCGATATTAAACTGAGCAAGTGGCATCAGTCAGAGATCGTAGTTAGATGGTGCGTTCTTCCGGGAGCACGTCGGCAAGGTATACAAGTTCTGTTAGCGAAACCCACCGAGAAACATTTATTAGCATCTGCGGATCGATCTACTGTTGGGCCCATCTTCAAAAGACAGAACTTAATGTTACACCTAACACAGAAAGAGACAGAAAATAAAATATCAGCCACGTCACAATAAATCGTCGAAACAGCGCAAAAAGATACTGTTAAAAAACACCACAAAAAGCTTAGGAACTAAAGTGTAAGCACATGCGTGGTACAGTAGAAGATCAACTTGCATGGAAATGCCAAGCACTAAATTACTGCAACAAAGACTCGCCCTATATTCTGATTCACCCTTTTTCATGCTAGTTGAGGAGTTACTATTTCAGTTTATTATGAACCACAGAAGTAATCACACGGACAATCTGTCTTGATCAATGATTTTCAAGTCTGGATATTTAAAATGATATTGGAAATCAAAGCTTTAACAGTATGACTGAAGGTATGTCTAAAACGTCACTTATTGTGTGAGCTGGGAGGAGCAACAGCGAACATGTAACCACGTCCTCACCACGCAGAAGAAAACTGGAGGAAGTAAATCACCCACATAATAATACTTACTGTACTTGTTTAGGATAAGCAGCAAACTCTTGAATTTATTCAGTTCCTAAATCCACCATTTCTCTCTTCCTGCACCTACAGTCACAGTTAGCCTGTCAGGAAGCTTGGCTATCTAAGAAATTATGCACTGCAGTAAAGCCATTTAAGATATATTTTATGTCCTGATTAAGTAAAAAAAAGGTCAATTTTAGGAGGAAGTAGGAGCATACCATTAACTTATATTGAACCTTTGGTCTTGCCTGTTGTCTGAAGCTATGAATGGTAATGAAGGCTTGCCAGTAATCTTCAAAAGAATCACAACAGACAGTAATATTACCTGCAATCTAATTCAGTAAGAAAGCAACCTAAAGCATAGACACTCAGGCGGCATATCAATCTGCATTTTATTTCTGGATGTAACAGTAGATATGCAGCATCTTTGCACTAAAACATATGCATCGACTCTTTATACTACTCAGAACTGCACATTGTGGAATTGGAGCAGGAGCACCGAATGCACATAGTGGAATGGAGCAGGAACACCAAGAGGTTCTCCCATCCATTGTTCCATTAAGCTCCCCACAGGAAGAAAATATCTCTTCTAAAATTGCCAAAAAAAACTCTTCTAAATATATTCTTGAGTAGAAAATGTTCAAGATCGTTCAGGTAACAGCACAGTAAAGTTACGGAAGAAATAACCGTACATAACAAAAACAACAAAGCAATGGGGTTACTGGTAATAAAGCAAACATTCAGAAGTTGCAGCATGAGCAACATTACAGAAACTAAAGCAATAATATTTCTTGACAATACATCCTTCAATTAACCAGAGTAACTTCATGACGAATGACGAATGAAATTAAATTACAAAACTGTTACGACAATATACTGCTGCCAATCAACCTTGATTGCTTCATTGGTACCCCGGAGGAGAGTAGGCCATTTTCGTTCGCACCTGATGACTCCATATCTCAATTCCTGGACGCCAGCTTCAAAGGTGGATCCCAGAATTCCCCGTGTTAGAATATGTTCTTCACGATGCGGCCGTCTGGTTTCCGCCCACCCAATACTGCTTCACAGCATACAAGATCTTCTCGCGCACTAGGGGGCCGTCTTCGTGGTCAACTAGCTTCGTGTTCCATCTCATGCCCCGGGCGAGTTTGTTCACCTTTGTCAAGACATCGACATCGTCACGCATTATAACAGCACCTTCAGGCCTCAAGATGCGGTCCATCTCAAGGAGGATGTCTTCCATGCTGCACCTGTTTGGTTTTAACATACAGAATGAATCAGCATTGGCAATCTTACTAATTGTTATACAAGGGTGACAGAACTGGTGCCGCAGGACAGGAGCAACTTACTTATTGCTATACAAGGTGAAAAGGCCACTAGCGTGGATAAGATCATAGGTCCTTGGATAAGTAGAGAAAGCTTCACACCTGACATAAATTGTGAGACGTGTCAGTAAGTTCATGACAACAACTTTACTGAGTCGAGATTCGGGCATAACAAGGCATACCAGTCATGGTAAATGCCAATCAATCCTCGCTCATAAACAGCCCCCAGGGTTGCAATCTTTGCAATGGTTGGCACCACATTCATCACCCAAGATTTTGGGGACTCAATCGCCGCAGCAAAACCCCCAAAACCTGCATTCATGTCCATGATGTTTCTGTACCTACCAGTAAGTAGATACTTGTTCACATTGCTATAAGCCTTCACATGCTTCTTCCACATTTTGTTGTCTTTCTGATATGCCTGAGATGAAACCCCTGGAATTAACCCATTAGAAATTCTTGGAGGAATTGCGTTGAGCCTGCTTGGGAAGGGCTCGATTGCTCCTCCGGCAACTTCACTTGGATTTTCTACATCAGGAAGAGGTGTAACACATGCCTTCATCTTCTTGTACCTGGTGTTGCAAGAATAAGTGAAAATTAGGATAGGAGAGAGGTTATATAAATTATTAAACAGAACTTCTAACGACATATTAATACATCAACACATCTAAGTAGGCAAAGCGAAAATAATGCATTGACCAGACAGTATACCTATTGATGCTAGACTATCGTAATATATACTCTGAATCTTGCTAAAGGATATTAAGCTAAAATTAGCAATTCAGTCTAATAGATTGTTTCACAAAACTACAGTAGAAACATACCAGACATCATCTGCATTTGTTGATTCACACATCTGCACAGTGGATTCTTCTAGCCTAGAAGGACAGGACTCAGTATTTGCTCTTTTCCTCCATATTGCCGTCTCACCCTTCTCCGAGACTTTCTCCCAACATAGAAGCTTAGCCATTTCCTCTATCTTGTTCTGCTCTGCCTCAAGATCCTCCTTTGTACGTTGCCAACCCTTGTAGTTCGCCTTCCAGTTAATTGGAGGACCTGACAGCACCCAGTATCCACCAGGTCTTAGAACCCTATCAACTTCCATCATATAGAGTCCATCTGCATATCAGCAAATACAGAAAAAAATGAGAAGTAGAACAAGAACTGCATCAAAATGGCACAAGGTATTTACGCAATAACAAAATGTATCAAGCCCATATATTGGATGCACAGTATAGAAGGATACATGATTAGAGGCTCACCATTCATTCCCCATGGAATCAAGCACCTAGAACAATGGGCCATATCAAAGGCTCTTGATGGATAAGGGAGTTTAATTGTGCCAAGAACACCAATAACAGCTGGGACACCTCTCTCCAGAGCAAACTGTACTTGGGCTTCGTGTGAATCTCTGGGTGCAAACGACATGG
Organism: Aegilops longissima; assembly: GCA_021605205.1. Taxonomy (NCBI): domain Eukaryota; kingdom Viridiplantae; phylum Streptophyta; class Magnoliopsida; order Poales; family Poaceae; genus Aegilops; species Aegilops longissima. The sequence goes on from CM038680.1 coordinate 434,514,087, forward strand.
CTAAAACATTCCTCTTTAACAAGTAAGCTCCCCAGCTAGCCACCTGAAAAAATTCAGAATTTTAGGACATGAACAAAGTCAGAAGAAGCTCACGAAGTAACAGTAAGCAATATGCAGTTTGATATCTCCACTTACCCCGCAACCAGTGTCCAATGCAGTCCTGACGGTTCCGTTGGCAATCGGTATAACTGACGCCAGTTGATCAATGTACTTATCAGCACCTTGAGGGAACTGTGTCCCTCCACCGGGGAATCTGAAGACGTTGCCCTCGTACTGCACCCAGTTCTGTATGGCTTTCTCGACCGTCAAGCTCTTATAGGGACAATTCGCAAAAGGAACATAATCCCGACTTTTGGGCCATGGGAATGGAGCAACATATCCCTTAGGCGGTGGTACCAGGCAGTGCAGCTTTTCTTTCTGCGGTGGGCAATGCCGCTCTCTGTAATTCATGTTCTCCCGAGGAAATTTCATAGCTCTGTTTTGATCTTGGCAAGGTGTATAGTCCGTGAAGCGGTCCGGGCATGGCTTAAACTTCTTCACCGGCGAAACAAGATCGCCGGAGCTGCCTTGTTTAGAATGGTGTGTGTCGAAGCTGAGGTTCGGTAAGATGGTGCAATCGGTCCGCTTCGTGATCTCCAGGGCAATGCTGTCCCCCTTTCCGAAGCCACTCTTCTGCCACGCCCCGAGGATGTAGAAGAAGCAGCACAAGCCAATCACTATGCATATAGACACGATGCTTCTAGTCCTGTTGTCCGCAGGACCCCCCTTGACGGCCATTATGGTTTATCCTGAGAATTGCACACTGATTAAGATTGTCTTTTTTACTAATTATGGTCCATTACATATGATTTTTCCTAAATCTGATGCAGCCGCAATTTCAAGTCTTTTTTTTTTTGCGGGGAACCGCAATTCCACCTGAGGCAATCATAGACGGACGATAATAAACAGGAAAGAAAGCATGTGGCTTTCGTGCATCACATCAGGTGTATCCTAACCACCAAACTTCACCAAAATTGTTGAAACAACAGATCTCTAAAATCCCACACCATGTCGCCAGCACCCAGCAGCAGGAGTGAAGCGCGAGGCTCACAGGGGCGGATCTTGGCGTCAGGATCAGTGGGGGGGGGACTAACCACGGGATAAAAACAAAACAAGCTCATACCTCACAACCCAATGGCGAAAGATTGCGATGCCGCGACGGGAGGAAGGACGGAGCTCGGAACTGCGGAAGCTGCCGTAGAGGGCTTGAGGCGTGAGCAGCTGCTCGCGGGGGAGAATGGCTCGCCGGCCGGATCCCGGGTTACCGCCAGCTCCTAGGCGAACGGCAGCTTCCGCGGCAGCTGCAACGGCTGGGAGAGAACCGGGGCCAAAATCTCGGGGTTTTAGAGCCGCGTTTCCCCCGATTTTCCGAGGGCGGTGGGGATTCGCCCAACCCCGAGCTTGACAGTTCTGCTCCACCTCCACCGACGGGTCGGGGAGAACCGAGGGAGTATGTTTTTCGCCGTTGGATTTCTGGGGAGAATAAAGCGGAAAGGCGATAGAAATCTTGGGCTTTGGGGCCGTCGCTTTCGTGGATACAGATCTGTCTGCTGCCGCCCTACGGGGTTCGCGGATCAAGCACGCCCGTTTACCCGACTGGAAGATTTAAAAAAACGACTGGAAGATACTCTTCTTTTTGCATTAACCATTTAAATTTAAATCTCATACACTTTTTTTTTGGGTACTCATACATTTTTTTGAACACAGTACAGACGCAAGCGCTCATATATACTCGCATACACTCACCGTATGAACGCGCACACGCACACCCTGCCCCTATGAGCACTTCCGAGAGACTGAGCCAGCATATTATCTTGAGATTTTATGAAGTCACCATAGACGTCTCGCAGTCGACGGAAACGTCTTCTCCCACTGAACGTGCATCACCGGATATCCTGAAATAAACCCAGAATAAATGCAAGCACCAGGACTTAATTCCACAGCTCGAACCAACCACAAATCTATTAGACCTAAGAAGAAAAAAACTCAAACACTAATTCTTTGGCAAACAACTTGATAACACTCTTCAGTTACATATAGTTAAAATGAAGGAGACAAGCACAAGCTATCAGGATGGAAAATAATTCAAAACAATGCAAACAAATGTATGAAAATTAATGTGTATATCTAATAATTAAGAGTCAAATTAGACAGGCGGCAACACGCACCATGAATGATCTGAACCTTACAAGTGCTCACACCACCCCCTCCCCAAGAAAATCAACTTCTCAATAAAAACCATCCCTGGCCAGCCAAAATATCTCATTTTCGTCTCAAAATAGAGCAAGCGTTGAAAGGTTGTAGAGGAGCATGAGACAGGGGATATTGGAGGCTACCACTCGATGCATGTGCTCCACAAATCATCGGCGGTCACCAAGATTGCCTCGGCTGCTCCATCGCCGAAAAAGAAGATACGAAGGGAGCAAAAGAGAAGGAAAGAAAGGAGCGGGAGGAATGGTTGTACGCAGTTGGACCAGGCGGGGGCGCTCGGCTAGGTGCGGCTCGCCGGGTGGGGGTGCACGTTTGGGTTGGGTGGGTCTCAACTAGGTGGGAGGTGCGGTTGGGCGTGGTTGGGTTTCGTTCGATCAACCCAAAACCGAAGCAAGCCAGATAAAAGCCAAAGGGTAAAACTAAATCAACGACCGTGGCAAGCACATCGAGCATTGGATCAACTATAATAATACAAGCATTGGATCAACTATAATAATAATTTGTGCATAAGTTTGTTTGAATTGGATAAAAGTGTGGAAAGGTAATGCTAAACGGGTGATTGATGTCACAAACATGAATCTAGGAGGTTAAAAAATGAAATTCACTCAAAAAAATCTTATAAATGTGATCAATTTTTGCTAAGTTTGACTTATAAAAAATTAAAAATATGTTTACTATATTTGGGAACGGGTTCGGGTTAGTCAAGGGCCACGCGTTTGTTTAGAGCAACTCTGGCTCTCCGTTTGTAGAGGTACGTACATTTTTTTTCTTGTACTCCCTCTGTAAACTAATATAAAAGCGTTTAGATCACTACTAAACGCTTTTATATTAGTTTACAGAGGGAGTATTTTTTAATTCTTTCTTAGGGTACAATGATCCGGCATCCGTACCAATAATGTGGAGGTAAGAAAAAACTCCCGTACGCTTTGACTTGCCTGCTCCTAGTCCAGTACAATGAAATTGCACCGTGACCTAACCAAACGCGCCAACGCACGAACTTTTTTTTCTAGAATACCGCCAACGCACGAACTTAAATCGTGTGGGGTCCCTGGCCGGTACCAGCACTTATGGGGTCACGTGCCCACTGGGTACCGAGTGAGTAGTGAGGCAGTGACAGTGAGTGGGTTTGGTTGGCGAGCATGAGCGTGCAGCGCGCCTCGTGAGCACGGTGGGATTTGAACTGATCGATCGCCGACGTCCGGCGCGGCGCGAGCCCGTCGGTGAGTGCGTTCGTCAACCCGCAAATAAGAAAAACGAGTGCGTCGGTCCAGCTAGCGAAGAATGCCCGAGCAGCAACAGAAAAGACAGGAGGAACTATGTAAAGCTAAATGTGAATGAAGATTTTGACCCAGACTTATTCAAGGGCTTGTATGATGCTGTTATCAGCGACTTTAATGGCAAATTCGTCACGGCAGAAAACAGAAAATCGATTGGTGTGAAGATGTGCTCATGGCCGAGGCATTGGACTTACAGTTTGGTCTTAATTTGGCAACTACAATCGGGTATAATTGCATGGAAATGAGCTCCGACAAGATCGAGCTAATAGAGACACTGAAGAACGGAGGTCGCTCTTTCGGCCTATCAGCGACAATTTTTCATGATATACTAATTGTGCGGCCCATGATTATCATATCATCTTGCGTGTGACTTTTCGCATATTATTTTTTAGCATACTTCTAGAGAGGCTAATTTGTGTTGCACATGATTTAGCCAAACTAACTAGAAATAAGATGTGTGCAGGATGGATGAAAGATCCATCCATAGACATTGTCTATACTCTTATATAAGATACTTGTTGGGGAACGTAGTAATTTTAAAAAAATTCTTACGCACACGCAGATCATGATGATGCATAGCAACGAGAGGGGAGAGTGTTGTCCACGTACCCTTGTAGACCGAAAGTGGAAGCGTTATGACAACGCAGTTGATGTAGTCGTACGTCTTAACGATTGACCGATCCTAGCATTGAAGGTACGTCACCTCCGTGGACTGCACACGTTCAGCTCGGCGACGTCCCACGAACTCACGATCCAGTAGAGCTTCGAGGGAGAGCTTCGTCAGCACGACGGCGTGATGACGGTGATGATGAAGTTACCGACGCAGGGCTTCGCCTAAGCACCGCTACGATATGGCCGAGGTGGATTATGGTGGAGGGGGCACCGCACACGGCTAAAAGATCAACTGATCAACTTGTGTGTCTATGGGGTGCCCCCCTCCCCCGTATATAAAGGAGTGGAGGAGGGGGAGGGGCCGGCCCTCCTAGGCGCGTCCCAAGGGGAGTCCTACTCCCACTGGGAGTAGGATCCCCCCCCCTTTCCCTAGTTGGACAAGGAGAGAAGGAAGGAGAAGGAGGGAGGAAGGAAAGGGGGGCCGGCCCCCCTCCCAATTCGGATTGGGCTTTGGGGGGGGGGGCTCCTTTGCTCCTTCCCCCTCTTTTTCACTAAGGCCCAATAAGGCCCATATACCTCCCGGGGGGTTCCGGTAACCTCCCGGTGCTCCGGTGTATTCCCGATCTCATCCAGAACCATTCCGATGTCCAAATATAGTCGTCCAATATATCGACCTTTATATCTCGACCATTTCGAGACTCCTCGTCATGTCCGTGATCATATCCGGGACTCTGAACTACCTTCGGTACATCAAAACACATAAACTCATAATATCGATCGTCACCGAACGTTAAGCGTGCGGACTCTACGGGTTTGAGAACTATGTAGACATGACACGGTCAAGTCTCCGGTCAATAACCAATAGTGGAACCTGGATGCTCATATTGTTTTCTACATATTCTACGAAGATCTTTATCGGTCAAACCGCATAACAGCATACGTTGTTCCCTTTGTCATCGGTATGTTACTTGTCCGAGATTCGATCGTCGGTATCTCAATACCTAGCTCAATCTCGTTACCGGCAAGTCTCTTTACTTGTTTCGTAATGCATCATCCCGCAACTAACTCATTAATCACATTTCTTGCAAGGCTTATAGTGATGTGCATTACCGAGAGGGCCTAGAGATACCTCTCCGACAATTGGAGTGACAAATCCTAATCTCGATCTTTGCCAACTCAATAAATACCATCGGAGACACCTGTAGAGCACCTTTATAATCACCCGGTTACGTTGTGACGTTTGGTAGCACACAAAGTGTTCCTCCGGTAATCGGGAGTTGCATAATCTCATAGTTATAGGAACATCTATAAGTCATGAAGAAAGCAATAGCAGTAAACTAAAACGATCAAGTGCTAAGCTAAAGGAATGGGTCAAGTCAATCACACCATCCTCTAATGATGTGATCCCGTTAATCAAATGACAACTCATGTCTATGGCTAGGAAACTTAACCATCTTTGATTCAACGAGCTAGTCAAGTAGAGGCATACTAGTGACACTTTATTTGTCTATGTATTCACACATGTACTAAGTTTTCGGTTAATACAATTCTAGCATGAATAATAAACATTTATCATGATATAAAGAAATATAAATAACAACTTTATTATTGCCTCTAGGGCATATTTTCTTCAATACTATAGTGATCACCTTGCTATAAACAATACTTTAATGTCAAAAAAAAGTCCAAGCGGGGGCGCGAATTTGTCCGCCAACACGTTGCCGTTTGCCGTGAATCCTATGTGACACACACTGCTTAAAATTGGGCACGCTTCGCAAAGGGACAAGCGCATACGGCGAGTAAATAGGCAGGCCCATTTTTGTAGAAGTGCATGCTCTATCCAATGCAACCAAAAGACCGATCTTATGAAAAAGACTAGGCGACACATTATACGTCAAGACTTCCCCTCACGTGTGGCTCCCTCAGTCCTAAATGTGGACCGAAAGTGGGCTACAATTTAATTGCGCCAGCCGGGTCTTGAACTCGAGACCTCTTGGCTCTGATACCATGTAGAAATGCATGGTCTAGCGAATGCAACCAAAAGACAGAACTAATGAAAGAGACTAGGCAACACATTTATACATCAACACTCCCCTCAGAGGTGGGAAATATATTAAAATATATTAAAATAGCCTAGACTTGAGGAGAGCGTTGAAATATATTGCCCGCCTTCCTCCATCAGTTTGGACTTTTGGATGAGTTGGCTGAAGCATGAATTCAACATCCGAGCCAAGAGGTCTTGAGTTCAAGACCCAATTTTCTGGGTTTTTTTTCTCCTTTTCATTTTTCTGTTTATGTTTTTTATTTATTTTTCACTTGTTAATTTTATTTATTCTTACAAGAATTTAATTATTTTGCAAAAAAATCCAAAAATATTAATGTTCTTGAATTTTTTTTAATTTTTTCAGAAAATGGCTTTTCATACAAATATTCAGAATTTCAAAAATATTCATGTTCTCGATTTTGTTTCATAGATACAAAAATCTTCATGTTTCTGAAAACTGTTTGGGATTTACTTTAAATTTTGAATTTTTCAAAGTTTGTTCCCATTCTCAAATTTTGTTCAGAAATACAAACATGTGTGTGTTAAAAAGATATTCAAGAATTTCAAAAACTATTCAGGTTTTCAGAGATTGTTTAGAATTTCAAAAATAGCTCTTGTTTCCAAATTTTGTTCCAAAATTCAAAAAAAAATTCATGCTTTTGATTTTTTTGGAATTTTAATAATGTTTGTGTTTTCCAAAAAAATGTTGAGAACAAGAAAAAAAATATTTCCTACTGTGCTTGGTCAGTAGCTGGACCGTTGTAGTGAACCGGGCGTTACTGTTGTTGGACTGCTGCAGTAAAGACGACACTGCAATGCGAAAAATAATAACTACCCATGGTGCAGAAAAACTCTCTACAGTGTCGTGCGTCGCGCTTGCTGATGGTCCAGCCTAGTCGGGCTTCCCCGTGTGTGTTGCTGTTCTATTTGCCACAAAATTCGGCAAATTGGAGGTTCCACCGTTGGCTTGTGGCATCTCATTTATTTGTTCAATGCAGATCATCAAATTGGTCGGGACTAGTCCGAACATCTGAAAGCCCACAAACCTGCTCCAAATCAAGGGAGCCCTAGGGAGTTAAGATGTCCACCATGTCGGACTCCAACATCCATGTCCGACTCAAAATCCAATCTGGAGCCCATGCATTTTCACACGGAATAATTTTAACATGCTTCCTTTTACCCTCTCTTTTCACATGAGAGGTTAGATAAGAATTAATCATACCACTAGTTAATCAAGTCAATGGCTCAGATGTATTATGTACTCTTACCTCTCATATGGAAAAGGAAGGTAAGAGGAACCATGCTAAAATTTGCCTTTTCACGACCCTTTTCTCCTCTTGCGCACGTGGATGTCGTACTCTCCCAGATTCGGCCACTGCTCAGGTACCCTCCACCCCATGGCCGCCGCCCATGGCCGACACCGTGCCCAGCAAGTGTTCAGACACATGCCATAAAATATGTCCATGGATTTGAAAAAAGTTCACGAATTTGGAAAAGTTCACCAATTTTGAAAGAAAATTGATCAAATTTTCAGAAGTTATTTCTAAAGAAGTTCATCGATTTTGAAAAAAGGTCATCAAATTCAACAAAATTTAAAAACAGTTCAACAATTTTGGAGTTCATCAAATATGAAAAAAAGGTTCATCAGATTTGAAAAAAGGTCATTGATTTTGAAAAGTATCATCAAATTGAAAAGGTTCAATGAATTTGGGAAAACGCTCATTGATTTTTTAAATTCACCGAATTTTTTAAAAAGTTCATCAAATTTTGAAAAATTGTATCAAACTTGAAAAAATCATAAAAATTGAAAAGATATCATAAATTTGAAAAAAAACTTCATGCATTTAAGAAAATAAAAAAGAAAAACAGAAAACTTAGAAAACATCGGGGGCATTTTCTATATGTATAAATGTATGAAAGGACATGATTTGCTTTAACTGTGGTGGACCGGGACATTATGTTGGAAACTGTGTGAAGCCGAAGGCCTGCTTTATTTGTCAGCAGAATCACAATGTCAACAATTGTGCAGCATGGTCTAAGGTTCAACCTACTGCTGCCTTTTTTGGTAGTGGAGCTCATGGTCTTGGTTTTTACCATGTTGATGTCCCTGTTGCAAATGAGTCCAATTGGCTGAACTTCCAGAATTGTGCAGTGGTTAACATCTTGAGAGGGAAGTGAATGGTGCTAAGTTGAGGAATTACTATACGCTACATTCTGAAAATAAACATTGGCCTTGGGAAATCGGAGGCTTGTCTAGTAAGACCTTTTGGTCGAGTTTCCTCCCGGAAGAAAGTGGAAGATCTTATTGAGTTGCTCGGGTTCTCCCTGCCACAAGATGTTAATGTGACTCTAACTGAATGGAAAGGTGGGTGCGAGCCATTTGGTGAGTTGATTGAAGCGTGGGTTTTGATTGAGGGAATTCCTCCAAAGTGGTGCACATGGAAAGTATTTGCTCAGATTGCTTCATTGTTTGGGGCCCTTATAGATGTGGATTGGAATGGGATGTTCAGAACTTTTTTTGAGAATGTCAGAGTCAAGATTGCCTGCAGAGACCCCACCAAAATTCCTTTTGAAAGACTGATTGAGATGAAGAATAAGTTGTTTCTACTTGGCTTTACTGTGGAAGGTTTTGAACAAACATGTGGGGTTGATTCTGTCATTGATGTTGATGGGGATGAAGATGATTTTGAGGAAGATGGAAAGGCTGAGGAGGATCAGACAGAGGGGCATGAAGGAACACAGGGTAACCATGCTTCTGATGGTTCAGGAGGTGGTGACCTAGCTATTGATGAGCTGGACAAGGCCAATTTCTCATCCAAACAAAACTCTTCAAAAAGATCTGGTGACCAGGGGGTGGTGGATGCACCCATGAATGAGGATATTAACACTGACCAGGAGGAATTTATTCTGAAATGTGCTTTGACAAAAGTCAACCTTGAGGGTTCATCTTCTGATGGACATGGATGTGCTCCTGGGCATATGAGTCAGCTTACAGCTCAAGTCCTAAAATGTGGTGGAAAGGAGAAGGATGCTATTTGCAAAACTCCTGCTCCAACTAAGGAAGTTTCTGTCAACATGACTCCTGAGAAGAATACTGAGAATATGGAATATTGTGAGGATCTGTTAAGATCCTTTGGACATATGTGATTACAAGATGAGGGAGCAGAAGATGAGTGAGGTTCTCCTCCCGAGGCTGTCCAAATTCTCCAGAGTGAAACTTGGAGGAGGTCTCTGATGGAATCACTTACTCAAGTTAAAGATGGAGAGGCTGGTCATGAAAACAAGTCAAGATGGGGCCCTGTTGTTGCAAAAAGACCTCCTACCAGGGGCCATGGTAATGTTAACATCATGGAAAAAGCTGCAGCATATAAGAGGAAGAAGAATCTGGAAATCCCACCCACATTCAAAGGTAAATCCTTCTCTACTATGGATAAAAACATTCTTGCTAATCAGATATGTCAAATGAATTTGGTGATTGGGGGGGATGACATTCAAAAGAACTTTACTATAGATGAGATGATAGAGGTAGAGAAGGAAAGGCGTTTGGTTTTTGCCAACAATAACCCTGAAATTGTGCTTCCTAATAACCTTGATCTTGATGCCAGTGATTTGGTTAGTACACCTATTGATGCCTGAGGGAGTCCTGGATTAGGGGGTGTCCGGATAGCCGGACTACCATCATCAGCCGAACTATCATTGGCCGGACTATCATCATCGACCGGACTCCAAGACTATGAAGATACAAGATTGAAGACTTCGCCCCGTGTCCGGATGGGACTTTCCTTGGCGTGGAAGGCAAGCTTGGCGATACGGATATGTAGATCTCCTACCATTGTAACAGACTCTATGTAACCCTAGCCCTCTCCGGTGTCTATATAAACCGGATGGCTCTAGTCCGTAGGACTACAATCACAACAACCCTTACAATCATACCATAGGCTAGCTTCTAGGGTTTAGCCTCCTTGATCTCGTGGTAGATCCACTCTTGTAAACATCCACAATATCAATATCAATCAAGCGGGGCGTGAGGGTTTTACCTCCATCAAGAGGGCCCAACACAGGTAAAACATCATGTCCCTTGTCTCCTGTTACCATCCGCCTAGACGCATTCGGGACCCCCAACCCGAGATCCGCCGGTTTTGACACCGACATTGGTGCTTTCATTGAGAGTTCCTCTGTGTCGTCACCGGTAGGCTTGATGGCCTCTTCAATAAAAAACGACGCCGTCCTGGGTGAGACTTTTCTCCCCGAACAGATCTTCAGATAGGCGGCTTCGCTGCGCGGGCCAACTCACTTGGCCATCTGGAGCGGATCGAAGCTACGCCCTGGCCGTCGGTCAGGTTTGAAGCCTAAACTTCACGGCCGATATCCGTGGGGACTTGATCTTCGATGGATCGAGCCACACCGAAGCGTGCGCATGGCTGTCACGATGGGCATGACCTAACTCTCGCCGCGGACAGCACCTTTGAGGCCGTGCGAATCCGCTCCGACCCATAGTCCGGAGCCGATCGCTCGATCGAGGACGGATGGCTGGACACCGCCTCGGGGGCAGCAACTCCTACGTCGATGGAGCCGAACACTTACCTTGTCCCGCACAAAGCCCATGACTCCGAGGTGCCGGACTCTCTGTCGGACTCCGAACCTCCTGCGCCCCTGCCAGTCGAATCCGATTGGGCGCCGATCATGGAATTCACCGTTGCGGACATATTTCTCCACTCGCCCTTCGGCAATATCGTAAACTCATGAAGCATCTCGCTATCCGGAGAGCCTGGCGAACCACGGCCGAGGATGGTCGGGACGCGACGACGAAGAAATTCAGAGCCCACCACCACCCACTTCGTAGCCACCGTCGGCGATTTAACCGACGTGCTCGACTACGACTCCAAGACATCGGCGGTATGGACGGCGATGCGAGAGACTACCAAGAACCGGTGCCTACGGACACCGAAGACCACCTCGTCACACGACATATACATGGTGGAGACCCCAAAGGGAAGTGATAACGAGGAACAACGGGACACGGCAGAGGATAATCCCGCCGATAAACAACCAAAATGGCGACATAGACGCCGCCCTAAGTCCCGCCTCGATCAAAGCAACCTTCCTAACGACCCAGCAATAGAGCAGGGCAAACCAGCGGACAACGAACAGGACGAGCCGGATAATCAACCCCTTCACGGAGCAATCAACAGTCCGGACACAACACCGGAGCATAAGAACATACACAAAAGACTCGTCGCCACTGCAAGAAGTTTGAAGAAGGAAAACGGAAGCTCAAAACAGCGAAGACACGCTCGAGAATGAAGTGGAGCAAAGTATTCAAGACTGCAGACAAATATGGCAATGGCCATCAAACAAAGAGCTACTCAAGCGTTAAGTTGCTGCCAGAATTTGACGAGGAAGCCATAGAGCCTTCACGGTCAAAAAATAAAGAGGCCGCCTGGCGGATAGACGCCGATGACAGGCCAAAAGCGACAAGCGGGGCGCGCACAAGTTTCAATTATAATCACTCGGGAAAGCGGACGGCCCAACTAGGTCCATCTACGGGCCAAAAAGAGGGCCCCAGAAGTAACACAACACAACAAGTGTTCAAAGACAGCGGCACACCCAAATACAGGCGCCAGACACCCGCTATGTTTTATCGATGAGGTGCTGGATCATGAATTTCCAGCAGGTTCAAACCCATGAACATAGAGGCATACGACGCACAATGCACTTTGAGTCTGGATAGAAGATTACATACTACACATACACATGGCTAGAGGAGATGATCTCCACGCCATAAAATACCTACCCTCAAGCTCAAAAGGCTAGCTAAGCATTGGCTCAAAAGCCTCCCGGAAAACACTTGTTGGAAGTTGGGAAGAGCTTGAGGACGCGTTTAGAACAAATTTTCAAGGGACTTATGTCCTTCCTCCAGATCTGAGCGATCTGAGTCATATAACCCAACAGCCCAAGAGTCGCGTGCAAATTAAGAACAGGTTCCTTACCAAAAAGAACCAAATAGTCATTGTCCGGACGCAGAAGCCTTAGCAGCTTTTAAACACAACGTCCGAGACGAATGGCTCGCCAGACACCTCGCCAAGAGAAGCCAAGAACAATGGCCGCTAACAAGCCTCATGGCGCTTTTTGCTAGAGAAGACAGTGGCTAGCAAGATGCAGCACCAGCGATCCGAGTACATCCGATATCGAGATGGAAACCGAAAGTCACGGCGCAGAAAGATCAGCGCGGAATAAAGAAAAAGCCCAAAGGGCACGACGGTCAACGCCGGATTCAAAAGCTCATGCCAAACAATAAAACACGGCCTCTTAAGGACAACAGAGACGAGCTATCAAATTTAAACAAAATTTTAGATCGGATATGTCAAATCCAAGATACCTCGGAAGGCTCGCAAACCATACCAACCGAAATTGTTGGGTTTTAAACAGTCCGCAGACTCAACGCCCGGACACAAGGGGCTCGATGCGCGCCAAGCGAGGACGATAACGAACCCCACCAGAGAGCACCGAAAGTCAAAAGACTTTCCCACAAGAAGTCAAAACAAGAACTCGCTTCACGTGATAGCACGGAAAACCAACACGGCACTCGCTAAGACAAGTGTCGACGGTCCACCTCGGTGGAACACCGAGATTGGATGTCAAAACCAATCACTTTCGACCATCTGGATTAGTCCGTATATCCTAACGCAGGATAGACTGCCTCGATATTGGATCCCATAATGACGGACTGCATTTCACGCAGGTTTTGATGGACGGCGGCAGTGACTTAAACCTGCTATATTCGGACACACTCCGCAAGTTGGGATAGACCATACTGCAATTCGGCATAGCCGCACTTCCTTCAAAGGAGTGGCGCCAGGCCCTTACGCCAGGTGCACAGTTTCATTATTACTAGAAGTTGTGTTCGGGTCACCTGACAACTTCCGACGAGAAAAGCTAACCTTTCATGTCGCCCCATTTTAAAGTAGCTATCAAGCATCACTGGGACGGGAAGATTTCGTCCGCTTCAATGCAATACCACATTACGCGTCTCTTACGCTTAAAATGCCCGGTCCACGTGGCATCATTCCATTAAAAGGTCGCCTGAGACCCCGGACACGGCTGGACGAGTCCGGAATAAATAAGCTAGGGGCTACCTAGCCGCACACCCCTTCACAAGGGTTTGCACATATAAGCCGTAATGAGCTAGCATAGGCTCAACTTTATTAATCTATATTTCAATTTTTTATGCACTTTCTCGCACGATTTCTTTTCCAACCAAGTTCATCTCTTCTTTACAGATGAACAAAGGCACACCCGCCCGAGGATATGGCACAACGGAGACACAGCGCAGACGTGCAGAGGGACCCGTTGTAAGGACTCTTTCGCACTAAGACCCTCGTAAACCTTTCTTCTGTCTCTTGTTGCTATAATCCCCGGCTTATCATTATAACCAGAGTGGAGATGGCGTTTTGGCATCGGGCGCGCTGTAAGAACCTGCCTGCACGGACACAAGGGCTTAGAGCTTTGTTTTGCCCGCTATTATAAAGACCGAACACCTTCGGGAGTGTTCGGCGCCTCGAGTTAGGCCTTATATGCATCAGCTCGAATCATGTCTTTGGTCAAATGTTGGGTTTGCACGGCTCTGTGTTTTGCTGCCTTACATTCCGTATCATCGGCTAACTTAGCGGCTCCGGAGAACTCTGCGATTGTGCCCAGATTAATTCGGTGGCGAGCACCTCAAAGAGAGAAAGCCGAAAACTGACTGTCATGATACAGCGAGAGACTGGTCAACCACTCGATCGACTATGGGAATGTTTAGGATTCCTCCGCTTTGATGAAGGGCCGTTTCCCGGCCAGGCACATACGCGCCCCAAATTCGGCGAGCGCGGTGCCCCCAGGGGCTATGTCGTAGCCCCACCCTCGAACTCCATGGCTAAGTGAAAGTGATAAAGCATTATAGTCCGGTTGCCTCGTTTGCTATGCTACCACCTCCTTTACAGGACCGAGGGCACGGATTAAGTGTGAAAACGCGCTATATTTTTAGAACACCCCGCACCTTGTGCGTGGGGCTGAAGCCGACGATCGCCATCTTCGGGTTATACACACGTATACATGAACTGCCGCATAAGGAGATATTCTATTACTTGAACGCACAAGTATAAAAGGCGCTTACATCATAAATATCATTTTACATCATATAAACGTTCATTCGAACGTAACATTTTTTGAGCACTGCGACTCTATCACACGAGCACCACGCAACACTTCGCCAAAATAGTGCTCGGCGGGTAACGGTTATTATCCGAACCCGGGTCGCAACAGCGGTGGCATCCATCTCGTCCAATGTGTCTTCACACGGCGGCGCCATCCGCGCACCCTCTATGCAGCCGACCGCTTCATCGCTTTGATATGCGGCACCGCCCAAGAAATTGCTGCAATAAGCCAAAGTAACTCTTCGGTGGGGCCTATCCGCCGGATATGGGTCACTATATCCGTCATAGCAAGCCCGACAACCTATTTAGCTCAGCCCACTCAGCCAAACGGTCGATCAGCGAAGTGAACGCTCCGGACTATGGAATTGAGACCAAAACAACTCTTCCGTCTTGTGATCCTTCCGCGAAAATGCACAAGGGCATCCGCCGACTCATTGCTAAGTCCATATAAGGGTCTTCGACCCCACAGTTGGTGGTGAGCATATTTTGGATCCAGAACCTTGGCGCAGCGAAAAGGCTTGCCGGCTACAATATCTCCGACCGGGCAGCTCTTCCTTCATAGCCCGCATTGCGAGTGGGCATCCTTGGCCGGCGGTGGCCTTCCGCAGTCTTCTTGCCCGCTAGGCGCTCCTTCCCAAGAGCCTCATTGCGGTCGGTAGCATCTTTAACTTCACGGCCATTTCGGCTATCTCTTCCTCGCTCCGGCGGTCTTGCGATCGAGGGAGTCTGGATTAGGGGTGTCCGGATAGCGGACTACCATCATCGGCCGAACTATTATTGGCGGACTATCATCATCGACCGGACTCCAAGACTATGAAGATACAAGATTGAAGACTTCTCCCGTGTCCGGATGGGACTTTCCTTGGCGTGGAAGGCAAGCTTGGCGATACGGATATGTAGATCTCCTACCATTGTAACCGACTCTATGTAACCCTAGCCCTCTCCGGTGTCTATATAAACCGGATGGCTCTAGTCCGTGGGACTACAATCACAACAACCCTTACAATCATACCATAGGCTAGCTTCTAGGGTTTAGCCTCCTTGATCTCGTGGTAGATCCACTCTTGTAAACATCCACAATATCAATATCAATCGAGCGGACGTGGGTTTTACCTCCATCAAGAGGGCCGAACTGGGTAAAACATCATGTCCCTTGTCTCCTGTTACCATCCGCCTAGACGCACGATTCGGGACCCCTACCCGAGATCCGCCGGTTTTGACACCGACATTGGTGCTTTCATTGAGAGTTCCTCCGTGTCGTCACCGATAGGCTTGATGGCCTCTTCAATCAACAACGACGCAGATCTGGGTGAGACTTTTCTCCTGGACAGATCTTCGTATTCGGCGGCTTCGCACTGCGGGCCAACTCGCTTGGCCATCTGGAGCAGATCGAAAGCTACGCCCCTGGCCGTCAGGTCAGGTTTGGAAGCCTAAACTTCACGGCCGATATCCGCGGGGCCGGGGACTTGATCTTCGATGGATCTGAGCCACAGCCGAAGTGCGTGTGCGGCTGTCACGATGGGCATGACCTAACTCTGCCGCCGGACAGCACCTTGGAGGCCGCACACGAATCCACTCCGACCCATAGTCCGGAGCCGATCGCTCGGATCGAGGACGGATGGCTGGACACCGCCTCGGGAGCAGCAACTTCTACGGCGATGGAGTCGAATACTTACCTTGTCCCGCATAAATCTCATGACTCCGAGGTGCCGGACTCTCTACCGGACTCCGAACCTCCTGCGCCCCTGCCAGTCGAATCCGACTGGGCGCCGATCATGGAATTCGCCGCTGCGGACATCTTTCAGCACTCGCCTTTCGGCGATATCATAAATTCATTGAAGCATCTCTCGCTATCCGGAGAGCCCTGGCCGAACTACGGCCAGGGCGGTTGGGACGCGGACGACGAAGAAATTCAGAGCCCACCCACCACCCACTTCAGAGCCACCGTCGGCGATTTAACCGACATACTTGACTACGACTCAAGACATCGACGGTATGGGACGGCGATCCGGAGACTACTAAGAACCAGTGCCTACAGGACCTTTGGAAGACCACCTCGTCATCGACATATACATGGTGGACACCCCAAAAGATGGGGACGGCGAAGAAGCAACGGAGGCCGATTCCTTAAAGAAACAACCAAAGCGCCGACGTCCGTGGCGCCGCTCTAAATCCCGCCACGGCAAGAATGGAGATTCCGCACAGAGATAATAACACCCCGAAAGTGCCGAAGACAACTCCCTCCAAAGACGATCCAAGTAGCGAGGAGGCGAAGCAAGCCCTCACGAGAGGGCGGCGGGGCGAAGAGGTCGAGGATGACAATTACTTACCTCCCTCCGGAGACGAGGCAAGCCTCGGCGACAGCGAATCGTCGTGCTCGAGGATCCCGTCGAACAAGAGCGTTTCAGACGCAGCTTATGGCCACGGCAAACAGCCTAAAGAAAAAGCAGCAACGACTTCAAGCTGATCAAGACCTGCTGGCCGACGGATGGACCGAGGTCCTCGCGTCAAGAGTATGAACTCGAACACCCCTCCAAAAGTTACCCAAAACGCAAGTTGCTCCCCGATTAGAGGAGGAGGCATACAAACCTGCATCACCCGATTAATGTCTGGCGTACCGCCACCTCGTGGCGCGGCAGAGAGGTGCAAGCCCTCCACTAAAACCGCACCCGGCATCGCTCAAAAAGCATGAAGCCACGGGGAACGCGCCGGACTTCGCGGGATATATTGGAGGACAAGGCAAGACAATCCAGATCTATCTATGGATCACGTGGCGCACCAAGACCCACGACAAATACCGTCGCTACGGATATAACTACTCCGCCGGGCGAACACAGCAGACAACGCTCTCTCGAGCTACGTCGCGATATTGCTCAATCTGAGGCGCCGCACACCGCTATGCTTCAGCGACGAAGTAATGGATCATCAAATCCTCGAAGGGTTTAAACCCGTTAATATCGAATCCTACGATGGCACTGTGCAGACCCAGCGGTATGGATTGAGGATTATCTTCTCCATATACACATGGCCCATGGCGGCATCTTCACGCCATCAAATATCTCCCGCTCAAGCTTAAAGGACCAGCTCGGCATTGGCTTAACAGCTTGCCCGCAGAGTCAATTGGATGTTGGGAAGACCGGAAGCCGCATTCTCGACAACTTCCAGGGCACGTGACGTGCGACCACGGACGCAGATGACCTAAGCCACATTATCCAGCAGCTGACGAATCGGCCAGCAATTCGGACACGGTTCTTAACAAAGAAAAATCAAATCGTCATTGTCCGGGATGCGAGAGGCCCTCGCCGCCTTCAAACATAACATCCGCGACGAGTGGCTGGCCCGACACCTAGGACGGGAGAAGCCAAAATCCATGGCATCCCTCACATCACTCATGACCCGCTTACGTGCGGGAGAGGATAGCTAGCTAGCTCGAAGCAACAACCTCAAAAAAATGCTGGCAGTCCGGATACCAAGGACCGCAATGGAAGGTTGTGTCGAAACAAAAACAAACGCCGCATTAACGGCGACGGCAATGAGGATACGGCAGTCAACGCCGGATTCCGAGGCTCCAAACCCGGTCAACGGAAGAAGCCATTCAAAAGAACCACTCCGGGCCCGTCCAATTTGGACCGGATACTCGACCGCTCTTGTCAAATACATGGAACCCCCGAAAAGCCAGCTAACCACACCAACAGAGATTGTTGGGTATTCAAACAAGCGAGCAAATTAATCGCCGAGAACAGTGACAAGGGGCTACACAGCGATGACGAGGAAGAGACCCGGCAGCCGAACAACAGAGGACAAAAGGGATTCCCCCCTCAAGTTTGGACGGTAAACATGATATACGCAACGCATATTCCCAAGAGGGAGCGGAAGCGTGCACTAAAGGGCGATATCTGTGATGGAGCCGTCGCCCCAAAATTCAACCCATGGTCCCCTTGCCCGATCACTTTTGATCGAAGAGACCATCCGACCGATATCCGCCATGGCGGATTCGCGCATTGGTTTTAGACCCAATCGTCGATGGATTTCACCTCACGAGAGTCCCGATGGACGGCGGCGATAACTGGACCTGCTTTATCGGGATACAAAGTCGCAAGATGGGCATAGACCTTCAAGGATTAAACCTACAAAGACAACCTTTAAAGGCGTCATACCAGGTGTCGAGGCCAATTGTACGAGCTTAGTTACACCGAAGTGGTCTTGGATCCCGGATAATTTCAAGCGAGGAGTTAATCTTGACATAGTCCCGTTCGGCGGCTATCATGCTCGCTTTCGGACGAACGCGTTTGCAAAATTCAACGCGGTGCCGCATTATGCATACCTTAAGCTCAAGATGCCAGGCCCTCGTGGAGTCATCACGGTCAATGGAAACACGGAACGCCCTCCGAACGGAGGAACATACAGCTGCTCTCATGGCGAAGTACAGAGCAACCTTTTAGGCAATTCTCGAGTCCGGCCGTTAAACGACCGGACACGACCAAATGCGCCCGAGCAACATCAACCAAGACCACAGCACGCCCGAGCATCAGCAGAGTAATGCGGCCTCAACCCCACCCTCGCAAAATTGTAAGACAAGCTCTCCGCGTACATAATTACGCCTTGGAGATACCATGGGCATAGGGGAGAGGCACAACCATAACAGACCAGTGCGGTTCGACCACACGGGGGCTCTCAAGTGTGTCGCTCTTTTTCTTTTATTTTTCTTTTCTATACAGAACTATGTCCGTGGCGACCTGCGAACTCATGATGCAACAGCCAGGGAAGGACAAAGGCGCATTTAACACTCGGTGGTCTCCATCACGAGCATTAAATTTGTTAAATACAAACATTCCATGGCCTACCCGAGGGAGACGCCTTTAATTCGTCCAATCCCTTGCTTTCCGCACTATTTATATCATTCCGCACTCATAGAATATCTTCTCGAATAAAATGCAGCACTTTTTTGCCTATAATTGCATTACCTTATATATACATATATGTTCATTTACGACATGTTGCATCTGTACACTTTGGTACGGCCAAATACACCAGGGGCTTATGTTCTCCGCATTATGGTGTGATAAAGTCCGACACTTTCACAAGTGCGGCACCCGAACTTATAGCATTATATGAATCGGCTCGAATCATGTCTTGGGTCAATAGTTGGGTTTGCCGGCTCCCATGTTTGGCACCTTATGTTCCGTTCTATCGGCTAAGGTAGCACTGGGAGAACCACTGCGATTGCGCCCCGGTTGAGCCGGGTTAACGCCTCAGTGGAGAAAGCTAAAACTGACTGTCATGATAAGGCGAGAGACTGGTCGCTGTTCGAGAGGTCCTTCGGGTCCTTAAAGACCTACGCCGCTCGGCGTAAGTTCGGACAATGTCCGATGAAGGCATGGATAGCGCCCCAATTCGGTCCTCCGAATACTAGGGGCTTCGCCAAATTTAAAATTATAGAATTCTATGGCTAAGTGAGAGTGTTCAAGCACTATAAGTCCGGTTGCCTTGTTCGTTGTGTTGGCGCCTCCTCGATGGACCCAAAAAGGGAACTAGAGCGCTCAAGTTTATCCCGAACACCCCAAAGACTGTGGCATGGGGGCTGAAGCCGACGACTTGCCATCTCTCGATTTAATAAACGGCCGCATTGAAGGTAATATTTTAAATTAACAAGCGTTGCTTTAGCGATATGAACAAAGTTTTCAGCGCATGCGTGATAACACATTGCGAATTTACTCAAAATTACATCCTGGGGCACTCATCCGCAATCTTGCGGGCACCCTTCAGACAGCCTTATAGTACATTTCGGCATACGATATTCCTTGCCTACCGGGCGCTGGCCGCTGATTAGCTTCTCCGCATCCAGCTTGCCCCAATGCACCTTTTGCGCGGGCAAGGGCCCGACGAGCACCTTCAATACAGGCGAGCGCTTGATAACCTCCACCGGGGCACGATCCACCAGCCGCCTGACGAGGCGAAGTAGCTCCTGTGCATGGCCTCTCCAGCCACAGCCGGACTATGAGGCCCTTCATGGCCTGCTCGGCCACCTTGAAGCTCGACCAGCTGCTTGGCTGGTCGCTAGGGGCACGGATGGCCGGCCTCAAAGATATCTTGAGACCGAAGACCTTCTCCGTTGAGCTCCCTCCTCGGCTCGGTAGAATGCGGCGACATCGACACGCCGCGAGGCAGATCTGAAACGCATACAGAGCTCCAATTCGGGTAAGTAACACGTAATTTACATTCACATGCTTGCTTTGCATGAAAAATGCCTTACCCGCCGCTATCTTCCTCATCAACTCAATCTCTGAAGGGACTTATGGGCATCGGCCTTGGCAGTTTGGCACTTTCGAGAGCCGAGGCAAGCTCGGACTCTCGAGTCTTTGAGTCACGCCCAAACTCTCATGCTTCTCCATGAGAGCACAGGAGCTCTTGCTGAACCACCGCCACCCGCGCCTCCTGCTTTTCTCGCTCTGCCTGTTCCATGGCCGCATTGCGTTGTCGCGGACACGGCCTCCTTGAGGTCGCCACCTCGTTCGTGGCCCTGCAGCACCCATGTTATCCTTGTTATTTTTGTTGCAACCTAAATCCTTTTCTCAGAAGGTACAAAGTTCAAAGTGGTGTTACTCACCTTCTTTGTCCTGGAGCTGCTTCTGGCGGCCGAGCTCCTGCTCGACCGCTCGACTCTGCTTCAAAGCACCGACCTCCGCATCGGGCGGCAGAGGTCAAGCAGCGCAGCCTGCAACCCATATTGACATAATTTTTAGCAACCTCACAGATATCTTTTTTAGATCCTCGGTTCGGCTTTTCTTTCCGAACACCGAACCGAGCATCGAGGGGCTACTGTCTATGCGGTATTACATTACATATTTTAACTTCTTACCTCAAAGCCCGATAGAAGGCTCTGCGAAGCTTGGTTAGCCCGCCCTTGGCGAAGCTGCACTTTCGAATCACCGCACTCATAATAGTGCAGTGTTCTTCCTCGATGGAAGCGCTCTTGGCGCCTCCAACAAGTTATCCGGCGCCCCGGTTGGACGGAAGCCGCCGGCGTCCACGGTCTTGCCCTTCGCTCGAAGGGCCGCGCCGGACCCCGGAACCACTGCGGGTTCTGCTGTGGAGTCGGCAAGAAAGTCCGGAGGACGCCTTGTGGCGCCCCGAGCCTCCCCGATGGGTCCCTTCTGGGATCCCACCTCGGCGTCCTCGGTGTCGCGGGGTGGAGGCGGTCGGGATGGAGTCTACATCCGACGGAGCCAACGACCCTTCGATGAAGCGGGAGATCATCACCGGCCGGACTACAGGCAGCATGCGGCATTAGAATGACACTATGTGACACAGAAAAAGAAATTACAAATCATTCAGGAATCCGGATACTTACGATCTCGCCAGAGGCCTGGCCCTTGAAGGCCATTCTTCCTCGCCAACGTTGATGTTGGCGGAGCTGTCCGGGGGAATAGTCCTTCCCCTCTTGGACCCTTCGGCCTCCCCTATTGGGGAAGCCTTCCTCTTCCTCTCTCCCTCCTCTGGGAGAGAGTCCTCTTCCTCCTCCTCATTTTCGGGGGAGGAGTCCGCCCGAGTCGTCGGACACCTGAAAACGGGCACTCTTCGAGCACCCGTGGCCTCCTTCTTGGTTTTCTTCTCCGCACCACGTGCGGTGCCGGAACCAGCAGCCCGCTAGACAGGCGCTCATGGATTTTCGGCATAGGAGCCGGACGGGTAATCTGTTCCGCCTTCCTCATCCAGTCTGTCAAAGGAAAAGGGGAAATTAAAACCCGCATAGAGTCAAACTATGAAAAACAAGTGTCCCGTAAAGGGGTAGAATCACTTACCTCGTCAGCCTGGCGCTGCGAGCGAAATCCGCGATCTTCAGTCGCGGATGCGGGGGCTTCGGCGCCCTTGAACAGCACCTTCCAGCGCCTTCGACGTCGTGTCAAGAGTTTATTCAGCGCTGGTGCTGTTCCGGATCGAACTCCCATAGATTGAATGCCCGCTCTTGGCATGGGAGAATCCGTGACGAGCATGACTTGGATCACGTTAACCAGCCGAGCTTCTTCACCAGCTTCTTGATACTGAGGCTTGAGTCCGTCGGCTCCTTGAACTACCCCACAACAAGCCCTTCTCTTTCCGGGAGGAGAGCTGCGTAGGGATACCAGATCTAAACTCGGGGGCCACCGCCCATTTAGGGTCACGCGGTTCGGTGATATAGAACCACCCCAATTGCCACCCCTTGACGGATTCCACGAAGGCCCCTTCGAACCAAAGGACATTGGGCATCTTGCCCAACATGGCGCCTCCGACTCCGCTTGAGTGCCCTTCACTACCTTCGCTTGACATTGAAGGTCTTGAGCCCAAGTCAAGTGGGGCCGGATGCAGAGGAAGGCCTCGCACATGACGATAAACGCCGAGATGTTGAGGATGAAGTTCGCGCCGGATCATGGAAATCCAGGCCGTAGTAGAACATGAGAAACCGGACAAAGGGGTGAAGTGGAAAGCCCGATCCAGCGGAGGAAGTGGGAAGAAACACGACCCTCTCATGGGGCCAGGGGTGGGGATGAGCTGCCCCTCGTCGGGCAGCCGGTGCGATGTCGCCGGAGAGGTATCCGCGCTGCGCAGTTTGGCGATGTGCTCCTCCTTAACGGTGGAGGCCAACCATTTACCTCCCGCCCGACATGGTCGGAGAAGGTTGAGACGAGATCTTGCGAACTTGGGCGCTGGAGCTCGAAAAGCGGAGATGGATAAGCAAAGGAGGAAGAAGGCATGGGTGAGAAGGTGAATCCTTATCCCTTATATGGGCGGGAGAAGTCTACGCGTCCCCCACCGGCCTGGTAAAACTCGCTTATCCCCCAAGTGTCACCATCAATGGCGCGGTTGGGTTACCCACGTCCGTATTAAAGAGAATCCCGGATTAAGGGGAAACACGATCTCTACTTCGACAAAGACGTGCCAAGGAAACTGCTTCGCTAAATGCGCTGAGGTGGTAAAGTAAAAAACAATTCGAGTAATGGCTTGGTAGTGGTGTGACGTCATGCCACAAAAAACGTCAGCAGATTGAACTTGTGTATATATTATTATTCTCTCTATGGTGGAACGTGGAATTTATTTTGCAGAGCCAGACACTATCCTGGTGTTCACAATCTTCTATCATTTGGAGGAGGAACCCGCCTTGCAATGCCAAGCAATATACGCTACCGGACTTATCGTCATTGAAGCCTGGTTCGTGGGCTACCGAGGAGTCCCGATTAGGGGTGTCCGGATAGCGGACTACCATCATCAGCCGAACTATTATTGGCCGGACTATCATCATCGACCGGACTCCAAGACTATGAAGATACAAGATTGAAGACTTCTCCCCGTGTCCGGATGGGACTTTCCTTGGCGTGGAAGGCAAGCTTGGCGATACGGATATGTAGATCTCCTACCATTGTAACCGACTCTATGTAACCCTAGCCCTCTCCGGTGTCTATATAAACCGGATGGCTCTAGTCCGTAGGACTACAATCACAACAACCCTTACAATCATACCATAGGCTAGCTTCTAGGGTTTAGCCTCCTTGATCTCGTGGTAGATCCACTCTTGTAAACATCCACAATATCAATATCAATCGAGCAGGACGTAGGGTTTTACCTCCATCAAGAGGGCCCGAACCTGGGTAAAACATCGTGTCCCTCGTATCCTGTTACCATCTGCCTAGACGCACAGTTCGGGACCCCCTACCCGAGATCCGCCGGTTTTGACACCGACAGCGACCCTTTCGGCCGCTAACTCCTCGGCCGCCCTCGAGGCCGCCGCATTACTCCTTCTGGCCTGCTCCTTGGCTTGAGCAAGTTCGGCCCGAAGGCTCTCCACGGCAGCGGCACTATCTGCATTTCACGCACATATTGTAAGGAAATGGCTTCGGCTCCCTTACCAAGTGACCGCGCAGTAACACTTACCTTGCGACTCATCAAGTCGCCTGTTGACCAGCGTGATGTCCGCATCCGCAGCATCGACTTGCTGCTTTAGTTCAGCAACTCCATCAGTCCGGCTGGCCCCCGGACGACCCGCCACCTGCATCGGCACGACGGGAATTTAATCCTGCGATTTTGATCCTCGGCACGCTGTCGATTTCGACAACCTACCGAGTCTCGTGGGCTACTATCTATACAGGCGATTCTATATGCAAAACTGTTAAAAGGTGTGTCATTTTTCGTGCCTCAAACCCGCCAACAAACTCCCCGACGGCATCGTGCAACCTGCCTTGGCCGGACGAAATCCTTTCAATCACCATGCTCATCAATGCTGCTGATCTTACGAGATAGACGCCTTCTCAAGCAGATCCTTCAACAGACACCGATTGGCGCCGAGCTATCCGGCTTTGCCAAACCCGGGGGCTCCCTCCGTGACGACACTTCAGGCTCGTCCTCCCTATCCGACGGCGCCCCGGACGGAGGCGTCTCGCTCTCTATCATCTCCGGACGAAGGTCCCCTGAAGACGAGCTCATTTGCGAAGGACGGAGATCCGAACTACAAGGTAAAAACTTTAGTTATCCTCAGAAGCACAAATAGGGATGTCCCTTATTATAAAACTCCTTTCTTTCTACTTACGGCTCGTTGGAGGGCTGACTCCATAAGGGAGATTGTGCGGCCGGGGCCTCCCCGGACGCAGGACCTCTGGCGAAGATTTCTTCCCCGCTTAGGGCTTTGCCCCGGGTCCTTGGAGGCAGTCCTCTTCTCCCCTTGGAGGAGGGATTCTCGATCCCCCTCTTTCAAGAGCCTCCTTTGGCGAGGCAGTAGCTTTCCTGCTTTCCCCTTCGCCTTCCTCTGAAGGCGCAACCTCAAGCATCCGGACCAGCACGGATCCGGCGCGGTCTCGGAGGGGGGCGGACACCGTATCAATTTTGCTTCCGCTATCCACTCTTGTGTAGAAGGAAGTTGGTCATAAAGTTTAATCATCGAAAGGCAAACAAACGGTATGTCCGGACTGGAACTACTTACTTGATTATCCGGCGATTGCAGCTTAGGCCAGCATCCTCGGTCAATTCGGACGCACCTCTTGCGATCCAAGAATAATTTGTACATCTCCAGGGTGTCATACCCATGAAGTGTTGAAGAATCCATGGGCCCTCGGATTGAACTCCCATAGCCGGAGAGGGCGGCGCTTGCAGGGCAGGAGACGCCTAATCAGCATAACTCGCATCACCACCACCATATCGATCTCCCTCGCTTGGAGATCCGAATTGCCCTGCAGAGGGGCACGTCCTTTGATGGCCCCGGTTGAGCCCTTGGTTGACCCACGACATCAACCGTCGTGGAGGTCCCGGCGGAATAAGGGCGGCGGCTTTGTCTGCGGCCCTCGGAACGGTAATATAGAACCACTCTTGCTGCCACGGGCCGAGCTCCTCTTGGAAGGAGCCAGCGGGCCACGGGGCATAGGCCCTCCTACTTATGGCCGCCCCGCCACACTCCGCTTGACGCCCCCCGATCATCTTCGGCGCCACATTGAAGGTCTTCAGCCACAGGCCGAAGTGAGGGGTGACGCGGAGGAAAGCTTCGCAGACGACAATAAATGCGGAGATATGGAGGATGGACTCCGGAGCCAAATCGTGGAATTCCAACCCATAGTAAAACATGAGCCCTCTCACAAAAGGATCCATCGGGAAGCCTAAACCCCGACAGAGGTGGGATACGAAAACGACATACTCGCCGGGCTCGGGGGTGGGAATAGCCTGCCCTTCGACAGGCAACCTGTGCGAAATCTCATAAGCCAGGTACTTGGCCTCCCGCAACTTTAGCACGTCCTCCTCCGTGACGGAAGAGGGCATCCACCGGCCCTGGAAGTCGGAACCGGACATTGTTGAAAGTCCGAAGCGCCCGAATCTGGAGCTCTAGGTGCTGGAACTTGGAGCGGGGAGAAGGTTCGATGGAGGATTGAAGAAAAGAAACGAGCCTTGGTCCCGTTATAAAGAGGGAGAATACCAAGAGCCGTCTCCGTGACCGTTTGGGACTCGCCTTCGATAGAGGGGGCATGGCGAACGGGCGCGGTTGGGTTACCCACGTCCGTATTAATGGGAATCCCGGATTAAGGGGAAACACGATCTCTGCTTCGACAAGACGTGCCAAGGAAATCGCTTCGCTAAATGCGCTGAGGTGGTAAAGTAAAAAACAATTCAAGTAATGGCTTGGTGGTGGTGTGATGTCATGCCACAAAAGCGCCGCAGATTGAACTTGTGTATATATTATTCTCTACGATGGAACGTGGAATTTATTTTGCGAGCGGACACTATCCTGGTGTTCACAATCTTCTATCATTCGAGGAGGAACCCGCCTTGCAATGCCAAGCAATATACGCCACGGACTTATCGTCATTGAAGCCTGGTTCAGGGCTACCGAGGAGGCCTCGATTAGGGGCGTCCGGATAGCCGGACTACCATCATCACCGAACTATCATTGGCCGGACTATCATCATCGACCGGACTCCAAGACTATGAAGATACAAGATTGAAGACTTCGCCCGTGTCCGGATGGGACTTTTCTTGGCTGGAAGGCAAGCTTGGCGATACGGATATGTAGATCTCCTACCATTGTAACCGACTCTATGTAACCCTAGCCCTCTCCGGTGTCTATATAAACCGGATGGCTCTAGTCCGTAGGGATGTAACAACAACCCTTACAATCATACCATAGGCTAGCTTCTAGGGTTTAGCCTCCTTGATCTCGTGGTAGATCCACTCTTGTAAACATCCACAATATCAATATCAATCAAGCATGACGTAGGGTTTTACCTCCATCAAGAGGGCCCGAACCTGGGTAAAACATCGTGTCCCTTGTCTCCTGTTACCATCCGCCTAGACGCACAGTTCGGGACCCCCTACCCGAGATCCTCCGGTTTTGACACTGACAATGCCCCTTCCCTGGAACCAGTGGGCACTGCTGATGCTTCCAGGGGAACACCAATGGTTCTAACTAAAGTTAAGCCTTGTGGCTTGTCCCATCCTTTCAAAATTAATTAAATGATAGGTCTGGTTTGGAACATTAGAGGTTTAGGGCAGCATGGAAAGATTCAGTGCCTTTGTGATACCATTGCTAAGTCTAATCCTGATTTTATTGGTTTTCAAGAAACTAAGAGAGAGATCATTTCTGAGGGCTTCCTCAAATCTATAGATAAATTTGATAATTTTGTGTGGCACTTCTTGCCAGCTGATAATACTGCAGGAGGGATCCTTGTGGGTCTCAAAAAAACTTGCTTTGAAGTAGTTGGTTTTATTGACCAGAAGTTCTCTATTATTGCTACCATTAAAAATAAATCTGATGGCTTCATTTGGCAATTGGTATTGGTTTATGGGTCTGCTTACCCTGAATTTAAGATAGACATTATCACTAAGCTGCATGATACTTTATCTAATGCTTCTTATCCGGTTATGATCTGTGGAGATTTCAATTTCGTTAGGAATGATAAGGAGAAGAGTAGTGGTTTGGTTAATCAACAAACTGCTTTCTTATTTAATGATTGGATCAATAGGTGGGCATTGCTGGAGATTTCTATCTCCAATAGGGTGTTTACTTGGTCTAACAACCAGGTTTCCCCTGGTTTTGCTGTATTGGATAGAGTGTTCACTTCTGTGAGCTGGGATACACATTTTCCTTTTTCTACTTTAGTTGCTCTTCCCAGGGTGGGGAGTGACCACACCCCCCTGGTCCTGGATACTGGTGCCAGAGCCCCAACCACCCCCAAGCCATTTAGGTTTGAGAAATGGTGGCTCTCACAGCCATACTTTCACCAAATGGTGGTGGAAGCCTGGAACTCCGTGTCTTCAGACAAATCTTCTACTGATAATTGGATGGCTAAGACTAGGAATCTTAGGAAGAAAACTAAGGGGTGGAGTACTAATAGGGAAGCTTCTCTTAAAAAGAAGAAGAAAGAACTCCTTCTGGAGTTTGATATTTTGGATGTCATGTCTGAAACCCATCAACTTTCTGTTGCTGAGTTTGATAGGATGAAAGAGATTAAGAAAGAGCTAGATGATGTGTGGAAGAAAGAGGAAGCTGCCCTTTGGCAGAGGTCCAGAGATAGAAAAATCCTAGAAGGTGATAGGAATAATGCTTATTTTCAGGCACTGGCTAATCATAGACACAGAAAGAACCATTTAGCTGAGTTGAATAGCCCCAATGGTGTGGTCAATTCGACCAAAGAGATGCTTGAGGTGGCTAC
This sequence comes from Aegilops longissima, assembly GCA_021605205.1. NCBI lineage: Eukaryota > Viridiplantae > Streptophyta > Magnoliopsida > Poales > Poaceae > Aegilops > Aegilops longissima. The sequence goes on from CM038680.1 coordinate 434,542,627, forward strand.
CTCTTTCTATAAAGAGCTTTTTGCCTTTGAACCCAAACCTGATATCCATTTGGATACTAACTTCTGGTCTGAGGATGAGTTGGTTAGTGCTGATGAGAGAGAATACCTGGAGAGACCTCTTTCTGAGGAGGAAATTAGGCAAGCTGTGATGAGCTCCTATGCTAGTGGTGCCCCTGGCCCTGATGGTCTGTCCTTCCTATTTTACCAAGCCTTTTGGGACCTGATTAAGAAAGACCTTATGTGGATGGTTAGAGATTTTTAAAGAGGCACCCTTGATATATATAAGCTCAACCATGCCATTATTACTCTTATCCCCAGAATCCCTATGGCAAGAGACATGAAGAATTTTAGGCCCATTAGCCTTAGTAATTGTGTTGTTAAGATTTTTTCTAAAGCTATGACAACTAGGGCCTCTCCCTTGTGTGACAGGCTTATATCCTCTAATCAAACTGCGTTTATCAAGGGGAGATTCATTTTGGAAAGTGTGGTTATGGACCATGAGGTCATTCATGAAGTTCATAGGTCTGGTTCTGCTGGCTTGATTCTTAAACTAGACTATGAAAAAGCCTATGACAGAGTTAGTTGGGATTTCTTAAAAGAGATGCTTCTTTCTAGAGGCTTTGGGATTAAATGGGTGGATTGGGTGATTTCCACCATACATCAAATCACTTTTCAAGTCAGGATTAATGATTCTAATGGTCCCCAATTCTCTGGGGGGAAAGGCTTGAAACAGGGTGACCCTCATTCACCCCTTCTTTTTAATTTGGTTGCTGATGTGTTTTAAAAAATGCTTCAAAAGGCTACAAGTATTGGCTTGATTCATGGGCTTCTGCCACAGGCCTTACCAGGTGGTGTGGTCAGCCTGCAATATGCTGATGACACCATCCTATTTTTATAGAACTCACTGGAATATGCCAAGAATTTGAAGTGGATTCTTTCATGCTTTGAAAATCTGTCTGGATTGAAAATTAATTTTCATAAGAGTGATTTGCATACTATTAATATCTCTGAACAGCTGCCCAATGATTTTGCTCAAGTCTTTTGTTGTCAACTGGGGGATTTCCCCTTTAAATATTTAGGTGTCCCCCTTCACTTTAAAAAATTGAGAAGGGAGGACCTTCAACCCATTATCGATAGGATTATTAAGAACATCTCAGGCTGGTTGGGAAGATTTCTATCTTACAGAGGAAAATTGATTTTGCTTACCACTTGCATTGCTAGTATTCCTACTTATCTTATGTCTATTATGAAATTTCCTCAATGGGCAATTGATATGATTACTTCTCAAATGTCCCACTTCTTCTGGGGTAATATGGGGGATTCTCATAAATACCACCTTGCTAATTGGGGGCTGATTTCTAGGAAAAAGGAGTTTGGTGGTTTGGGGGTACCCAATCTTAGAGATTTTAATATGGTCCTCTTGGCATCGTGGGGTAAAAGATTTTATGATGATAGGAGCAGTGATTGGAAGGAAGTGCTGAAATATAAATATAACACCACTTGCCCTAATTTTTTTAATACTAGGGTGGTTCTTGGTTCTCCATTCATGAAAAGTTTATCTTGGGCTCTTGCAGCCGCTAAGAATTTCTATAGATGGGTCCCTGGAGATGGGAACATCATTCCCTTCTGGCATGACATTTGGACAGGAGATTGTTCTTAAAAAACTGCTTTTTGGGACCTTTACAGTATTTGCCAACAGCAAGACTCTACCCTAGCTCAGGTCTGGGTGGATGGTGAGCTCATGTTAACTTTTAGGAGGTGTGTCACGTAAAATACACTAGTAAGATGGGGGAACTTACCGAGATTGTTAAGACTGTTTGTATGCATCTTGACTCTCCGGATCAACTTTGTCTGGATGTTGGATTCTTCCAACAAATACTCTGTCAAATCCTTTTATAAGCTAATTAACTTTGAGGATTCCTCCGCCATTAAAGATGATATCTGGAAAATCAAAGTGCCATGAATATACATGTTTTTTATGGCTGGTTTATTACAACAAAAGCTTAACCAGAGATAATTTAGCTAAGCGTAGGCATGTTGAGGACATGTCATGTGTCTTTTGTGCGAACCTGAATCTATCCAACATCTGTTTTTCATCGCATTGTTGCTAGATCTGTCTGGAGTTTGATTGCTGATATCTTTGTGATTGATGTTCCTAACTCTTTTGATCAATTAACTTCCTTCTATAAGAGAAGAAAACATTATGAAGTCTTGAACATTGTTTACTGCTGCTGCCTTGTGGAGCTTATGGCGTCTTCGAATGATTACATTTTCCAGGCTTAAGATGGCGAAGTTTGAGGTGTGTCTTGGACTGTTAGCGACGATCAAGAAATGGAAAATATTATGCTCGAAGCTCAGTGCGCTACTTCTCCGGTGCTTAAGGCTTTTGGACCATCAAGAGGGAATTGCTTAGAATTGCGTGGAGATCTTAGTTTGGCGTCATTTGGGCTGTAATAGCTGTTCTGTTAGCTTGTGGGTTACTCCTGGATGTTTACTTTGGTTTGAACTTCCAGTTCTTGTAATAGGGCAGTCCTTTAAACCCTTTCTTCTGTGACTACTCTCTGTCGTCGAAAGTCTGTTAACATTCCGTGCCTGGTTGTTTTGCCTTGGCTTTATGTAAAGTTGGGGTGGGGGGAAACCCCTTTTCGTTCAAAAAAATGTATGTAAGGAAGTTAGTATGCACTTGTGGCAAAGTTGGCCTAGTCGTCATTGTAATTCCCTCGCAGCAACGAGGTTGCGGGTTCAAACACTTACGCACGCTTCTAAATAGGAAATGCCCAAACTTCTTCTAGTTAGCAGGGAATCCTATCCCCTCTTGTTTTCTTAAGGTAACTAGAGGCTTTATTCAGACCTTAAAAGTCGAGGAATACAAGCAATGTCAGGCAAAACCCCTAGCCACACGTGGCGACCCACCGCCAGAGACACAGCTCCTTTAACTAACGAGTGGGCCTCAAAATTATTTTCTCTATGCTCAAAACGAAAAATAACAGAAGAAAAAAGGTTCCTACTGAACTCTATCTCCCTGATGATCGGTGCATAAGTAGGTGACCCTCCATTGGTGATGTTTGAGATAACTTCCTGACAATCCGAAGCAATCTCCAAGTCGTTCAAATTTAGGTCTCGCGCGAGGGCTAGTGCCTCGCTACACGCTTTCGCTTCCAGACTTGCCGGATCAACCAAGCCTTAGAAAACAACAGCCGAGGCTCCCAGATATGTGCCTGACTTGTCTCTGCAAACAACCGCGGCAGCCCCTTTGTCTCCCAAAGTAGATAGCCCACCATCACAATTCATCTTTGCTGCATTACCTGACGGTGGTGACCATTTCCTGGCCTGTGGCCGATGAACAGCACCCGTGTGTTTCGTGGTAAATTTTGCAACAATCTCTAGCTCTTCCAAATACCTCTTAATGAAGCACATCATGGACAGTGGGCTTTGGAATTCATTGTCGTGAATGGCCTTTCTCCGAGCCCACCATATCGCCCACATGGTCACTAGAACTCAAGCAAGATCATGCTGACTTGTGGACTCAAACAACCAGAACAACCATAGCCTTGCATCCTCATTTTGGTTTGATAGCACATGTTCCAGGAGTTCTTCATCTCCTAGAGCCCAAACGCATTTGGCCATACTGCATCTAAGAAGAGAGTGGCGCCACGAGTCCTCCGCTGCATTACAAATAGAGCATATTGGGTTGTCCGTCATATTCCTCTTGAATCGGACTTGTCCTGTAGGGATCGATGTATGTGCGAGTCGCCAAACGAGAACTCGTATTTTAGATGGGACTTGCACTTTCCACAGCTGTGTCCATGATCTCCTATCTGCAGCAACATTAGAGTGTCCCGTCCGATGCTCTAGCCAGTCCTCTCTCTGCGCCTTAATAGCAGTGATCATTCTATATGCTGATTTTACTGAAAAAACACCCCATCGATCATAGTGCCACGCCTGTAAGTCCTCCCCAGAATCGGGTGCTGATAGGTATATTAAGAATCACATCCACATCCGGAGTAATGAAATGATCCATGAGAGTTTGCCTATCCCAAGAACATGTTACTGGGTCGATAAGCTCATCAACCATCATAGGTGGGTCGTTTGTTCTTGCGCAGATCGGCCGGAGCTTAAAATCTCGCGGCAGCCAATTGTCACTCCAGATTCGGGTGTGTAAGGGCATAATTATCCCGTAAGTGTTTTGGTGATTGATGATGATACTTTTGTGGACTAATCGTATGCTTTGAGTTCCTCAGATGGTTCATCTCTAGGCTCGAGACAATTCGGTGCCCCTCGGAGACTATTGAAGACGGCGTCGTCCTACGTTTCTTTTTGGTGGATTTGAGTCGTAGGAGAGTCGTACTATTAAGAGGGGTCCGCGTCGGAAAGGTTAGGGCGGAATCAACACGCACACTTGTCCCTCCTTTCCTCGCACTTTGGAGCTTCCTTCGTTATCTTGGTGGTGCGAAATCGACAATCGCCATTGTATTTGCGGTAGTACCGCAGTACACGCTGTAGTACCGCTGGGTGCCACGGTAGTACCGCTCCTCCGAGCGGTAGTACCGCTGCTCCCGTGCCTAGTGCCGCTCGGTGCGGTAGTAGGGCGGATGTAATCTTTACATCCGCGCCCACCACGGTAGTACCGCTCGTCGGTAGCGGTAGTACCGCTGGAGCCCACGGTAGTATCGCTGCTCTCTATGAGCCGTAGTCGCGGGCCCTCCTACCAAGTACCGTAGTTTCACGGTAGTAGGCACGCCACGGTAGTACCGCTCCTCCGGAGCTGTAGTACCGCGTCGGATTTTTGCACTACCGCAGTTTCAGCGGAAGTTGGCACGGATGTAATTTATTTCATCCGCGCCTTCTCGTGTCGTGACTCTCGCCTTGCGGTAGTACCGCAAGGGGAGCGGTAGTACCGCATAGCGGTAGTACTGCCCTTAGTCGCTAGTCCGGCCTGTGCTGCTGTCGTGGTAGTACCGTGGTCCGCCACGGTAGTACCGCGCGGCCTCGCGGTAGTACCGCGCCCCTGGAGCGGTAGTACCGCGCGTCGCGGGCTGAATAAGTGGATAACGGTTGGATTTTTTCCACGACTATATAAGGGGCTTCTTCAACCTCTAGTTGACTACCTCTTCTCTCTCTAAGCTCCATTGTTGCTCCAAGCTCCATTTTGGCCCGATCTCTCTCCCTAGCCAATCAAACTTGTTGATTTGCTCGGGATTGGGTGACAAGGGCCCGATCTACACTTCCACCACGAGATATTTGATTCCCCCCACTTATCCCTTGCGGATCTTGTTACTCTTGGGTGTTTGAGCATCCTAGACGGTTGAGGTCACCGTGGAGCCATATTCCATTGTGGTGAAGCTTCGTGGTGTTGTTGGGAGCCTCCAATTAAGTTGTGGAGATTTCCCCAACCTTGTTTGTAAAGGTTCGGTCGCCGCCTTCAAGGGCACCAATAGTGGAATCACGGCTCTTGCATTGTGCGAGGGCGTGAGGAGATTACGGTGGCCCTAGTGGCTTCTTGGGGAGCATTGTGCCTCCACACCGCTCTAACGGAGACGTATTTCCTCAAAAGGAAGGAACTTGGTAACACATCCTCGTCTCCACCGGCTCCACTCTTGGTTATCTTATCCCTTTACTTGTGCAAGCTTATTTGTGTTCCTATCCTTGCTTGCTCGTGTGCTTGTGTTGTTAGATCATATAGGTTGTCCACCTAGTTGCACATCTAGACAACCTTTATTATTGCAAAGTTTAAATTGGTAAAGAAAAGCTTAAAATTGTTAGTTGCCTATTCACCCCCCTCTAGTCAACTATATCGATCCTTTCAATTGGTATCGAGCCTCTTCTCTTTTTAAGGACTTTACCGTCAGTAGAGTATGAGTTGACGTCGTAGATGATGTGGGGAGCACTCGGTGCGAATCCGACATCATCTACGGAGATGGGAGTACCTCGATCTCGTGAGGAATTCAATGTGGCGTTGGACACATTGAAAAACTCCATGACGAGCGAGGTCAAGGACATGTTTAAGGAATTCCTAGAAGGGCTTAAACTTTCCACCGCACCCGTGAAAGTGGGTGATCCCGCCAACACGGGAGCGGATGCTAACTCCGATAAGGGGAAGCTACTAGTGAGAAAGCCCCTCGCCTAGTGGTAAGAATGGCACCGCATCTTCGCCCATGTGCAACCTCCCGCTTATGGTGGACCGATTCTTCCACTCATTTGAATCATGCGGTCCACCACCTAAGATTGATAAAAGGAGGATTTTGATTCTTGGGTTTATCGTTTTAAGCGCCATTTAAATCATGTGAACACTAACCTTTGGAGAATCATTGAAGAAGGTTTCTATCCGCATGATCCGAGCAACTTTTCTCCTAGAGAGGTCGTGGACCATCAATTCAATGAGAATGCTCTTCATCATCCAAGAAGCAATCCTTCCGAAGACCTCCCTCATCTCCGCCTTACTCCCGTGCCAAAGATGCTTGGCTCAAGGTGGTTTCCATGTATCGAGGAAGCGCAAGCATTCAACGCTCCAATTATGAAGTGGTCCAAGATGAAGCCGATGAGTTTGCAATGAAGGAAGAAGAAGAACCTCGTGAGCTCTATCGAGAGTAACCAAGCTTGCTGTCTTCCTCGGGATCATGGAAGTAAGGACACGATGACAACCTGGATCAAGCGCAAATTTCTCAAGGCAATGATGCCCTACCACAAAGCCATGTCCTCCGTCATCCGTCAACGACCGGACTTCCACACCTTGTCCTCAAGTGATGTGTTGGATGAGTTTGTGGCTATGAGCATATTGGACAAGACCGCCGACAATGCGGTGCTTCGCTCCCAAAGAGCAAAGAAGAGAGCAACCTCGAAGATACTAAGTATGATTATCATGAACACATGGCCCTTGCTTCAAGACAATTTTCGAGCAAGAAGAACTCAAGGCCCAACTTCAACAAGAGCAATTCAAGTGGCTCTAAGGGCAAGCAACGAGTGAGGACGTGTTTCAATTGTGGCAATGTGAGTCATTTTGTTGCGGAGTGTCCATATGAGAAGAGGGAAGACAATGGTGGCAAGCTCATCCGTAAGGACAAGGCCAAGTCTTTCACCAACAAGAGCAACTTCCCAAAGAAGACTCCTCACAAAGCCTTGGTGGTTCAAGAAGAGTACAATGAGGATGATGATGAGGATGAGGATGGTGAATCGGTTGCCATGGCCTCCGTGGCCATTGCAATGACTCCTCGGTGTCTCTCTTGGTTCACCCAATGAAAGCATCACCGCTAAGTGCCTCATGGCTAAAGCCACCAACAAGGTAACCCCAACATCAAAACTACCATCATCAATCATTCTTCTTTGACGGATTGCATTGATGAACATGGGGACTAATGTAGAGGAAAATGAATTTGAGATCTTTATGAGTAAACTCAAGGGAAATCCAAGAAGCACTTCGTTGCTCTCTTGGAACAACTTGGTGAAGCCAATGTCATGATCGAGACTCATGAAGAAACCATCTCTAAGATGGAAGGGCATAGTCGTGACTATGCCGATGAGATTTCGGATCTTTCCAATGCTCTTGAGGAAGAGCGTGGTCTTCGTTTGGCTCTTGAGGAGTCACACAACGATGATCACGCTAAATTAAAGAAAGACCTTGATCATGCTCTTGTTGTGTCTCATGTGCTTAGTTCCGAGAAGGCAAAGCTTGGAGTTGATCTTGCTAGACTCAACGAGGACTTTGACACTCTCGACAAGGCTCACAAAGTCTTGAAGGGTGCTCATGCTAGTCTCAAAGAGTCTCATGATCAACTCCAAGTGAAGCTAACCAAGGAGAAAGCCACCTTTCCTCATATGATATTGATTGATAATGCAAATGCTACTAACCCTTGTTGTGAGCATGTGCATCTTGTTGAGGAGAATGCTAAGTTGAAGGAGCAACTTGAAAAGGGCCTTGTCACATGCATTCAAGGTGAGAAGAACCTTAACGACCTTTTGAGTAATCAAAAGGAAGTTGTGGCCAAGGAGGGGATTGGGTTCGCGCCCAAGCCCAAGAGCAAGAAGAAGAATGACAAGACCAAGCAACCTCCCCCTCTCAAGCAAACTTTTGTGAGGGAGGGAGAGGGTGCTTCCAAGAAGAAGAAGAACCGTGCAAAGGGTGGCAATGTCAAGAAGGACAACGTCATCCCCATGAACATAGCCGGCGACTTTAACCCCTCTTATGTGTTGTGTCGTGCTAGTGATGGGCATGTTTATGCTAAATTTGTTGGTTCTTCTTATGAGTACATTGAATGGTCTATTTGGGTTCCTAAGACCCTCGTTACTAACATCAAAGGACCCATTACCAAATGGGTACCTAAAACCAAGCATTGATCTCTTGTAGGGGTTTGCTTCCGGTGGGGGATCATGGTTGCTCGATAGTGGAGCAACAAATCATATGACGGGAGCAAGGACATGGTGGTGGACGTGCAAGAGATTCCATCTATGCCCACCGATGTCGAGTGGGGTGATGCATCACATTCTAAGGTATTGGGTCTCGGCAAGGTTGTCATTTCTCATGATCTTACGATCGAGAAAGTCATGCTTGTTGAGTCCCTTGCATACAATTTGCTTTCCGTTCGTCAACTTGCAGTCATGGGTTTTGCTACTTTTTTTGACATTGATACCGTGGCCCTCTTGTGGAGCAAGACTCTTAAAGTAGCCTTTGTTGGGCATGTCGAAAACGGTCTCTATGTGATTAACTTTTCGGAGCGACCCACTAAGACCGCGACATGCCTAATGGCTAAAGTTGACGTGGGATGGCTTTGGCATCGCCGTTTAGCCCATGTCAATATGAGATCTTTGCAAAGTCTTCTCAAGGGGGACCATGTCCGTGGACTAACAAATGTTAGTTTTGCCAAAGACCGTGCTTGCAGTGCTTGTATTGAAGGAAAGCTTCATGAGAAGGCTCACCCTCCCACGACTATCATATACTCAAAGAGACCCTTGGAGCTCCTTCACATGGATCTCTTTGGGCCACCATCATTTGATAGTCTTGGAGGAAGAAAGTATTGCTTGGTGATTGTGGATGACTATTCGAGATACACTTGGGTATATTTCTTCAAGAGGAAGAGTGAGACTCAACAAACCGTCATCGACTTTGCAAATGAAGCTCAACGTCAACATAATGCAAAGATCTTGACTATAAGAAGTGACAACGCACCGAGTTCAAGAACTACACCTTGGATGAGTTTCTTAGTGATGAGGGAATCAAGCATCAATATTCTGCACCATATACCCCTCAACAAAATGGTGTTTGGAGAGAAAGAACCGGACGTTGATGGATGCGGCAAGGACCATGATGGCGGAGTTCAAGTCTCCATACAACTTTTGGGCCAAAGCCATCAACACCGCTTGTCATGCATCCAATCGACTCTATCTCCGCAAAGGCTTGAACAAGACTCCTTATGAGATACTCACCGCAACAAGCCCAACCTCAAGTACTTCCGGTGTTCGGTGTAAGTGTTTCATTCTCAAGAAAGGTGTTCGTTTGTCTAAATTTGAAGCTAGAGCTCATGAGGGCATATTTGTTGGTTATGCTACAAACTCTCATGTTATCGTGTCCTCAATAAATCCACGGACTTATTGAGGAGACGTGTAACGTGGAGTTTGATGAGAATAACGGCTCCCAAGTGGAGCAAAGTGGCACTTGTGATGTAGGTGATGAAATTCCTCCCAAGCCATAAGAAGAATGGGAGTTGGCTTTATCCTACCCATTGAGGAACCCCTTGTGGTCAAGGAGAAGGACAATGCTCCACTCAAGTGGAGCCATCACCAACGCAAGGCCCACACACTTCTGAAGAACAAAGTGAAGGCCCTCAACCTCAAGAACAAGACCAAGGGCAAGATCGTGCTCAAGACGATGATATCACCTTAAATGATGCCCAAGGTCAAGTTCTCTCCCCCGAGCATGCTCAAGATGAAGATCATGCTCAAGACGGTGCTCAAGATGATCAAGTGACTCCTCCTCATCTCACCTCCGAGGAGGAATTAGAGCGTCGTGCCGCCAAGATTGCTTCCAAACTCACTACCAAAGGCCATCTCATGGAGAATGTGGTTGGAAGCCTAAGAAAAGGGTAAGCACTCAGAGACAATTGGCAAACTATTGTGAACATCACGCGTTTGTCTCTTGTGTTGAACCTCAAAAGGTCTATGAGGCGCTCAAGACTCGGATTGGCTCAATGCCATGCATGAAGAACTCAACAACTTTGAGTACAACAAGGTGTGGAGATTGGTGCCAAGGCCATCGGAGAACCACAACGCCATTGGAACCAAGTGGATTTTCAAGAACAAGCAAGATGCTCATGGGAACATCATTCGCAATAAGGCAAGATTGGTAGCACAAGGCTACTCCCAAGTCGAGGGTATCGACTATGGTGAAACCTTTGCTCCCTGCTGTTCGCCTTGAATCCATTCGCTTGTTGATTGCTTATGCTTCCCATCACAACTTTAAGTTGCAACAAATGGATGTAAAAGTGCTTTTCTTAATGGTCCCATTAATGAGTTGGTCTATGTCAAGCAACCCCCGGTTCGAGGACCCCTACTTCCGGATCATGTGTATCAACTCGATAAGGCACTCTATGGCCTTAAACAAGCCCCACGTGCATGGTATGACCACCTTACCGAGTTGTTACAAGATCGTGGATTTGAAGTGGGGCAAATCGATCCCACTCTTTTTACTAAGAAGGTCAATGGGGAGTTGTTTGTATGCCAACTATATGTTGATGATATTATCTTTGGTTCTCCTAACAAAGCTTTCAATGAAGAATTTGCCGCTCTCATGACCTCCAAGTTCAAGATGTCTTCGATGGGAGAGTTGAAGTTCTTCCTTGGTTTCGATATCAAACAAAGAAGAGAAGGAACCTTCATCAACCAAGCCAAATACACTCAAGACATGCTCAAAAGATTCAAGCTAAGTGATGTCAAGTCGGCTACTACACCAATGCCCACCAAGTGCCAACTTGACATTGATCCCAATGGTAAAGCGGTGGATCAAAAGGTATATCGCCCATGATTGGATCCTTGCTTTACCTTTGTGCATCTAGACCGGATATCATGTTGAGTGTGGGAATGTGTGCACGGTTTCAAGCCGCACCAAGGAAAGTCACTATGTGGCGGTCAAGTTTAATCTTTCGATATTTGGCTCATACCCCAAACTTTGGCTTATGGTACCCAAGAGGAGCAAACTTCAAGCTTGAAGGATTTACTGATTCGATTGGGCGGGAGACAAAGTGGATAGGAAGTCCACTTCCGAGGGTGCCAATTTCTTGGTTGCTCCTTGGTAAGTTGGTCTTCCAAGAAGCAAAGTTGTGTGTCTCTCTCGTCCATCAAGCGGAATATGTGGCGGCCGGTAGTTGTTGTGCTCAACTCCTATGGATGAGGCAAACTTTAAAGGAGTACGGTGTCATTTGTGACAAAGTGCCTCTTTGGTGTGATAATGAAAGTGCCATCAAGATTTCTCTCAACCCGTGCAACACTTCAAGACGAAGCACATCGAGATTCGTATCATTTCATCCGGGATCACATTAGGCGAGGAGAGATCGAGCTCAAGTATGTCAACACTCGTGATAACCTTGCAGATATATTCACGAAGACCTTAGATGAAGCAAGATTTCATGAGTTAAGGCATGAGCTAAATATCATTGATTTGAGCAATGTGACTTGAGCCGTGCACTCCCCACCACACTCAACTTGTTGTCTAGTTTAGGTGTAGGCATGGACATAGGGGAGTATTGTTCTCTCAATGAACTCTCCTCCCCCATTATGCATAAATCGATCACCTCTTTCACATTAGCCATTTTTATGGTACTTGTGTTCCAAAGACGAGTTTTGGTCATGGGCCCAAGGATAATTCTTCGCGGTGCCATACCATCCTACTCAAACATAGGTGGCTTCGGCCACCGCCCTCTCTCCTTGAGAGGCCTTGTCGTTTGGTGGTGTCTTATTGTCTTTGCCTCTGGTTTGTGCTAGAGTTTGTGGTTTCTTGTGTGTGAAAAGTTTCCTTGCAAAGGCTCTCTTTTCGTTTTTGAAACATGCGGTAACTTGAGATTCACGGTACTACATGCTGCCAGCTGCGGTACTACCGCAGCCAGCCACAGTACTATCGCTATGGAGCATCGGTATTATCAAGAACCTCACGGCAGTAATTTTTACGCCGCCCGGTTGAGCGGTACTACCGCCTCGGTGCGGAACTTCCGCCCGAGCGGTACTACGCGATGATGATACGTGGTACTACATGACGGTTGTGGCGTGGGGATAAGGACGGCAGGGGAGTTCTAACTCCCCATACCCATTCGCCGCCTTTCTCCCCACGCCGCCTCCTTCTCTCCCTTGCTCAAGAACGGGCGCTGCGTCTCTTGCCGGATCTCCTCCACCGCTGCCCTCCGTGATTCCGACCGGTGGGATCGCTCCTCACCACGTGCTCTTGCTATGGACCCGTGTTTTCCCAATTCCCTCTCTTTGTTGATGGTGTTTATGCGTTTCTAGGTTTTGGGGAGGCTTGTGTGTTCTTGAGATTGATAGGCCTAATCTCTGCAAGAATAGGATGAAGGAGTGTAGTATTGCATAGGATTTATATGTGTATTGCTGTCATGCGCTAGATCTGATCACCGTAGCACCGCCGTTGTTTCGCGGTTCTTTTAGATTCAAATCGATAGTTGATCCGCTGCGACGCGGTACTATCGCTTCGATGGAGCGGTACTACCGCTTGCATGGTACTACCGCCCTCGGTGCGGTACTACTGCGCTCTGGCGGCACTACAGTTTACTTCCGCTCCAACCACGGTACTACCGTGACCTCGCACGCAGTACTACCACGCTTGGAGCAAGATTATCGCTTTAGTGCCGCAGCAGTGGCGATCCCACCGTGCCTCACACCTATCGCATGCCAACTTTCTCATATGTCTCCTATGTGTTTCTTGTGCTTTTTCGTGGCCTTTGCATTGATCTTCTTTGCGTCTTTGGTGCTTTATGTGTGTGGTTCGGTGGTGGCTCTCGCCGGTCCAATCCCAGCCGTGACACGGCTCCAAGCGTCTCAGGCAACCCCGTGAAGCACCAGAGGGCTCCTCCTCTGCCCCCAAGCGCCATGTCAAGACAACTGCCACCAAGTTCAAGGAGCCCGCCAAGAGCATGGATGAGATGCCCCATTCTGACTACGTCCATCTCAGGCAAATTGATCCGTACGTGACCCCTCGTTCCTCAGTCAGGGGCTGTGAGCTGTTCTGGAACAAGCATCAAACCAACGTCTATCTGGACGTCATCAAGAACAAGCAGAATACCTATGTGGATGTGAAGTGGATTGACATGCATCACTTGAGGAAGGAGAAGTTCCGTGCCTACTTTGGAGAGGCTCTGGACTTGGTGGAGCAGTTTGGCATTGAGCATATGATCTGTTTTCACCTTTACTATGATCCCGAGCTCATTGGTCAGTTCTTTGCTCATCTACTTTCACCCCAATGAGGAGAGGAGGATGACTGGATGACAAATGGCCGAAGTCGATCGCTACCGGAAGGAGTTCATGGATCTGCTCCAAGTTCTCGATGACGGGCTTGACTCCCTCGTGGGTGTTCGTCCCCATGCCAACCTCGACTCGCCTAACAAGGACAGGCTTGCACCGTACTATGTTGAGAAAACACTTCCAAGTGGCAAGATAGGATTGGTGCTCAACTCTTTTGGATATGATGTACCGTGATCTTCCGCAACTCCTTGTTCCCCGCATTGGTGACAAGGACAAGGTTCATGCCTATATGGTGGATATGATGCTCATCTGCGAGGAGGCTCGTGTTTCTCAGACTCAGCCACTTGATATCTCACACATCATGTGGTGTGAGCTTCGATTTCGTGTGTTCAACCGCAAGGTGCCTATATACGGTCCCATCTGCATTTTCGCGATCTCGATGACTTGGGAGAAGATGTTCCCTGGTGAGGAGTTCCTTGCCTCGATTGGATTCGCCATGACCCCATCTGCTCTGCGTGTCAAACCCAACTGGGCCAACACTACTACTGTATGGAGGCGTCTGCTGCTAGGGCTGCTGTTGGAGAGGAGGATGTCAAGGCCGAGAATGTTGATGAGGGCCATGCTGCTAGGCCTTCCCAGAGCTCCTGTATGCCTTCTTGGGCCACGGGTCAAGGACAAGATGAAGACTCTTTTCTCGCATGCAAGCCAAGGCAAGACAGACTCATGTTGTAACAATCGGATGGTTATGCAACAGTAATCACCCCGGTTATGTTAATTAACCTCTCTTTGATTCGAACCCGTCCTAAAACAAAAATCAAAACTAAAACAAACGATAAAAAGTTTCAAAAACAAAATCTAAAATGTTCGGGGGTTGTCTAAAATAGCTAACCTAATATTGGTGGGGTGCACTAATTTTTGTAAAATGCCAGAGCATTTTAAATGAACTAAAAACAGAAAAGGAAAATAATAAAAGAGAAAACAAATAAAACAGAGGGGAACCCCTCGCCCATTCCCCCACCGGCCCATTTCCCCTCCCTGCCCGCCCACACCGCCACATAACCCTTCCCACCCCCTGCAGCAACCCTAGCCGCCCCATTCTCCCCCGCGCCTCGCTCCCTCTCTCCTCGCCGATCGGATCGGGCGGAGAACCACCCCGACCGAGCCACCTCCGCCCCCACCTCGCCAGGCCCCGCCGCCCCCACCGCGTCCCGAACCCCCTCCTCCTCCTCGCCACCGCCGGAGCCTCCCTCCTCCTCCGTCGTCCCCAGCGCGGGCATCACGCTGGTCGGCCCCCTCCTCCCGTCGCCGTGTGCTCCCCGACCGCCTCCCCTCCGGTCATCACTGCCCCACCACTGGCGCCCGCCTAGACCCTACTCCCCCTGTGAGGCCCTCTCTCTCTCCTCCTCCAGATCGCCACTGCCCGCCTTGTCGCTGCCCTGAATCCCACCCCATGCCACCAGACTGACCCCTGCTCCCTCTCCTCTTCGACGCCAGGTCTGCTGCCCTGTCTGGCTCGGCTCGCCACAGCACGCACCGCCCTGTTCCTCTCCTTTCTCGCCGGATCCGCTGCTCGAGGCCCCTGACTGCCCCTGCCACCGTGATGGCCCCTCACCTCCTTCCTTCACGTCGGCGACATCTCCCATACCAACCTCGATCAACCCCACTGGCTGGCGCTGCCACCCTGTCAGACGCCTCTACTGCCCTTGCGTCGCCAGGCTTCGCCTGCTGCCGGCCGTCTGGCCGTCCGGCCGGTCATGGCAGTGGCTGCTGACCTCCGGCCGTGTTGAGCCTCGGCCGCGCCGGCTCCGTTGACCTCGGCGCGGGCGCTCAACCGTGTCTCCTGTGGGCGCCTGAACGGCATCGCCCAGATACCAAGATGCCCAATTGGCGGGGCCACTTACACGGGCCCCACCTCAAAAGAACGTTTTAATTAAAACAGAATAAAAATAAAATAAAATGAATTAAAACTAATTAACTAATTAATTAATTAATTAAGTAATTAATTAATCTAATTAATTCTGAATTAATTAACCCCTAATCATTAATTAACCTAATTAATCAATGTTAATTAACTCTAATTAGGTTAATTAGTCATTAGTGAATGACATGCGGGACCCACCTGTCGGGGTTGACTCAGACCAACCCTGTTATCGATGACGCCAAGATGACATCATCTCGATGTCATAAATGCATTTTCGAAATTAATTAAATTCCGTAGATTAATAAAATCTTTTAAAATCATATCTTTTAATCCGTAATCCGATTAAAATATTTCAACATGAAAGTTGCTCGTAACGACGAGACGAATCCGGATACGCAATCCGCTCGTCCACCACACACCCCTAACCTATCGAACCTGCAAACTTTCCTCTCCGGTTCCTCTGTCTGACAGACGTCCGGAACCGGGATAACTTCCCGGATGTTTTCCCCCTAACCAAGACTTCATACCACGTTAGGGCACGCCTAGCATCGCTTCTTGTCATGTCATGCATCGATATGCATCTGTTTACCTTGTATTCATTGTTTCTTCCCCTCTTCTCCGGCAGACTACGAGACCGACGCTGCTTGCCGATTCGACTACGGTGTTGGCGACCCTCTCTCTTGCCAGAGCAACCAGTGCAAGCCCCCTTGATCACCAGATATCGCTTACTCTTATCTACACCGCTTGCATTAGAGTAGCATAGCATGTTACTGCTTTTAGATACTCCTATATTCTTTGCATAGCTTTGTCCTTGTAACTTTTGTTGTTACCTTACCGCAATCCTATATGATTAGTATAGGATGCTAGTACTTTCATCGTGGCCCTACATACTTGTATGCATGCGCGTGCTATATTATCGGGCCGTGATCACTCGGGAGTTGATCACGGGTATATACTATATACTTATACATGATACATGTGAGACTAAAGTCGGGTCGGTGATGGAGCACCCATGAGTGGATCTTTGTGGCGGAGCGGCAGGCAGGTTGAGACCGCCTAGAGAGAGGTGGCCTGGCCTGTTCGGCGTTCGCGGATACTTAACACGCTTAACGAGGTCTTGGTATTTGATCTGGGTTGGCTATGAGCTTATACGCACTAACCATCTACGCGGGAGTAGTTATGGGTATCCCGACGTCGTGGTATCACCGGCAATTCAGACGTCGGCGACGGAGCGGCGCGCCGGATTGGATTGGGAACGCTGATGGGCTAGGTCTGCTTCCGCGCACAGACGCAACATGCATGGTGTGCTTTCAGGCGATGGGCCTGCACCTCTGGCGCTTAGGTTTAGACCGCGTGTTGGCCTCTCTGTTGTGCCTAGGTGGGGCTGCGGCGTGTTGATCTTACGCGGCGGGCATGACCCGGAAAGTGTGTCCGGCCAAATGGGATCAAGCGTGGCTGGGTAAGATGGTGCACCCTGCAGGAAGTTAATCTATTCGGATAGCCGTGATCTTGATAACAGGACGACTTGGAGTTGTACCTTGAGCTTATGACAACTAGAACCGGATACTTGATAAAACACACCTTCCAAGTGCGACATACAACCGTGGTCGCTCTCGCTCGGGGATATGAGCGGGGATTGCGGGTAGGATTATTGCTATATGATGATACTTGGAGGACTTCAGTTTGTCCCTCCTACTGTTGCAAGACAGAGTCCGAAGCGTAGTCTTCGTTAAGACTAGCTATCCCCTCTTATTCTCGGCATTCTGCAGATTCAGTCCATCGATATGGCCTTTACACATATATCCATGCATATGTAGTGTAGCTCCTTGCTTGTAGTACTTTGGATGAGTACTCACGGTTGCCTTGTTCCCCTTTTCCCCCTACCTCTACTCGATTGCTGCAACTGCACGATGGAGCCGAGTCGAGACGCCGCCGCCTATGACGACTACTACTCGAGGCGCCTACTACTACGTGCAGCCCACGACGGCGACTAGGAGTGACCTAGGAGGATCCTGGCGGAGGCCTGCTCCTCTTCGATCTGATCCCGGTTTGTGCTAGCCATCTTATGGCACCTTGTTTAACTTATGTCTCGTACTCAGATATTGTTGCTTCCACTGACTCGCCTATGATCGAGCACTTGTATTCGAGCCCTCGAGGCCCTCGGCTTGTATTATGATGCTTGTATGACTTATTTTATTTGTAGAGTTGTGTTGTGATATCTTCCGTGGGTCCTCGATCTTGATCGTATACATTTGCGTGCATGATTAGTGTACGATTGAATCGGGCGTCACAAGTTGGTATCGAGCCGATCGCTGTGAGGAATCCCCTTCCACACTCCTTGGCCAAGTCGAGTCTAGACATTGCAAAACTTTTACTAACTTGGCTGTGTGCCTTACGGGCCCACGTCGCCATCGGGTGGTACTAGGATCTTTTACTCCTCGACCTTTACTCTGGGACTCTGGACTCTCTTCTACTCGGGTTAAACGATTTTACTAAATATCACTAGGATCCCGTGACCGCATTCACCCCGAAGATGGATATAGCCTTAGTTGTTTTTGGAATTGTATTTGAACAATTTCCACCCTGTCATTTGACTCCTTTGAAACGTCTTTGTTTTCAGATGGAACCCACGAGGCAGGTCGTGCGCCACACGACGGCCATTGGTGCCTCGGGATCACTGCGGTGCTAGCCGAGATGATGACCTATCCGGGTTATCGGCGGCACCCGAGTACACCGCCTATGAGGAGTACCAGACTACAACCAGAGCAAGATGACGCGCCATCGCCCACCTCTACTCTCGGGAGTATGAGTCCACTCTTGTGCTGCACACCGCACATGGTGTTGGAGTGACCATCGATATGGCAGTCCACGATCTGCTTATGCTGCTCGACACGCCTTCGTGCGAGTATCGAGAGTTGGACACCTCCCCTTCGTGCACATTGCTATCGCGTCGATGTTGGTGAGGAGGGTTACTACACCGCTGCCTACACCATCGTTACCAGAGAGCCCTTCCACCATCGTAACTTTGTCTCGCATGTCGATGGGCTGGATCGAGCTAACCGAGCTCTTCGCCACGAGTTGTACATCACCCGTCAAGCACCTCTACCGTGCTCGACACTCGATGCACCCCTTTGTCCGATCCGGAGAGCTGCCGCGTTCTGCGATCTACCCAGCCAGACCGTGATGCCCTGTGGTGTCGGTTGGCGACGTGGAGGCTACTCTCCAAGACTGGCCCTTTTTCGCCACACGGACGTCGGATTCAGCACACCGAGTATCCGCGGCCCCTGTGTCACCGGCGTGGAGGACTATCCACCGCCGCACTACCACTTTCGCTACTGACTACCTCCGCAGCAGCGTGGGACTGATGTAGGCTTGTCGGTTAGTGTTTGATGTATTCGCCATGAGCTGCGTGCCGCCTATGATGTAGTAGTCTATGTCTTTGGACTCTATGTATCGAACTCTATGCATGATTCCTTTTGTAAGATATGCCAACTACTATGTAGTTCCCATCATGCTACTTTCATTATGCATGTTTCATCATGAATGATTTCTGTCTCTTGCTTAATTTCTCAAATTTGAACTACCCTCGTTATATAATAGCGGGATGGTTAGGCCAGCAGGTCGTGGTCGTGGGGCCAACTTCCCACCACCGCCGAGTACATGGCTGGTATGATCCAACAGCTCGAGATGAATCGCCAGTTCATGGAGAACATGATGGCTCGGGCCTCGTCCCAATATGCACCAAAGACCCAAACGGGACAACTCGCAGGATTTCATCGCTGAACCCGGCGTGTACCGCAGCTCAACCCAGCCGCTGGATGTTGATGATCGGCTCCGTGACATCACCTATGAGATGGAGTCTGCTGATGTAGCCCCGCCAGCTATGTCACCTTTGCATCCTTCTTCTGAAGGGACCCGCAGCTCAATGGTGGGACAGCCACCAGCGTACTCCGCCAGCTTGGAACACTCATCACTGGCCGACTTCCGGGCTGCCTTCCGTGCCCGCTTCATCCTCAAGGGTCATGGACCGAAGAAGCGTGAATTCCGCAACCTCACCCAAGGCAACAAGATCTGTTGAAGCCTATCAACGAGAGTTCTGGACTTGTCTCGCTATGTCAAGAGGATATTGCAACCGATGCACGCAGACAGAGAAGTTCCATGACGGTCTTCAAGTCGACATCAAGCTCGCACTCCTAGTGCACGACTTTGCTGATTTCGCCACCTTGGTGAACAAAGCTATCAATGTCGAAACTGGTGCAGGAATACCAGAGCTCTAACAGCGCAACCGTGACACGGGCTCATCTTCGGCCCGTCCTCGCAGGCGCAAGATATGGATTCCCAACAGCATGTACCGGCCGAATGCACCGCTTCAAAGCGAGAACTATGCTACACCTCGTGCGCCTACAACTAAGCAGCCAAGCTTCCAGCTCCACCACCCCAAGCTCCTGCTCCCACTCCCAATAATGGCTTATGCTTGGTGCGGACAGCCAGTGGCACCGTGCTAGAGAATGCAACCGTAACCGTAATCAGTGGCCCTTCCAAGAATCGGCCGTGGAAACACCTGAATCAAGAACAACACCGGCAAGTCTTATGGGCAAGCTCGGGCCAACCACGTTGATCCGAACGAAGCTCAAGACCAGCCTGCTCATCGTGATGGGTACTCCTCAAATTCAAGATCAGATCTGTTTTATTCGATTCAGAGCATCGCATTCATTCATGTCTCAAGACTTTGCATACAAGCACGACGTTAAGTGTGAAGAGATGAACTCTTGGTAGTGGTAAAACCCCATTGGGACAATGTCAAACCTCCATGGTTGGCGCCGACGTCCCGTGGAAATTGAAGGGCTGGAATTCTATGCCTCCCCATTATCCTCAAGACGCCTAACATCGACCTCATTTTGGGGATGGATTGGTTGAAAGCGATCTGGCGCCAATCGCTTGCGCCACTAAGACCGCCCATCTGCTGCACCTTCTCGATGAAATCGTAAGCTACATTGCTCGTTTGGTTCAAGATGCCGAGGCAAGGCTCTATGCATTGAATGCATTGAACGCCGCACCCTCGAGGGAATTGAAAACATTCTGCTGCTTATGATTTCCAAGATGTCTTTCTGAAGAACTTCGAGGATTCCCCTGCTAGAGCCGTCGAATTCGTCATCGACTTGAAACCAGCACCACTCCTATAGCCAAGCGCCCCTACAAGATGCCGCCGCATGAACTCCTTGAGCTAAAGGAGGAAATCGTCAAATCTCTTCAAAGCGGTTTCATTCGCCCAAGTTGCTCACCTTGGGGAGCACCTTCTCTCTTTGTCAAGAAGAAGGATGGGACAAACCGATTGGTCCAAGACTACCGTCCTATAAATCAAGCTACCATTCAGAATAAGTATCCTCTTCCTCGGATCAATGATCTTTATGATCAATTGGCTGGTTCGTCAGTGTTCTCGAAACTCGACTTGAGGTTGGGTTACCACCAGATCCGTGTTCGTGAGGAGGATATCCCCAAGACCGCATTTGTGACTCGCTATGGTTCATACGAGTACACCGTCATGTCTTTCGGCTTAACCAATGCTCCAGCCACCTTCTCTCGCCTGATGAACTATATATTCATGGATTACCTCGACAAGTTCGTCGTGGTTTATCTGGATGATATCCTGATCTATTCCAAGAATGAAGAAGAACATCTTGAACATCTTCGTCTTGTCTTTGGAAAAGCTACGAGAGCATCAACTCTATGCCAAGTTCTCCAAATGTGAATTCGGCTTCCCAAGTAACCTACCTTGGACATGTCATCTCTAAGGATGGTATTGCCGCCAACCCCGAAAGAGTTCAAAGCTATTCTCGATTGACTCCTCCGAAGAACGTTAATAAGTCGAAGTTTTCTCGGTCTCGCCACTATTGCCGTCGATTCGCCGAGAACTTCTCCAAGATTGCCGAGCCCCGACTAACCTGTTGTATAAGGGCGTCAAGTTCCAATGGATGATAAGTGTCGTGAAAGTTTCGAGCACTCAAAGACAAGTTGACTTCGCCCGGTGCTAGCCCCTCCCGATACTAAGAAGGACTTCGTCATTTATCGCGACGCTTCTCGTCAAGGTTTAGGCGGTGTCCTAATGCAAGAGCGCAAAGTAGTTGCTTATGCCTCTCGACGATTCGCCCTCACGAGGAGAACTACCCAGTTCACGACCTCGAACTTGCTGCCGTCATTCATGCACTAAAGCAGTGGCGACATTACCTTCTCGGTAATCGTTGCGAGATCTTCACTGACCACCAAAGTCTGAAGTATCTGTTTACTCAGCCAGACCTGAACCTCCGCCAACAGAGATGGATGGAGATCATTGCAGAACTTTGATTTGGGTATTTCCTATACGCCAGGCAAGGCTAATGTAATGGCTGATGCCTTGAGCCGCAAGTCTTACTGCAACCACCTTCAGGTTCACCAAGTTCAGCCCCCACTTGTCGAAGAATTCAGAAAGCTGAACCTCCATATTGTTCCTCCGGGTGCACTCGCTCCTCCTCCCGGAGTTCCAAAAGATGAATCTCCGTGTTGTTCCCGTGGTTCCCTTTATACCTGGCTGTTGAACCCGATCTCGTGGGCACCATAAAGACAATGCAGGATTTGACTCAAGTCTACAAGCTTAAACAAGACATCGTGAAAGGAAATCCTCATCCTTCACTATTGTTAATGATGGCGCCTTGTACTTCAAAGGCCGCCTAGTGGTGCCGTGTAAGAAGGAAAATCTGAATATGACTCGGAAGGTTATGAAAGAAGCTCATGATACTCCTCTATGTATCCACCCTGGCAGTACAAAGATGTATCAAGACATTCGCCGAGATTACGTGGTCTAATATGAAGCAAGACATTGCTCGCTATGTTTACGAGTGTGACGCTTGCCGTCAGATCAAAGCGTAACATCAAAGGCCTCTTTGAACTCGCAACCTATCTCTATTCCCGAATGGAAATGGGACCATGTTGAAATGGACTTCGTCACGGATTTCCCAAATCGCAGAAAGGTAATGATGCTATTCTTGTCGCCATTGACCGCTTTCTAAAGTTGCACATTTTCCGCGGTCAAAGAAACGATCATCGCTAGCCAGCTTGCAACCCTCTATATGTCCAGAATTGTTTCACTCCACGGTATTCCACTTGGTTATCAGTTCGGACCGTGGCAGCTTATTCACTTCAAGATTACGGGCAAGTTTTCAAGAAGCTATGGGTACTCATTTATCTTTCAAGATCTGCGCTTCATCCGCATCTCAAGGGCAAGTTGAACGTGTCAACCAAATTCTCAAGACATGCTTCGAGCTTGTGTCGCTTCCTTCGCAAGAAATGGGAGGAATCTCTCCCGTATGCTGAGTTCTCTTATAATAATAGCTATCAAGCTAGTCTCAAGATGGCCCCTTGAAGTGTTATATGGACGAAAGTGTCGAACCCTCCGAACTGGTCAAATCGGGAACGCCCACTCTTGGTCCGGATATTATCCAACATGTCAAGAACAAGTCCGCATTATTCGCGAGAATCTCAAGACGCTCGATTCGTCAAAAGAGTAATTATGACCGCATCACAAAGACATGGTCTATCAACTTGGCGAAAAGGCCTATCTTCGCGTTACACCAATGAAGGGTGCTCACCGCCGGATCAAGGGCAAGTTAGCTCCTCGCTATATTGGCCCTTTCACTATTCTCGAAAGGCGTGGAAAAGTGGCCTATCAACTGGAGCTTCCGTCGAACCTTTCTCGTGTTCACGATGTGTTCCACGTGTCCCAACTCCGACGCTGCTTCAAGGACCCAATCCGAGCAAAGTGGACCACGAAGTGCTCGAATTGCAACAGACCTCTCCTATAAAGAGCATCCGTCCGCATTCTCGACAAGCTGAACGCCGCACACGCCGAAGGCGATCAAGTTTCTCAAAGTCCAGTGGTCGAACCACTCTGAAGACGAAGCCACCTGGGAACGCGAGGATCGTCTTCGAGATGAATATCCCGCACTCTTTCCTTCTACCTCCTAAATCTCGGGACGAGATTTCTTGTAGTGGAGGAGATTTGTAACACCCGGATGGTTATGCAACAGTAATCACCCCGGTTATGTTAATTAACCTCTCTTTGATTCGAACCCGTCCTAAAATAAAAATCAAAACTAAAACAAACGATAAAAAGTTTCAAAAACAAAATCTAAAATGTTCGGGGGTTGTCTAAAATAGCTAACCTAATATTGGTGGGGTGCACTAATTTTTGTAAAATGCCGAGCATTTTAAATGAACTAAAAATGTAAAAGGAAAATAATAAAAGAGAAAACAAAATAAAAAGAGGGGAAACCCCTGGCCCATTCCCCCCCACTGGCCCATTTCCCTGCCCGCCCACACCGCCACATAACCCTCCCCACCTGCAAGCAACCCTAGCCGCCCCCATTCTCCCCCGCGCCCCTCGCTCCCTCCTCTCTCGCTCGATTGGATCGGAGCGGAGAACCACCCCGACCGAGCCACCTCCGCCCCCCACCTCGTCTGCCCCGCCGCCCCACCGCGGTCCCGAACCCTCCTCCTCCGCCACCGCCGGAGCCTCCCTCCTCCCTTCGTCGTCCCCAGCGCGGGCATCCATCATGGTCGGCCTCAGACTCCCTGCCGCCAAGGCTAGCTCCCAGACCGCCTCCCACGGTCATCACTGCCCCCACCAAGGCCTGCCTAGACCCTACTCCCCCTGTGAGGCCTCTCTCTCCTCCTCCCGATCGGCCACTGCCCCGCCTCGTCATGCCCTGATCCCACTCATGCCCACTGTGACCGACTTCTGCTCCTCTCTTCTTCGACCAGGTGGCCTGTGCCCTGCCCGTCGTCGGCTCGGCCACGCCATGACACCGCCTCCCCTCCCGTTCCTCTCCTTTCCCCTCTGGGATCCGCTGCTCGAAACCCGACTGCCCCTGCCACCCTGATGGCCCCCTCTCCCTTCTCCCACACGTCGGCGACATCTCCGCGCCCAACCTCGACCAACCCTCACAGCGGCCTCGGCCCCACACGTGTACGCCTACTGCCCCGCTTGTCGCTTCGACTTGCTTGGCCGCTGGCATGGCCGTCCGGCCGGTCGGTCAGCCGAGTTGCTGGCCTCCGGCCGCCGTGTTGAGCCTCGGCCGCCGCCCTCAGTTGACCTCGGGGCGGGCGCCTCAACCATGTCCTCCTGTGGAGCGCCTGAACGGCATCGCCAGACACCAAGATGCCCAATTGGCCAGGGCCACTTACACGGGCCCCACCCCCAAAAGAACGCTTTTAATTAAAACAGAATAAAAATAAAATAAAATGAATTAAAACTAATTAACTAATTAATTAATTAATTAATTAATTAATTAATTAATTAATTTGAATTAATTAACCCATAATCATTAATTAACCTAATTAATCAATGTTAATTAACTCGATTAGGTTAATTAGTCATTAGTGAATGACATGCGGGACCCACTGTCGGGGTTGACTCACCAACCTGTTGGTGATGACGTCAAGATGACATCATCTCGATGTCATAAATGCATTTTCGAAATTAATTAAATAATTAATTAAATTCCAGAGATTAATAAAATCTTTTAAAATCATATCTTTTAATCCGTAATCCGGATTAAAATATTTCAACATGAAAGTTGCTCGAACGACGAGACGAATCCGGATACGCAGTCCGTTTGTCCACCACACACCCCTAACCTATCGAACCTGCAAACTTTCCTCTCCGGTTCCTCCGTCGACAGACGTCCGGAACCGGATAACTTCCGGATGTTTTCCCCTAACAGTACCCCCTCATACCACGTTAGGGCACGCCTAGCATCGCTTCTTGTCATGTCATGCATCGATATGCATCTGTTTACCTTGTATTCATTGTTTCTTCCCCTCTTCTCTCCGGTAGACTACGAGACCGACGCCGCTGCTTTGGCGGTTCGACTACGGTGTTGTGACCCCTCTCTCTTGCAGAGCAACCAGGCAAGCCCCCCTTGATCACCAGATATCGCTTACTCTTATCTACACCGCTTGCATTAGAGTAGCATAGCATGTTCTTGTTTTGAGATACTCCTATATTGCTGCATAGCTTTGTCCTTGTAACTTTTGTTGTTACCTTACCGCAATCCTATATGCTTAGTATAGGATGCTAGTACTTTCATCTGTGGCCCTACATACTTGTCATGTCGCGTGCTATATTATCGGGCCGTGATCACTCGGGAGTTGATCACGGTATATGCTATATACTTATACATGATACATGTGAGACTAAAGTCGGTCGGGTGATGGAGCACCATGAGTGGATCTTTGTGGCGGAGCGGCAGGCAGGTTGAGACCGCCTAGGAGAGAGGTGGGCCTGGCCTGTTCGGCGCTCGCGGATACTTAACACGCTTAACGAGGTCTTGGTATTTGATCCGGGTTGGCTACGAGCTTATACGCACTAACCATCTACGCGGAGTAGTTATGGGTATCCGGCGTCGTGGTATCACCGGCATTTCAGACGTCGTGACGGGCGGCGTAGCCGGATTGGACTGGAACGCTGATGGGCTAGGTCTGCTTCCGGCGCACAGACGCGAACGCAGTGTGTGTTTCAGGCGATGGGCCCTGACCCTGCGCTGCTTAGGTTTAGACCGCGTGTTGGCCTCTCTGTTGTGCCTAGGTGGGGCTGCGACGTGTTGATCTTACGCGTCGGGCATGACCCCGGAAAGTGTGTCCCGCCAAATGGGATCAAGCGTCTTTGGGTAAGATGGTGCACCCCGCAGGAAGTTAATCTATTCGGATAGCCGTGATCTTGATAATGGACGACTTGGAGTTGTACCTTGAGCTTAGGACAACTAGAACCGGATACTTGATAAAACACACCCTTCCAAGTGCCGATACAACCGTGGTCGCTCTCGCTCAGTGGATATGAGCAGGGATTGCGGGTAGGATTATTGCTATATGATGATACTTGGAGGACTTCAGTTTGTCCCTCCTTCTGTTGCAAGACAGAGTCCGTGGCGTAGTCTTCGTTAAGACTAGCTATCCCCTCTTATTCGGCATTCTGCAGTTCAGTCCACCGATATGGCCTTTACACATATATCCATGCATATGTAGTGTAGCTCCTTGCTTGCAGTACTTTGGATGAGTACTCACGGTTGCCTTGTTCCCCTTTCCCCCTACCTCTACTCGATTCTGCAACTGACGATGGAGCCCAGAGTCGACGCCGCCTATGACGACTACTACTGCGAGGCGCCTACTACTACGTGCAGCCCGCCGACGACGACCAGAGTGACCTAGGAGGATCGAGGCAGGAGGCCTGCTCCTCTTCGATCTCAGATCCGCTTTGTGCTAGCCATCTTATGGCACCTTGTTTAACTTATGTC
Source organism: Aegilops longissima (assembly GCA_021605205.1). Taxonomy (NCBI): domain Eukaryota; kingdom Viridiplantae; phylum Streptophyta; class Magnoliopsida; order Poales; family Poaceae; genus Aegilops; species Aegilops longissima. The sequence goes on from CM038680.1 coordinate 434,569,324, forward strand.
CGTACTCAGATATTGTTGCTTCCACGACTCGCCTATGATCGAGCACTTGTATTCGAGCCCTCGAGGCCCCGGCTTGTATTATGATGCTTGTATGACTTATTTTATTTGTAGAGTTGTGTTGTGATATCTTCCGTGGTCCTCGATCTTGATCGTACACATTTGCGTGCATGATTAGTGTACGATTGAATCGGGGCGCCACACATGTGGCATCCAAGGAGAGTCGTCACGGGACGGGAAGATCTTGAAGCTCTATGGTGAGGATGTGTCGGCGGTGCGAGGAGCACATCACTCCAGAGGTCGAGTGGATGGCGGCAAGGCTACAAGTGGACTGATTTCGAGGAGGACGCCGAGGAGTCCATCCCGGCCGAGGAGTCGACGGAGAGGGTTGGGACGAGTTCCTTCTACTTGAGCCACCACTTGTGTGTAGGTGTCCTCTCGCCTTTTTGGCGTCTCGATGCCAAAGGGGGAGAGAGCGTAGGGATTTGCGAGTCTTGTGTTCGTGTTTGGTGTGTTTATTGCATTTTCGGTTGAACCTCGTTTTAGTTGCTTTTCCTTCTTATGGTGTAAGACATATGCACTCTATCTATCTTAGCAAGCTTATGTTATATCGTGCTATATGTTGCTTAGATGTTATTCTTGGACCTTTGTCTCTAAAATATAGGGGAGTGGTGATCCTAGTTAGGTGTGCTATGCAGTCCAAAGCATTCATCCAGAGTGCACACATCTAGGGGAGCCCGTCTATATTTTGGAGAGGAGGGTTTGCTCTTGCTCTATATTATTGTATCTTTGTGCAAATACTGTATTGTCATCAATCCACCAAAAGGGGAGATTGTAAGGGCATATTTATCCGTAAGTGTTTTGGTGATTGATGACGATACTTTTATGGACTAATCGTATGCTTTGAGTTCCTCAGATGGTTCATCTCTAGGCTCGAGACGATTCGGTGCCCTCGGAGACTATTGAAGACGGCGTCGTCCTACGTTTCTTTTTGGTGGATTTGAGTCGTAGGAGAGCCGTACTATTAAGAGGGGTCCGCGCCGGAAAGGTTAGGCGGAATCAACACGTACACTTGTCCCTCCTTTCCTCGCACTTTGGAGCTTCCTTCGTTATCTTGGTGGTGCGGAAATCGACAAGCGCCATGTACTTGCGGTAGTACCGCAGTACACGCTGTAGTACCGCTGGGTGCCACGGTAGTACCGCTCCTCCGGAGCGGTAGTACCGCTGCTCCTGTGCCTAGTGCCGCTCCGGTCGCGGTAGTAGGGCGGATGTAATTTTACATCCGCGCCCACCACCACGATAGTACCGCTCGTCCGGTAGCGGTAGTACTGCGGAGCCCACGGTAGTATCGCTCTCTATGAGCCGTAAGTACCGTGGCCCTCCTACCGAAAGTACCGTAGTTTCACGGTAGTAGGCACGCTTCTGGTAGTACCGCTCCTCCGAGCGGTAGCACGCGTCGGATTTTGCACTACCGCAGTTTCAGCGGAAGTTGGCACGGATGTAATTTATTTCATCCGCGCCCTTCTCAGTCGTGACTTTCGCCTTGCGGTAGTACCGCAAGGGGAGCGGTAGTACCGCATAAGCGGTAGTCGCGCCTTAGTCGAGCTAGTCGACCCGTGCTTTGCCATGTAGTACCGTGGTCCCCACGGTAGTACTGCTTGTGACCTCATGGTAGTACCGCTACCGAGCGGTAGTACAGCGTCATGGGCTGAATAAGTGGATAACGGTTGGATTTTTTCCACGACTATATAAGGGGCTTCTTCAACCTCTAGTTGACTACCTCTTCTCTCTCTAAGCTCCATTGTTGCTCCAAGCTCCATTTTGGCCCGATCTCTCTCCCTAGCCAATCAAACTTGTTGATTTGCTTGGGATTGGGTGACAAGGGCCCGATCTACACTTCCACCATGAGATATTTGATTCCCCCCACTTATCCCTTGCGGATCTTGTTACTCTTGGGTGTTTGAGCATCCTAGACGGTTGAGGCCACCGTGGAGCCATATTCCATTGTGGTGAAGCTTCGTGGTGTTGTTGGGAGCCTCCAATTAAGTTGTGGAGATTGCCCCAACCTTGTTTGTAAAGGTTTGATCCGCCTTCAAGGGCACCAATAGTGGAATCACGGCTCTTGCATTGTGCGAGGCGTGAGGAGATTACAGTGGCCCTAGTGGCTTCTTGGGGAGCATTGTGCCTCCACACCGCCTAACGGAGACGTACTTCCCCTCAAAAGGAAGGAACGGTAACACATCCTCGTCTCCACCGGCTCCACTCTTGGTTATCTTATCCCTTTACTTGTGCAAGCTTATTTGTGTTCCTATCCTTGCTTGCTCGTGTGCTTGTGTTGTTGCATCATATAGGTTGTCCACCTAGTTGCACATCTAGACAACCTTTATTATTGCAAAGTTTAAATTAGTAAAGAAAAGCTTAAAATTGTTAGTTGCCTATTCACCCCCCTCTAGTCAACTATATCGATCCTTTCAGTGGTGCTCGCGCTTCGACCCGATCCTCCGATGAGGCCCAAGGAAAGAACATCCCGTCCTTCCAAGAGCGATCGCCCGGACACAGGAGGGCCGTGCCCAAAGTGGCGTCTAAGATGTTAGCGCCAGGATAATAGCGGGATCTGAGTACTCGCGCGCTTAGCGTTTCTGGTTCCTGTAAAAGTCTCCAAACTTGTCTGGCAAGAAGCACCAAGTTAAAAAGCTCCACATCTCTAAAGCCGAGTCCTCCCATGAACTTGGGTTTTGTCATTGTATTCCACGACACCCAAGCTGTTTTCCTTTCTCCATTCTTGCTTCCCCACCAAAACTTCCGGATTATGCTGTTAATGTCCTATCCCCTCTTGTGGGTTGTTGGTTGTGAGCGAGAAAACGCAAATGCGTAATGGGCCGGCCCACACGCGCAAACTTCAAACAAAAATAGTGAAAAAAAGGGAATGGCATCTATCAGGCAGGTTTGGCGCATTCAATGCTGTGCGATCGTCAGAAAATAGAGGAATTGGCATGAGGGCCACCGTATGATGCAGAGCTACTGTGTGAATACGGGGGCCACGTGAGTCGGCCCCCTGCCAGAAACTCACGAAGCTGACGGAGTTGAACAAGATAGATCCTGGACCATGGTCCAGAATTTTTCTTGGCAGCCTTAAAAGGCCCATAGGGCGGGAAAAAAAACAAAAATACGTTGCTCCTCCCCGGTTTTATCTCGAAGCATCCCCCTCCTGTTTTTTTGTTTTTTGTTTTTTTAGAATTACCCCGTTCTCCTGTTTTGCGCGGTGCAGTTATGGCTAGCCTTTCCCGGCTGATGGCTGATAGTGCGCAGGCTCTCTGGGCAGGGGCGGAGCCACGTTACACCATCCGGTGTCATTGGCACCGGGTAAAATACATCTTTACCTTGTACAATGTTCAGATTTTTGGGTTGAACACCGGTAACTTTTGGACCTGGACACCGGTCAGCCCAGTGATACACAAAACAGAGCTACACAAGCGAGCAATGCAGCCCATCTACTTAGATGTCCAGTCCCGATCGATCGATTAATCGATCCCTGGTTCCTGTCCGTGCGCGTGTGAAAAAAAAGCTATCAATCTTTGATTAATCGATCGCCAATACGGCTGTACCTTACCTGTACGTTCGCCTGTCGAGTTGCTCGTCCGCTCGGCTTCTGCGCCTCAACCCTCGCAGCGTCGCCCGTGCTTGCCCCTTTCCCTTCTCCAACGCACGGCCAGCCGCCGGTCCGCCCAGTCAGCAGTCGCCATTGTTGAAGCACCACTAGCCGGCCGCCTCTACCCTCGCCCGCTCACAGATCGTTGGAAATTTGTGGTACGTCTCAACTCTCAACTCAACACTTGTTAATCGCCGATCTCTCTCAAATCTAAAATCCTAACTGTGTGTAGAAATTTCATTTTTTTAATTTCTATTTTTCTAATCATATGGCTAGGATCATAAAATTTAAAGCTATCACAATTGGGAACAATTCGCTGCGACTCATATCTAACCAGGAGCACATTGTCAAGTAAGTTTAACTCCCTAATCATATCATTCAATCAATATGTTTTGTTTATTGTTTCTACTCTTGCATATACAAACACAAATAATGTAACTCGAACATTTTTGCTAACACAATAGTAATTAATCATAGGAGAATTTATGGAAAAGTTTCTTAAGAAGATGAGGACTTCGGCACAAGATGATATAGCTAGCCTATCACATGAACCGGTTGATCCTCCAGCTCCACCATATTCAAGTGGAAGTGAAGCGGTTTACTTATTTTGGTAAGAAATCTCGTTGCCGTATAATTTGTGTTGTTGGGTGTGTTATTTTATATATATTACTGCTTGGTGTCCATCCTTGTATATATGATGTGCACGTGGACACCGGGACATTTTTGTTCTGGATCCGCCCCTGTCTCTGGGTGAACGCATGGCATGCTGCTCTGCTGCAGTGAAAAACGAGCGTCAGAAACAGTTGGGCGATCTTATTGAAAAGTAAAAAATAAATAATAAATCACGGCGATTACATAACACATGGATACACATTTTAAGCTGATTTGCGCATAACAACAGGGTACATTTTCAGGCCAACACCAGTTAACACATATTCAAACCAAGACATTTGCAGTACCACATGTCTGGTCTGACGGATCTGAATCTAATTGAGACTAGTAACTAAACACACACACAACAAACATTAGCGGTACTACTAACTCGACTTTCGACCCAAAAGCTAGACACCAATGGCGCCTCTCACTTGAAATACACGACTGCCAGTGTCCGGACAGACATGCCAAGCAAGAACACAAAGAGCATCAAGATAGTGGCGAGCATGAGCAGCGCAATCCTGGAGAAATCAACAATGGTGCTGGCCTTGGCCGGGGCGACATGCTGGCATCCATTCAAAACAGAACAACCGATGAACTCTGGGACTCCTTCCTGACGCGAGCTCCGGTGTTGCAGGCTAGCAGGCCAGGAGAAGCTGGGGATGGTGGTGGCGGAAAAGACCAAGATCTAACGGACTCCAGCATAGCAGGATAAATCTCTTGCCACTCGGAAAGCCCACACTGACGAGACTGAAAAATAGAAGAACAAAAAAAAAATCAAGAACTGCACTAATGTAAAGATGAAGGACCAGATCTGAGTTTGAGATTCAGGAACTCACACTCCAAAGGATGCCCCAGTAGTACCGATCGCCTGGCTTTTTCCCGCATGGGGTCAGCTTGGTGCCCGGCAGCGGAGGAAGAAGAAGCGGACATGGCAGCGAAAGACCTTGCGCAATGGGGATCCAGATTGACCCGGGAGAGGATAAGGCTGTAAATAAATACAGTTGCCCGCATCGTTGCCTGTCCAGTGGGCCCGCTCCCGAAGGAGATAGGCCGGACCAGGTGCTTCATATGCCGGTCCAAGAAAATCTCACGTAGCAAAGACCGTACTGGGCCGAGTTAGCTGGGCCTCATAAATGACATCAGACAAACTAGTTTGCCACTATGCAGAAATGAGTGGCCGAGCTGAATACTTCGTCATATACATGCATGATTGTGCATCTCGAGGAAAACCAACCGCTGAGATAATAGTACTATATGATAGTATGACCCATATTGAATTTTCGGCGCCGTGGGGGGATTCAAACTGTGGTTGCGAAGATAAATTTCATCGGTGCTAGCCACAAGGCTAAGGTCGGGATTCTGATCACATAATGAAGTGGGACATAGTTGAGGCGGAGTTAGCCAGAGGTTCATTGTTTCTTTCTATTTTTTCTTTGTGTTTCTTGACAATGTTTTCTTCATTGTTCCTTTGTTTTTTCTATGGTTTTCCTTTCTCTTCTCCATTTTTTATTTTTTCTTCTCCATTTTTTGTTTGGTTTTCTTTTTTCTTCGCCATTTTTCTTTTTTCTTTTTTTCTTATGTATGTTTTCGTTTTCACTATACATTTTCGTATATGTTAAAAACAATTTTCATAAGTGATCAAAATTTTTCTATACATGTTCAACATTGTCCGAACGCTTATTAAACATTTTTAAATACTTGTTCAATATTTTAATACTTATTTCAATATTTTCTAAATATTAGTTTAAAATTTTACAAATACTCGTCCAACATTTTAAATACTTATTTCATATTTTCAAATACTTTTTCAACGTTTTTAAATACTTGTTCCAGATTTTTCAAATATTTATTCAGTATTTTTAATACTTTTTCAACATTTTTAATTTTAATACTTATTAAACATTTTAAAATACTTGTCCAACATTTTTAAATACTCATTCAACATTTTCTAAAATGTGTTTTGAAGAGTGTTTTTTGTACTATTATATAAAGAAAAATACAAAAATAAAGCAAAAACCTAGAACAGAAAACAGAAAAAATACACACAAAAAGAATTGGCCGTGGCCTCCCGCGCGGCTGGACCGGTCCATCTGGGGCTTCCCTGACGTGAGGGTTGTTTGCCCTCATCTGGTGTAACGCGAGGAACATGCGCGCCCGCAAGCAAATGCGCACCCCTACCCCCTTGCAGAGTAGATAGATGGACCGGCCCAACTTAGGCTTCATCGCTTTTTCGGTTTTCCTATTTCTTGTGCGGGTTTCTTGTGTGTTTTTTTTTGCTTTACTAGTTAGATTTTTTTCCTTTTCCTTTTGTTTTGTCTAATTTCTGTTTTTCAAATTCAGGACGATGTTTATAAAATTATGAACATTTTTACTTTTTGAACATTTTCAAATTTTGACTATGGAAGCTTTGGCCATGTAGAAGGGCTTTTTTTTTAACCTAAGCAAGGGCTAATTTTGGCGAACTCAATGGGATTTCACGTCATGGAGGCAGAGTCTGATTCTCTGGAAGGCAAATTTTGCACGGGGCTAATTCAGGGATGGGACTCTGCAGCGGCCGTTTTTCACGTAATGCAGCTACTATGACCTGGAGGGTCTTGTTTAAACATTGTGGTCGAGAAACTAGTTGTGGACTCATGAGCTAGCTAAATTTTGCTTTACTATAATATAATTCTTGTAACTGGGTTGGTGATCCTTCTGTTTTTCTAGTTGACAAGTTGGTAAACAATGCAAGTGTAGTTTAAATTTTATAGGTTAATAATTCTTGTAACTGGGTTGACGATCCTCGCCAGCTGACATGTAGAGGGGCCGACAAGGGATGATGGAGTTCCCTGTCGGCGTTTCGGTGGCTACGTGCGCCTCCACGGTGCACCTCCGCACAGGCCCACTCAGCTACTAGTTTGGAGTGGCGCGACTGTCGGTGAAAACCGTGCTGACTTCGGTCATGGTGGACGATGATAATGTTGCAGGCATCATTTCCTTGTCAAAGGCATCATTGTCACCTAGCCCCGTCTGCTCCCAGGAAAACCCTAGTTGTGGGTCTCCCAAATCAGATGATGGCAGTGCTTTCAGTGTCGTCCTCCCTCCTGGTGCATCGTTTTGAAGCAGCGGCAGGACGGAGGGCCAAGAGGTGAAGCGGTCTTGCATCTACTGCATCGACGACGGCGGGTCTCGACGGAATTGCGTAGTGGAGTCTCGGCGATGGATGCGTGTTGATGAACGCACGCACGATCGTGGCGTTGTTTGGCATCGACAACGGTTGGGCCTGGCAAGGACAATGTGTTGATCCCTCCTGAAGTTAGGACGATGGAAGATGTTGGCAACAGATTCTAGAGCAGGGGCATGCGGTGCGCGCTAAGAGTCTGCTAGACCAGCTGGTGCTCTCGGTTCACCGTGACACGGCTTGGTGAGGCCGTCAGATTAGACAGTGTGTGTTGGTGTGAGGTCAGGTCACAACATCAAATTTATAGGTGTAGGGACAAACATCCCCAGGAAGATGACTTTAGGTTAATCGATACGTATTTGCTTTGTCAGACTTTATTGATAAACATGGCTGTGTGCGTCCTTGGATGGAGAGGCGAGGGTTTCAAACATTTTTTTTCTTGAAAAGGTCGCTCTTTGAGGGCAGTGCCCACCGGCGCATCTCGTTTCGAGGCGGGGGTTCCGGCAAGTTGCCCTCGTTTCCTCTCATGCCCGGGTTCGGTGGACCGGCGTCATCTCGAGTGCAGACGCAGAACAACCAACACGACCGGCGCCCCACTCAGGTGTGGTGCTACAACAACTGCGTCGGCGTGCCTCCTCAAACATGCAACAAACTGTGATTTACTACGTGTATTGCAGCTCGTGAATCGAGTGGTGAATCCCACGATAGAACGGCGTGCGCCGCCCTCTCGAATCGCAGAGAAGAGGCGGACGCATGCGACATACTACAACAACCCAGATCTCGATCGAGTTCTTACACCGGCGTCGCCAGAAGCGGCAAACCTGCTACTCCATGTAACCGCCCGGCTCCGGCCTGGCCGATCGAGCAATGGCTTCAACGGCGAGGCAGAATCTTCTTACTAGGGGCACTTGGGGCGCCCCTCCTTGGTCTTCCAGTCGTTGTAGCAGGCGCACTCGTCCTTGTGGCCGTAGAAGCCCGACGGCACGCACAGGCAGGTGTCGCAGCACTTGTTGCAGAAGAAGAGGCACGGCTTCCTGTACTTGGTGTCGCTGCACCGGTACTCGCACGCCGGCTTGCACTCTGCAGTTCAGGCACCGCAACATCAACAACCCATCACATTTTCATTTCAGGCGAAACCAGCAGATTCAGCTTTTATATAGTGGCTCGTGGAGTACTCTACATGACATGGGCTCGGTTTCATGCACTCTCAAGATTTTTGTAGAAATAGAAAGGGTGACGACGACTCACGGTATTGCTGGAGGCTGCCCTGTCCTCCCTGAAGAAACAATTCAGAAAGGAGAAAAGAAAAAAAACACGTATCAGCAACAGATCTACCCGCAAAAATCTCTTTAAAAATGTGCATCACAAGGCGAGGAGGAAATAAGGACCTTGCTCACTCGGTACACATTATCCTCGTGCTCTTCGGCTCCTGAGGCAAACACCTGATCACAGAATATGCAATGTAAGCATCCCAAGCAAGCCGAGCAATCTGGCTTCCCTCACCTTGTGGGTACTGCCCGCCGGATGACCAGCACCAAAGATCTCACCTTGTGCTCCGCGATGGAGACGGCGAGAAGCGCGACGGCGAGGAGGACGAGCAGCCTTCCAGCCAGGGCCATTTTGCTGAAGCGAGTTGGGTTGCCAAAAGAGAAGAGAAGTGGTGGTGTGTAGTGAAGCAGCGGCTTGTGGGCTGGGCAGAGTGAGATGGATCTGAGGACGTATTTATAGGCAATTTGTGTGGATTCAACAAGTTTTGAACATTTTATACCGTGAAAATGGTCGAGCTAAAGCTGGATGGAAAAGGCGAGGTATTGCAGAGCCCAACATGCGTCAAAAGCAATGCATCGACATATGCTAGCTAGATACTCTCATGGCATGTTCATCCCATCTATTAAACCTTTTTTGCTGCATATGAGGCCGGACAGATTCGATCTTGCTTAATCTTCTCTCTCTCTCTCTCTCTCTCTCTCTCTCTCTCTCTCTCTCTCTCTCTCTCTCTCTCTCTCTCTCTCTCTTCCCCACTTGCATGCTGGATTACTAATCTGATCAGAGTATAAGGCTAGACTAGGAGTAGTGCTAGCTGTGCAACACACGCAATGCGATGCATGCGACGGCTCTGCCATTGACGGAATTTGACGTCCGGTCCCGGGCACAGATCTGGGTGTTCTCTGACCCCAGAATTGTCTATTATTTTCGCGCCTCAGATCGGCGCAGAATCATATTCTAGCTAATTAGGCCTAGAGCCCCATCCGGATTACGGAGGGCGGCGCTGAAATGCCGGTGCTTTGGGGCGTCGCCTAGCTGCGTGCATGAGTGCGTGCACGTTACACTACACGGCTTGGCGTGAACGCATGTGCTCCTTCACGTGGGGAGCTTGCTCGGAAACGCTAGCAAAAGTCGCGACTGAGCCGAGCTCTCGAGGTAGAATTTGTAACAACGCTGACTTGGCAAATCCGGTCCCTTAAACATCCACGGACACGTGACGGCTTGGCGTGAATGCATGTGCTCCTTCACGTGGGGAGCTTGCCCGGAAACGCTAGCAAAAGTCGCGACTGAGCTGAGCTCTCGAGGTAGAATTTGTAACAGCACTGACTTGACAAATGCGGTTCCTTAAACATCCGCGGACGCGTCTAGACGCGTCCGCGCGTACTGACCGGGCACTCCTCAAATATTGCGTCACACATTCATATACCATAAATTCCAATCCTCAAATCCATGCACGTCGATCATACGATACAAATTGTTCGAATGCCAAAGTTCGAAACAAAGCAAAGCAAATCATAATTCAACAAACCGGACATGATAAAATGAAATCAATGTTCGAGCGTGACGGATGGCCTCGGATCAGTGGCTCGGCGCCTGCTCCGAGCGGAATGCGTCCTGCTCCGCCTGCATCCGGGCTGCCTGCTCCGCTTGCATCCGGCCGCCTCCTCCGATTGCATCCTAGCCGCAGCTGTCCTCGCCGCCTCGTACTTCCTATGGTCGTTTATTTCCATCTTCTTGTCCACAAGCCACTTCTTCGAATGCTCATCATAGAGGGACTCGTCCGCCAACATGATCCTCGCATCTTCCGCGTCTCATGCGAGTTGCAACCTCTCCTTCTCAAGTTCTATGTCGCCAAATGTCTTGGCCTTCTCGAGCTCCCATTTGATCGCCGCTTGTTGCTTCTCCAACTCGATCTTCTCCCTCTCAATTTCGAGCTTCTTCTCTGCCCTCTTCCGGTCACACTCCATCCTTTCCTTTTGCGCATCCAACATGAGCTTGTACCTCTCCTCCTTGTTCTCCCTCACTGAAAAATGCCCATCCATGTTGATGACATTTTGGTAGCCGCGGCATCACGGGCGGCATGTGCCTTCTCCCACTTATTTCCCATGACTTGGCGGTTGTCCTTTGGCACAATGGCTTTCCATTCTCCACGACAACGTCGTCCTCTTCATCGTCCAACCCAATTGATTGGTTGGAGCTTGAGTCGTCATTCCTCTTCTTGTCGAACTTGAGGTCGATCGCAACTTGGTTCCACTTCAGCTTGCCATTCAATCTGACCCAACAATGGCTAAAAGCAAATGGCTTCTTCTCCACCTCGTGATACAAAGTGGCCGCCACCGCCATCTAGCGAAAAATATATGCATGAGCACGAGAATGCAAACACAAGAAACATATGGAATGGACGGCAAGATGAGGCAATCGAGCTTACGTGAGTTGCGACTCCCATCCCACTTTGAGGGCGTTTGGTCACTTGTGAGTAGTAGCCGACGTACTTGTTCACTTCCCCTTGAATGATCCCCCAACGATGTTGGAGAGATGCCACATTGCGAGTGGTTACGATAGGATGCGGCTCCACATGCTCCTTTTGCTCGTGGTAATTCTCCGTCCAATAGGTGTTCCCCTTTTGCTCGGTGCCGCATATTGGACCCATCGTTGTGGCCAACCAAGCTTTGACCAACAAGATGTCCCCAAATCTTGAAAATGCCGGACCTCTTGCCTTCGGCGTCTTGGTCTTATTCTTCTTCTTGCTCGGATTGGGATCGGATGTTGTCCCAACTTCAAATGTTTTTAGCAAAACATTCCTTTCGTTCTAGATGCTCTGAAGTCTGGGAAGAGTCTATTCCTGATTTTATTTCTCCTTTTATTGTAAAAGACCTATCCATTATCTGAGAAATAAAGTCTTTTACCTGTCAAAAACTTCAAATGCGGTGGTAGCCTCCAATTCATACTCCATTTCGGTCGGTTCTTCATTGTCTTTGATCATATTCAACAAGAAAACCTCATGCATGATTCAAATTTGCAAGCATTCATCAAGAGCAAATGAACTAGTGGTCTATGCTAAAATATGATCGGACAAGAGTGAAGAAAACATACAGACTCTTGTTCGGTCATTCCGTTGAACATGTTGAGGGCAACCCGGGCACTGCCGGAGCCCGTGCTCATCTGCGCCCGAACGAGCTGCGGCGAGTCACACACGTCGACCGCTGGCATCTTCATGGGTGGAAAGCTCTCCGGAATGGCCCAGTCGGCGCTCGGATCATCCTGTGTCCCAAATTGGGCGGACAACGTAATCCGCGTAGGTGCCCAGAGGGAAGGGTGGGGGGATCCGGGCGCGGCGGAGGAGACAACTGCTCCACCACGTCCGAACCTCCCCGCGACGCCGCCACCGCCTCCCTTTCTCGTTGACGGCATCGACGCAACTTGCGGGCGACGTTCTCCGCCTTGCAAGTTGCCAATGACAACACCACACCTCCCACAGACGAGGCAGACTGTGTCTCCATCGCAGCGATGTGGGTCGAGTTGGACGACATCTCCGGCGGTGAATCGGGAATGGAGGTGAGGATTGGGAGCAAGGGTGGAGGCCGGCGAGGGTCCGGGCGCGGGAATGGTTGGAGCCTTGGAGGGCGGCGGGAGGAGGAGGAAGAGTTTGGTGCAATTTGGGGCGGGGTCGGGCTGTCGGGTCCGACGTGGCGGGCGTGCCCGGGCGCCCCCATATCCGCCCCATATTTGGGCTGAATATGGGGGGTGCCGGTCAGCCCGAGCGTTTGAGGGCCGTTTGAGAGGCCCGTCTGGGTCAAAAAATCGTGACCGGGAGGCCTGCCCGGGCGTTTGAGATGGGTTTGATAGGTCCGGTTGTAGATGCTCTAACGGCATCGCCGACGCACACCCTCGGACCGCCAGCTCCGGATGATACGGTGTCGATGTGTTCTATCATCCAACAAGGACCTATATCGGTCCACTTGGCGGTTCGGACGCACTTTTCCCTGTAAATTAGAAGCAAATTTTGTGTGGGGGCGTGCGGGAATCCGGACTGACGCCAAGTAGGATCCCCACCTCTGCACACTCATAACCCCTTCCAATCCCATTCTCTTCCACTCCGCCCCCTTACTACAGGAATTACATAATTTGTCATCAGCCTCCCACAGACGACAAAGAGCCATTTTGTCGTCAGCTTTTCATCGGGCCGACGGCGAAGTCTTTGTTCTCAACCAAATAAGTCTTTGTCGTCAGCCGTATATCCAAAGACGGCAAAGAAATTGGTAAATATTAAGAAAATGTAGGTTGTCGGTAGCTCCGCCGACCACCGACTACCACACTAAAGCTCTGCCGCCCTCTCTCTTTCCCTCCTCGTTAGCAGCAGACGGAGATGGGTGGGAGGGCGGCGTCGGAAATCGGCCGAGAGGGGTGGTGCCGGAGACGTCCAGGCGAGGGTGTGGCTCGTCAGGGCAGAGGAGGAGCAGGGGAGGAGAGGGAAGGAGGAGTCCGGGCGAGGTGGTGCGGCCGCGCGGAGAAGGAGAGAAAGAGAGGAGGGAGAGGACGCATAGGGTGGGGTTGGGCTGGGGCGTGTGTGGGTGATGGGGGTGGCTTCCCCTGCCATGTCATCGATCCACGTGATCGATCCGCTAGTTGTGTTCTCTCTTTGCCATCTGAAAAAAAACAGATGGCCATCAGCCGTTCATTGCCGTTAGCAGTTGACAACAGCAACTGGTCTTTGCCCTCAGCCCCGAGGAAACCTGACGGCAAAGAGCCCCACTGACGGCAAATTAGCTGATTCATGTAGTGTGTGTTCCCCCTTGTTTTGCATCCGCACCCTCCTCCTCCGACGTCGGCGTTGTACCTCTTTGGCTGCCACACATGCGTTGTCGGGCGTCCGCAACCAGCACCGATGCGCCCGCTCGGGTTTTATGATGGCGTTGTCCACCCAGGACCCACCCGCAGCCAGGTACACTCCGCCCCCTGTAGACGATGTTAATGGTGGACACAACGCCCAACAGGTCATCGGTCTAATGCCATTGAGCTTATTTCGAGCGCCGTGTCATTTTTTGAGAGCACGGAGGATGCCGGAGTACTTGGAGGATGAGTTGTTGTATGATGCGTTGTTGGCAGTATCCATGGAGTTCGTAGGCAGGAGCATAAGGGAGCTCTTCTAGCAGCGCGTTCATGATTTGTTTCACGCGTGAAAGCACAATGCATCCTATGACATGCACATCATTCATGATTCCAATGTTAAGTCGTTATCGTATCGATGGTACGTCATCCAGAGATCCGTCACTAAGTTTTGTGACGCGGTTGGTCGGCTGGAGGCAAGGTGGCCATTGCACATGACAGAGGAGGAGATCTTAAGTTTTGCTTCTTTTTGCTCAACTTGTTGATTGAATTATTCACTCAATGTTGCTCTATGCATTATGTAGCCCATACACGCTGCCGTGATGTACCACAGGTTAGAGGGCAGATCATTTACGCACATACACTGTTGGATGAAGCTCAAGGAGCAGTATGTGTGGGACGACATGATTCATTCATGAAAACTTCTTGAACATCTGGTTAATCTAGTTGAATTTAAACTATTTCTTTTTGAATTTGAACTATTGTTGTACTTGACTTATTTACATGTTGTGTATGGATGATTTATGCTATTTTCTATCCGAACTTTGATGAATTATGCCGAGTTTGATGAATTTTATCCGGTTTAGTTAAAACCCGACTTAAAATGTATATGGGCAGCGTTGAATGGTTGCATCCGTGTCCACGGTCTAGTTCCTTCTGTCCGTGAACGGATGCCGGAGCAAATTTGCGAATCAACGTTGAAGATGCTCTAAGATGCAGGCATGCTTGTCACTCAGAGTGTAATGATTACTGTCACCGAAGGCGGAAATTCACTTTTGGCACATGGGAGCATATGCTTCTGCCATCGAAAAATATATTCCAAGATGTCAAAAAATTCCGAACACAAATTTGACGCGCACATCTCAACATTGTATGTGTGCATGCCAAGTTTAGTGAAAAACCAACATTTTATATGCCTTGTGTAAAAAAGACAAAAAAATGTCTCATGAAAAGCCTTTTTAACACTAATTTTGTCCTTTTTGCATGTGACACAAAAGTTGTCGGTTTTTCACGAAACAAGTTTGTATGCACGTAGAATGTCGAGATGCACGTGAGAATCATTTTGTCAGAATTTTATGACATTTCAAAATATGTTTAAAACATGTTTTAAAATCTAGGAGCATTTGCTCCCATGTGCCAAAACACCTCTCTCGAAGGCGGAAATTCACTTTGGTACATGAGCCGGGCGTTTCTGTAGTGTGTGTTGCATGTCAGAGATGGTTCGGTCGAGATCAGTTCACTCGCACGTGCGTACGCACCATTCCGGCCCATCTTGAAGGAAATATGCCCTATAGGCAATAATAAAGTTGTTATTTATATTTCCTGATATCATGATAAATATTTATTATTAATGCTAGAATTGTATTAGTCAGAAACTTGATACATGTGTGAATACATAGACAAAACAAAGTGTCCCTGGTATGCCTCTACTTGACTAGCTCGTTAATCAAAGATGGTTAAGTTTCCTGACCATAGACATGTGTTGTCATTTGATGAACGGGATCACATCATTAGGAGAATAATGTGATGGACAAGACCCATCCGTTAGCTTAGCATAATGATCGTTAAGTTTTATTGCTATTGCTTTCTTCATGACTTATACATATTCCTTTGACTATGAGATTATGCAACTCCCGAATACCGGAGGAACACCCTGTGTGCTATCGAACGACACAACGTAACTGGGTGATATAAGATGCTCTACACCTGTATCTGAAAGTATTTGTTGGGTTGGCATAGATCGAGATTAGGATTTGTCACTCTGAGTATCGGAGAGGTATCTCTGGGCCCTCTCGGTAATGCACATCATGATAAGCCTTGCAAGCAATGTGACTAATGAGTTAGTTATGGGATGATGCATTACAGAAAGAGTAAAGAGACTTGCCAGTAACGAGATTGAACTAGGTATGAGGATACCGACGATCGAATCTCGGGCAAGTAACATACCGATGACAAAGGGAATAACGTATGTTGTCATTGCGGTTTGACCGATAAAGATCTTCGTAGAATATGTAGGAACCAATATGAACATCCAGGTTCGGCTGTTGGTTATTGATCGGAGATGTGTCTCGGTCATGTCTACATAGTTCTCGAACCCGTAGGGTCCGCACGCTTAACGTTCGATGATGATTTGTATTATGAGTTATGTGTATTTGGTGACCGAAGATTGTTCGGAGTCCCAGATGAGATCACGGACATGACGAGGAGTCTCGAAATGGTCGAGAGGTAAAGATTGATATATTGGAAGATGGTATTCGGACACCGGAATGGTTTCGGAGTGGTTCGGGAATATTTCGGAGTACCGAGGGGTTACCGGAACCCCCCGGGGAAGTATTGGGCCTACATGGGCCATAGGGGAGAGAGGAGGCAGCCCATAAGGGGTGGACGTGCGCTCCCCCATGGGGATTCCGTATAGGACTAGGGGAGGGGGCGGCGCCCCCCCCCCCCCCTTTCCTTCTCCTCCTCCCTCTCCTTCCCCTTTTCCCCTCTGTAAGAAAGGAAGGGGGGCCGAATAGGACTTGGAGTCCTATTCGGTTTCCCCCCATGGCGCGCCCCCTAGGGCCGGCAGCCTCCTCCCCTCCTCCTTTATATACGAGGGCAGGGGGCACCCCAAAAGCACAACAGTTGTTCTCTTAGCCGTGTGCGGTGCCCCCCTCCACAGTTTACTCCTCCGGTCATGGCGTCGTAGTGCTTAGGCGAAGCCCTACGCGGATCACATCACCATCACCATCACCATGCCGTTTTGCTGACGAAACTCTCCCTCGACCCTCTGCTGGATCAAGAGTTTGAGGGACGTCATCGAGATGAACGTGTGCTGGGCTCGGAGGTGTCGTACGTTCGGTACTTGATCTGTTGGATCACGAAGACGTTCGACTACATCAACCGCGTTAACCTAACTCTTCCGCTTTCGGTCTACGAGGGTACGTGGACACACTCTTCCCCTCTCGTTTCTATGCATCTCCTAGATAGATCTTGCGTGATCGTAGGTTTTTTTGAAATTGCATGCTACGTTACCCAACACATCTCACCAACTCATCACTGCTTTGTTATTATAACTCTGATGCTAGCTAATATTACTGTCCTTAGTATCTTAATCGGTGTGCTATTTTTTTAGAAACTTTCAATCTATTTATCGTCTACTATCATTATAATACAGGGAACGTAAGTAACAAAAATTACAATCAGGTCTGTGGATCACCTAGCAACGAGTACGAGCACTGGAGCGAGCAGAAGGCATGCCGCCATCATCGCCCCTCCGACCCTCCCTCGCCGAAGCGAAGCAAACCTTGTTGTGGTAGAAAGTAAAAAAGTCATCGCGATAATCCCCCCACAGGACCAACGCGCCAGAACAACAACCGAACAACCCCTGTCGATAACGAGAAGCGTAGATCTGACTGATCAAATGTGTGGATAGACAACCAAAGAAGAACAGAGATTGGATCCAAACAGATCACCAAAGGTCAGTCCCGACCGAATCCCGTGATATACGGCGGAGACACACCACCACATGCCCTCCGACAATGCTGGGTGCATCATCGAGATGGGGATCAGATGTGGGAGACTTATTCCTACTAGGTAACATCACCACCGCCACATAGCCTCAATCAAGACATTAAACCAAGCAAGAGTGAGAGCGCAGTCCCTCCCGCCGGTGAGGGGCCAGGGTCCTCCACACCTCCAGTGTCCAAAGGTCATCGGAGACGGGGCATACTGACAACGGAGACACTAATGAGGGGGGGGGTGGGCGCTAGATGCCTAGGAGTCGCTTCTTGGGGAGGAGGAAAATGTTTCGTGCAACTGCTTCAAAGGACACTATCTTGATACTGGCTAGAATAGGTTCCGCGCGTCGTTGTCGTGACATTTATAGGAGAATAGTCTCGTGGGTGGAGTAAGCGAGAAAAGGGATAATTGGAGGCGTCGTTTTAAAAAATAAAACCATTGTGAGGGTGGAAACATAATCAATAAAGGCTTTAGGCCCGGCCTCGTTTGAAATGCATAAAATCAAAATGTATGAGTAGAAAAAAATGTGTTCATGTACTAAAAAAATGTGGTTTTCATGAACTAAAAAAGTGTTCACATAAAAAAATGTTCACTGATTTTAAAAAATGTTCATGAATTTTAAGAACTTACATGAATTTAAAATTTTCAGATTTTTTTCAAAATTGTTCGTTTATTTTCAGAAATCTTCATGGAATAAAAAATGTGTTCATGAATATAAACCAGGAAAAAATGGTGAAAAAAAGAAAATAAGGAACCTGGAAGAAAGAAAACCTCATGAAAACCACTAAACCCCGCGCGCCGGGGTGGTCAGATGTAGAAAACAAAAAATGAAAATAAATGAATAAATAGATAAATAAATATCAACAAAATGATAAATCAAGACAGAAAGCGGCGAACAGGAAGAAAACCAAAACTTATACGAAAAAAAGGAAATTGCTGCCGGCAGCCTCATACAAAATCGATTCGGAGCCTGGTACTAAACCGGCCCATTACAGCGAGCGGGTGCGCTGTTTTATATGAATCATATACCCAATAAGCTCTTCTAAAGAAAACTATAAGCAATAAGCGTAGAATATTATATTCAGAGTCATGTGGTTCCAACATAATCAGGATTGGACCAATGAGAGGTACTGATATGTACTATGCTTTTTTCTATATAAAAAGATGTACTATGCATTTATCTCTAAAAAAACGTGTACTATGCATTTATCTCTAAAAAAGGCATGTACTATGCATTTCAAACATGTCAGACAATTTTTCATGGCTATGCACCCCAAACATAGCAGACTATTTTATGCATCACAGAGTTTCTGGGTAGATTTCATTATGCTATATATACGTATACTTTTGAAATCTGTTCCAACAACCGTTGGAATGATCATGTATTTCTTAAGCATGTGGTAAGCAATTCAAACAATTCAAAAAGAAATCAACCAGAACACCACGAAGTCGTATAACTGATTAATCAATATGATGTGAAGAATATTTGTTGTTAAATAAAAAACTAAAAAACCCAATGAAGATTGAAAGGAAAACTGTATTTGTGAAATACACAAAAGCTCAAAGAATATCAGAAGGAACAAATATAGGAAATAAAAGAACACAAAAGACTAAAAATCCGACCATCCCCAATCCCTATGCCCTGCTCATCGCGGAGCATAAGGAACCGTCGTCTAAAGCTCTTCTCTTTGTGGGCCAGGCCAGGAAACATGTTTCTTATTGTGCTTTCTTCCGGATCTTTTTTCATTTTCAGCCTTTTTTATGTTCTTTTTGGTTTTCTTATTGCCGTTTTGTTCTTTTTGAATATATGCATGATATTTTGCATACATTTTTCATTTTATGTCTTAGTTTTTGTTTTACTTTCTTTCCTTGGAAAATATGTGAACACTTTTTCTAACTTGAAAGAACATTTTTCAACATTACATAAACATATATTTTAACAGTATGAAGAACTATTCTTAAATATAATATCCTTGTAATACATTATTTTAAATTTCAATATGCACGAACATGTTTTTAATATGAAATGGATATTTTCCTTTAATAAATGTGCTAATTTACATTACATATGGAAAACTTTATTTTTTACTACATTAATTTATATATATATATCGCAAGATGTTGCTTAAAGTCGTAGCGCACTAACTCTGACTTAAACTGAGGCATAGGTCCTTCCAGTAATCCTTGTTTGCACTCTGGCAATATTTCAGGATAACCCATAGGGAGATGGGAGACATGCACTTGTGCCTTGCTTGTATTCTATTTTCCTTTTGTTTTCCAGTTTATTCAGTTTATTGGTCGAGTTTCATTCTGTTTGCTTGTAATTTTTACTTTTCCAGCTTTCTTAAAGATTTCATTTATTTATTTCCCCTCTTTTGACTTCTCTATTTATTCACTTTTATTCAAGATACATTTTAAGTAACATACAAACAATTTATAAAATTATACAATTTTTTAAGACAGAGGCACTTTTAAAATGCACAATTTTTATAAATTAATAACATTCAAAATTACATGCGCATTTTAAAGGCTTAAGCACATTTTAAAATTATATGAATATTTCATAATGTATTCATCTTCTAAATACATGAAGGATTTTTTAATTATGTGAACAATTTTAGTTATGATGAATATTTTATTTAAATAGGCAATGAACATTTTATGACAGTTTTTCGAATATTTATAATATTTTTAAAAAATAATTTGAATTGTTTGAAGAAAACTTCTAAGAGGACATTTTCTGAAAATATATGTTTTTTCATAAAAGGAACAAAAAAAAGGGCCATACTAGGAAGCTCGCCCAATTTGGAGCGGCTTGTGTGTTTGTCTGCTGTAGGAGCTCTGAAATCTCTACTAGTAATATCATAGCGGAATAAAGGAATGTCAGGAACCCTTGCTGCCACCGCAAGGAGTTCCCCTAGTCTCTGGACACCATGTTGGCGCTAGGAGGCGATGGGGACCTCAGGTATTCAAGAAATTTAGGGTCTTCGTCAGCATCAAGAATTAAGCACCATGACCTGCAGCAGCGCGAGACCTATATCTCGCACATACAGAGATGGAAGCAGCTCTCGCGCGCAGGATTTCCCTCTCCCGTCTTTGCCGGCCTGCCCGTTTTCGGTGGGTTTTTTCGATTGCTGGCTTCTCATCACTAGATTGTGTGCTGTCGGTTGGTTTTGGACCGGTTTTACTTTTTTTTTCTTTTTCTTTTTTCTTCACGTTTTTCTTTGGTTTTGTGTTTTCTCTGTTTTTTCATTTATTTTCTTCATTCTTTCCTATTTTACTGGTTTTCATTTTCTTTTATTTTCATTTTTTCATTTTTGTTCTTCGTTTTATGGGTCTTTTCTTTGTTTCCTATTTTCTTCATTTTTTCTTATATTTTCTTGGTTTTTGTTTCTTTTCTTTGTTTTTCTCTATTTCTTTGTCGGTTTTCATTGTTTCCATTCTTTTGCACTCTTTTAATTGGTTTTACTTCATTTTTTCCTTTTCTGTTTTGACTGGTTTTTGCTTTCTCTTTTCATGAATATTAGGAACATTTTTTCATACACTTTTATCTTTTTATATACATGAAACTTTTTTCGTATACATCTGAAAAATTATTTCTGTTCACAGTGAACATTTTTTGAATACATTATTAACACTTTTTCCAAACTTATAATTCGATCTCAACTTGTTTTCATACACATTCTACATGTTTCGTATACATGAGAAACATTTTTT